>CADWAE010000061.1:0-1200000 GCA_902982915.1 Phalloptychus januarius
ATTTGTGAATTATGAGACTGTTTTCACTCCATATGTTAGTTGTGGAGCAGCTCAGAAATGCTGAAAATCAATTATTCTGGTTGTTTGAAGCAGGAACTAGGTGTAAATTTTAAGTTTCAACAAAGGAAACCAGAACTCACCAACTAAGTCGCAGCTCTTAGTTTACAGCACAGAAAATTGAAACTCATGATCAGACTGGCTGAACCAGCGATGGTCTCCTTCTGTCTCCAGGTTTTGATGGTAACTTCCTCATCCTTAGAGGAATCTTCCACGTCCTTTTGGTCTTCAGGGTTCAATGTCAAAATCCTAGTATTTTGTTCTCTCATCCTCAGAGATCTCACTAAACCATCGTTGCCTCTTTTGCTATATCCTAGCAATTTTTCAACTCCCTTCGTAACAAGAAACACATAGTGGATTATTGTGAAGTGAAAATTAAATTATGAATGGTTTTCTAAAATTTCAACAAAGAAGTTTGATTCAGCCACTGTTACATTGATAACCTTTGAAAGTCACCCAGCAAGATGACGGAGCTGAACACTTCTGGAAAGATCTTTAGTATGTTTTAGATCTGAATACAGAAACTAAAACATAAGAGTGAGTTGATCGTGCTAAGAGGCAGAGTGTTGACAATGTTTTATGTTGCTTGTTTCAGTAAATGAGATCTAATTAAAACTAGCAATGTTTTTCTGCACAGTGCTATGACTAACTTTAAACACTTGAAAGCAGAAGCTGAAAATTAAACAGTTTTTCATTTTTCAATGAAAGCTAAACTATATATAATATGCTATAAAAAACAAAAAAATGTAATTTGAATTATTAAAAATATATAAAACATATAAAACATTTCAATTAGTTCAACATTTAAAGCTATGAGTCAAATTTACACTAATCACAGAAATGTCAGAAATGACAGCAAGCATCTACAAAGTATTTTAAACCTTGAATGTTTTCCATAATGTGTCATGTTACAGGAATAAACTACAGTGCTTTTTATTTGAATTCTGTGTGATTGTCAAACACAAGAAAAAGGGAAGAGAAACGTTTTAAATGTTTCAAATTGTCAAGAAAAGTTTTTCTATGAGCAAAGCAAAACTAGACAAGGTGTGAAGTTTTCACTTGAAGGAAACCAGACGGTAACTTCCTCATCCTTAGAGGAATCTTCCACGTCCTTTTGGTCTTCGGGGTTCAATGTCAAAATCAAAGTATTTTGATCTCTCATCCTCAGAGATCTCTACTAAAACTTTGTTGCCTCTTCTGCTATAGCCTAACAACTTTTCAACTCCCTTATTGTTCCTTTGGCAGGAGAATAACAAGACCAAGGTTACGAATAATATGTGAAGACTTCTGACATTGTTCACAGCAGTCAGCTGTGTTCAGCTCGCAGTCTGTGTTAAACCCATATTGGGTCAGATGGTGAGATATATCCAACAAAAAGACTCCTGGCTTGTCCTGATGTTTTACATCCTTCATCTACAGTGTTTCAATTATTTCATTCTGAACTGCAAAGACTTCATCTGCGGGAAAATATCTTCCTGGATGTTTCAATGCTGTAAAGAAAAACCTTGGAACCTTTTGGTCTTCAGGGTTCAATGTCAAAATCAAAGTATTTTAATCTCTCGTCCTCAGAGATCTCTACTAAAACGTTGTTCTCTCTTCTGCTATATCCTAACAGCTTTTCAACTACCTTCGTAACAAGAAATCCAAGGCCCCAACCAATATCAAAAATCCTCTTGACTTGGTGTCAAGAGGTCAGTTTGAAGTCCTCTTGAAGTCGTTTCTCTGGAATCGATCTGCCTCCAATGAAGGTGAAAAGCAAACTGAGAATTCTTGTAGTCTTGTGTCTCTGAATATTTATGACATCATAGATGAGAAAATGACATAATAATGTCCAGCAACCTGTCAGGTTCATGTTTGCTGTAGTTGCCATGGAAACACAAGGAGTTTTGCATGGAGTAAGATTACTGTCAATTAAAAATGCATGTGTTGACATCTAAATTCGGAAATGTTAGTCAATAAATGAGCAGAAATTTAAGTTTTTTACTTGTCCTTTTTCCAACTCATGCATGTAAAAATCTGATATTTTACCTATGAGAATACTGGTAAATAAATAAATTAATATAAGTATTTTTGATAGATAAAAATTTTATTAATCGCTTTTTTAATTTTTCCTCAGGGAAGTTGTAGTTCCCACACAGCACCACAAATATTAAAATTAATGTTTTTCTACTTTTTGTATACATTAACAGCCTGATCCTACGGTTCCTCTATTTCTGTTGTACTCCTGCCATTCCTCTTTCCAACCTCCAGTGAGGAGTTGAAGAGTGTAATTGCAGGAGGGATTTATGTAATAAAAGGTTTTCATCATTTCATATTCCAGGTATTCCTCAAAAAACATGTTGCTGATATCATGCCATTGAAATTTTTAATTTGCCTTTTACACATCTTAAGAAATAACATTTTTAAAGTTAGTTCCCCATTGTTCCGTAAGTGGGTGTGAAGCAACCCATTTATTTCCTATGGAATTTAATGGGAATCTTTGTTTCTTACCAACTGTGACTGTCAGAAACATTTATCTTTTGTGAACCGTACGCACTGAGTCGTACATATTTGACACAACAATAACGCTTACATAAAGTATTATCTTCATTTTTTTACCTCTTAAATGTGTGTGTGCCAATCTTGAGTACTGACATTGTCACAAATCAACATATTAGTTATAAGTTAACTAACATTAGTTATCTAACCAAGCTAGCAACCATTACTGCTTGTACTTTATTGTGCATGTGTATTATTTGTGTGTGCGTGTCTGTATAAGAAAACTAAGTGAGAAAATGTGTTGAATGACATGCAAAACCTATTCATCAATGTGTTCAAAGTTCTTTCTTTTATTATCGCAATAAATTATATGAAAAATCAAAGCTATATAAATAAATGTATAAATAAATGAGCCAGAAAAGGGTAGATTGAACTCCTCCACTTGGGGCAGCACATCCTCCCCGACCCGGAGAAGCCAGGTCTCCTCAAAGTCCTTCAGCGCCCTCTTGTGTTAAATTGGAGTATGACAGCCCTCGAGAGATCCACAGTCACTTTCACTGTGATTTCTCCCCAATACAGTTTTGAATCTGTGTTTGACTTTACCTTGTGTGTAAATAGTGTAACATTTTTGCGTATTTTGTATTTCTCCGGGTCGGGGAGGATGTGCTGCCCCAAGTGGAGGAGTTCAAGTATCTCAGGATCTTGTTCAGGAATGAGGGAAAAATGGAGCTGGAGATCGACAGGCGGATTGGTGCAGCTTCTGCAGTGAAGCAGGTGCTGTGCTGGTCTGTTGTGGTGAAGAGAGAGCTGAGACAAAAAGCAAGGCTCTCGATTCACCAGTCGATCTACGTTCCTACCCTCATCTATGGTCATGAGCTTTGGGTCATGACCAACAGAAAGACAGCACAGATACAAGTGGCTGAAATGAGTTTTCCCTGTATGGTGTCTGGGCTCTCCCTTTGAGATAGGGTAAGAAACTCAGCCATCCAGGAGGGACTCAGAGTAGAGCCGCTGCTCCTTCACATCGAGAGGAGCCTGTTAAAGGTGGCTGGGGCATCTGGTTAGGTTAGGATGCCTCCTGGGCGCCTCCCCGATGAGGTCTTATGGGTATGTCCCACCAGGAGGAGACCCAGAGGAAAACCCAGGACACGCTGGAGAGACGATGTTCCTCTGCTGGCCTGGGAACGCCTTGGATTCCTCCAGAGGATCTGGAACAAGTGGCTGAAGAGAGGGAAGTCTGGACCTCCTTACCTGGCTGCTACACCCTTGACCCGACTCCGCATGGATGGAGAAATAATGCACACACACACACACACACACACACACACACAAGTAGTAAACATAGCACAATAAAATATAGACAGTAATGTTAGCTAACTTGTTTAGCTAGCTAGTTTCACAAATTATAAAACAGGCAAATTTGAGGATAGGTAACAAAACACACTTCTGCATAGAACACTAACAATGCATAACTACAAATGTTAGCCTGTCAGTTTTTTGTTTGGATTCAGAGCCAGTTTCAGTCCCACAGCACCAGTTTGAAGGCATGAACTCAACAAATTAGAGGCTTTCAAAGAAAAATAAGTCACTGAAACTGACTGTTTTTAAAAGATCGAGGAAGATTTAGCTTAAAAAAATCAGAATGACTAATGTTTTGGAAAAAACACTTCTTTATTTATAAAACAAAAGACATCTGGATAAGAACCAGATTTATGCTTGGCTAGAGATAGTTTGAACCTTTAAACAATGGGTTGATAAAGAAGAGAAACTCAATTACATGTTCAGAAAAAAGCAGAGAAACACTGATGATTACATCTCCAGATTCATCCTTTTTTTTTCCTCACTTTGAAACTACTCGACCACCTTTCAATTAGACGATTTTTTCCAATAATTTTCAACACAGAGTTTGCTAACATCAAAACAAAACAATCCAAATGGTTACGTTTAAGGATAAATTAATTTTTCAAAACTCCAACAATCACCAGCAACTTGTCTTGTGAACACACTGCATTTATTTACAGAATATCTAAAGAAATTGATTTTGATCAAAACATAACTTTTCTGTCATAACTGTTTATGCCGAGACTCGTATGACAGCAGTGTGCTTTTGTCCGGTGGATGGCGCCCCCTTGCAGCTGCACATGGCTATGTGCAGCTGCACACACACACGCACACACGCTCTGAGCATACGCATGCAGAGAACGCTCTGAGCATGCTTGTGTGTGTGTATGCTCAGACATAAAACATCTGTTTTATGTCTGAGCATTTCTGACTTGTGGTCCTTATCTACTGGTAGTACAACTCCAGGTTCATTCCATCGTGGATTTCATCTGCAGGAGCAGCAGTTAAAGTACAAGTCTGAATTTATTGCCACAATTATGAAATAACCATCAACAAACAAAGTGCCAGCATAGATTTCTTCTATTTTGGCCAAAGCAGGCTTCATATCACCAAAAAGGCTAAAATGAAACAACCCGATTACACTCAAGGTATAGTTTTCAAAGCTTGTTTTACTTAATAGAGGGGAAAATTTATTTACTTGAAAAACAAAGAGTTAGTTGCCCTCAAAACTGACCTGCCATTGTATATAAGGTTGTTGTTTTTGTTTGTATGTTTATTTGTTTTTTACATCCCTGTGAAGGAATTTTGTGTTGTTCTTGCAGCGTGGGTTTAATCAAGCATGCCAAATATATTAAAAGTCACCTCACGGCAACTCAGTTGGAATAACCATAGGGCTTTGAAAAGGCTACTTCAAAACCATCATTTGGACTGGAGCAGCGGCTTTGGCCTGGGAATTTTCCCAATATTTTAACAATGATTAGTGGGAAAAGCTATGGTTATCAAATATTTGAACACATTTGAAGTGGTTCACTTTTGCTGCCAAAACAGACCTTACAGGTAATAAAAACCACCACACTCCTGAAGACCTGCTGCATTTTCTGACAACTAGATATTGGAATCTGGTTAAGTCCTGTTTGTCCCTCAGATGCAATCTGTCTGTCATAACACTGCAAAATAGTTTTTGAGCTCAACCCATTTTTGCTCCTGGGCACAAAATCCAGTTAAAACAAGCTGCAGCCAACAGCCAACAGGAAACACAACAAACCACAAAACAGAAACATTCCTTTGTGACGAACTGGTTTAGAACGATATTTCACAAAGGACATAACCACAGGTAAAGCCCAGTTCACTTTACATGATTTATGACCATCTTAGAATCTTCTAACATTGTCGCTGCGATTTCGCCTATCGTCCTGTAGGGGGTCGTATGTTACGAATGATCTACGGGGTTTCCCCACAGGGAGCGAGAACACAGCCTGTTGAATGTGACAAGTAGCCAATCAGAAAGCTCGGATTAATCTTGTGCTTTCTGAGGGGAAATTGGGAGGATTTCAACCAGCTGACGGCGCAACCTGAGAGTAACGGACATCGGAGATGATATGTGGAAACAACATTAATGTTTATTCAACATTTGGTGCAAAGAATATCCACAGAAATGGCCTGGAGAGGAGCTGGAGATAAATTGCTACCGCAGTTGATAGACCCGGTAACTTTTCAGCTGTTCATCGTTAACGTGACTTAAATAGGTTATAATGATATTCAATCAGTCAGGACTTTCTGCTGACACTGGCCACATGCATTGCAGGTAGATTGTAGTAAAACGTTGATTAATGCCTGGTTTTAAAATGACTTGTCGCCATTATTTTGTGCCCATTGTTGGACACCACACGCCATGATCGGCTAGTGTTGGTCTCTCAGGTTTTGAACATGAACAATCAGCCTACAGTTGTGGGATCGTTTAGTGTGATCTGGGCATTAGGCTAAAGAAATGATGAATGGCGGGTCAGTGGAGAGTAGGAGATGAGCTTTCTCATCCAGTGAAATGGAAAAATGCAAGGAGAAACGATAATGACGATAAATTAAACTTATGAATAGCTTTTTTAAAATGTCCGATTAATTGATTTATCGTTTATCGCAACAGGCCTAAAGGATACAGTCTCCTAGAGTCACGTGGTCCTTAAATATGGTATACCTTTAAAAAACAACAGAAATAAATGTAAGGACATTTTGCAGCAGACGTGAACAGCAGTGAATGTGGGTGTATTTCAAATGAGCAGCGTACCATTTCTTCAAAACGATCTTGTCATATCGTGTTCCTGTCTGAGCTGCGATGAGCTTCTTCAGATCTCCGATGGTATCCTCTGAGCTGACCATGGAGGTTAAGGACCAGTGCGATAGCAAAAATCTCATCTACAGACAGGCTGAAATCTGATTTGGTTAGACTCTTTTCAATCTTCCAACAAAAATGAACATTAGGAATTGATGATCTTGAAAGAAAACAAAAGGTCAAGGATTTAAACGAGGCTCATTTTTAAACTTCACGTTCAGATAATGGGCTCGATCCTGCTGGACCTCAATATTTTCTGTGTTTAATATTGGCTCTGTACAATATCAAATGAAGTTGAAGCAGAATTAATATTTACTTGCTTTTTTTATTCAATTTTATCACTTTTGGTTCAGCACATCTATGTTTAACTATATTCTTCTCCTAAATAAAGCGGCTCTGACAGATGGTCTCTCTTCCTAAGCTGGGTTCTGCTACAGTTTCTTAATTCTTTTCCACTATTACCAGGACGATGGATTAATGCAAAATTAGGGACTCAACACAATCGGTTGGGGTTCTTTTGATATAAAATTAACAATTAAGAGTAGGAACCGAATTTTACTGCACTGTATTATTGAACTAAACAAACTGTACTGCATTGGATTGATTTGATGATGCACTTTTCTTAAAATCGTTACTCCTTTGATAACGCTACATTAATAATTACTCCTTCATAAAACCAAGATCTTAGAGAAAGGACCATAAAAGGAAAACTGATGTCCTTTGAAATCATATCCAAATAGGTTTGACTAAGAAACTGAATAACTAATAACTTGTTTTTTGTTTCTTATCAGCCCACTGCTTTTCCACACATCATACAAGGATACTTGCATTTGACTCGGACTTTCTTTCCAAGACGATCGTTGCAAACCACCTCGATCATTTTCACCGTCTGTCACAAAAAAGAAGGGGGTCGTAGTTAGGCCAGCGTTTGGCATAGCTGAACTTGATCAAACAATGGGTCAAAACAAGAAGCAGTTCGTCTGTAAATCCCTAAATTCAACACAGTAACCGTGTGAGTTAGCTAACATGCTAAAAAATATACCGTCGTTAAATTATTACTGTATAAACAAGTAAGCATACTAATAAACATCCTCTATAATCACAAAGATATTTACTTAAGTAAACGTTAAATTACCAAATTTAAAAACTCTTCACATACATTGAAAGTGCAGGTTGAAAAATAGTTCTCACTCGCTGGTATTTTCTGCAACGCTCTCGTTTGCTTGGCCGTAAAGCAGGTTCAATTTCTAGACCAATCAAATTCAGTAAAATGTTGATCACAACAAACGGAATCCAATGGGAGAGAAGGAAGGCCACCGTAGGGCGGGACAAGTACTGAAAACAACTTGTATCGAAAACAAGTTATTAACTGTCGTATCCTGCGCTGTAACTCCTTCCTTGCTTCGCTGCAACAGTAAATTGACATTTGAAAACGTTGCTACTACAACAAATATGGGAGACGAAGAAAATTTACCGTCCGGATGGGAGAAAAGAATGAGTCGTAGTTCAGGTAATGAACCCCAATCTGAAACTGGATAAATGAGCCACATAGTTTAATAAAATTGTATTTTAAGTAAGCTTGGTTCGCTAGCTAGCTGCATGTGCATCGTGGGACAATAAAGAAACAAACTGGGGAACCCCTATTATTACAGAACGATTGGCTGAAAGAAATGATGTAGAATAAGGAGCAATAAATGTTTTTTATTCTTTTCATTTAGGATTTGACTTTAGTGGTTGTGTCGTTACACGAGGAGCTAATTCATTCAGGTTTGCTGCTGCAGGGCCACGCATGACGTCACCCCGTTGGAGAGATTTGCGTTAAAATAGCGCGAGACCCAGAGTTTTAATTAACATAAAAGTATCTAATAATCAAAAATATAATTTAAAGAAAGATTGTCTTGGCCTAGTCTTTTAAGAGAATCTTGTTTTAACTGATTTAACAAATGCCAAACTGAGTTTAAGAGGAGAATTGTCTTTATTTTCTTCTAAATTACCCCAGAAATGCAGTTCAGACTTATTTAACAAACATTGAATCAAATTAAGTGCTGGCCTTCATGAAGCAATTTTAGCTTTGGCTTCACTGTTGACTTTAAAATCAGGGATATTCATTACTCAGTCGTTATCGTACATGCTAAAATTTCATGTTGCAATATTTTTGCAACAACATTTAATTTCCCTTAGAGATGAGTAAAGCATTTTTGAATGAATTTTTTTTTATTGGAATTTTGATGAATTATTTAAACAAAGTACATAATGTTTTTTATAGCTTCAAAAACATTATTTAAAGCAATAGTTTTTTTTCTGCAAAAATGAAATTTAATATAGCTTATAATATAATTATCAAAGCACAGAGCAAAACAAAATAATTCTGATTGATTTCCTGCTGGTTTGCATTATTTGCAAGTATTGCATGACAACCTTTCCTTGCAATAAGGCAGAGCTGAAATCTGACCACTGGTAGACAAATTGACTGGTTTTGCTGTAACGCATCTTCTTTGATCTAAATCAACAGAGTCACATATCTATGTCTTCTGTTTTTTTTTTAAGAAAATGTTTCCTATAGGGATCTTATCATACTGATCAGTTATGGCGCTGATGCTTCTGGGACCAACATGGTGCAGAGTTTGAGCTGTAAACACTGATACTTTCAAATGTTTCTTTCTTTTTGTTGTCATTTTGTTTCCAAATCATGCTGAGGCGTGATTTACTGTCATTTAATCTGCAGCTAAAAATTGACAAAATTGTCTGACATAATCAGCGTTTTGTGTCTATTATCTATTTTCCAAAAATGGAACAAAATTTGGACATCTGTATGTTTGCTCTTGCAGGAAAAGTGTATTACTTTAATCACATCACCAACGCCAGCCAGTGGGAACGTCCAGTAGGAGACGGACGTGGAGAGCCAGAAAAGGTTGAGCTGAAATAATAATGATTGTTGCTATTAACAAGAACCCAAAATGCAAGTCATGTTTGTTCATTTCTACTTTGTACAACATCGTTCTACCCACTCACTGTTCAGCTGTCTTCCTGGAGAAAGTAAGAAAGCGAGAAAACGTGTCCAAAACCTGTAATCTTATTTAGAGATAAACAAGATTTTAAGCCCCTGATCAATTCTTAGTGACCAAAATGTGAAAACATGGAATGTTTGATTAAAACTAGAAGCAGTCAGATTAGAAGGAATACAGCTTTATTTGTTCTCAGAATAACTTGAACATCAGATGAACCATAATTAAATATATTGAGAAGCTAAAAACAGATTGTTATGCCCTTGAACTCAGTAAGAACAACAGCCACATTTGTTTAAATTAGTAACAAATATTTCTAATTTAAACATTAAAAACATGTCTAATGTTAACATTGGGCTCATGTGATCCCAGCTTCAGAAAGCTGAAGGTCTCTGGACGTCCTGCAGGTAAACACCGACTGGCAGTCAGGAAGATGGCCACTGATGTGATCCTACATCTCAGAGGCTGCATGAACAACCACGATGGTCTGCTGCAGCAGCTTACCAACAACTGAAAACATATTGGAATGTGTTGCGCACTTAATGATGAGTCAGTGTGGCTTTTCGCAGGTTCTTTCATTGTGAGCGACAGTGAACGCCTCCTCGAGCGACAGTGAGCGCTTCACCGAGCAACAGTGAACGCCTCCGCTGCTCAACCGTTACTGCGCTAAATTATCGTTAGCTCGCCCCACAAACAAACATCCTGTATTGTACAGGCCAAACAACCACTCATAAAAACCTCCACACAAATATCCCGTCACTTTACTCTGGCTCGGTTCCCCTATAAAAAACAGTTAATATAAATAGCAGCGCTAATTGATATTTACCTGTTAATGAACAAAAGCGACAGTGAGTGCCTCCAATGACCAGCCCTTACTGCGCTAAATTGCAGTTGGTTTGCTGAGTGTGGATTGCTCACCGTGCTCTATGTGCCCACTGGTGGTGAACTGCTGTAATTGCAGTTCATCGCATCTCCCACCCCGAGCAGGAGAAGACTATGCAGCTTAAAAGCATAGTCAACATCTTTACATAAAGAAAAACAGAAATCTCTAAATAAAGTAAGAACAGGGAGGGAGTGCAATCATCTCTAATGTCCACTCTGTCACACTCTCCCCTCAAAAATGTAATGTCATCCCGACATCTGGGTATCCTAGCTTTACAGCAAATAAATCAGCAAACATGTTGTTTTGATGCTTTACAATCATGAAGAGTACTTCTAAGGAGTCAGAATGAATGTTGAAAGAGATGCTATGCTGTGTCCAGTCCGAAAATATGACTTGTATCTCCTATTAATGTCGCATTGTTGCAGTCGACATCATTGTGCACGATGACAATCCACCACTTGATCCGCCAGTAGCGTAAATATCTGCAATCTCTTCTGAGAGTAAGGTACTTTAACTTGAAAACATGCTAAACCTCCAAAAACATGCTAAAACAGAAGCTGAAGTAGAGCAGGTGGGAAAGGGGCAAAAGTTAAAGTTTACTCGTTTACTGAGAACGTAAACTTGCATTATTGTATCCAATGTCAATGAAAATAGTCCCAAAACAAACAATGCTGTTGTTTACTGCAATCATTTCTGGGACAATTTGTTATCACGATAGACTTAGGACCCTTTGGATGAATTATTAATGATCTTTGAGCATAGGGTTCATGGGTTTCTCTTTGCCTCTTGCAGGTTCGCTGCTCTCATCTGTTGGTGAAACACAATCAGTCACGTCGACCATCTTCCTGGCGAGAACAAAATATCACACGATCTAAAGATGAGGCTTTGGACCTCATTCAGAGTAAGTAGAGAGGATCACATCTGAGCTGTAGCAGGATGCCACTGTGTAAAGCATGAGCTGCTAACAGGCGCAGCTCAGGAGGTTAAGATGTAATTGATATATTCAGTAAGTGATTTCAAAAGTAAAGATTCTTTGCTTTCTTATTTACACATAGTAAAGACATGTTACAGCCTACGCATAATGGGAAAGAGGGTGTCAATGAGAGTATAGCAGGCACTCTATGACACCCTCCATCAGGAAGAGATGAGAGGCTCATAATCTATGTTGCTTTAGGTCCAGCATGAAGTTTCCACAATCCAAACCCCGGTTTGGATTGTGCAAACCGTTTTCCAGGAAACACTTGATACTATTAACAAATAAACTTTGTTTTTAGTAGCTGTAAGCCGTAACCATCCATTTTTACAGATATTAATTGAGTTGTCATGTTGTCTGTGTTTTCCCATGCAGAGTACATCGAACAGATCAAGTCAGGAGAAGAGAAGTTTGAAAGCTTAGCCTCCCAGTTTAGCGACTGCAGCTCAGCAAAAAATGGTGGCGACCTCGGTGTGTTTGGAAGAGGTAAACCCCAAATGGCATCCCAAAAAAATACTTACTGAATAACTGACTGACTCTTAACTTTGTTTTTGACATGTGAGAAATCTTATGCTTTGTCAAATGCACCTTCTATATGCTTCAGGTCAAATGCAGAAGCCATTTGAAGACGCCTCCTTTGCTCTCAAAGTAGGAGACATGAGTGGGCCTGTTTTTACCGATTCTGGAGTTCACATCATCTTACGTACCGGCTGAAAGGACAGCACCACCCGCTCTCCCACTCCATTGTCATACACGCATTTACTGAAACTAACCCAAGCAGGCCTGCCGTTTGTTTAAAATGCACTCATCACCCCATTAAGTCAAACACATGCAGTAATGTTTTAGAGGGGATTATATGCTCAAAATCCCACACAAGTTTGATTAATAAAATGACTCTGAGAACAAAGGATTATTCCCAAAGACCTGAAGCTTTTATCTACCACAGCAAAGCCATGATAGAGAAGCATTAGTGCCTGGAGTTGTGACTGATTCCTGAAAAGCAGACGCTACTGTAACTGACATGTGCATGTCTTTAAAATGGACCATGTATTGTTTGCTTTTTATTCTCCTCCATTCCTGCTGTGTGCCAAAGCAGTTCCTTTATGAAGACCGTTTTCTCAAGAGTTCTAGGTCGGCTGTTTAAATCGTTTTGAAGATGTTGTGCATCCCTGCAGACGGAGAATTAGCATTCTACACCCAACATTCAAAAAACAAGCAATTTGTTCATTTATGGAAATTACTTCAGAAGGAGCATGATTGATTCCAAGATGGTGCCACTGAAAGCTTGCAGGTTTTAACATCAGGCCCCACAGCTTTTAAAAGCATCAATATTGATTTAAACTGTTGACACTGTTGTAACTGAGGAATAAAGTTCTAAAACACATTCTGTCCCTTTGCTGTGTTGTTTGTGTTTGTGGCCACCAGTCGGGCGTTTTTGGGCTGGTTTCCCTAGAGATGGTTGCTAGATCATGAGATCTAGCAACTCTGAGGGCAGAGCTGAACTCTGTCGGCTCAACAGGCAGCATCAAAAAGAGAAAAAAATTCAGATTAGTACAAAAAATACAGTCAGAATTGAACTGCTCATTAAAGTTTCCTGATTTTTAAAAATAA
This sequence comes from Phalloptychus januarius, assembly GCA_902982915.1. Taxonomy (NCBI): domain Eukaryota; kingdom Metazoa; phylum Chordata; class Actinopteri; order Cyprinodontiformes; family Poeciliidae; genus Phalloptychus; species Phalloptychus januarius. The sequence goes on from CADWAE010000061.1 coordinate 13,176, forward strand.
CAGGAAAGTATTAATTATTAATATTAAAATATGAATAGTTGCAATAGCAGGAAAATTGAACAAATAATGTGCAGAGGATGCGATTTGCATGGAAGTCCTGCACTAAACCTGGAATTCAACGTTGCAGATTGCAACATCTGAACATTTCTGAGCAGAATATCAAACCTGTGTGGCTCCTTCCTGGAGATTCTGCCACAGATACAAAGGCAGCTCTTTATAAACTGTTTCTTGCCACACTGACTGGATACCAAATCATCATCACAAATCTTTCTAGTTCATCCCTTAATATGTTGACCTAAAATTAATATTGTTCTATAACACAAATAAACAATAAATTATTGGAAAAAATCAAGTTAGTTCAGTGTAACCTCATTAATTCCAAGTAGAAAGAGGATGTATTAACATATTTCCAACATCTCTGCAAAGCATAAATGCTGATAATTACAACTAAAGTCACTCGTGATTAAAGGGAAATATTTTGGCCCTGAAGCTCATGGAGCTGCAGCTGTGCTGCTGAACTGTTGGTCTGTCAGAGTTGCATCTGTCTCCATTCAGGTAGGAGTCACATGTCAGAGTATTTCACCTCCACGTTTCCATCCCCTGAGCAGCACACCAGGCTCCCCTTTTGCCTGGTGTGCGATGTGAGGCGGTCATCACAGACCAGGTCGTTGTCCCAAACCTCAACTTGCAGGCTAGACTGTTTGTCCACCTTCAAAAGAAAATGTGAGTCAATATTAGGAAGTTTTTAATGTTGTTGTTCTTATGTTGAGTTGATGAATGAAAAATAAAAACACAGAGATGGACGCTTAAGGAGGTGGATCAGCTGATGAGTGAAGGAGATGATCACACAAGGCATTTTTCAGACCTTCATCTCAATATGAGCTACCAAAAGAACACATTACCAAAAGTTAAAATTTGATTGAATTATTTTGTAAAAAGACACAACATGCTGTAACACATATTAAATTCATTCTGGTTGCTTACAACTTGAGTCAAAAGATGGAGTGGGAATTATAAAAAATCCAGTTTTTGAGCTATAACATTTTCTGTTTTATTCCACACAAGAATGATTTCCTATTTCAATATTGAATTTAAAATTTTTTTAACCACTTGTAGAACATTTGTGACAATTTGTACAACATTTTTAAAACAACGAAGTGACAATTTTATAACAGGAATGGAATGGAACAATGTGAACCTCTATTGTGGGTGTGTCTGCATTTATTTATCCATCCATCTATTTTCTGCTTATCTGGAAAATCTTCATAAAATCAAGATGATTATTGATTATGGACAACCCTGACCATCCTCTTCATAAAATTGTCTTGAGAAGGCAGAGTATCTTAAGTTACTGTAAGACGGCTACAAGAGATCTTTCCTGCCAACAGACATTACAATCTACAATATCGCTTTGAAGAATTAATGCATCACAACATTTCATTTCCCTTTGGGACTAATAAAGTATTGTTGAATTTGAATTTGAAGTGACAGCAATATTACCCCATACAAAACTCCTTGTGTTTCCATAACAACTAAAACAAACAAGAACATAACACAGGTTGTTTGACATCATCATGTGATGAACCTCTATGTTCCCATCTATGATGTCATAAATGTTCCAGGAGACACAAGACAACAAGAATTCTCAGTTTGCTTTTCTGATGTGTAACAGTTACCTTTACTCATTTGCTTGACATCTTTAATTATTAACCACATTAACAGAACACTTTCACTAGTTCCAAGGCCACTTCATTAAACTCGATTAACAGTTTGTTCATTGTTCTTGCCAGATTGGAGATGTAGGTGCCACTTCTCTGATTCTGTGGCACCTACAAAATCTGACTTAGAGCCTGACTTAAAAGTTCAGTCAGGCTCTAATTGGTTGTTCAGGTTGGCTGGTCAGGAGCTTCAGACTCTAATGAAGTGCCTGCTCTAACATCTCACTGCTTCCTGCAGTAAACTCAGACTTCCTGCAACAAGTTAACTCTGGTCTAAAACATCAGCCTCTGCAGCGGCCAGAGGATCCCTCTCTCTCCTCTCTGGAAATCTCCACCGACCTTAACGACGCAGCCGCAGCCTGGAGGCGCCGTGAAGCTCATCATTAAGCCCGAGTCTCTGACCACTCAGGGCCATGCAGGACGCTGCGTTTGACTGACACACGTGTATGTCATTAGATGACAGGAAGGCTGCGGGGCTCCATTTGTGTCCTGCAGGGGAAATGATGATGATGATGATGATGATGATGATGATGATGATGATGATGATGATGATGATGATGATGATGATGATGATGATGGCGGAGGAGGGGGGGGATTGGGACGCCTCTCTGCCCTCCGTCCACAGGAAGACTGGGTGAAATTGATTCGGGCTTTGCGCAGTTTGTTCGCCGTCACCGCAGCAGAAAGGAAAACCGGCTGGTTCTGTCTCTGAAATGTCTCACCGCTGGAAATGCAGCTCCACGTTTGTTTGTTGCTCTTTTTCTTTACAACAGGTAGGAACAGCAGCTGTAGTCTCTCTACTTATGCGAATCTGCAGCCATGTGGACATTTTAGACTAAAACGGCAAGAATATCCATAGTAATTTGTTACTATGAAGAATGTATGTAAGTTTTATTGATAGCCTAAATATGTTTTTATTTCAGTCTTTGCATAAATGCCTGCTTAACATCGTAAGTGTAAAAATTACCAAAGGAAAGATGATACAAAAAAAAAATTCTAATGTCTCTTTGCTGGTTTTAACGTTTAAATGCCTCTAGCAATATCGTCAAGGACGTGAGTAAAGCTGAAGGGACAGGGGAGGCTTAGCCCCCAATAGCTAACCATTTACCTGCTCAGTGAACAGGCTTCAGTAACTACTAACTCATGGTTAGTTTATAATCTAGACCTTATTTTAAGTGAAGTTAAATTAATCAGTAAAGTATGCTACAATTGATATGGCTTGACTTGATTACAATGCCTTTGCTTCAGTCATTTATCTAATCTCATCACTGCAGTGGTCTATTAAAGGCCGTTAGAACAGAGGTCTTCAGAAACGCAATAGAACAATAACATGGTCCACATGGATCAGTTTAAAATTAATATTTTCTAACATTACAATGGTAAAATAATAGCACTTGACTGGGCTAAAAGAAAGTAGTGGTATGCAGGGTGATTAAAAAGAAGACTGAAACAGATGGATATCAGAAATACTTTGGTTTCTGATCGGTGTGAGCTCCAGGATTAGTTAGTCCTGGAGTCTTAGGATACGGGAGTCATGTTAGCCATGTTTGCGATGGAAACTTATGTTACCAAGATATTGGAAAATCCCGGCTTAATCTGCTGTCCTGGTTTTGTGAAACAGCTCTGATTGCAAAATTTTGGATGTTTCTGGTAAACGGCATAAGCCAATGGTGTCCACAGTTTGACCTCCAGGGCTGGTTTCCTGCATGCTGTAGCTCTTTATTTGGTTCAGCACAACTGGATCAAATGATGGTTCATTAATGGACCTCTGCAGAACTGTGGCAAGGGGAGAGATATGCCACATTGGACCTCGTGTTGCCTGGGATTTTTCATGTCTCTGTCTGACTAAAATCAAAACTAAGACGTAAAAAAATGCTTTTTTCATTCTTTTTTTTTAAATCTCAGACATTTTTGCTTTGGTCTTTATGACCATAGCATTAATCGATTAAAACTCACATTGATTATGTCAACCTAAAAACTTGCTTCCATCCAAAAGGACATTTATCGATATTAGAAGAAGGAGTATAGCTGTAGTTCTCCAGAAGACGTCCATGTAGTTCTTTTATGTAAGACCATAAATGAGTTTTTTTTCCTAAGTAATTAGACACATTAGGTTTCATCTCTAATTTATCTGGTTTGCTTCTTCTAGATAAAGCTGTGACTTTGTTGCACCAACACTGTGGTGGAAATGTCACATTGGACCAGGAACCTGAAGGCCACATCACTCTCCTTTTACCTGGGTCCTTTAACCACACCAGCAGCCTCAGCCCCATCAGCCAGCAGTCGGAGGAAAGCTTACCACTTTCAAATTGCACTTGGCTGTTGGGCATTCCTCTGAGGAAGAAGCTACTTTTGCAGTTAAAATGGACAGAGAGTAATTGGAGGATCTCGCTGAGATGTGTTGAGGAAGATCAGATCCTACTGAGTCCAGGGGAAACGGCACTGCTTTCCAACTGTGATGAAAACAAAGCTGTCCTCAGTTGGACAGGGCCAAGAATTTCCTCAAACTCAATTCATCTGACTTACTGTGGTGAAAAAACGCATTCCTTGTTTACAGTTTAATCACGCTGCCTAATTCTTTTCTTATCTAGTTCATGTGAGCTTTATCTGGTACTAATGAAGTTGGAGGCGTGCTTTCCTACTGGCTCTGTTTTTGTGTTTTTGTTGCTGTAGAGATGGATCAGGTTTATTCAGGCTTAATCTGTGTGTGTAACAAAACATCCAGAGAAAATGTTTTCACTTAATGTGCTTGTTGGAAACTTATCACACTTGCTGTGTTGTGTTGCAGAAATGTTGTGATTTTTAGCTCTCCATCCTCATCGTCTGTGCCCCTCTGTTTTTCTGTGTTCTTCCTGGTCATCTAGTTCAGGAAGCTGAGAGAAATTCTTCAGAGGGCCAGTTAACCCATCAACAGCAGCAGGACCCTACTGGCTGGTCGGTGACAGGAGCCACCTATAAAAGCTTTGCCACAGCTGCTCAAGGGGTGGTGAAGGCTACAGCAGAGGGCAGAGGTCGTGTCCATGAAGAGCAAATTTGTAATTTTGCCACCCGCTCTGCGTCTGGCACCTTCTCTCAGGACAAGGAGCCTCTGCAGCCGACCTCATCCCAGTGGGGACTCCCAGTCGCTGTGAGAACCGATAGGGAAACTCTCCCTCTTCCTGAGGAAAAATGGAACAATGAAGCGGATACATCTGGAGCGACTCACCTCGCTGACGCTCCCACGACTGCCATAACACGCCCATATTTTCAGCCTGCAGTCAGTACAGACACCAAAACAGAAAATCCTACTGGCCTAACCCAAACGCAAACTGAGACATCCTGGACAGACACGAAAGTCACTCTTTCCATTACCACAGATTTACAAAGATCTACGTCTGGACAGACGTTGAAGATGGAGGAGTTTGTTACACAGATGGATGGACGTACAGATATGCAGACAAACCAAAATATTTCCAGTTTCAGTGTTTTTAATTCTTCTTTACCTGGGATATTGACGTCTGACAGCAGTATCTCAATAAATCCACACGGTGGTGCTGTTGATCAAACTCCCGAGAATAAACAAGCTCACTCAGACGCGGCTTTCACCTCCATCACATCCTCTAAAACTGTAAAATCCGACATCAAACTGCATGACTCAACCAACACAGAGCCCTCTCTGTCGTCACCATCTTCCTCACAGGGCTCCATTCGGGCTCCTTCACCCACCACCCACATGGTAGAGATTCCCACAGATGTGGGCACTGTGGAGGCTGCTTTACTTCATTCACACACAGCTCAGAGTGACTCATCTGCGTCTGACATGAGCTCTCGGAGAGCTGCTGTGAAGTCGACTGATGGGCTGGACAATACATACTGGTTTCATACAGTCACCCCTTCCACACAGAGTCAGACAAACTATCCTGAAAACATGGAGAGACTCTCTCATTCCCTGCATTCCTCCCCCATCCCAACACAGACACCCGGAATAGAGACACAAACGACGATAGAAAGTATGCAAAGAAGTGGGACTAATTTGTACATTAGCACAAACATGATGCAAACTTTGTTTAACGAGGATGGATCTTTTTCTACAACCAGACCAGCAGAGATAATCAAATTCCAGGCCTCATCGGGTACAACTATCAGACAAATGTATACAGCATCATTCAGTGAAACTTTCAAATCACCCATGGATACATCTACTCCTTCATATGGGTTCCAAAAACAAACTGGGCTTCCTGATGGTACCCAGGTAGCTTTTCCAACTGCGAAGGCTGAATCCTCCATGGACACAAGCAGCACGAACCCCATAACTACTTCTGATTCCTCAGAAACCTTTCGTCTGTTCCTGGCGTTTTCTGCTACAGTCTCTCCAAACAAACATTTTACTACTGAAAATACACCTTCGCATCGAGTGAAATTGGATAGTGAAAATGTGAAGGGGACCACATCCTGGCAGTGGTCTCCAAGAGGCACAAAGAAGCATAACCGTCCAGGTGGACCTACACGGGCCTTTCATCCGAGCCAAAGGAACCATTTTGGTGTCACATCATCAGTGTTAACCCCTTCATTTAAGGGGAGTTCAACAAAAAGTCCCATCTACTATATTGTTCCAAACCAACTTGCTACTGTTAGAGGTGGGTGATGGTCAGTTTGTCTCAGTCGATTCATACCTTCTGAAGTTTTGGCTGTGTATAACCAACTAACCAAACCTTTTCGGCATGATGTTGCTTCCTGACGTATCGGTTTGTGTCTGCCAGGGAAATGTTTTGCTCCCAGTTTAACAAAGAATATTTTCCAGTTGATTACTTTTAGCTTTGTGACCTCAGTAAATATCTATTAGAAGAAAATCTGTCATTTTTTATTTGATCAGGGGTCACAATTTGCCATATTTTATAAGTCAATTGACCCAAGTCAGTGTCGTCTCTAAAATCATTGTTAAAAGATATGAACCGGCAAAGAGGCACCATCAAAGTTCACTACTCTTTATTATTTACTCTTTTAAATGAAATGTTGAGATTATGGCACTTTTCTGTCCAGTGGAATCAGTTGAGCTGCTCCTGCAGATAGTTGTAGAAGAGTCTCGTTCTACTTCAGCTGCTGGTCTTGAGGAAGACATAATGCCATGGGTGAGAAAGTGTACTCGGACGATGTTGTAAAGGGCACAAATAAACAAAGTACCTATCTGACTTTTGTTTTTTCTGCTTCTGCCCACCTCCTGCTTTCCATATTTACAATTTTAGTTGGAGTCCTACCTGCAGAGAGCATCAGGCTTCCGGAAGCTGCTGGGAGTCTGGAGCAGGTGAGCTGCTTTAGTTAAAGGTCCTTTTTGGTTCCTTTTTTTCCCCCTGCAACAAAACTGATATTCTGTTTTTAGAATAAAAATAGTCCTTAGCAAAACTTTGAAGTTGAATTTTGGTCAAATACCAGTTAAAACTACTGGCTACAATGAAGCCTCTTGCCCTAGTTCCGCAAGGTTACACATCTTTAAGCCCTTAACAGAATGATGGAAGCATATCATCTAGAGCAGATTTACTACTAACATTCATTAGGATGTGTGTTCAGCACTAACCAGCACAAAAAAAGTATCCTATCTCGCCAAACTATATTTTTAATATGTTCCACAGTATATTCCCACACATGGCCTAAAAAGACATCACCTCCTTGGTGCCTTGCCAATCCCTATTCTACACTTGTGTCTTACTCACATGTTTGGCATCGGGTCAAGGTGTGGATACAAATTATTTGGCATTGAAAAGAGATTTTTGTGTCTGGTGAACTATTATTGTGGCGTTAGTTTTGTTGTCATGACCCGGTGGCTCACATGCAGCTCATCCCAGCCCAACACAACATGTGACTTTTTGTCTTTCAGCTGGGAGAAAGGACCATGTTGGTATTTAAGTGGGTGAACGTAGCACAGGCTGACATTTCTGTGTTTTACTTTTTCACCAGTGGCCACGCAGTGCAGAGCCTGGCTGTGTTTCAAACTAGTGAGGCTCTGCAGTGGCTCAGTGTAAGCGGAGCTGCGTCACTGCTGGAACGAACAGGACTAGCTCAGGCTGTTCACCAGGGGAAGATGTTCAGATCATGTAGGATCACCAACATCACAGTTGGAGGTGAGCAAACACATCACTGACTAGCGCTCACTGTAAGTCGTCTCCCACATGTAGTTTCTCTACACTCGAGACAAAAACAACTCAGAGAAGTTCATCCCTTAGTTCCCTGAACAACTTGAACTTGTTGGTGGGCCCCATATGGGGAAAAGGAGGGCAGACAATGTGGGTCCCACATGGGTTTGTCCGCAGTTTCCATGGTGGCCCCATATGGGTTTGCCCATGTAGGGCCCTACATGGGCATTCAGACCCCAGTGGGTGAAGTGACCGTAATTTAAGTGGAGTCTTTAATTTATTATTGGGGCCACACACTGTCCTTTATGGACAGTGGTTTTTGTCACTATGGACAAAAAGTTAGAAGCATTCATCTGCTTTATGTCTGATGGGATCAGGATTCAATAAAACTAGGTGAATATGAACTAAACCGCATAAAAATCCAGCTAAATAGCCGAAGTTAACATGATTATACTTTGATGGGTAAAAATATAACTTTTTTTTTTTTATACTGTCAGTCAAGATGATGGAGAACAAAAAGTGCAACTTCTGGGTGAGGAATCTCTTAAATCCATCAACCTGGAATTCTAGCATGTTTGTTTACGTACCAATAGGAGAAGTTTAAACCATCTCAGTCGTAATCAACAACCAGAATCATTTGGAAGCTCTTAGTAAGTGTGACCCGAATCAGATTACAGGTGGAGGGAATTTAATTTCAAGGTCTATTCAGGGGTCCTGGAGAGGAGGGTCCATCGGATAGTCAAACCTCGGATTCAGGAAGAGCAGTGTGGTTTTCGTCCTGGCCGTGGAACGCTGGACCAGCTCTACACCCTCAGCAGGGTCCTGGAGGGTGCGTGGGAGTTCACCCAACCGGTCTACATGTGTTTTGTGGACTTGGAGAAGGCGTTCGACCGCGTCCCTCGGGGACTCCTGTGGGGGGTTCTCCGGGAGTATGGGGTACCGGGCCCTTTGATACGGACTGTCAGGTCCCTGTACGACCGGTGCCAGAGTCTGGTCTGCATTGCCGGCAGTAAGTAGGGCTCATTCCCGGTGAGAGTTGGACTCCGCCAGGGCTGCCCTTTGTCACCGATTCTGTTCATTACCTTTATGGACAGAATTTCTAGGTGCAGCCGGGATGTTGAGGGGATCCGTTTTGGTGGCCTTAGGATCGCATCTCTGCTTTTTGCGGATTATGTGATCATGTTGGCTTCATCGGGGCCAACAGGATCTGTGATCAGATCCTGTGATCTGCAGAGCTGTGTGATCAGCTCTGCAGCTCTCGCTGGAGTGGTTCGCAGCCGAGTGTGAAGCGGCCGGGATGAGGATCAGTGCCTCCAAATCTGAGGCCATGGTCTTGAGCCGGAAAAGGGTAGAGTGCCTTCTCCGGGTCGGGTGGGCAGGGGTGTCCTGCCCCAAGTGGAGGAGTTTAAGTATCTTGGGATCTTGTTCACGAATGAGGGAAGAAGGGAGCGGGAGATCGACAGGCGGATCGGCGCAGCGTCTGCAGTGAAGCGGGCGCTGTACCGTCAAAAAGCCAAAAAGCGAAGCTCTCGATTTACCGGTCGATCTACGTTCCTACCCTCATCTATGGTCATGAGCTTTGGGTCATGACCGAAAGAACAAGGTCCCGGATACAAGCGGCCGAAATGGGTTTTCTCCGCAGGGTGGCTGGGCTCTCCCTTAGAGATAGGGTGAGAAGCTCGGTCATCCGGGAGGGACTCAGAGTAGAGCCGCTGCTCCTCCGCGTCGAGAGGAGCCAGTTGAGGTGGCTCGGGCATCTGGTCAGGATGCCTCCTGGACGCCTCCCTGGTGAGGTGTTCTGGGCACGTCCCACCGGGAGGAGGCCCCTGGGAAGACCCAGGACACGCTGGATGGACTATATTTCTCGGCTGGCATGGGAACGCCTCGGGATTCCCCCGGAGGAGCTGGCCCAAGTGGCTGGGGAAAGGGAAGTCTGGGCCTCCCTTCTTAAGCTGCTACCCCCGCAACCCGACCCTGGATAAGCGGCAGAAGATGGATGGATGGAATTTAATTTCCCTTTGGGTTAATAAAGTACATTTGAATTTGAGTTAAATACACAACATGGGCTTTGTTTTGTGACCTCAATAAAGCATGCAAATCTTTGTCTTTCAAACATATGTTTTTCAGGACTGCAGGGGGACGTGTGTGACTGGTTACTGCAGTGCCCATCCGGGTACAAATGTGTCCTCCAGCCCGGCACCACCAACTACAGCTGCTCCTCCGCCTGCCGCTTTGACTATTGCCACCACCACGGCATCTGCACACACCATCCAGGACAGCCTCCAGTCTGCCGGTAGCCACATCAACACACTGATGCCTTCCTTCCAGTTATTAGAAAATATCTCATTGGTCTGAGTGAGGGCTTTTTCTCTTTAGTTGTCTTGTAGGGGATGACTTCTGGTACATGGGTGAGAGGTGTGGCATGAGGATGACCAGAGCTCGGCTCATAGGCGCATGTCTCACTATCTTACTCATAATAGTGATGCTTATTGGCATTTTGGCTTGTCTGGCTGTGCGGCGCTACCGAGCCATTCTGATCCAGGCAAAAGTGGACCAAACCCGCAGCAGGTACTTGGGCACCTATGATAGACTTCATTAATGATTTCTTATAATCTACACCAACATTTAAGGATCCTATTGGGGAATTTGATTGGTTCTTGTATGTTTAGAAATACATTTAAAAATCATTTTGCAAAATTCAAATGGATAAAACCATGAGTAGACTTGTGCAGATGGTGCCCATGTTGCATTCATAAAACCAAATTTACAGTGAACTGGACATATTTCTCCACCCCTAAATGCATATGCAAATTAGCATAGATACTCAAAAGCTTTAACCACCTGAATAACCATGGCAACATCCTCCATTTGAATCTGTTTCCAACTACAACCAACAGTAATAATATATTTTATTTAAAAGGTGCCTTTTAGGGTGCACAAGGTCACCTTTATGAAAAATAAAAGCAAAACATTTAAAATAAACCAAAAAGTAAATTTAGAGATCAGTCAAAGAGAAAATGTTTGTTTGAATATATGGGATTTCAGCTGGGATTTGTTTGTTTTTTTTCCCAGCGGGGAAATAGAAACACATCTTCAGATCAGGGCAGATTTTCACCTGCCCTGATCAGCCAGAGCTGCAACTGAACCATTTAGATCAAGGCAGAGAGATGTTTGACTGACCCAGATAAAGTTCAGGCCTAAAAGTCATACAGGCAAAATTGAGAAACTCTGCATCTGATCCAAGTGAGCTGAGTTATTTTGTAATGAATTTCTGCCTATATATGTGCAAAGCATACCCCCAATGCTCTGCAGCTGTTCTGGCAGCAAAAGACGTTTTCACAAAGGATTGAGTTTAGTGCCCAAATACAAACACACATCAAAAATGAAATCACAAAACGTTGGGGATTTTTGGTTTTTGTGTGAAATTTATCTGATATGTAAAATGTATTGACTTCTATATGGTTGGTTGGACAGTTTAGATTTATTATTGTAATTATGGTTATTTATTTTTGTCGTAATAGTTCTATTTGGTGCCAGCTGAGGGGTGTGGCTTAAATCAAAAATTAAATATTCACATCTGTTGGAAGTGCTAAACTGTTGTTTTGTTAAAAAGAAAAAAAAAGTATTGGGAGTGTTGTGCCCAGACACAATTAAAGGAAAAGATGAAGACAGCAGGCTAAAATTAAACTAACTACTTAGAAAAGAGTGGCAGTTGGATATAAGTCCTACTGTTGAGATTAGCTAGATTTCAATGTTCGGTTAATTCTCAAATCCTAAAAGTCGCAGAGTTAATCCAGATAAATCTTCTCAGAATTATCTGTTTTTTGAGAAGATAAAATATTCTCAAACTATATTGTTATCTTTTGATAAGATAACAAACTCTTCTCTAGATCCAGAAAAGATTTTGAGAATCATGTTTTAGCAACAAAATTGCATTTTAGTAGGTATTATGTTTTATAGATTCGGTGGATTAGGTCAGTTGCTCAAATACCCAACAAACATCAAGTAATGTCTCTGAACTTGCAGCTTTTTTCAGACAAATTAATTGAAGGATAATGAAAACTGGATTGCCACAGCAGATTAAAAAGGACTTAATTACTTTAATCAGGGTTAGTCCTGCCCTAAAAGCTGTTTCTCAATCATTATCTGGGTCAGAAGCTAACATGTTTAGAAACCACTGCTTTTGATAGCATTTGAAACACCTTTCTATCCTCTGGCTCAGATTAATTTCCATATCTAATTACAGCCAAGATATTGCAACAATAATAGACCTGCACTTTTCAAAATGAAATTACTGATTTTACTGAAATAACATCAACTCCCTGTTCATCCAAATGAAGGCAACAAGTGTTAAAGATATGTTTAAGCCTTAGACCAAGAACAAGTCATTCAATCTCCAGACATTTTAAGAAACATAACTTTTTTTTCTCAATTGGACTCAAATTGTTGAAATAAACACTTTATGAATCTAGCTACTATTGCCACCTAAAATTGACTTAATACCAAGAACTTGTCATTATTTTGACATGAAGCCTTATTTTCACTGCAGTAAAGTCAACTCTGGGCATTTGATTCCTTCTGTTCTGTGAATAACTGTGACATACGTCCTCAGTGTCAGTTCTTGCAGGTTGCTACCTTGGGAAAGTCTCTGTGTGTTTTCTTTACATGAGATTCACAAATACATCTGTTATAGAAAATCAGGGAAAAACGACCAACAATTCTGCTGAGATTAGATTTGTCTATATATTGCGGTTTACATGCTTTCATCTTATTCTGAGGTTATTTTAATGCCAAAAAGTCAAGCAAGCGCTTCAGTTTTGTATTTTTCAAAATAAAATGCATGTCAGTCTTTGAGACAACAGTGCTGATCACCAATTGAATACATTCTCCCATTTTATAAATGTCTTCGAAGGAAAAACAGCTTTTTTTAAAAAAAAAATTTAGTAATGACCTTCAATGTTCTAATATAATAAAGACCTGCCCCTGGTTATTAAATGGTTAATACAGCAAAATGAAAACAGTTTAGAAATTAATGGGAAAAAATTGACTTGCAGATTTACTCAAATTGCACCATACACAGTGCATGCGGTTTACCTCGCGACGTCTGTTACTACCTCTAGTTTATGTGTGCAGTTATCGTAGGTTCAACCATTTCGATGAGCTGTCCGGTCGGTTCTGGCTGCATTCGTGGGCCGGATCCGCGGATTCCCTGGACAACCCTGCCTTCATGCGGTCGGATGAATTACTGCGTCTGCAGGCACTTGACCGGCCTTGCTGTTACCACGACGACACACTGTCCCTTCCTTCCACCTGCCCCAGTCATGGGATGCGTATCAACACAATTTACCCCCACAGGTAAACACACACCCCCACACACACACACATAACTTTGCTAATTAGGCGTCCAGTTCCAGGTGGAGGATTATACTATATGGATGTGTTTTTAATGTGGGAGTTAAATTCATAGTTTAAAAAGAAGGTGCACATTAAACATGTTTAAAGTTTTAAATTTGGTTTGAAATAGTTTTTTGAATATCAGCAAGCAGAAACGGCTGCATATTTTATCATCTCATAAACATCTGTTCTCCATCTAGTCTGATGTGAGTGTGTGGAGTCAGAGCAAAAAGTGACATATGTGGTGTTCAAGTTAGAACATATAGAGATAATTCTGATGATATAGTCCAATTTTTATTTAATATATTTATTTACCTAAATATTGCACATATTGGTTAATAGCATTTATCAAATTTTAAAAACAAAAGGAAATAATTGGAAGGATAGATGGCTTTATTTTAAAATGGCTGAAATGAAGAAGCCTTTGTACTTTTTAGTTAAGCTGGTATTTTTAAATTCTTCTTTTTATGGACAAGTTTAGGGGGCAATAACCCAAATATTCTGTCTTTATTACATTTCAGATGGTTATATATTTCCCCGGATCTCAAAACCTAGAGTACTTCTGGAAGAAGTTCTTCTTGGCTGAGATTCATGTTGCTGTTTGTGAAGACAAATTAGATCTGTAATTTTTGAGTAAACCATGTGCTTACTGCAACTATTCATATATTCATGCTTCAGGCTCGCCGCCCTGAAACATGAATACTCAACACATTAGCATTCACATAAACTGTCTTTCATCTTGCCACAACTATTTATTGAAAGTGCTCATCAGCTGCCTGTTAACTTTGTTCTACATGAAGCATTAAAAGTTATGCTACTCTATTCAGAAGACTAATAAACATTGAGTGATTCATATTGAAACTCTTATCAATATAATCAAATGTTCAAATGTGCCTTGAACATTTGTGGTTTTTCTGTTTTGTACGTTGACCTCAGATTGCACCAGACAGTTCTTCGTAGTTTGGTCTGTGTAAATACTCCCCTGAGCTTTGTGTTTGCCCTGCAGCTCCCAGTACGGGTGGAGGGGCAGTGGGATGAGCATGGGGGATGGTCTGCTGGACTCGGGGAAGGCCAGTGACCTGTCTGTGTGTAGCTGGCCTGTGGAACCCATTCACTGGACTCCGTTCCCACTTCTGCAGCAGCTGGCATCCCACAGGAATCCGACAGTGAGTGTCTGACTATGGAAAGAGTTAGAGGAGAAGATCTGGTTTCATGATGTTTTTCCTGCTCCATCAGGTCAGGATTTCACGGCCGCGGTCCTACTGCGAAGGCATGGAGCTGGTAGACATGGGAAAAAGCTGGACTGCTTGATGACCCGAGGAGAAGGAAATTTTTCTGTTTTTATGTTAAACCTAAATGCTTTGTTAATAAAATATATAAATAATATATGAATGTGTTTTGTTTTTTCAAAAATATAGAACATATTTTATAAACTTGGAGAATTATATAATGAAGATATTTAATTTTTAAAACTTTAATTCAAAAACATATTTTTGAAGAATTATTCTCTCTAGTTTTTGATGCTGAGCAGCTGAAAGGATTCTTGATTAAACTTTTTTAAAAATTTATTTATTTATTTATTTTTTATTTCTGGTCACTAACCATGGTGAAGTAGTTTACAGTCTGGAGCAGTGGATTAAGAGCAAAACATGAAATAATACCTAAACTGAAGCTACAAATCCCAGATGAATGGAAAAGGAGGCAGCATGGATGCAGCAGAGCAGGAGCAAAGAAAGAAGTCCAAACCATCTCTTCAATCAATCATGAGGTGCAGTTCGAAACTGTTAGCTTAGCAAGTTGGATAAAGTCCAAGTCCTGACAAGAAGTCGTCCAGAATTCCAGAGATGAAGTGTAACATGTTTTACTGAGACTTGGCTGAAGGATCGTATCCATGACTCCTCTCTGCTGGACTGGAGCAGGCAGAGATAAAGAGTAGTGGAAAAAGTTGAGGAGAAGCAATCTGCGTTGTTTTCTATCCTCCCTGTGTGTGGACAGTTTTCTGTTTGTTTCTTACTGGTAGTAATATTGTAATGATCAGAGAAACTAATGCTGATGTTTTCATGCAATAAAAAGAGCAGCTTGGAATATATAACAAAGTATAAAGAATCTGTATTATTGTTTATTAAATAACATTTTTGACAATATTCTAATTTATTCAGATTAAAAGTTGGGATTATGTACCAAGTTATTTTTTATCTGGTTTTGAATTCTTGCTGTTTGCTAAGTTTATTTATCAACACACTGGCTAATAAAGTTTTTGTATCTTAAACTTAAGTCAAAAAGCAGTGAAGTTAGACACTACGAACCATTTATTAGAAGAATTAAGTTCAGTCTCAGACATTTCTGGTTCAGATATTGTTTTCTTGTTTTGAAATTACCAAATTTATTCAAGTATCTTGTAGCTCATACCACACAACTCATACAAATGATTAGAATTTTGAAATTGTTGTCAAGTTTCATCATTGCATTGCATCAAATCCTATCAATTTTCACAATACGCCTTTACAGGTTTCTTTTTAGCTCACTCAAGCATGTACTAAAGCCACAACTCTTGTAATTAATATACTCTGCTGGAATGTGATGACCTGCCCTGCCTGGGAGAAACCAGAGTAAATCCAAAAAGGCAACAATGCTGTTTAACTTGTTTCACACTCGCAACAGTGTAATGTGAAATAGAAGGATAGTGGTTAATTCCAGTAAAGAGGAGGGGGAAATGTTCTAAAATAAGGAAGGATAAGGTAGAAAAGACAGCACCGGAGGTCAGGCAGGGGTGAAAGTGGACAAAGCCTACCTGCTGGCTTTTTCCATATACGGTCTTAGTCAGAGCAGAGAGCCAGGCCTGAGTTCCTCTATGAATGTGTGAGTAACACAGGGAGGAGGGTCTACTGAATGTATGTGTTGTAATTCATGCGTTAGTCATGCACGCTGCTGAGTGTTGAAATAGCTTTAAAAACAGATTTCAGATAAAATACTGAGAAATCTCAATGTGGTAAAATGTATCAAAAATATAAATAAATAAATAAATAAGGGAAAAAAGAAGTTCCTCCAAACACCATTTAAATTAAAACCACCAAAAACAACACAGGTATACCCTTAAAAAGAGAGTTTCATTCATTTCCTCAGACTAGTCACATGATCTGAGCTGTGCATTTTTCCCCCCCCATGTGACATCCTCCAATATCTCCTTATATGGACGTCATCCAAAAGCTCTCTTAAAGGGATGGTTCCCTGCCCTGAGTCTATACTTGGTGCTTGTGAGTCTAAAGCAGGATAATTCCGCTGTGAAAAGCCAACTCCCTGATCAGCTCATTCAGCCAGCCGATGCTGTCCTCAGCTATGGTCACTTCCTACGTGCGTGTTTAACAGCAGGAGAAAAAAAAAAAGAGTCCCTAAAAAACCCTGCTTCACATCCCTACTGGTGAGCTGGATTCCATATATCCTTATTAGGAACCCTCAGAGCTCGAAAGAATTCCCAGTGTCAGTTTATAAGTGCTTCCCCAGTGCCCTAATTAAGTTAAAACGGCAGCCTAACCCTGCTTCTCATTCTCAAGAGGAACACTACAATATTTGTCCAATTTTAGATTTAGTTATTACCCCAAGAAGTTGAAGTGTTTGTCATGTTTGCAAGGAGAGCATGCGTCTTACATGAGTCATAACATGGCCACATAATTTAATGCCAACTCACCTACTATGTATCATAAAGCCCAAGGGCGTTCCCTGCTCACCTATTACCACTTTTGTGGTAATAGGTGAGCAGACCATAATGAGATTTACGGTCGGTCTGCTGAGTTTTGATGTTTAACACACCTCAAAATGCCCACGTTTATCTGTCACTCAGATTACTGTCATTGTGTAAAAGTGTATTAACATGGCTGTCGGCAAACCTGAGATTGTAATTTTCCAGTGTATTGTATTGCAAGCCCAGGTTTGTGTTTCTAAACACATCTAATTCATCTAAATCAGATAAATTGTGAATATAATGGTAGGATACTAAAAAAAACTAGCATGTTTATGAGTTAAATCATGATAAAATAGGCTTTTGTATTTTTTTCCAAAAGTCATTAAAATTCTAATGATGAGGAAGGAATAAACAGATTGGTGTGTTTCCTTGATCCTGACCTCTGGCTGACTTTTAATAAAACGAATTCTTAAAATGACTTACATATGGATTAAGTTTTTCTTTTTTTTGTGGCGCTTTTCTGCATTTCAGTATCAAGCATCAGCAAGCAGAGCTGGTATTTGCATGCGCCACACCCAGTGGATGCAGCGGAGCCAATCAGAAGGCGCTGTGCGGAAAGTTTGCCTTATATGGAAAGGGGCTGAAGCTCGAGGGCAAATAAAGTCCTGGGAATTATTGGCCTTCATTGCAGTCGACCTCAGACGCTCGAGCACTAAACACAGCGGTCAGACACTAAGCTGATAACTCTCCTTCGCAGAGGTAAGAGCAACGGATGTTGAGGTTATTGCTGTTTTTGTGGCTGCACTTCTTCAGACTATACTTTATTCTGTCGTCGCTTTCGTCTTCAGTGTTCTGTTAATCGAACATTGTTATTGTTAAACGTATCGTTAAGGTGGCTTAATTTAATACCCCAAAAAACCTTCCAGTGTCTGTGTTCAGCTTAGAGTCGTTGCATTTTTAAACGGTAACTTCGAAGCATCATGTTACCGCTCGCGCTGACTTAAATCTGGCTTTAAACTGACCTGGCTTTCCAGCTGCGCATCAGCGTTAGTAATGCCTCTGATTCCTTGGCTTTGACTTTAAGGTGCAATTTGTCTGTTTAAAATTCAGAACAGTGTAGGGGCGGGGGGAGGCAATTAGAAGCTGAGAAGTTCTGTTCACAACTTGTATCTCAAAGTCGCATGTCTGCACGAATTGGTCGATATCGTTTACTTTAAAAAATAGCTTAATTTTTTTTAGGAACTGCATATGCGACATTTGGAGAATTCATTCTGTCATTTAACTCCGGTGAAGGGTGTGGCCGCCTGTCAGTGTAGTGAGGCTGGGTCAGGATGACTTCCGGGCCGGTGTGCCACTGCTGCCTCCAGGCTGCCCTCACTTTTTGCCTTTTATGGCCATGTCCAGACTGGTCGAGAAACTGCCTTTTGTTTCACAGCTCTGGATTTGACCGAGGGTTTACTCAACTGCGACACCCAGCGATTAGACGCTGCAACAAGACTTTCAGCTATTGGATCTAAATTTTTCTTTCTCTCTTAGAAAATGGAAGATGAAATTGCAGCCCTCGTTGTGGACAATGGCTCTGGAATGTGCAAAGCTGGCTTTGCAGGAGATGATGCTCCACGCGCCGTCTTCCCCTCTATTGTTGGTCGCCCCAGGCATCAGGTACAAACTCGCCTCTTTCTCCCTTCGTTTGAAAACATGATTACAAACCTTATAGGGTGAAACTAAAACACTGCTTTTCCAGGGTGTGATGGTTGGAATGGGCCAGAAGGACAGCTATGTTGGTGATGAGGCACAGAGCAAAAGGGGAATTCTGACCCTGAAGTACCCCATTGAGCATGGCATTGTGACAAACTGGGATGACATGGAGAAGATCTGGCATCACACCTTCTACAACGAGCTGCGAGTTGCACCTGAGGAGCATCCTGTGCTGCTCACAGAAGCCCCGCTGAACCCCAAAGCCAATAGGGAGAAGATGACCCAGGTAACTAGTGTAACGTCTCATCAAAACTTTCTATTTGCCAGGGCTGTCTTTAAGTATCACTTGGTCTTAAACTCTTCCTGTTCCTCAACTTGTAGGTTTCTCTTCCCTGAGCTCAACTTTTCATCTCTTCAGGTTTCTGTTTTCCTGCATTGAATAAATGACTAGATGCAGCATGGGCAATGAAGTTTTCAAATTGCACGTCTGTAGATTAGTTCTGACTAATCTGGTTTTCTGCTTGACTGAAACCTGTACATTAAAAATGACAAAGCTCTGCCTTTCTAACTTTTTCTTAGGACTCTTGAATTCAATGAGTAACATTTCCCCTCTCCTTCCAGATCATGTTTGAGACGTTCAACACTCCTGCCATGTATGTAGCCATCCAGGCTGTGCTGTCCCTGTACGCCTCTGGACGTACCACTGGTATCGTCATGGACTCTGGTGATGGTGTGACCCACACGGTGCCCATCTATGAAGGGTATGCTCTGCCTCATGCCATCCTGAGGCTGGACCTAGCTGGCAGAGACCTCACAGACTACCTCATGAAAATTCTGACTGAGAGGGGTTATAGCTTCACAACCACAGGTAAGTGAGCTACTCTGTTCACTGGACCAAGATCCCTTGAGATAATCTAGTTTGCATCTGACCAATGCAAAACTTGTCCTCCAGCTGAGCGTGAGATTGTGCGTGACATCAAGGAGAAGTTGTGCTATGTTGCACTGGACTTTGAACAGGAAATGGGAACTGCTGCTTCCTCCTCTTCATTGGAGAAGAGCTATGAGCTCCCTGACGGTCAGGTCATCACTATCGGAAACGAGAGGTTCCGTTGCCCAGAGGCCCTCTTCCAGCCTTCCTTCCTTGGCAAGTTGCATTAATCTTCAACGGTTGGATTTGATTTTTGTATTTTTTTAACAAATCATCACTCTGCTTCACAGGTATGGAATCGTGTGGCATTCATGAGACTACCTTCAACAGCATCATGAAGTGTGATGTGGATATTCGTAAGGATCTGTATGCCAACACCGTCCTGTCTGGAGGCACTACCATGTACCCTGGCATAGCTGACCGCATGCAGAAGGAAATCACTGCCTTGGCACCCACAACCATGAAGATTAAGGTAAGATGGAACATGGAAGGACTTCTGGCCTTAACGCCTTTGGACTGAAACATTTGGGACAATTGAGAGTTCTGAATTTCAACTTGCTGCTTGTCTTTCCAGATCATTGCTCCTCCAGAGAGAAAGTACTCTGTGTGGATCGGAGGCTCCATCCTGGCTTCCCTCTCCACCTTCCAGCAGATGTGGATCAGCAAACAGGAGTATGATGAGTCTGGCCCCAGCATTGTCCACAGGAAGTGCTTCTAAAAAGACTTTCAGTTCTAAGCCCTCCACCCTCCCAAAAAACACTGCTCCAGCCCAAACAGGCTCTGCATACTTGCACCAACACACTGTGCTGAGCCGACACCTCTTCCATTCTGTCATCACTCTGGCTCTGGCACTACGGCCCTTGATGGGGTGAAACTACAGGAAGTAAAGAGCATCCCTGGCGGTGTGAATGTGTGAAACATGTCAGTTGTGTACGTCATTCCAGATGTCTTTGTTCACCACATTATTTGCCTCTATGAAGGTTTATTCTCTGTTGGGCTTACTGTGTATTTCTTAATGTATAAATTATGTAATCTGAACTTTTTTTTTTTTTTTGTTTTTGTACTCGGCCTTAATATTTGGTCTAGTTTGTCATCATGCAAAAAGGACTTCTACATTTTGAGGTGTATGAAGGTTTGTGCATGGGGTGTTAAGTCTCCAATGTACACAACAGCCTAATAAAGCGCACATGTCTGAGATTTGTCTGCCTTGTCTTGAGTGGGGCTATGGGGGTCGGGCATTTTAATGTGCATCTAAGATGAAACTTGTTGCCAGCCTAACTTTATTCAGCTAGTATTAATGCCTTGTGAGTTTCAAATGAGGGTCTTCAAAAGTTTCACATAGGAGTCAAACTTGGTCAATACTAAATTTTCAAATTGTCTAGAATTTGCAAGAGTAAAAAGTTTAAAACCTGCAGAGGATTTGTTTTTGGGTTTTTTTTTCTCTTCTAACAGTTGAGCCAAATTACTAATCCTGGTTGCATATATCTGCCAACAATCTTCAGTCGTGTTCATAGTTTCAACATTTGGCTGAACCCAAACTTTACCACCAAAACTACATGGCAATTGAGTTTGGGCAATGAGATGCACTTGGTGCAAATTAAGTGGTTTTTTTTTTTTTGTTTTTTTTTAAACTGTGTAAAGTCACCCAACTTGTAAAAGTGAGTGACATAGTGTAAAAATGTATCTACCTTTTTGGAGGAGGGTTGGGGCATTCAGTTTACAGTACTGAACAAGGTTACTGTCTTTGCACATTTAAAAGCTACAGCTAAAGTACTGTACAAAATGTACAACAGGCCTACATGCAGCCAATTTTGCACATTTCTATTTGCCTTATTGCCTCCTGCAGGATAATTAGGCTAAAATAATGGAAAGACATCAAAACTCCAAACTAAAATCTAGAGCTATAAACTTGTGCATGACATAATTATCATGCACTATTTCTGTACAGAATAAACCCAACTTATTTTATACATTTCAGAGGATGGACAAGCTGTGATTGCTAGGTTTTGTACATCAACCATTTCATGTTGAGAAATTGATGATGCAGTTACACATATGTCAATGACTCACCATGGTACACTTACGTTTAGCTTTGATTTAAAATCAGTTTTTATAATTGAATTTAAAAATGTAAACTCATTCACTGCAACATAATTCATGTGTTTTCAGTGGTCCCATGAAGACTCCTTTTTCATGAATCACTGCATTGATGTGGTATTGCATTGCTACATCAATGCTATGCCACACCTCCTTTGACACTAAAGAGTTAATGATATCCAACATGCTTTATTAGTGGTCTTCAGCTCATCAGCATTTTCTTTTTATTACTCTGGAATTTTTCCCCTTTCCTTTGCCAATACTGAATTTTCTTTGTGTGATTTAGGTCTGAAGGATTTGCTGGCCAATCAAGCTCATTTAGATTGTTGTTTTTAATGGAAGTGTTGGCCATGTGGACAGGTACCAAGTTCTGCTCAAAATTGAAGTGGATCTCCATGAAGCTTGTGAGCAGACGAAAGCATGAAGTGTTCTAAAATGTCCTGGTAGATGGCTCCACAGACTTTATAATTGAGATCAAACAGCGGACTAACACCAGCTGATGATGTGACTTCCCAAATTATTACTGACTGAGCAATTTAGTCACCTTACCCCTCTTCTATCTGACTCTGGGACTTTAATTCCAAATGAAATACAAAACTTACTTTTTATCTGAAAATTTAAAATTGGATGTTTTTGGATTGTCTCTTATCTGTAGTGTGGATAAGACACAATGTCTACCTGGACTAAGCAATGGCTGAACACAAGGGATATTACAGTTCTAGCTCATATAATACACCTGTGTATGCTGGCTGGCTCATGAAGCACAGTATGAGAGAGGCACAAAATCATAAGATCTTTTATCTTCTACCTGTTTCCTTTCAAACAAATTATGTAAAATTGCAAGTCAATGGACATGATTATTTCTTTTATTATTTTTTCTGTTTTTACTTTTTGTCCAAGATAGATAGATAGATAGATAGATAGATAGATAGATAGATAGATAGATAGATACAATACATAGATACAATACATAGATACATACATAGATACATACTCATGAAGCACACTCCGTACCAGTAGATGGCGGTAATGCTACTTATAGTTTTTGCCAATCGCAATAAAAATCACGAAGAAGAAGACGACCAGCAGGAAGTGAATCCGTCCATTAAGATCTTCCCGCTGGTGCAGCCTCAAATATCTTCCGGGTAGCAGCTAGCCGCAGCGTGTGGTTCGGCGTTAAAGTAGGAGGATTGGAACATGAAAGGCACACGGGTTTCATTTCTAATCAATGTTTCGAAACAGCACAGCAGTCATGAATGAAACTGCACCTGGGATTATGGAGGGAATGAACAGACAGATCGAGCAGGTAGGTAGGCGAGGTTTTAACAGGGCGGGGTAGGTCTTAACTAACGTTTCTTAATTGAACTGCTTCTAAGCTTAAGACAAATTTCTGCTTAGTTTATCCTGGAGGGTTTTAATATTCATATATAGAGAAACAGACTGGTAGGTATTTTTGAAATGGTCCGGAGGATCGAGAGCCTAAAAGACAAAAAATGTAAGAAAATTTTGTCGACGATGCACTTCTTTTTATTATGCGCCCAATCATAAATGATTATGCAGCATAATTATTTTTTGTACCAAATCTAGGTTGCTGTATGCGCTGTCGCATTATGTAGGGCGCATACAGTCTCCCACAGGAAATGTACACGCAGTGCTGTGAATAACCATCTGCTCTATATGTCATGTTTATTTTAGGTCATAAAACATATTGAGATATCAGACAAAGATCATCTGAATTGTGCAACAGCAACTACAATTCAAGTGTTTACTATCAGAGCTTTGGTGAGACTTAGGCTGTCCGCTTTGCAATCTGCAAACTTCTATCAGCAATCCTGTCGCCAGCAGCAGTCCTCACTTTTGACTGGTTGTTGGTTGAAGGAATTTATTTACCAATGTTACAGTTTACAATATGGAGCTGTCTCATGAACTCTGACTGATATAATGAATGATTTGTCTCTGTGTCAGGCTTTCTCTACCCAGGACACCATGTCGTCTGGCTCGGTGGGGATGTCCGATTTGTCTGATGAGATCCTGTTGTGTATCCTCCGTCATGTTCCAGTGTGCGACCTGCTGATTAATGTGGCCAATGTCTGCCAGAAGTTGCACACACTTTGCTACGACAAGACACTGCTCGCAAACGTCAGATTTTCTGAAGAATATTGGGTAAAAGAGTTAAAAATCTCTTGCATTCTTTGGAGTTGATGACATTTCAGGAGTTTATAGAATATTAATTCTTTGTTTTAACTCTGTGTTTTAACAAGCACATGCACAGCATATCAAATACACTTTTTTCAAGGGATGTCTGTACAGCTGCTCATGAGTCATAAAACCTTCCCCAACATTAAAGTGGAAAACAGGCAACAGGTCTGGTTTTAATAATAATTGTTTATTTTTTGTTGTTGTTTCCAGGCTGATGATCAGTTGGTCCGTCACACTCTAAAGCTGCTAGCCAATCACGTACAATCCCTCAGCCTCAACAGCTGCTACTGGCTGTCAGCCTCCACTTTAGACAAACTGGCACGATGCAGAGGAGTAACACATCTGGATGTAACCGGCTGCCGCCTCACCTCCCTTTGCCTGTCGCGTCTCTTATCCTCTTTGTCTTTGCTCAGATCGCTGGCGTTTGATGTTAGGCCCTGCTTCAACTCTGCACTGCTTAGCTCGGACGCCGTTGATTCTCTGAGCCGCCTCACGGAGCTGAGACAGACTCTGTTTACACCGAGCTATGGTGTAGTGCCTTGCTGTGCCCAACTTCGCAAGTAAGAGTCTGTGGGATCAAAGGAATTGAGAGAAAATTGTGAGGTTTGGTCTTATTATGCACAGATGCATGTGCGCTTTGTATTCCTATTTATATAATGATGCCACTAGAACTGATAAATAACTGAAAAGGGCTACAACTGATTTGCACCCCTTCAATCAGCAATAGAAGCTCATGAAGCAGCAATAGAAGCTCAAGAAGTTCTCTAGAGGAGAATAAACATCCAGCTTTTCAAACACAGAGTGTGAAGAATTTTCATCGCTCTGCAATTCCAGAATAGTGATTGCCTCATAGGTCAGTAACTGTCTTCATTGATAATATAAATGTGTCAATAACTGTCTAATATTAAAGCTTCCTGAGGTGGAGATGGGCGTAGATCAGAGATTACATTATCACGTTTTCCAACCAGTCAATGTGTATGTATATTATATACATACACATTGTAATTCACTCTGTAATGGATGCTACTCCTTCAGAAATTTGTGTACTTTAGGGATGTACATTGAGCAGAACATGGAGACAGGCCTTATGAAACCAAAAGTCTCAGAATTCTTTACTTTTTTAAAACACAACAGTTGAACAGAAGGTTACTCTGCTTTAATATTGTCCAAGGAAAAAGCTTAACGTTCTTTTTAATCAAAATTAACTCCTGCGTTTTGAGCTTTCATAATAATACTGGTTAACAGCCAAAAAGTTGTCTGGGGTTTTTCAACTGTTTTAGGGTCATGTTGATGAGCTGAATCCAGGAATCACATTGGTTTTGCTCAATCAGGTCAACTTTCTGCTCTATGGAGCAACATGAGCATCAAAATGCATCTGGATCAGTTTCCTAAGAATCTGGATCAGTGATGAGGAGGAGGAGAGATTAAATCAGGACAGAAAAGAGACAGAGAATTTTACACAATTAAAATGTTTAATTTACATGTACTTAACCTTATCAGTGTTACCTAATCATTTTTGGATTCAGGTGAAAAAACATGGTCAACTTCCAAAAATCTCTTTTTGTAACTTGGTGTAATGGACACATGTTTTTTCCAGAGGACAGTGTTAGAGTGCTAGAGTTGACCGTTTGCTGTTGTGTTTCAGGCTGATGCTGCAGTTTGACATTCCAGATGTGACCAGAGAGGGCATTGGTGTCTGCTGCCAGCTGATGGTCGGCCAGAGCAGCGTGCCACATTACGAACAACTGGAGGAGTTCACAGCCAGACTGGCCCCCGGAGAGGTGAGTGATTTGGGAATCCTGCTAAACTTTCCGTCTGCCTCCTGTAATGCACACTTTAAGAGCTCGAGCGATGTCCTTTCTGCAACAGGTGAACCAGACGCTGCTCCTGCTCTACCTTGCCGTGTTTAGTGTTCACATTCCAAAGCACCTCAGAGTTTTCCTGGTTTCAATTCCTGGTCCCAATCCGGCTCACTGGCCCGCTGCTCCCTCGCTGGCTCAAAGCCTCGGTCGGCGTGGAGACCTGGTGGCGCTGCAGCTGCCACGCACCTGGCTGGACCCGCTGTCCCTGAAGCGAGCTCTGGAGGGAAACAGCCCCAAGCACCTGAGTTTCAGCCGCTGCCCAGCGCTGTGGCCGCAGGTCTTCCAGTCGCTGCTTGGCGGCGGAGTCAGAGACGCCGCTCAGCTCATCAGCCTCAACCTCAGCGGGATCAACCATGTTCCGTACTCGGAGTGCAGGAGTGTGGAGGATCAGATGGTTGCAGAGACGATGCGCCATTTGGCTGCAACCTGCTCCAACGTTAAACACCTGAACCTGATGCACACGCATTACCATCACGAGTGCTCTCCTGGGCTGGACGGACAAACACACTTGGGTGCCAGCCTGGGCAGATTCAAACACCTGCGCTCTCTGACCCTGCCTGCCTGCGCCTTGTCAGATGGCGTAAATACGAATCACACCTCAGTGCGTGGCTCAGCTCCCTCACTGCTGTTCCAGGGTCTGAAGAAGGCCCCGCGTTTGGGTCTCCAGATTTACAGACCTGATTCGGAACCCTATTTGACCGGGGACAGCACTTCTGGGCTGATTTTGCTCACAGCTGGCTGTCGCTTTTTAGAAACCTTTGAGCTCATCGGTCCAGGTTTTGCATCGGCGCTGCCGCGGCTCGAGCCGTGCACCCGTGCCAGCGTAGAGCCTCGTGGAATGTGCGCCTGGGCACGAGGAGTTGGAGATGTGCACCTGGCAGCGCTTGAAGCTTTACCTCGGTTGCGTCGCTTGACTCTGGCTGGACTCCCTGGAGTCCACAAAGGAACTGGACTGGTGCAGCTGACTAGGAAGTGCAGAGACCTGCGGGTGTTGTCTTTAGCCAACTTGGGGTCTCTGAAAACCATGAACTACACGACCTCTTTGCTGGAGACACTTACGCAGTGCACACAGCTGCAAGAACTCAGGTCAGGGGATGGCTTCGACTTTTCTTTTCCTTGTTCAGAAACATTTGGCTATGGATTAATGGTGAATTTATAAATATAACCACATATTCCTTTAACTAGCAGCTTTAAGTGTTTTTTTCTAATGTAGTCTTCAATTTACACCGTGTTCCAAATTATTATGCAAACTAGATTTCAGTGTCAGAAATATTGAATTTTTTGTTGTGCTATTAAATTCATAGATGGTATTGTGTCTCAGGGCTCTTTGAATCACTACAATTAATTTCAGAGACCTGGTTGATTAGTTTGTCATGTGAGCTCAATCCACATGAAACTGAGTCTTCAGTTTCATGTGGAATCTTCAGTTCCACATGACACATGAGTTTGTCATGTGGAACAGAAGAAGGATGTTCCACATTATTAAGCAGGCCCCAGGTTTCAAGCAATATGGGAAAGAGAAAGGATCTCTGCTGCCGAGAATCATCAGAGTGTGTAGTGGATAAGATATGAAAACATTAGATATATAATGATAACTGAGGCGTTATCATTGTACTATGACAGGATTTGTGGCTGAATCAGAATAAAGATGGGTTTGTGCAGATAAAGGCAGAATGAGGAAGGTTTCTGTTAGACAAATTCATCAGATTAAGAGCAGCTCCTAAAATACCCTTACCAAGCAGCAAAGAGTTATTTGAAGGTGCTGGTGCCTCTGGAACCTCAAGGTGGAGGATCCCCCTGCATGGATGCAGTTCATATCAAAACAGAAGGTTTTCTGACATCCTGCAAAGACAGTGAAGCAGAAACTATCCATAAACTCGCAAGTTCAATGGATGAAAGAATTGTGCAGGTGATATCAGAGAAGGGGTCCAATGTTAACATGAAACTCGGTCTGTTAAAATGTTTTTGATTGAAATAGCTTTTGATTTTAGTGCATGTGACCACTTAATGCTGCACATTCAAAGAATGACTGTTTGCAGTTCTTTATAATCCATAAAATGTTTGGAAAATTTGTTGTGCATAATAATTTGGAACAATGCATTTTGAGTTTTTTATTTTTGAAATAAATCCTGCTCTCATTGGGAGGTTTGTTCAGTAAAAGCAGATTTATACTGTAATAGTTCATGACTTGAAAATTAGACTGACCATCATTTGCATTGACCATTAAGAAAAATCTGCATAATAATTTGGAACACGGTGTAGTTAGCATTATCTCAGTCAAAAGCTGGTATTTAATCTTAAGATTTGCAACATATCAATAAGAACACCAAAAGATGAGAATTGAAACAGTTTTTTTCTGACATTGTCTGGATGTGTCCTTCCATTCATCCAACCAAGTTTTGTCTGTCTATGTATCTAGTCGTCTTTAAACAGATCCATCCATCCTCAGTGTGGATTTCTGCTGGAAATCTGAAGTCTTCATCTTTGTTTTGTGTGTGTGTTGTGTGTGTGTGTGTGTGTGGGCGTGTGTTAGGTTAGAGCAGCCACTCCTAAATGCCAATGAGTCTTTCTTTGAGGCCTTGTCCAGCTGCCGTCGCCTGCAGCGGCTCTGTCTCATCTCCCGTGGCGGCACCTTCGACTCTCTGGCCACAGAGACGTTCATGGAGCGGTGCTGCCATGTTGTAATGTGCCACATGTTCATGGGTGGCACCATGGTGGCCTGTCGAACACTGCAGAAGTCCCTGCTGGACAGGTAAGTTGTATTTACTGAATTCTTCTGCTTCTACTGTTGTGCCTCCAATGTTTCAAACTATCAAATATGACCCACCTATTGTAAATTCTTTGCAATTGGTGGTTCGTTCCTGCTCCCTGTTAGTCCTCTGTTTTGTTTGTATTGCATCACCATCCACTAGGGGGCAGTGTCATGTCAGTATCAAATGTTATGGGGTTTATATTCTTCTTCATGACATGTATGTTTGGGTGGTGAGCATGGCAGAACAAAGTTGTGCAAATAATCAAGAGAAGTTATTTTTACTGACTAACACTCCGCCTCTGTCGCTCTGTCCTCGGGGAAGACATCTGCCTTGCCTGCTGGTGTTGGTCAGAAGGTTCGATAGTACGATGTAGCATCATCCAATAAAATTAGAAGTCAGTTTTGTGTTTTCTCTTTCTGTCAGATTCTCAGCCGAGCGTTCGGCGCTCAGTGTGGTCATCTACCCGCTCCAACACGAGGACCTGCCCTCCGTCATCAGGGGCATCTCACTGGCGCTGCTGGATCGGATAACTCTGTTTCAGAGCCACGTGGCGCAGCCTCCGCATTTATCACCCATGTGACATCACCAGTGAGCTGCAACGTAACTGCTGTTGCTGAAAATAAAATTTAGTGAAAGACTACCAGTCGAGCTTCTCATTAGGTAACAGCAACAGTGTAAAAGAAATACATCAGCATAACCACTTTGGGTAATAACGACTCATCTACATATGGTGCTACTCGGGTATCCCAATCATAAATCATTTCAGTTGCTTTGTTTCTGTTTTAAAATAAGTGCCAACAATATTTATAGAGAATGAAACGTTGTAAATGAAGCTGTGACACAACAAATGGTTTTGTGGAGTTTTTAATTGATTTCTTGTGTGCATGTTTTTTTTTCTTTTACAAACTGGAAGTTGAAAAAAGTATCTACTAATAATAATGATCTGTTCCTAAAGATGTGCAAAATATGTTTTTATGAATGAAAGTGTAATTGTTCTATTGCAAATAGAAAAGTCTAAACTTATTTTTTTCAAATTAAGCCACAAACTACTTCCAGTTTTCCTTGATGAATCAAACCTGGTTTAATTATATTTAATACATAAATGTCCTTATTAGTGGTTATGCTCACTGTTTGGATGCTTTTAGTCTGATATGTATTTTGTCTCTTGCTGAAAGTATTTCATAAAAATATGATGACCAAAAAGGCATCTTTTTGTTTTGTATTGTTTTTATAATGATTCAGTTATGTAGTTTAATCTCTAAAGACAGAAAAATAGTTATACACTTGGTGACATTTATGGGGAGGGAAGGTTGTTTACTTTTCAGGACATATTAGCTTTGAATCACCAGTTATCTTTATTTTATTTGTAATTAAAATAATCTTTAAAAGATGGCGGTGACCCCATATGGGGCGTTCTCACAATACACCCACTTCATAAACTATTTAGTTAAAGGTACAGCTGGTTTTGCTTCAAGACTATGGGTTTTTGTTGCAGCAGCACACATGCAAACCTCTAGCATTACATGTAATTTAGATGTAATGCCATCTAGCCTTCATTGGATGTAGTGTCGGTTAATTTCTGGGCGCTAAGCTCACAAGCTTAGCGCCCAGAAATCCTGATGATCATCGAATACAATACATTGTTATACACAATATTATCTATTTAACTCAGAAAACTTAATTTGATTAAGGCTATTACCGATGATCCGATATTTGCAATGTTTATATCATACTTTTTAGGAGTTTACACAGTGCAATTATCTTTATGACCAGTAGAGGGCAGTGTGTGGATAAAGTCTAGCCTCACGGCAGACAGAATAATAGATTGACGATAAGATCGATTACATGTGGGACTAAAACGAGTTCTTTCGACAACTTGCTTAACAGGAAGTAGAACCATATGTCTTGAACTCATTATATCGTTCAAACCGTCGTTTGTTTGCTAAAATCTGGCGAATTTGCTCTCTAAACGATGACTCGGTATGGACTACTGCGTCATTGAAGCATGGTTGTTCAGGTCAGCATGGTTTCGTCTAGACAACATTTGAGGTTTTATATTTCAAAGTAGAGAGCCACCATTGTGATAGCGCTTAAAGATGTTATCTGCGAGGCGGTGTTTACGAGACTGGAGTAAGATATCTGTGACCAGGGTTTCTTTTTTTCCTTCGGAGACGAGGATTCTAAAAACACAGCTCGGAGGTCTCAGAATACCAAAGCGCAGGTTCGCGGTCCCGTCAGCGGCTCCATGTCGGCTCCCTGTCAGGTTCGTGTCCCTGTACGCCTCTGTCAGAACGGATACCGGAGCCTCACCAGACCTGGAAAACTTCGGCTCCTTGTCTCAGGACATTTCCTCCAGGAGGTCGTTCAGGAAGAGCCGCCCGGACATCCAGAACCTGCGATACCGGGAGGATTGGATGGAGGAGGATGAGGACGGAGAGGAGCTGAGGAAACCCCACAGAGGGACTGCAAGGAGAAACACTGCCTACTGGTACTTCTTACAGTGCAAGAGGCTGATCAAGGAGAACAAGGTTTGCCTTAGTGAGCTGTCTTTGTTTCTTTCTTCGCCTCTTTTCTTTGCCTGAATGTTTTCATTTGTTCCGCAGCTGCAGGAGGCCCTGGATGTGTTCAGCAGGAACATGCTGAAGGAGGAGAGGCTGCAGCCTGAGGAGTTCAACTACTCTGTGCTCATTGGAGGCTGTGGTCGAGCTGGAGAACTCAAAAAGGCCTTCAAACTCTACAACGATGTAGGGAAAAGTGTCGCAGTTTAATATCTGTCTCTTTAGTCATTTTTTGTGCGCTGCCATCATCCCTGTTTTTTAATTTTTTCCTTGTAGTTCTTTCTTATTTCCAGTATTTTGAGATTTTATGTTTTAAAATGAACAAACAGAACTGTCAAATTTGAAAAGTTCAGTCTGAAAAATGTTTGTAGTTTTTACATGGAAAAGTGTAGGAATCCAGATGATGAGTGATGCTATGTTAGTGTTACACAATCTCACTGTTTGTGTGCTTTTTTAAAAATATATTTTATTTGACTGGAAATATTTTCCAGTCAAACAGCCAAATTTGTTGCTTGTTAAGCCTGAATATTGAGCATACAAAATCTTTTTATGCTCAGCTGAGTCTAACCCTCCAGTTCACAGACCTTCCTGGTGACCCAGTCAGTACCTCAGGATTGCTGTGTGTAATTGTTGCCGTGTCCTTCAGATGAAAAAGCGAGGTCTGGCCGCATCAGACGCAACTTACACCGCGTTGTTCAACGCCTGCGCCGAGTCGCCGTGGAAGCAAGCCGGACTCCAGCAAGCCCTGAAGCTGGAACAAGAACTGCGGCGTAAGAACTACCCTCTGAGCACCATTACGTACCACGCTTTGCTCAAGACCCACGCCGTCACCAACCACATCCAAGCCTGTGTTCATACACTGCGGGTACGACAGCAGCCTTCTCATGCCGGGGTGGAAGATGTTGTGTTGCGTCTGTTGAAGAGTTTTGCTTGTCTTTGTAGGAAATGGTGACAAATGGACACTCTGTAACTCAGGAGACGTTTCATTACCTGCTGATGGGATGTTTGACGGACAAAGACACAGGATTCAGACTGGCTTTGCAGGTGGTTCTGATTCTCTGGAGCAGTGAGCATTTTTTGGACTGACTGACTGGATATTTTTAGTTTTAGTTTTCAAATGCTGCCCAAATAACTCGGCTGCTTTTGACTAAACCAGAGTGTATGCAGTACATAGCGCCCTCCACACTTATTTGCACTGCTGATAAAGATTTGTGAAGAGAATGTAAATAAATGCATCGGTTTTTGCAGTAATATCCTGTCCAAAACAAAGCATTTCTTATTTTGTGTTTTGCTGTTTCTGTTAACTCCAGGTGTGGCATCATATGCTGCGGTCGGGGATTGTTCCAGACTCAAAGAACTACACGCTGCTCCTACGAACAGCCAGGGATTGTGGGATTGGTGATCCAGCCTTAGCATCAAGTGTTCTGCTGAAACCTGACTCTGAAATTTGGAGGGAAAAGGAAGATGTGTCAGAAGCCAGTTCCAAGGGTGTATTAGATATCGAAATTCTGGAGAGGCAGCTGTTTCTTGAACACAGCGCTGCCAGTAACCGTCAGACGAACAACAAACTCAGTGAAGAGGAGAAACCCACCCACCTTGTGCCAATCAGACAAACAGAAAACATCTCACTGCCTTCTGACATAGCAGCCGACTCCACAGCCTGTAATCTACTAGACCTTTTTGAAGGCAGAAGAGGGACCATGTTCGCTCTCAGCTCTGTAGACACAGCCTCTGACAGGTTGGCCCTTATTGGTGGAGCTAAAGGTTTCCTGGACAAGATGGAGGCTAACAGACTGAGTCCAGACCTGAAAACTCTGACGCTCCTGGCCGACATGATGGAGCCTGGCCACCAGTCCCTGCAGACGCTGTTAAAGGCTGCCAAGCAGCACCAGGTGAAGCTCGACGTCGTGTTTTTTAATTCCGCCATCCGCAGAACCGTCAGACTGGGCAACCCAGAGGATGTAAAGGTAACAGCACACACAGGAACAAAGTGAGCGTATCAGATCATAACAAGCTCCCCTGAACTGGTTGCTGGTGCAAGTTATATTGGTCCTACATGAAAACATGAAACAATGTTTGTATAGTTGCTGTTACTCTACAAAGCTACCATCTGGACTATCTGGAGATGTAGAGTGATTGACATTTTCTTAAACACATTGGTGTTGCACTGATTGCAGTTTTCTGGCCGATCTAATATGCATTTCCATGCATTCATGGTTAATATTTACATTGTTTGAGCACAATATGTGTGACTCTGACATACATGCACACACTTGCTATTTGCTATTTCTTAACAATTTTGGTCATTCTAATTAGGTAAGACAAGAAAACTTTGGTCTGATTTAACTTGAGACAGTGAGTCTCTTTAGTTACTGTATGTAAACTATTGGTTTGACCTGTAGCTTGGTGTACATCTGTATATGTTCTACGTAAATATGTGTGTATATATATAGTTTGCATTCCTACTGTCCCCAGGCGGTGCTGCATGTGATGCGACAGAGGAATGTAAGCCTGAATGTTCAGACGTATGGATGTCTGGCGTTAGGCTGCGATCGGCAGGAGGAAGCTCTGCAGCTGCTACAAGACATGCAGGTGACATCAAACAACCTGACTCTGCACACAACATACACAAGCAGCTGTTCCAACCACTTGATGGGTAGGAAACTGGTTTGCTTATCTCTGATTGTTTCTGCAGGATGCAGGATTTCGGCCCAATGTCCATGTGTTCTCTGCTCTGATTGGCCGGGCAACTCAGAGACTGGATTACATCTACCTGAAAACACTCCTGAAGAGCATGAAGGAGCTGAGTGTGTGGCCTAATGAGGTCATCATCCGGCAGCTGGAGTTTGCCGCACAATATCCTCCCAACTACAACCAGGTCAGAGCACACACAAATAAAAAAAAACCCCCAGCATAAATCATTTTAATTAATATTGTTTTTCACAGCTTCCAGGATCATCCTCTTTAATGGCATTTTCAGATGTTGCTTGTTTCTCATAATTCCCATCTTTAATCGGTTTCCTCTCTGTTTGCTCAATCCCAGTACAAAACCAGAAACAACTACCTGGTGCACATCGATGGTTTCCGTGGTTACTACCAGCAGTGGCTGGAGGATTCAGCTGCTCAGAGCAGCGAGGCAGACGAGGAGCAGCAGGAGCAGTTCGCTCTGCAGTGTCAGTCGGGCGCTGTGGTGGACGGACTGACTGAGGCTCAGAGGAACCACAGAGCAGCAGCCAGGAGACATTTTTCTCGCCGTGATAAGAAAAAGGTCTCCCAGTCCCATTAAGCTTTATCAATATGAGCGGACTTGGGTCAAACAATGGCTGAAGTCAGGAAATGTGGTTTTGTATTAATAATGGTGATGCAATTACGGTTTATTATAAACTTGATACATTTTATCTGGTTTTTGTCTTGATTGCGTTCATGATCCGTTGTGGAGGGTCGGCCCGGTTGGGATCCGGTTTCAGAGCTCCATCTGTGGGCGTAGGGTGAAGAGGTACTGCTGCCAGTGAGACGACCCCTCAGTATAATCCTGCTACCACCCTGCTGGACAGTTGGTCTGTTCTTGGGTTTGAAATCTGTTTGAAGAATCCACCATAATCAGCCACTCAGCAGTTTTCAGTCAAGTTTTTTTCCTAACCTGTTTAGTAGATCATGATGGATTAAATGACAATAGAAGAATACTTTCAGACTTGTGACTGTCATTAGAATAAAAAAAAAAGGATTTAAAGACAAGCAGTCCTATTGATCATTAATTTCTCATGGATTTTATCTGATCTTAATATATCTATTTACAGTAAGTTAATACTTTTACACCAGTTAAAAATATGATTTGCAATGTTAGTATCTAGAAATGAAACAATTCAAATCAGAGTTATGTAATAAACGCATTTTTAAAAAAAAACTCCACTTTAATTTAAAGCCATAACTGAAGGACTGCTGTAAAGGTTACCAACTGGGCCAGCATGGGGAGTCATACGCCTGACATTAACGCTCTGTAAAACAGAAGGTCATGAACGTAATGTTAGAAGTTGTTTATGTAAAAAGAATAGATGTATAGAATAAGAACCAGATGACACAAGTGGTGACATGATGAGAGGAACTACAGCATCATCACAATACAACATTTATTTATTAAAAGCAGTAAGCAGATGGCATCTAGATATGTGCATGATGGACTTGGGGACATTGAAGTTTTGCAGCAGGGAGCTTTGGAGAAGTTTTACACCCTTAACATCCTTCTCACTGTGCAAAGATAAACTTCAGTCATCATTCAGTCTATGGTAAAAAGGAGCCAAGTCATATTTACACTTCAGCAAAATGGAAAGGTCTTTTACACATGTTTGTATAAACCGATGTAGGTGGTTGGATATTAACTCTTGTTTATAGCCTGAGAATCATACAGAAAATGAAATGGGCAATAACTAAACTGTTGCTTTGTGACAGCCTTAGTTTATCAGCAAGACAGCAATGAAGAGAGAGGTCAGAGGAAAACCAGGAGTTAGATGCAGGTTCCATCCAGTCTGCACAGCTGAAGGAAGGGAGGCTTTCCAGTTAATAACAGCCAATCATGATGCATAACAGGAAGTACATGTTCCATAAAGAAAGCAGTGGTGGTAGCAGCTTAACATGTGACTGTCATCAGTCTCAAGGCTGTTATTTGTGCTTTTGTTGCTGCTGAAAACAGTAAATATGTTAATAAAGATGAATGTGAACTCGGACTATGGCTGCCGTCTCCACTATAAAGTATTTTGATTCCACAGTAATGAGAAGACTTTATCAATGAAAAAATGAAAGATTTGTTTCTTTGCTCCGTTTTGCCTGCTTTCTTTAAAATGTAATATTGAGTATTTTTATTGAAATGAATCCGCATATTCTTTAATGTTATTTTTCTTGGCTTGAAACTTTTTTTTTCCAACTTATTGTTTGGCTGCTGCATCAGTTTAATAATAACTGATCTAGAACAGAGCTGAAAAGAAGGTGAAAACCTGAAATGAACACCTCTGTACTGTCCTTTACATAATGTGGCTTAAACAGAGCAGTTATAAAATCTATAAAATATGTTTCCATACTTTTTTTTTCTTTTTATTGAGGCTTGTTTGCTTTGAAAGTGAAAAAGCGGAAACATTTTTCTTTCTTCACTTCTGCGACTTGACGCAGGGCCAGTCCATCACACGTATTCTCTCCTTTGGGTGTAAAAGCCTCGAAACAGAAGCGAAAGAGGAACAGAAATCCCGGGACGAAGGTTGTGTAGGAAGCCTCATGACTGCAGCCCACAGGGAACTTCCTAATCTGACACTGAAGCTGGTATCTGATTCAAGCTTCCGCTTTAGTGGAGAACTACTACACGTTTCCCCCCTAAGCGTTTATTCAATTGATGTTCAGTACGTTTAGGTTGAAAAAAGGTAAGGATCTCCCTTTTCAAATGGCAAAGCTTAAGCCATATAAAACCTGGAATAAACAAAACTTTCACTCACAACATTGTTTTAATTAAACCTAAAAAATAATTTTTTTCACAATAAGCTCTTTATTATTTTACTTCCTATTTGAAAAAGCAAGAGCAGCGTGTTCAAGTTCAGACTACAAACTACTTTTCAAAACTATGACATGGGTGCTCCACAAGGATCTATGTTGGGACCGTTGCCATTATTTTATACATTAGTGACTCACCACAAAATTGCAGCAATATTCAGTGTCAAATGCATGCAGATGATTATGATACCCGCAAAGACTGTACAGTAGACTACAGAGGTATTGAGTTTGTCTTTGTATTGCATGGCAACACAGATACACACCTGATAAACAACAGTGAGAAGACACCAAACATTTATACCCTGCACTCACCCCACAGGGAAATTTAGAGTGGCCAATTGACCAAACATGCTTGGAGTATCCAGAGAGAACTCAGGCATGAAAAGATTAATAATAATCATAATAATAATAATAATAATAACACTATTACAATAGCGCACTTTGCTGCTCGGGCCTAATAATAATAAAAACAACTATAATATATCATCCATTCATTATGTAGCATGCTTACATAATGCATGCTGCATGAGGGATAAACAGATGAGTTCACCAGGCCACAGAAACAGTCAGGACAAACAACCAGGCAATCACATCTAAGGAAAATTTAGAGAGCAGTCAACCTGACAGTCATGTTTCTGGTCAGTGGGGAGAAGCCAGAGTGAACCCATGCACTCCATGCAGAAAGAACCTGCCCAGGCAGGGATTTGAACCCAAGATCTTCTTGCTACAAGGCAAGAGTACCAACTACCCCACTGCACAACCGTATTATATTTTATATTATTATTATATTATTTGTACGGTCTAATTTTTTGGTTCTGTCACTCAAATCTCAAACTGTTTTACATTTTTAAGTCTGAAAAAGAACTGTGAAATATCCCTTTATAGAAAAAGCTTCAGAAGAACGGCTCTGAAGCTGGAATTCAGACGCTAACTTCGGCCTGATTTTCACACTGGAACGTTTTTTTTATCGTGTCAAAGACAACAGCTGATGAGTTGACAAGACCGAATTTCCGTTTGCTTCAGCTTCTGGCATATCCATGTCGCTCCAGGGCCGAAAATAACCGCGCAGCTTGTTCGTAACTGGCCGGCTGTTATGTTGTCCAGCAGAAACAGCTAAGTCACTGACAGAGAGCCAGGCTGAGGCGGCTCCACGCCGCGGCATGGCGGTGCCTGACCCAGACCACACTACTGCTTCTTCAAGGTGAAAGTGGACGGTTGGATCCTCCATGACCCGCTGAAGATGATTGGCTCACCGGACCTGCTGCCCTTCACCGGCAGCGGGGGGTTTGCGGAGGAAGGAGAGGAGCCGGAGCTCCACTCTCTGCCTGAGGAGTTCTCTGTCCGCCTCTTACCGCCTCACAACCCCTGGAGCTCAGCAGCGCAGTTTCATCGGGACTTTATCCTGGTGGCTGAATTCTCAGAGCAGGTGAGCTTCACTCCAGGCTCAGTGAGTCACTCGACATCTACTTTCTTAAGTAAAGGAATAAAAACCAACAAATAAGGAAATAAATGAATGAAAAGGGAAATGCAAAAAGTGCATTATTAATAAATGAATAAATTAGTAAATTAGCGAAGTAAAGAAATAAATTCAATTCAACTCAGGTTGACAATAGTTAGTAAATATAATTAGTAAATATACTAATTATATGGAAAGTAAATTCTTATAAATGATATTAGTGACCTGTGTTTGTGATGCTTGAAAGAACCTGCAGAAAGTACATTTAGGGCACTAACATCACTAAACAATAAGGTCAGATCTGTATCTGCTAAATGCATCATTCAGCATGACACCTAAAAATGTGATCTCATGGACTGTCTGTCACTGTCTAAATTCGTTCTGTTATTCAGAAACACAGAACTGTAAAGTTTTGAGCTATTTCACAAAGATATTAAATCACTATACGATAAAAACTGTCCTTTTTAATTATAGGCAAAAACACAAAGATCAGCCGTGGGTTACTGAAGAATTACAAAATGCATGTAAGAAAAAGAATAATCTGTATAAAGAATTTATAAAATATAGAACTTTTGAAGCAGAGTAAAAATATAAAACCCATAAAAATAAATTAACTATTATTATAAAAAAATGTAGAAAGCATTATTATTCTAAAACATTAGAAAATAATCCACAAAACATTAGGGAATATGGGACATTCAGAAGATAGAATTCTTCTGATACTACTCACCCTGAATATTTCAATTATTATGACATAACCCTGGATAAATATTCTGTAATGTTAG
This sequence comes from Phalloptychus januarius, assembly GCA_902982915.1. Lineage (NCBI taxonomy): Eukaryota > Metazoa > Chordata > Actinopteri > Cyprinodontiformes > Poeciliidae > Phalloptychus > Phalloptychus januarius. Next base: position 51,942 of record CADWAE010000061.1, read on the forward strand.
TATGGGGACAATGACAAATATATCTTCAATGTACTTGAACCATGTAGACGAAAAATAAATTATTGAACTAGTTTATCAATATAAGAATAAAAATCAGTGGACTGGAATGGAATTAACATGACATTTATTTAAAAAGTAACTGATGACGCTGCCTTCTGACCTACATCTGTAAAATGTCAGTCACAACTGGAGCATTTCCAAATACAATGGAAATTGCAAAAGTCATTCCTTTGTTTCAATCTGTCAATAATTTTTAATAATTATAGTGTAGACATGTAAGTTTTCTAAAATACTAAACAAAGGTTAAATTATTTTATTTTATTTATTTTTGATACCATCAATCATGACATCTTACTAAAAAAGTTGAGAACGTTTGGAATTAGTGGAGCAGCATTAAGCTACATTAGAAGTTAAATTGGACAAAGGAAACAGTTTATAGAAAGAGGTCATCAGAAATCAGATTTATTAAACGTCATAACTTGTGGGATCCTGTAGAGGTCAGTGTTGAGTCCCAAATGATTTCATTTGTATATGAATGCAATCAAACCTGCTAAAATACATTCTATTTACAGGTGATACTTAGCATCTTAGTAACTTCTGTGTTGGAGAAAAGTTCCAACAACTCTCTACAGAAATGTAAAAAACTAAAACAATGAATTATTATTAAATTTAGGTTAAACTAAATTCACGAGATTTAGAAACTACAATAAACAAGAAATTAATGCAATCAAAATAACTGACAGCGCTGACTCAGAACGAGTCCATTAGATCATATTTTCAGGTGCAACAGATCTGTACAATCAAAACTAGTCAAAGGTGTTGCTGTTTTTGTTGGACAAGATGTTCTGGACAAACAAATCTCTGTTTATTTTATATAATACACTCATTGTACCACATTTGACTTATTGTGTTTTCTGTGAAAAACAATACATTTATTTGGGGTAGATGTATGGAATGGATAAACGTAATAACATGAAATGATGTATTTTTCATGGTTGTTATGAAGTTTGATCTCACAAATGAATGAAATATCAAAAAATCCCAAAGCGCATCTTTCTTTATGTTTTATCATCGTTGCTGTTGTATGATATCAATAGAATGTCTTGCAAAGCAATTTACTGTACAATTACTTGTGGATTGAACTTCTCTTTTTCAGGAAGTATTTCTCCTTTTTAAAAGAGAACTGTTCCTCAAACGATTCTTCATTAAAACAAAAACACCAGCCACAAACACAAACTCTCACACGAGTTTTTTCTTCACCCAATAACAAACTTTATAGTAAAAAGACAGTTTGTGCTTTAACTGAACCTCATCATCTTAATTCAACATCAATTAAAACAGTACATTTTAATGTTAGATCTAGAATCGCCATGTGACTACAATGAAAATCAGAAAAGAAATGAAATCCTTCTGCTACTCATCAGATGACCGGGCAGCAGTGGAGCTTCGTGAAGCATCAGTTCAGGTTTAGGGGATATGTTTGAGCCTGTTTGTCCACACAGAACATGGCGGGTCATTAAATCTTTAAAATGGAAATCCAGACAGGTGGAAAAGGAGACCAAGTCATTTTTTTCCGAATAAAATGTTGCTTTCAGTAATAAATTGGTTACATCGTCCGCTTCTGTCTTCCAGGTTGGTCCAAAGCCTGTCTTAACAATACCAAACGACCCAAAGGTCATCGGCTCATTTGACCTCAACCACTTCTCCGTCCGCATTATGTCTGTGGACTACCAGGCGTCCAGCCCGGGCCACTCGGCCCCCGCTCCGCCTGGACCCCGCCTTAACTTCAGCGAGGACTCCAGGGTAATCCTGGGAGACTCGGCAGACGACTCGTTTGCGTACGTTCATCACCTGACCCTGTACGACCTGGAGGCTCGTGGGATGGTGCGACCTTTCTGCATGGCCTACATCTGTTCGGACCGGACCAAGCTGATGGAGAACTTCTCTGAGCTGTCCGAGTGTTTTTCTCAGGCCTCTGACAGTCTGAAGACTGGAAACAGACAAGCGTTCTCCTCTGAGCTGCAGAGGAAGCTGCAGGAGCTCGAGTAAGTTCATGTTTGCTTGTTTGTAGTAACTAAAGAACAAACTGCTTCAGCTTTTTGGGATTGCTGCGTTAAACTAGGAAGTTACCAATTCATTTGGAGCAAATTTGTCTGGAACAAATTCTAAGGACCCTTAATTAAGCAAATTGGTATTTTGAGCCAATCAAAAGAGAACCTTCAAACACAGATTTTGCTGTTGGAATCAAAATTCATCTTCGTCTAGATGATGAAAAGACAAATTATGTTTAATTATTAAATAATATTCCAATTTCCTCAGACTGCAGTGTTTTTGTTATTTTGGTTGTTGATGGTGCCACAATACAAGGACAGGAGCTTAAATAGTTCAGAGATAAAAAGGTTCAGTTAGCTCAGGTTGAGCAAGATTGATAAGATGCTGAGCATGTGCAGAGGGAGGATAGAAAATATAGTGGAAGAAAGAAAATCCACAAAGAAAGATAAATGTGTGTAGTAGAAGAGTATGTGTAGTAGACTACTTCTACTAATAGAAGAAGTAGTAGAAGAAGCATTAAGAGAGTGAGGTCATCCTTTAAGTTAAGTTACACTTAAAGGAAGCAAGAAGAACATAAAAGTACAAATCAAGATGTTTTTTTTCTGTCTAATTAGTTGTAAAGCACTAAATATTCCAATATATATTTTCATATTTGCTAGATCTGTCTCAGAAAAAACATTCAGGGTTAAATCTCTCATTTGTGTTTTTACAACAAATGAAAAAACACCAAATTCATGTTTTCTGACTTTATTCTGTTCTTCTTGAGAGATAAAAAAATCTAAGACATATGGATTCGGAAGTGCAGCAAATGTGCAGAAATCCTGCTTATCTGATTCCTCAGAACAAAGTGTGTGATCAAATTCTGAATAGTGAGGAATTGTTTTTTGGACAAGTTGTGCTCAAACGCCACTTTTCCTTTTGAACTCGTTTTGAGTCTGTTGACTGAAGAATCCCTCTGACTGCTGCAGGTACAGACGGAGGACCCTGCTGCTGCTGCAGGACACGGGAGCAGGGGAGGGAGCTGATGAGCTTGAAGCGTTAGAACATCTGATCCTGAACCACAGAGAACTCCTTCGCCAGGTCACATCCTACCCCAACAGGAAGCTCCAGCAGCCTGACTTCCTGCCCTACGACACGGCCGACCTGCCGTCTGAGCCGTCTTCTCCCTGCCTTCCCTCCTCGGCCTTCTGCAGGTCCGAGTCGCTTCTGAAGCCGCTGGAGGAGCTCTGCAACTTCTACTTCCTGTCCCTGGTGAAAAACCAGCTGGCAGACACAGAGCGCCGTCTGCGTGGCGACAGGGGCGTCCTGAGAACCGACCGTGTCTCACAGTTACTATCCAGGAAGCTGAAACTTACAAACTTCCTGTTTGAGCTGTGCTGCCCTGTGGATGCTGAGGAGGAGGAGGAGGAGGAGGAGGAGGAGGAGGAGGAGGAGGATGAAGCAGGGAGGGTCTTGGGAAGCACTGTAGGAGGTCAATCAGAGAAGCATGCTGTGGAGCTGTTCTCCTGTGTGGAAGAAATACAGATAAAGATGGAGGGAGGGGAAGGCGGGAGAGCGACCCCTGACCCCAGCGTGTCTACAGAAATAATGGGCAGTGTGAGCAGCAGCGACAGCATTGAGGTTCTCGGGACGGAGAAGTCGTATCGGAGTCAACGCGGCGCCGTAGAGTCCGACAGCAGAGGTACGTTCTCGCAGTGAAGATGGAAGGAAAACAAGAACAAGCTGGGGAAAAAAACCTGCGTCTCTAAACGCTGTGAAAGATTTTCTCCTGGCCTTTTGGAGAAAGTTTAATGAGTATTTTCAGTCTCTGATGAGACAAATATTCCTTTATGTTGCAAAAACATAAAGGTAAGGGTAATTTTATTTATATAGCACATTTTCAGCAACAAGGCAAGATGAAGTGCTTTACAGGAATTAAAAGGAAACGCAAACAAAATAGCAAAACCAAAGGAAAAAGCAAAAGAAGAAAAAGCTAATAATGTTGTTCCAAAGTAAATAAACTAGATATCCCTATTCAGGGTGGCTAGATAAGTATCTGGTTTCATTCCTTTTTTGGGTAGGAAGAATATTAGTCTAAAAAGTAATAGCTAAGGTAGAACCTTACCAAGTAGTTGTGGTTTATTTCTAGAGCAAATATATTAGCACACTTGAAATAAAATGAAATTAACTTAAAAACCCAAAGCCCGAAGACCCCTGGTGACGGATAAAAACTTTGGATGTGGTGTTCCCTCGCCTGGACGCGGGTCACCGGGACCCCTCCCTGGAGCCAGGCCTGGAGGGGGGGCACGATGATGAGCGCCTGGTGGCCGGGCTTTTGCCCATGGAGCCCGGTCGGGCTCAGCCCGAAAGAAATATATGGGTTCCCCCTCCAATGGGCTCACCATCTATGGGAGGGGCCACAGGGGTCGGGTGCAATGTGTGCTGGGTGGTGGCCGAGGGAGGGGGGCCCTGGCGGTCCAATCCTCGGTTGCACAAGCTGGCTCTTGGGACGTGGAATGTAACCTCTGTGGTGGGGAAGGAGCCGGAGCTGGTGTGTGAGGCTGAGAGGTTCCGATTAGAAATAGTCGGTCTCACCTCGACGCATGACTCTGGTTCTGGAACCAGTCTCCTTGAGAGGGGCTGGACATACTTCCACTCTGGAGTTGCCCGCGGTGAGAGGCGTCGGGCAGGAGTGGGCATACTTGTTGCCCCCCATCTCGGCGCCTGTACGTTGGGGTTTACCCTGGTGAGCGAGAGGGTAGCCTCCCTCCGCCTAAGGGTGGGGGGACGGGTTCTGACTGTTGCTTGCGCTTACGGGCCGAACAACAGTTCGGATTACCCACCCTTTTTGGAGTCCTTGGATGGGGTACTGGAGAGTGCCCCTCCTGGGGACTCCCTTGTTCTGCTGGGAGACTTCAGCGCTCATGTGGGCAATGACAGTGAGACCTGGAGGGGCGTGGTTGGGAGGAACAGCCCCACTAATCTGAACCCAAGTGGTGTTATGTTGTTGGACTTCTGTGCTCGTCATAGATTGTCCATAACGAACACCATGTTCAGGCATAAGAGTGTCCATGTGTGCACTTGGCACCAGGACACCCTAGGCCGCAGTTCGATGATTGACTTTGTCATCGTTTCATCTGATCTGCAGCCGTATGTCTTGGACACTCGGGTGAAGAGAGGAGCGGAGCTCTCCACTGACCAGTGGTGAGTTGGCTCCGGTGGTGGGGGAGGATGCCGGTCAGACCTGGCAGGCCCAAACGTGTTGTGAGGGTCTGCTGGGAACGTCTGGCGGAGTACCCTGTGAGGCGGAGCTTTAACTCCCATCTCCGGCAGAACTTTGGACACGTTCCGGGGAAGGTGGGGGACATCGAGTCTGAGTGGACTATGTTCCATGCCTCCATTGTCGAGGCGGCATACCGGAGCTGCGGCCATAAGGCTGTCGGTGCCTGTCACGGTGGCAACCCTCGAACCCGTTGGTGGACACCTTCGGTGAGGGATGCTGTCAAGCTGACGAAGGAGTCCTATCGGGCCTTTTTGGCCTGATAGCAGCTGATGGGTACTGGCGGGCGAAGCGGCATGCGGCTCGGGTGGTTGCTGAAGCAAAAACTCGGACGTGGGAGGAGTTCGGAGAGGCCATGGAGAAAGACATCCATACGGCTTCGAGGCGATTCTGGTCCGCCATTCGTGTTCTCAGGAGGGGGAAGCAGTGCAGCACCAACACTGTGTATAGTGGGGATGGTGTGCTCCTGACCTTGACTCGGGACATTGTGGTCCAGTGGGCAGAGTACTTCGAAGACCTCCTCAATCCCACCAACATGCCTTCCATTGAGGAAGCTGAGCCTGGGGACTCTGGGTCGGGCTTTCCAATCTCTGGGGACGAGGTCACCGAGGTGGTTAAAAAGCTCCTCGGTGGCAGGGCCCCGGGGGTGGATGAGATCCGGCCGGAGTTCCTTAAGGCTCTGGATGTTGTAGGGTTGTGTTGGCTGACGCGACTCTGCAGCATTGCATGGACGTCGGGGGCAGTTCCCCTGGATTGGCAGACTGGGGTGGTGGTCCCCCTGTTCAAAAAGGGGGACCAGAGGGTGTGCTCCAATTACAGGGGGGTCACACTCTTAAGCCTCCCTGGCAAGGTCTATTCAGGGGTCCTGGAGAGCAGGGTCCGTCGGATAGTTGAACCTCGGATTCAGGAAGAGCAGTGTGGTTTTCGTCCTGGTCGTGGAACGCTGGACCAGCTGTACACCCTCAGCAGGGTCCTGGAGGGTGGGTGGGAGTTCGCCCTACCGGTCTACATGTGTTTTGTGGACTTGGAGAAGTTCGACCGCGTCCCTCGGGGACTCCTGTGGGAGGTTTTCCGGGAGTATTGGGTACCGGGCCCTTTGATATGGGCTGTCAGGTCCCTGTACGACCGGTGCCAGAGTCTGGTCCGCATTGCCGGCAGTAAGTCGGGCTCGTTCCCGGTGAGAGTTGGACTCCGCCAGGGCTGCCCTTTGTCACCGATTCTGTACATTACTTTTATGGATAGAATTTCTAGGCGCAGCCAGGGTGTTGAGGGGATCAGTTTTGGTGGCCTTAGGATCGCATCTCTCGTTTTTGCAGATGATGTGGTCCTGTTGGCTTCATCGGGGCGTGATCTGCAGCTCTCGCTGGAGTGGTTCGCAGCCGAGTGTGAAGCGGCCAGGATGGGGATCTGTGCCTCCAAATCCGAGGCCATGGTCTTGAGCCGGAAAAGGGTAGAGGTGCCTTCTCCGGGCCGGGGGAGGGTGTGTCCTGCCCCAAGTGGAGGAGTTTAAGTTTCTCGGGATCTTGTTCACGAATGAGGGAAGAAGGGAGCGGGAGATCGACAGGCGGATTGGCGCAGCGTCTGCAGTGAAGCGGGCGCTGTACCAGTCCGTCGTGGTGAAGAGAGAGCTGAGCCAAAAAGCAAAGCTCTCAATTTACCGGTCGATCTACATTCCTACCCTCATCTATGGTCATGAGCTTTGGGTCATGACCGAAAGAACGAGGTCCCGGATACAAGCGGCCGAAATGGGTTTTCTCCGCAGGGTGGCTGGGCTCTCCCTTAGAGATAGGGTGAGAAGCTCGGTCATCCGGGAGGGACTCAGAGTAGAGCCGCTGCTCCTCCGCGTCGAGAGGAGCCAGTTGAGGTGGCTCGGGCATCTGGTCAGGATGCCTCCTGGACGCCTCCCTGGTGAGGTGTTCCGGGCACGTCCCACCGGGAGGACGCCCCGGGGAAGACCCAGGACACGCTGGAGGGACTATGTTTCTCGGCTGGCCTGGGAACGCCTTGGGATTCCCCCAGAGGAGCTGGCCCAAGTGGCTGGGGAGAGGGAAGTCTGGGCCTCCCTTCTGAAGCTGCTATCCTCGCGACCCAACCCCGGATAAGCGGCAGAAGGTGGATGGATAGATGGATAATTTAAAAACATATTTCCAGCAATAAATATCAGCTTGTTTTAAGTCAATAATTCCTGATTGTGACGCTTTAGACCGTCACAATGTTTCAGGAGCCATTCGTTTGACAGAATCTCAAGTCCTGTGCCTCTTGTGATGTCATCAGTCCAAATGTACACAAGACACAATTATCTGTTTAGCATTTTTTTCCTTCAATGTTGCTTTTCAAAGACTGGATTTTGAAATCCTGGGTGATGAAGTTTATCTGCCTCAGCCTGGAGTCAGAGGCAGATGCTGCTACATGTCAGATTGACTCGTCTCTGAAACATGATTTTTGACTGAACAGTTTATCATGTAAAATGCTTGATGACGGCACAGGAGATTAGAACACCGTACTGGTTTCTGTTCTGGTTTCTGCAAACATGATTGATCATGCAGATATTAAAGATACCACCAGGTGGCGCATCATTTCCACTAACATGTGCAATGGCAATTCAAATGCAGATGAGTTATTGACTCCAGGCAGGTTTTCTGAAACAATCCAGCCTGTGGTTTTAAATGGAATCAATCCCTAGCCCGGGCTCTGCATGCATGGGGTCTGCATGGTCTCCCTGTGCATGCCTGGGTTCCTTCCAGAACTCATCTGAAGATATTTCAAACTAAATTACCTTTTAGCAATTTATCAAGTAATTAAACTGCCAAAAATGATCCATTTAGATCTCTGTGTTTTATTGCATTTTATTACAGCAATGGTCTGATGGAAAACATTCGGTTCAGCAGTTTGTGTTGTTCTGCACAGGAACCCGGGTCGGGACGACAGACGCGATTTTCCAACATGCAGCAGGAGACGCAGGTGTTCGGCGCCTGCGAGCCTCTGCCAGGCGCACCAACAGCGAGGACAGCATCGAGGTTCTCAGCACGACCGAGTCCATCGTCCCTGACGACCTCTCCGCCATCACAGAGGAAGAGGCGGAGCATCACACTGTGACCAATGGATTTGAGGAAGAGGAAAAGTCGGAGGCTGGCTGTCAGCCTGATGAAGTCCTCAAGGAGAGGATGAAGAACATTGCTTTTGGTGCTGCTGCAGCTGCAGGGGGCGACAGATCAGGATCTGGGGGGAGAAGAGAACTTTTGAAGGAAATGATGTTCAATGTTCCAGACAAAGACAATTCACTCACAGAGAAGAGCAACGAAGTCCATAAAGAGACGACTTCAGACATGAATAAACTGTTCCAAGGTAAACACATTTACTGTAGATTTAAAAACAGACATGACTATTCCATCCCAGGCAGTCAGATCGTCCTGTAATCTTTTAAGAGATTTTTGCAGATCTTTCTAAAGGTTTTTGATGCTTTACCTCCCAGCCCTGTACTCGACATAAACTGTACAGACATGGTTCTGCTGACACCAGCCCACAAACTCGTGAATTCGGGCCGGACTAGAAAAGGTTAGCGGTATATTTGCTATAATCACATGGTGAATCTGTTTCCCCACAGCTGAAGAAGCAGTGGAGTCGAGGCAGAAGAGGTCCAGGCCGGTGTTTGACCTCCATGTAAAACTGGCTCCTAAAAGCATCGGGGCAGAGGGAGCTCTGCGCACGCCGCCCTTTGCTCCTCTGAGGCTGCTAAGCGTGGATGAGTTCTCCGACTGCACCAGCGTCACCAGCGGCTCAGAGCCACCGTCTCCCACCACAGTCAACCTCACCAGCACATATGTGGACAAGAAAAGGAGAAGGAGGAGGGCGGGCCTGCGAGCCCTCAGGTTCATCAAGCAGCTCTCCTTCTCCCAGCATGCCATCTTCTGTCTGCTGATTGGCCGGCCGCTCGTCGTCATCGGAGGAGACGAACAGCTGGTGAGGAAGCTGGTGGACGGCTTGAGGCTCTTCCTGCCGGCTCCTGGTGCTGATGGGAGCGCTGTGATGTCATGTTTGGCCACGCCCCTCCGGCTGACCGACCTGCTCACCTGGAGGCTCATAGGAATACACAGGTGACCGTTATGTAACTCGTCCTTGTCTCTGTATTGGTTGGTTAACATTATTAACTCCTCCTGTCTCTTGTGGTTTGCTGCTGTCTGGTAACACATGTTCCTGGACAGCAGATTGTTCCAAAGGTTTTTGATATAAACTTGGGTTGCACCGATCACAGTTTTCTGGCCAGTTACCGATCTTTAAAAAGCCTGACACATCACAAAAAATAGCATTTTGTTTTTGTCTGAAATGTTGTTAAATATAGCAAGAAAGTTGCTGAGTTGCCAATAGTGAAGATGATGTGCAGTGAGAAATCTATCCTCTTCTTCCAATTTTCACTCTCAATGGATCAAAAATGCCCTCACATAATGTCCATATTAAAAGCTTTATGCATTTTTATTGCCGATTTGTCAGTCAAACCTCCTGCAGGAGAGCAGAAGTCAGTGGCTGATTTTTAGCTATTGTTGAAACAGATAAGATCGTGGGATGAGATCGACTAAACATGGAAGTATCAGCCGATCACTGATCTCCCAAAATTAAGGAAATCGATAAATTGATGCACTTCCAGTTCCAATCAATACATTTAGAAGATTTTGTCATCCTTCTTTAGAACGCACGGTTTTGTTAATTCAGGTATTCATAACCAGCTAAAGCTGACCTTTCTTGCACAAATAGCAGCTTTTAAACTGCATGAAACTTTTGTATGCATGTGCATACAATTAGGTCAGTAACTATCGCAGAAAACATTTTAATAGGTGAGTCATTTCAGAGGCAACATTCCATCTGCATCCTGCTTGGTTTCCTTCTCCAGATCATCTTCCAGTGCATCATCTTCCATCCTTCAGTCTCTGACTCAGTTGAGTCGTTACATCGCTGTGCTGGACCTGGATCAGAAGACGCTGCGCTGTCCGTCATATGCTGGGTCCCTGGTGGGCTTCCTGGCCAACCCTCACACCGGCATCAGCCGCGGCCTCACCTACTTGCTGCACCTGGAGAGCTGCCTGACTGCGCTGGCCAACCGGGTGCTGCTGCAGACCTTCACCGCCGCCTCCCAGCCTCACAGAGCCATCGCCGAGGAAAAGGACTTGCAGCATCCACAACTCTGCAGTGGTGAAAATGATTTTCGAGTGATGCTCTTTCTGACTGACCTGATGGCACAGCGCCACACCAGACATGGACCGCCAGCTTTCTGGTTCTGCTACAGCTCAGTGCAGCTTCACAGGAACACATATCCAACATAAACAGACTGAGGAGCAGAGCAGATCCACAAGATGCTTTTACTTTGGCACCTGCACTCGATACAGTGCCTTAGTTGTAATTAGCAGCTGCTGCATGTCCACGAAGGATAGTTAAGGTAACATAAATATGTGCACATTTAAGACTTAACCTAGCTTAACGTGGAGGTGTACATGAAGGAACAGGTGCAGATCTCAACCCTGAACAGGTCGCCGTCCATCAAAATTAAGTTATACTTTCATCATAAATTCATACGTATCACTAAGTGAGCCACAGTAAAGCTGTACACTGGATCGTTTCAGTTCGTCTGGTACTGTGATTTCAGCTTGCTTTAGATTAATTTGCTTATTTTCAGAACAAAAACCTTTTTGTCATTTTGATCATTTAATTTAAGCTCGTCAAACTATGCAACCCAAAGTACAAATGTCATGACTACAGACGATGTAAAGCAATTTAATCACAGTGAATCAGAGAAAACCTCAAAATCTGCAACATTTCTTTTTGAGATGTATTCAATTAAATCCTATGGAACCCTGAAACTGAAGGTTTATTTTTATATTTTTTAGCACTGAATGTCAGCAACTTGCATCCGCATAAGTGTTGTGCTTGCTAACTTTAGTGCATAAAATAAACCTTTTCTAACAATAATGACTGAACTTTTTCCATTTTGAAGAATTATGCAAATTTTGACTAAACGATTTAGCCTGTTGATGTATGAACATCTTCAGAACATTATTTTGGCTTTGAAAATCAAACAGCAGTTCGAGAGTGCAAAATGACAGGAATATATTTTATTTATATATGTAATAAATGTAATATATTCTATTGTGGATGATCACTTTGAAAATAAAATCAGAGAAAAGAAATGGTAAACACTGGAGTCATTTATTAAACCAGATTATCTCAGAAGTCATTAACACTGATGGCACCATGAATCCTTATGAACATGGAAGAAAATCAGAGAGGAGCAGAAACAGAATTCATGTCCACCTTAGCAGCACTATGCAAATATTTGGTTGATTTTTAAAGTAGATTCAACGTACAGCATGGACACAGGTTTTAAATATGAAAGTAGGAAAAATAATCGAGTCAAATGGATGAAAGAGAGAAAATAAAGTATGGAAATAATTATTTTTCCATCAGAACTGTAAACCAAACCTGCACAGGAGCTTTTATCAACATAAGCACATAATCACATAAACACTAATTTATGTATTAGTTTAATCTAAAGTGAATTTTTAAGCTTTGTCCAAATATTTTTTTAAGTAGTCGACTGATTTTCAAACTTTATAAAGCAATTTATTTACAGGTTATGGTCTAAAACCAGTGTTATTGTACAGCGCATCAAAAACTATTGTTTCATTAAATGACATGCAGAGTAAAGAGGGAATTCAAACTGAACATGTGTTTAGTGCAAACAAGTTTAGTTTAATAAATGGTAACAAAAGTATGAAAGAGTAAAGAGTTTTCTCTCTCTCAGGTGAGACTGTAGAGCTTCAGAGCTGAACCTCTGAAAGAAGCTTTACTTGGAAGGGCTTGAAATCAACGACCAGCTGATTTCCTGCAGAGTTAAAACAAAAAGAGAAGAGATTATTGGGGAAAAGAACACAAACAGGCTGCAACAGAACCGGCCCGATTCACTTTTTGCCTTTTTATAAGTTTAGTAGTTGCACAGCTGAATAACATATGATTATTCTTCCAAACAAAAATTTCAATTTGTGAGAGCAAGGAAGGCTCCTTATTTTTCCTCCCAGAGTCTGCTGGTCTGCCTTCACGCATAAAAACCTGAGTGATATTCCTAAATCTCTCCAGAAGGTTGAGGAATGTTTCTGGGAATAACTGACCAATGTTCCACAACTGCTCACCATCTCCACTTGGATTCATCCGAAACATCTCCAGGACTGATTGAGGTCAGTCAGGTTCCTTCGTGTTTTGGAGCCGGTCATGACGGAACAGGAAGTTATGATTCCCAAACTCATTTCATCATGTCAGAAACATCAGCAGATTCGCTGCACTACGTTTTACTGCAAGTGGTGCCAAGCCCAAACTGACCCCTGACCCCAACAGGTCCCCACTGCTCTGATGTTACTGTGCTGCATCAGGCACTTTGCCTCACATTGATTCAGAAACTTCAATTCAATAAACAATAAGAAATGCCTCTTCTGCTGTTGGAATCCATTACTTTGTGCTTTATCTTCACTGTGGGATGAAACCACCCAGGTGTGCTTTTCCTCTGCTCCCTATCAAAACAAATGGCCACTCAGCTTGGTAACAGTAAGACCATCATGGAGACGTTGCTGCTGGGGCTCGCCAGCAGACAGAGCAAATCTATTCACAAACAGAAGCAGGTTTAGATCAGAGCAGGAGGCCTGAAGTCTGCAGGCGGAGCAGATCTGAGCTCTCACTGTGAAAACGTACGCTCAGAGTTTGAAAAGGGAAATTCCTTCTGAATTGTCAACAATAAGTTCCAGAACACAGACTGCTGTGTCCAGTCACGTGGACACCATGAGCAGACACATGATCCACCACTCAGACTGACAACGTTCAGGACCAGGACAACGATCTGGGCCGCCGTCCTCCGGCTCCAGCCACATCCCTGCTGTTAAGCTGTTCACCACTAATACGAACATTCATAACCTCCATGTTGAGCTGAAGGTTCTGATATTTGTTACAACAGCAAAAACTCCATTTGAGTCAGATTGGATCATCAGGACGACACAAGCAAAGTCAAAGTTTTAGGGGGTATTCCCCCACAAAAACAAGAGAAAAACCAAAACAAACAACCCAACTATAAATGTCAGAATGAATCTGATGACAGTAATAAATGAGAACAACAGAAAAACATTCCTATCAAACAGTGAAAGATGCTATTCTAAGACTTTGGACTTTTGGAAATCTTTTTTGTTGCTGAACTTGCATTATTCTCAGCTGAAGGAAAGTATAAAAAACGCAAAAAGCCATTTTCAGGTTTGGACGTACAGCCTATAGTAGAGATTTCATTTCAGGTTTCATTTACTCTACTGTGTCATCAAAAAGTCTAATTTTGACTTCAGAAGGAAAGAAAAAATTTTTTTTTTTAATCCCTCAACAACAGCTCATGATTTTTTATTGCCAATACAGATCACAGATTTTATATTATAGTCGTCGGGGAAAAGGGAAAAACAAAAACACAATTTCAATATTTCCATCTGAACATCATGGTTTTATTGAAAATGTTTTCTGAATCTGTGGTACTTCAATAATTAGCCAACATGGACTGCAGAGCAGTCAGTCATAAACATTTTTTGACTAAAGGCCCAAAACAGTGCTCTGGCCCGTCGCCATGACAACATGTCCTCATACCTGGCGTGCTTGACGACTCCTGTGTGACCTCCTTCAGGAAGGCATTGAGTCGGTCCTCACTGGAGGTCATGCCGTCACACAGCCACTGAAAGGCCCACAAGTTGTCCTAAAACACGAACCAAACCCAGAAACCAAAACAGTTCAGTAACACACTTTAGTTTCAAAAACAAGTTTTCTTACATTAAGTTCAGATTTATAAATCACGTAGGAATATTATCTTAAATGTATTTTCTGCATTTGCCCCAAAATTAAATATATGATGTTTGTTAAATGGATATTTTAAAATGTAACTTTCATATTAAACAGCTGCAATCAAAAAACATTATTAAATAAAAAAAACAGGTAATCCTAAAAGTTTGGCATAAAAATGCTAAAATGCATCAGCTTCCTGCAAAACCTGATCTAAAGCAACAACAAGCTCCGGTTGCCTTAGACTTCATGTTGTCTGTGTTTGGCTGCTAATGCCGACCAAAGGCCAGCAACACCGTCAACGGCAACAACCTCGTCAACGGCAACAAGCGTGCATTGCTTTCGTATGGGGGAACATTACCTTGTAAGCATGGAGAACAGGCAGAACTGGACTAAAAGAACCCTGAAGGATTCTGATACCTAAGGCTCCTGTTACCAACAGCAACAAGGCCTGATCTGGGTACGTCTGTGAACAAAATCAGATGGCCTGTTACCACAACAGTCAGCGTGAGTCACATATTTAATACGGACATCTTTGCAAACTTACCCTGAGGAAGCAGCGAGAAATCTGGATGTTGTAACCCTGCTGATTGAGCTGATCGATAACGGCGTCCCGCGACTCCTGGAACAAGATGGACAAACTTCAGACATTTAGAATTAATCGATAGCAGACCAATGAGTCTCAGTTATTCAAATGGAAGGACTTACGTATAGGAACTGCTGGCTGGGTACGGGTAGGACAGCTGGAAAGCCATGAGGCGAGCAGACCACTTTCAGCAAACTGGCCCAACACTGAGGCTGCAGGAGAGAAGCGGACACAAATAGGTCAGACTGTCCAACACACAGTTTATAGGATGTAAATACAAAACATATTATGCTTAGTCATATTTTTCCACAAAAAAATAAAGCAAAGTTGGAAAACCTGTATGTGAAACACCAAGTAATGCCCTGGTACAGCATCATTTATACACAAGGTCCAGCTGCCTTTCACTACAGTAAAGGAACCGATAAGGAGAAGGATAAGGCTACAATACAGAACTGATAGTAAGAGATAAGAAAGAGAAAGAAAGAACCCACCCACCCACCAAGAGTCATCATGTAAAAAGAAACATTTAATACAAATTCAATGATAAAGGATCTTTTTAAAACAAAAGCCTCCAGGAAAGTAAGTTCAGGAAATGTTTTCTGGTCTCATTGTCCAAAAACATTTTTGGTTCTTGTTTTGTTTTCTTCTAAACTTTGTCCTCAGATCAGTTTTTTTTTCTTTTTTTAAGGTTTCGTTGCCACTAGAGGCAGTCAGAGAAGATGAAGACATGCAGCGAGCGGCCGGAGATGGTAATCAAACCGGAAAAAACGACTTTCTCCTTCAGCCATGTGGCGCCCCCATCAGGCCAACAACAGTTGAGTATTTTTATGAGTATAAAACATTCCAGCCAGTCCTTCCAGGAGAGACCTTCCCAGCAGAAGCACCACAAGGTGCAAAATGCAGATGAGCTAAAGACCTGAGAGCTCCAGCTGGACCCTGCAGGCCTGAGTCCCAGTTAAAAACCTGAACGTCTCAGCACAAACAGTTCCCAAACTCAGGCCTGAACTGTTCTAGAATCAGTTCAGGATTGTCAGGAGGACAATCAGGACAAGAATCTGAAAAAAATGTCATTTAAAAATCAGTGCATAGAAATGTGTTTAAGGGGCTAAAATTCAATCTAGTTTAAATAAAATAACGTTTTTACACTTGAAAATGTAATTAACTTGTGTTTTTCTACCCCGTGAGCCTCTGCAACTGGTTTTTCTGTTAGCGTTCTGTTATACGCCAGATATTCAGGAAACATTTCAGCTGAAACAAGAGCTGCAGACGTACATCTGAGTAAACCGACAAAGAGCATCTCTGGGCTTTGAGAGCAAACTTCACCAGCTCAGACCTCTTCAGTGGCACAGCGTCTGCACACAGGACACATGTTAAAACCATTCCTCCTCACATGCTTTGTTCAAAACCAACGATCCTTTTCTGACCTTTAATCGGTTCCCAGGATGCTTCAGAGAAGCAAAGCTGCTCCGGCTGGCTGACCGTCAGCCTCGGTGCCGTCGCCGTGTCAAATATCCGGAGGTAGAGGAGGAAAATGGCCGGAGTGAAGCGGGAGGCGGGGGGGTTGACCGGGGGAAAGAGGCTTTCCAACGCCGACCCAAACTCTCCCAGCTTACACTTGAAGAAAGGAATGAGGTCCTGGATGTGCTGATACCTGGTTCCAAATGAGAAAATTAAACAACTTACTGCGGTTTGTGTCTGAATGATTCACATGTCTCCATCTACAGATGAGCTGTTTCTTAAAGGAAACAGAAACAGCCAAAAAATAAGAAGGTCTGAAAAATGGCAGGAAACAGAAATAAAATACATATTTGGATGATCAAATGGGTCAGACTTCACATAAATCCCAGTCTGGATCGTCCTGCTCTCTGTGCATGGAGACAAAATGTCCTCTTCCAGCCTCAGATCCAGGAGCTGCAAACCTTTTCTTCACTGCTCTGACTGTGTGTGTTTAAGCCGGCCTCAGCAAAAAGACATGTTCCTGGTTTAGAACCGTTTTCCATCTTACTTAAGATAAATATGATCTTTCCCATTTTAAAGAGCAGCTGTAAGAAACAAGCCTCTTTGTCACATTATACCCAAAGGAAGCAGGAAGTCATGAATTACTAATCCGAAGTTTACGGCATGAATAAACAGAGTAAAGCAAACATCTCATTTCATTGAAAGCAGTTGATGGTGGAACCAATAACAGCTGATTTTGTTCAAATTAATTGATCCTTAAAGGTTTATTTATTCCCAAATTAGCAAACTGGATGTCTCTCTTTTTTTTTTTTTTAAATAGGGCTGCACCGATTTATTGGTGCTGATTTATTTCCTTAATTTTGGGAGATGGGCCGATTTGGACGTATGTAGCTGATCTCATCCAGCGATCCTTTCTATCTTGGCAAAGATGTAAAGATCAGCCACTGTCCTCTTCTGTTCGCCTGTGTGAGGTTTGACTGACAGTCTGGCCCACCCGGTCATATCTGCACATTCACAGTTAGTAATAATTATCTCGCTGTTGACAATTCAGCAACATTTCAGACAAAAAAAAAAAAATTGGCAAGTTAGGCTTTTTAACGCTCAGTAATCAGAGATCCGCCAGAGAACTGTAACCAGTACAGCCTAAAAATTAAGCATTTCAGTGAGATGATGCTGCTGTGCTGGAAGCTGACACATTTTGACGCCATAAAATGCTAAACACTCTGGTAATTTTTATACAGCAGGAAGTGGCTTAAACTCACATTGTGAGGTCATCGGTCAGGACGACCCGCAGGTACCGACACAGCTCTCTGTACCTGCAGACGGTTAAGACACAGGAGGCTTCATCATTCCTCCTGAGACCGACTGAATATACAAACACTGACATGAGTATGAAGAAGCACAGCACACACGCTAACCTGGACTGCAGCTGGAGCAGTTCAGTTCTCAGCAGAACCACAGAAATGGCTTCCAGCAGGACGTCCTTCTTGCCCTTGTCCTTCCGGACGCCCGACACGTTCTGCCCCTTCAGCACCGACACCAGCAGGACGTCCTGCCAGGGGCGGATGTTCAGACTGCAGCACACGGATGAAGAGTTACATCCAAATATGAACCTTTAGAATTAAAATGCTTCCATACACACCTGTTCTTTAGCAGCCTCATGTCAGCTGGGAAACATATCCTGTTCTGGTAAAAGGTTCGCAGTTTTTGCAGAAACAACGGCGTGATGTCACCCATTACTATACGCCTCTGTACTGATGATATTACTCTGGAAAAAATACCATAAAAAGCAAAAAGCATTAATCATATATACATGTTCTCAAGTTTCTGTTGGAGCGTCGGTTTCAGACGCTCCTTTCTGAGCACCAAAAAATGTTAAAATATTAATAATTCCTCAAGGATTATAAAATGCACAAACTTAATAATGTTGCATCACTGTTCTTTACCTGTGCAGCAACATTATTATAGTCTCAGAGGTTGAAGCAGCTGAAGATGAACCCATGAACCTGTAGATGGTAGAGAAAGAAAACGGAGTGACGGAGAGAGAGGAGGTGAGTTTAACAGCCGATGACTTTTCTACACTTCAACTCCCAAATCCTCGACTTTTCCAGACTGTAAATAGAGTTTGCACTCCATTATTGGCCCATTTTAAAAGTGCAAATATGGCATTATCATGATTTACTGTAGAAATTTCAGATCTGACGACACCTGCAAATATCACAGGCTGTCAGACAGAGGGACAAACAGATGATGAATAATGACTGGAAATAGAAAAATACTCAGAATTTTCATCATTAGCCCTCCAACCCAATAAAACCCACATCCTGAGTTGAATTTAGAAGCCGCCTCCAGTTTGCTCACCCCAACACCTGGAAATGTCTCATAAACTCTTCAGCAGCTCCAAGATGCATGATGGCCGCAGCACGATTGCTCAGTTTATCGGCTTTATTCAAGAACAGGGTCACACACTCAACCACAGGCCCATACCTGGGAAACACAAAGAAAAAAAAACAGGATTAAGTTAGCTTATTATGTCTATAATGTCATCTGTAGTTTCTCAACTTTTTCAAACGAGTCTCTTGTAAAATCTTTAAAACTGAACTAAGATAACTGCAGCACTTTTCACTTCTAAAGGCAACGCTTATTTGTTCAGCAGCTGACCTGGAGTTCAGGTCCTGCTGGTTCATGCTGTAATCTGGCAGCATAGCCTGATCCAACGTAATGGAGGCAAACAGAGCCGACAGTTCGCCTCTGAAGCTTTGCAACATCACGTCTGAAAAGGAGTTGGATAAATCAAATGAAACGTTAATAAGAACGACATTCAAAATGATCCGACGCGTTTAAGAACATGATGACGTTTTGCACCTGCATTACGAAGACGATGGTCGACTTCTGACAGGGTGAGGTTGAACCTCTGCAGCTCCCCCAGCAGAGCCGTGTTCCTAACGCCGTTCCAGAAGTCACTTTTGTTGTGGCTGTTGCAGTGACACGCTCCACTGCAGCACCACATCCCACACTGACACAAAACCACAACACACATCGTTAAGACGATCACACATCTGGAGTTCTTATTTGATCAAAAACGACGCTCAAGCTCCAGCACAACTGATTTCAGTGAAGGAGACAGTTTGAGGCTTCAGCCGAACCCGACAGTATCCTGGAGGAGTCTCATTGAAGGAACTAAAAAGTTGTTACACCCAGAAGGTGTAAGAGCAGGGGTCCCTGATCTACAGATTTGTAAAGCAGACATCTTGAAGAAGAAATAAGTCTGAATCAGCAGATAAAACCTACAGAAAAACTGTAAATGTTGACCAGGAAAAGCCCGATCTGTGCAGCTCTAGTAAGGGATATAAAGACGTCATCCTCACGCACCTGTGACGCCAGCTTGTCGCAGATGTAGCAGAAGCACTGATCACAAATAAGTTGATTATTGGCTATCGGAGCAGTCCTCTCACAATCTGTAGGCCTGAACAGGACAGAAAACAAGCAGTGATTGTCTGATATGCCACGAAATTATCCTAAACGCAGTGATCTGCATTAGTGGGACCGTGGAAACGTTTCCTCACGTAAAAGGGTGTATGGGACAGTCGTAACGGGCGTGAGGAAGCACGTCAGGCCGACGGGAGAAGGTCACCACCAGGTCTTCATCCTGGGGGCTCACAGGTAAAACACCAACTGAAAAGAGAAAAAGAGAAGGATCAACTTTTTGTTGGAGGCCTTCAGACAAACGAATCAAACATATTAGAAGGTTAGTAAAAGTAAAGATACCGGTCTTCTTCACAGCTTCCACTTCCACAATGAGGCAGGAATTGTCTTTTTCATCTTCGTCATCACTGAGGATAATTATTTCATCACTTTTCCCTGAGGTTCCCATCATAAATCTGTAAGGCTAAAAAACAAAACAAAGAATAACTGTGATTGGGTTTACAAAGAGGAGTTCCGACGCTCTCACCATCTTTGCCAGAGTAACAACTGCAATGGCTTTTAAAGGTCTTCGCAACGTCAATTACTTTCTAAGCACTACGCTATTTCGATTCGAAGCAAACATCGCGCGAAATACGAGAAAGTATTTCATTCTTTCACATGAAGTTCACTCCCACGGTTTAAAAATGTAAACACATTCAATTTGCTATTTTACATACCTGAAAATAACTTCAACGCCTCCGAAATATTTTGTTCTGCGCGCCAGCTGAGCTTGGCAGGAAGTGGTCTCTTCTTCTTTGATAAAGTGTCGGCTCGTGAACAGCTTTCCAGAGTATACCGCCACCTACTGTACACAAGCGGGTACTCGCCTCTCTGCAGTTCTGTTTCACTCTAAAAAAATAATCATGGGGCGTAAATATTTTATCTAAAATTTTCAAAGGCTTTTTGGCTCCAGCTCTCTGTCACCATCCTGTTTGCTTTCCTCCGTGTTTCTGTGTAGTTTCAACAGAAATATAAATTATTTTCCAAGAATTTACTTTTTCAAGAACAATATAAAACACGACTTAATCAGTTAACAAATAGCTTTTTTCCCACTTCATATTGTTTCTGAACTGCTCGTGCTTTGCTAGAGGGGGTGCAATACTTGGATCGCGGAAGGTTTTGAGTCGATCTATGCATGACAAACTGAACGCTGCAGGACGCTGAGACCAGCGAGTCACTTATAAAAACGTTCGTAACTTTATTAAAGAAAAAAACTAATCGACCACCGCTGTCTTCGGGGAGAGCTTATTAATAATAATTAACAATATCGAGCCTAAAAACCTAATATCATAAGTGGACTGAATGTTATGATTTTAATCTCTTTTCGGCTTGCGGAGCGCAGGCGGTTGCCCCGGCAACGGGTGTGCTTAAATGACAAAGAGAGAGGGAGAGTAAAAAAGTAGGAGTGGTTTTGAGTTGATCACCTTTGTTTACCTTTGCTGTGGCGCTTTACAGCCGCTGTAGCTTCTGAACGTTCAGTAAACTTGGACTAATTACTTCGTTCATCTGTGAGTATAGTCATTCACAACAAACAGAATTTTTTTGCGAAGCGATAAAAGCTGAATAGCTCTTGAATTGCTACAAAATGGAGCTGTATTTTCCTCAGCCCACTGGCTGCAATATTGACTCTGTGGGATGCCATGAACCTAAATTATGAACATCATGGCATGGAGTGCCTCACAGTTTTCCATGTCTGGCATAAAAACATTCGTTTTAGTTTTTAAACTGGTTATATTGATCCTGTGTCGAGTCAGAGGGATAATCAGTAGGCCTACCATCATGATTTGTTTGCTCTGAAGATCCTGCAGCTTCCATTTCCTGACATGGCACCTCCTCAGCCTGACTCTCATAGGAGGAACCACAGAGCTCTAAGTTAAAAGCACATCTTCTGAAGTTGGGATATTTTTCCTCCAACAGGTTCCAGAGGAAGGGCTTCCCAGTGGTGCAGTTGGTAGAGCTGTTGCATTGCAGCAAGAAGATTCTCGGTTCAATTCCCGGCCCCGGTCTTTCTGCATGGAGTTTGCATGTTCTCCCTGTGCATGTGTGGGTTCTCTCCAGGTACTCCGGCTTCCTCCCACAGTCTAAAAACATGACTGTCAGGTTAATTGGTATTTCCAAATTGTCCCTGGTGTGAGTGTGTGTGTGTGTGCATGTTTGTTTGTCCTGTTTGTCTCTGTGTTGCCCTGCGACCTGTCCAGGGTGACCCTGAAACGATAGCTGGAGATAGGTACCAGCAACCCTCCTGACCCCAGTAAGGGACAAGGGTGTAGGAAAATGGATGGATGGATGGAGGTTCCAGAAGAATCACCTCAAACCAGATGTTGGACTGGAATTTATTTCAATATCTCTTTTTCAACAGTGGAGGTCTAAAGGTTGAAGAAGGTTATCATTTTGGAGAAAGCATCATCATCATCATCATCATCAATATTTCTACTAAATAAGAGGCAAAAAAAAAATAGTTGGATAGACGAAAAGCCTTTCAGACGCTGAGCTCAAAGCAAGATGCCAGAGAGCACCAAACTATTTTTTTTTAATATTAGACAATTAATTTGATTTCGCATAGTTATCGCGGCTATTTGTTTTTTTAAATACTTAATGAAACATGTTTACCGTGTTTGATGCAGCATAGAAACTCCAAAGCTCATAAAGAAGCAATTTATATATATATGTACTTTTGCCATAGTACCTCAGAGAATTTCAAACTACTTTCACCCCTAGAAAACATGCAGTAAATAAATCACTATTTATCCTGTTTTTTAGCACAAACATCACAGTGCTGCTGTCATTAAGTTTTAATGGAGGAGTCAGGCAAATCCAAAGACATATCAACCATTTTCCTCACTGTTGTTTTCCCATTGATGCATTTATTCTATTTATGTTGCTTCACTGCGTTCTTTGTTTTTCTTTCCCATAGAAAGTACTCCACGCTCTTTGCTTATGTTTTTTTCTTCCTAACCACTGAAAACTCTTGGGTTATTGCTTCCATGTATAACTGTATTTTTTCCTTGGATATGGGTGGCCATTTAATATGTTTTCTCTAATCTTTTTCCCTATAAAAAGTAATTGTCAATTTGTGCTTTTCCAGCTCTTCTTTCTAGTCGCACTTGGCCACCAATCAATCACAGATTGCAGAAGATTTCTTTTTGTTAAGCAGTGGAACATTTTCACCGTCACCATATGTATTTGGTAACTGAAGTGCTGCAAAGTCATTGGATCTTTGGAACTCACTGATGCTCTTTGTATAAATAACTTCTTACCAACTGGAATTAAACAATTAACAGATTTCAATGTTATACTTTTGATTAAATGTTAATTAAGCAATTAACAGATTTCAATGTTATACTTTTGATTAAATGTAATGGTTTGTAATTGAATGGTATTGGAATGTATATATGACCTCTCCCTGTGTCTTTATCACCGAGACGTGAATGAAACCTAAAATTACAATAAGTGAGGTACCTATTGGGTCCTCTTTCTTATTTATCCAAACCTAAAAAAAAAAATAAAATAAAAAGATTCCACAATAATCCAAATGATTTGAAACAACAAAGGAAGGCTTGTGGGAAAAATAAACGAAACAGATATGGAGAAAAAATTGTCAAAATAAAATGTGTCTTCTTGGAGCTGTGGCAGTCATTCCTTGTCATTAGTTTCATCATCTCACTGGTTTACTTTATAGCTGCACAAGAAATAAAAAAACATGCATTTACCTTTGAAACTAAAACTCTCCAAAGCTAAATGTTTTATATTGTTATGCAGATGCTGAAAACTAAATCTGAAATAATGGAGAACAAATCATGAATATTAAGACAAATTTAAGTCTACCTTTTATTACTGGGGATGCTGGTTTATTTATCTGATTATCATTAATAAAGTGATGTGACTTGGACACCAAACACTATGTAAGATTGTAGGGTAAATAAGGACATTAATATTTTATTTGCTTTCATCCTCACATCTACACAGAAGAAACGCTCAATCAAAAACAGATGAGTTTATGCCCACAAAGGCTCTTTAAGAAGTACATAAAATGATGACACTTGAGATGCATTAATTGTTTAACATGAACTGCAAAATCAAGACAGAAAACGCAAAATGTTGGCGCCTGATTGTTTTTTATATAAAGTTAAAAAAATCCTAATGAGGATCAAACCCATTTATCAAATCCATGCTGCAGAGGTTCTCCGTGCTGCATAGGAAGAGTGTTCAAATGGTTTATTAAAATAATGGGCAATACTGTTGTCAGAACACAAACAGAAAGAAATAAAAGCCTTTAATTTAATTTATGAATGTGCAAAAGAAAATAGCCAAACTGGAAGGGGAGGTGCATCCCAAAGTATTAACTTTTTGTGCTGCATCTTGCCTATTGGCACGATTCATCTTGGTTGGACTTTTCCAAGTTTAACCGTCACGCTGGTAGTCGTTCTGCAGATGCATCACCTGCCTTGTTGGGGACTACAGCGGTTGGCATCAAAGCAGCTTCTGAAGCTCTGTGGAGGTCCAGGGAGTCAAATGAGCAATATGCCAGGATCTGACACAGCACAGTAGAGCATAAAACCCATCTGGTCCACCTGATTCTCAGACAGACCGTTGAGCAGATTGACGGCCGGTTTGAAGTAACTGTGTAATGCCTCCTGCTCCAGATGACCAATCAGCTCAGTGACACACTGCTGGAATCTGACATCAAGGCTGTTCTTAGACCAGTCGCTCTCGCTGTCGCTGAGGTGCAGGATCAGGTTGGTTAGCGGGGCGGCCTGCAGGTGTCGCAGAGGTGGGCTCAGTTTGCACACGGCCTTCAGGATTTTAAGCATCAGCCTGCGGCAGCCGTTGTCGCCGGCGTCCAGCTGGGCCAGGTGCCGAGTCTCCCAAGGGTAGAGGGAGAGGTGCCAGGCGTTCACCCAGGGGGAGGTGAGCTCAGGCTGGGCAGTCAGGATGACGTCGCCCTCCCTGAGGACGGGCAACATGGAGATGAAGAGCGGTTGGTTGCTGCTCTCTGCTTCGCTTTCAGGCCTGCAGGGTCACAAAAACAGGTGTAAAAACATTTTAATAATTTTACAATTTCATCAATCAGCTGATGACCAAAAATCTGCCAATGTTCAGTCAGATCAACTCCTACTGGCGATCGCGCAGGTTAACTCAAAACTAACCTGGACGCACATCTGCTCAAGATGTTCAGTAAACACACCGTAAGCCCAGCTAGAGCCACACATCTGAAAATACCCTAAGGCTGCATATGTAGAATGTATCACTCTTAATACTATTTTCAGTAACTGTGAGATATTTACCATTAAAGAGGAAGCAGATCTATTAGCTAGCTAAAAGAAGAAGACTGTCCTGTTTCTTCTTTTACACTTTGAAGCTTTGTTATTTTGGAAATATGTTGGATTTAGAAAAGTTGGCAACCGCATAGAAATCCTAAAGTCAAGATATGGATTTACAGATGGGCCATATTTTACATACATAAAATGTATGTAAAATCTAGTACATACATACTCCTATGTATGTAAAATGTAAATTTTACATACATAGGAGAATGTAAAATGTATATATTTTTTTATATTTCAGATACCCAAGAAGATATGTTTGACAAAAGAGCAAAGAATTTAAATTATACTAATGGCTGGATCGGGAAGCAGATGCATGGCTGCACGAAACTTTAACAGAAAACATGGAGCGAGCATCACACGCGACACTGTGGCAAAACTTATTTGCAAGTTTCAGAAAACTGGAAATGTTGCAGATCAACCACAAAGTGGTCCACGTATTAATATGTGTATTCAAAACAATGTTAATCATATAAAGCATATTATATAAATAAAAACGGTTGTCCAATATAAAATGATAATTTTTTCTATGTGTGGAAACTTATGGCCTGCCCTGTAGAACAATTCATAATGTGAATTCAGCATTGATAAAATAAATCAGTCAAAAGTTAAAATGCAACATGTTCGTACACAAAAAGCTACCATGAGATGAGCTCAGTGAACAAGTTTGAAACATCAAGTACCCCCCCCCCAGCCTCCCTCACACACACACACACACACACACACACACCGGATCTCCAGCCTCAGCTCAGGCCCTCCGAGGACCGGTCTGGCCTGACAGTCCAAAGTGCTGCTGATTGACGGCCAGTTTGCAGTTTCCATGACAACCTTACTGAACATGTTCACCACAGTCTCTGCTGACAGGTAACCTCCCACCAAGTACCTACAAAATCCAAAGGCAGACATGTCAAGCTGAACTCGAAACATATTCATCAGCAGTTTCCCCCCATGTTGTTTACAGAATAGGAGAATGTTGCTGATCCTAAAACTAAACAGACTAAACATGGTTAGGTTAGTTAAGATAAATCTACTGTGAACTTATTATCAGATGAAAAGAATTTGTGATAATACAAATTAAGACATAACTACTGCAATCAATCGATTAAAAAATATATAGTCAGCTTAATCACACGAGCACTGTGATTAATCACGATTAATCACTATGCCAAACTCTGTAACCTTGATATACAAGTATGAATACAGTTGCGGTTCTTGCAGGAATGGTTCCCTAAGCAAACTCCTCCTTCTGCTGCACTCCACCCAAATAAAATGCAAGCAGTTTAATGTGTGTGAGATTACCTGTCCCAGTAACTGCGTCCTCTAGGGAAATATTCCATGTTGATCCGTCGGACCATCCAGTGCAAAGGGTGGGTCAGGAGCGTCTCCTCCCCAGGAATGAGGCGCCATAATGAAGGCTCCAGCTGCAGAGGCACCAGCAGACATGCATGGTCTGCACTGACCACCTAAATATAAGCACACATTAAAAACACTTTGGGAAGATTTTTGCAACATACTGCTACACAGAAAACATGCAAGTTATGAAAACCTGCATATTCAACCAAGAGAAGAAAAGACCATTTTTCCAAAGTTACCTGTAGATCATCCAGGAGAGAACCTCCAAGGTTCATTTCTCCCAGAGGCATGTCGGGATGACGGCTGCGGAGAAAGCCCTGGATCTCAGTGCAGATATCCAGAGCCAGAGACTGAGCCTTCTCCACCTCATGTGGAGCCAGCACCACCCTGCTGGAGTAGTACTGCTGCAGACGCTCCTGAGCCATTTCAAAGGCAATATTTGACATTGTACGTTTTCAAACACAATATTTCAATAAGAGACAGTATTAGGAAAAACTAAGACTGTCACAAGTCTTTCACATTATAAATTAAAACAAACTCAATCATTTCCGACTGCACGATTTATTGTTTTTCTCTCTTTCTACCAAAAACTGTCTTCAGTCTGGTGAATCGGTCCCATCAAGTTGCTATTTTAAAGGACGATGTTTACAGATAAATCTTAATTCACTTTATTTGTTGTTTCTGTTGTTTTATTAATTTTGGATATTTAAATCTAGACTAAATACCCACCTGTTTGCAGATGCAAAATTTAAAATGGTGACAAGCCTAATATTTCATTTGTGTATGTGTGTTAAGGGCAAAAAATGACACCAGGCAGCAACAACATAAAGATCACAAAGCTAAAGCTGAGGATGTCTACCTGTTGTAGCAGAAGCACTCTTACTTAGCAGATTGATGACTTTTCTGTTAAAGGGACTTCAACAGATATTTGTTGACTGCAAAGTATAATAAGACTTTTAGCTCAGTTTCAAATGATTTCATAAAAGTTCAATATTTACTTAGCAGCAGCATCTCAAACATCTAAAAGTGCAATATATGAGTAAAATGGAATCTTCTTTAGCTTGTGTTCAGATATATATTTTGCAAGCTTTATCAAAACTCCTCTTCCTTATGAGTCAACATAAACAGCAGTGCAAACAACAGTGCAAATGTCATGACTTGATTTGATCATGTAAGTTCTGAGTAGATCAGAGGCGAACTGTACCTGCAGTGTGAGCACACAAAGCTGGGACCTCTTAGACTTTGCCTCGTGTTTAGGCTGAACTTCAGGAGAGGACACTTCAAGGTTTTGGCAGAGATCAGCTGGTTAGGAGAAAATAGCTGGCATGTAATATCAGTGGGTTGACAAAGAAAAAGAAAATCAAGATATGGTGCATTTTGTGTCATCAAAATATAATCCATACCTTTCTGTTGTTTAGTTGCCTTGGAGACGTGCTTCATGACAACACCCTCTATTCCCTTCCTGAGCAGTGTTGGAGAAGCAGAGACTAAACTCAGCTCTTCCCAGCTCTCTGCCATCTTCTGCTCCACCTTCTCATTTTCTGCTGCACGGCCTGCACGCTCGATCAGCTAAACACAAACACTCGTTCTTTAGTCCAGTAGTCAGAGGTGAAGTATGCTAACTATCATGACCAAAGAGGAAAACTAATTTACAGCCCAACCAGAAGTCTTTTTGTTTCATGCTTTTGTATATAAAAAAAGAGGAGTTGTTAAAAGTCTAAAAGAAGTTTGTTTCCCTCATATTTAAAATGAGTCACAACACTGTACAACTTTACTGTGGCATCCAATCTCCACTGTACCAGGCCTGGAAATGAATTGGCTAACTGGTTTTATGTAGAAAATTCTGAAAATTAGAGGGATAATTTGTGCATCAATATCGAGCCCACTACCAATATGGACAAAACAATAAAATTCTGCAAACACAAACAAAAGAAAAAACAAAAGAAAAACTCAGAAGCAATGATAAATCAATTCAGCTCCACCTCCTGTCAACTATATGTCATACCCACAGCTTTCCTTATATCTCTGCCTGTTATTGCATCTGATTTGATTCAAATAGTAAACTCATTGCTCTAATCAGGTGTTTCCCCTCAGGCTTTAAAAACAGCACTTTTCAAAGCACTGATTAAAAAGAACAATCTGGACAGATAACTACAGCAGAATTACAGGCCAACCTCCAACATTCCAGTCATCAGTGAAACTATTGAAAAAGCTGTTTCAACAGTAAAATGGCTTTCTTTGCTGGCTGAGAATTTCTTTGTGTCAATAGGTAACTTATCATAGAACAGAGGTCACATGTGGGGTATCCCAAGGCTCAATCCTGGCACACATCTTATTCAATATCCACATGATTCCACTAACTCAGCTTATAACAAGTAATATGATTCACTACCATCACCATGTAGAAAACATTCAGGCACTGAACAGATGTATAAAACAATCAATCCATATGTGCCATAACTTTCTTCAGCTGAATGGAACCAAACAGAAGTTATTCCTAAAGAAAAACAATCAAGAGTCAGTGCTGAGATTCAGACACTACTGTTAGAAACTACTACCGAACACCCCAAGGACTTTGTATAGTGATGGACTCTGACATGCATCATCAGAGTTAAGACAGCTGCAGCTGATCCAGAACACTGCTGCTCGCATTCTCACTAAAACCAGGAAGCCAGAGCACATCACACCAGTTCTAAAGTCCTTACATTGGAGCTCAGAGTAAAGACTTTAAAATACTTCTGTTAGCTTATATATCACTGAACAGATTAGCACCAAAATACTTTGAAAACCTGCTGGTTTCAACCTTCCAGACCATTCAGGTCTTTTCTTTTCAAAAGCGACACAATAATCAAATAATTAAGCAGATTCCTGATTATTTGAATCCTATGTCATTTCTGCACCTTCTAAATCCCTTCTTTTCCACATGCATGACAAACAGACTGGTAAAGGTGTAGTGATGTGGCACTAAAAACCTCAGGAGCACTTACTCGTTTAACTGCTAACGTAGCAATGCCCAGCAGAGCAGCTCCTCCGACTCCCAGAACCAGCCGAGCGTTGGACAGCAGGAAGTCAATCACCGTGGCAACGCCATCTTCTCCTCTCCTTCGACTGCCCTGGAAGTTCATGGCCAGTGTTCTATGATTAGAAAAAAAAAATAACAGAAACATGTGGCATTAACTGTCAGAAGAGAACAGTTACTTTCTCTGTTTCTTATCGATTACATTTCTCCTTATCAATAAATCTTTATTCCGAACACAAGAAAGGTCCATAGTACAAAGAGATCAAAACAAACACATGCAAAAATTAAATAAGACGAGGTGTTCTATATTGTTCACTGAGTTTTAAATAAATAATGACGCCAGTTATTCCCCAATTTTGGGGTAGATCCACCCGATCTCAGCAGCACACATCGATACAGCATTATTTACAGACAGATAGCTGTAGTAGGCTCATATCTTCATTGCATGACACACAAAGAGTCCATCCATCCATCTTCTGCCGCTTATCGGGTCGCGGGGGTAGCAGCTTCAGAAGGGAGGCCCAGACGTCCCTCTCCCCAGCCACTTGTTCCAGCTCCTCCGGGGGAATCCCGAGGCGTTCCCACGCCAGCCAAGAAACATAGTCCCTCCAGCGTGTCCTGGGTCTTCCCCGGGGCCTCGTCCCGGTGGGACGTGCCCGGAACACCTCACCAGGGAGGCGCCCAGGAGGCATCCTGACCAGATGCCCGAGCCACCTCAACTGGCTCCTCTCGATGTGGAGGAGCAGTGGCTCTACTCTGAGTCCCTCCCGGATGACCGAACTTCTCACCCTATCTACAAAATAAGCAGTCCAAATGCTGCGTATTTTGTATCGGCGCCACAGATGGACAGTGTACATTGGAGAACAAAATGCTTGAAAAGGAGATTTTTTCCAGAAGATGAGACCATAGCAAATTTTCTGATCAGCATAAATGCTGCCTACACATTCCATGGTCATCAAGCCAATTATAGGATTTAGAGAAGTTAAATGCAAAGAACTATTTAACTTTGCATATGTTGGTAACTGTAGCAGACAGAGAGAGGTCAGGGGTTATCAGATGTTTATCTGTCTTACATCTAGCAATCATAATGTTGCTCTCCTTGGCATCATACTGGATGTCACAATCATAACCATGTTGGGAACAGACCCCTAACGATTCTTGCAGGCCAGCACTGTACGGGCAAAGTATAATCTGCTTACATTAGGTGATATATTATGTGGTCAACAGCTACACAGTTATGCAATAATTTAAACAGCTTTAACAGTTCATACACATAGATGTTAAAGAGATAAGGTTAACTCTTGACTTCAGGAATTCAAAATTCTGCAAGCTTGACAACTAAAAAGCTTTTATAGTCCACAAAGGGCAAACAATGAAGGATACTGATCCAGCGTTGTCTGGAAATAAATAACTTGACCTGCATCTCTATCAGACAAAACTGAGAAACTCTATTTGATTAAAGTTGGATAAAAGTCCCTCTAAGAACCAAGACACATTCAATTGTGCCCAGTCTCAGTTTTGGCGATTGGCTTAAAATATTCACGAAACAGAAAAGCT
The DNA here is from genome assembly GCA_902982915.1 of Phalloptychus januarius. Taxonomy (NCBI): domain Eukaryota; kingdom Metazoa; phylum Chordata; class Actinopteri; order Cyprinodontiformes; family Poeciliidae; genus Phalloptychus; species Phalloptychus januarius. The sequence goes on from CADWAE010000061.1 coordinate 82,856, forward strand.
TTTCTTTTTCTTTAATAGAATGATATCATTCTCACTGTAATTTATCAGAGTGCTGCTTCATTACACATTTTGCAAAGAAGTCATCCATGTCAAACCTTCTGATTTACCAATAAGTAAATACAGCCAGTGATACTAGGCTGTACTGTTATACAGCCTAATATCATAGTTTCAGGTCTGATCATTTAGTTTAAAAAACATCTTTAATCAATTTCTGGGCTTGTCTTTGTGGTCAAACATTAAATAATCTGCTATAAATGTCAGAAACGTAAATAAAAATAAAAAAGTACGAAGAAATAGAGAGAGGCCACACATCCACGAAAAGCTTGAAGCATTATTTTGGATTATGAAGTACGTGCCCTCTATTTCGGTCAGAAGAACAGGGTACATGCTCTATTTATAAAGCTGAACGTTGCCTAGGTCACACTAAGCTGAGTTGAATGTGTAACCATCTTTCTAATGATGTTATAGTCTGTGCAACGACACATTTCGAAATATAATTCCTATTTCAGTTTCACACTGACTACAAGGCTTGAGGTCAAGCTGCACCAGAGAATAAAAAAGAACAATGACAGATGTATTGTTTTGAAAACAAACATCAAAACATATTTCAAAAGGCAACCAAGAGAGAAAAATGATTTTATGACATGTCACGTCACTCTGGATATGAATAACATTACCTGGCTCTAAAAATACAAAGATATTTTACACTTTAATCCCTATTTAGTTCCCCAATAACAACTACCACTTCTGATAGCTAGTTTTGCTAGTTAGCTACGTCAGCTCTAAATGACAGCCAAGTCACATAAGGTGTTAAAAATACCTACCACTTATTACAGACAGATGTGCGCTCCTCAAATCATGAACATTTGATGAAAAAAAATAGCAGTTAGCTACTTTTTATAAGAAAAAACTAAGTTCTTTTATAAACTGCCATAGCCATTATGCTAACAGCTGTTTGCTTTGACTTCTTCTTGTGTTCAATTCACTTAGTTTGTGGAAACTCAGCAGCTGCCTCTAGTGACCAACCAATAGTATAACAGTGAGCCGAAAGGACTTTATATAGCTGGAAAACGAGCTTAAACGACACGTACTAATCAAATTCTAGGTGTCAGTTTTTAATTTTCAGACAAAAAAAGGGATTTATTTCCCTTGTGGAACCAGCTTTTAAATTTCTGTTCATAAGACAGAAACCGTGTCAAGCTTTAAGACTAAACTACCCTTGATGACACTGACTATAGGCAGCTTATTCTGAATGAATTGTACATTATGAGGTATTGGAGGAGGCGTAGTGAAGGCAGAGCCATAGGACGGGACTGTTCAAAACCTCCAGTTCAGCAAAGGTCTGCATCTGTTTATCCAAGATGGAGGCCAGCTCTTTGTGGTTATGTCTGCAGTAGTTCAGGGCTTCTTCCCAGGTCTTGTTTTGGTGATTTACACACACAAAAAAGCAACCTATACACCTCATTCTATTTAATTCTCCCTATAGTGTCTTTCACAAAGAGTTTATACATCTAGATGTGTGAAAAGAAATGTATACATGTTTTATATGACAGAAAGTCAAGCACTCCATATAGGATATAATGTAAACAGCACAATCAGAGATGGAAAAAAAATGAATAACAGGTGTGCGAATTATCTAATCGTCTCACTGTTGATTGCAGCAATCCACATTATTAGCAAAAATAGAGGGCCCCAAAACCAAATTTCGCTTAGGGCCCCATGGAGGATTGGGCCGGCCCTGTCCCCAATCATCGAAGTCAACTCACCACCAGGGAGTGGTCAGCGGACAGCTCTGCCCCTTTCTTCACTCAAGAATGCTAAGAGCACATATGGACAACCTGATGCTTGAACATGGTGTTCGCTATGGACAATCCATGATGAGCACAGAAGTCCAATAACAGAACACCACTCAGGTTTAGATCAGGGTGGCCGACCCTCCCCAGCGTGATTCAGCGTGATGACGCTGAATATCAGCGTCATCACATTAGTGTAATTGAAAAAAGATTTTGTCTTATGTTGAAGTTACAGGTGTCTGCAATTCCACACATATTCTATATAACAGTTTAGGAGAGTAGATGTAGTGTCCTCTTGTTGTTTCTTTGGTAGGGGAATGACAAGACCAAGGTTACAAATAATATATGAAGACTTCTGACATTGTACACATTGGTCAGCTGTGTACAGCTTGCAGTCGGTGTTAATGCCATATTGGATCCGATAATGTGACAAATCAAACAAAAAGACTCCTGGCTTGTCCTGATGTACTACATCCTTCATCTTCAGTGTTTAAATTATTTAATTCAGAACCGCAAATACTTCATCTGGGGGAAAATATCTCCCTCGATAGTGCATTGCTGCAAAAAAAAACAAACAAACTTGCAAACAATAGTGACTCTGTAAAAAGTCCAGATATTTCTTAGGGATACTGAGCCACAAACTTTCTTGTAATACTCAAGTTCATAATGCTATGTGTTGTGGCATTCATCCAACAGTTGAAGAATGAGTTGGACAATTTGCAAAAGTACATGGTTGGCTCAAGATTCGCATCCACGCTGTCGAAATCATCCATGTCATTTTGAATTTCATCTTCTGCTGATGAATCCTCAGAGATTTCATCAAAATTTGTCACAATTTCCTCGCTGCTACAGTTTGCTTTCACATCCAGGTCTGTTATGTTTTTGGGAAGACTGGTAAAAACACTGGCTGCCCAGTGGTGCAGCTGGTAGAGCTGTTGCCTTGCAGCAAGAAGGTTCTGGGTTCAATTCCCAGCCCCGGTCTTTCTGCATGGAGTTTTTATGTTCTCCCTGTGCATGTGTGGGTTCTCTCCGGGTATTCCGGCTTCCTCCCACAGTCCAAAAACATGACTGTCAGGTTAATTGGCTTCTCTAAATTGTCCCTACGTGTGTGTGTGCTTGTTTGTTTGTCTTGTATGTCTCTGTGTTGCCCTGTGACAGACTGGCGACCTGTCCAGGGTGTACCCTGCCTCTCGCCCGAAATGACAGCTGGAGATAGGCACCAGCAACCCTCCCGACCCCGGTAAGGGAAAAGGGTGCAGGAAAATGGATGGATGGGTAAAAACACATTTTTTTGTAATGTCTGTGTTGGCAAAGAGTTAGCAAGTTTTCAATTGAGGGATTGAAGGTAAATCCCTCAAACACATCCAGGTCCATTTGGTCATGAGGAACATTGACACTTTCAAAAGCAACAAAGTCTTCTGATACCTTTACTGTTAAATCCATAGATGTGGTTTTGATGGTAACTTTCTCGTCCTCAGAGATCTCTATTAAAACGCCGTTGTCTCTTCTGCTATATCCTAACAACTTTTCAACTCCCTTCGTAACAAGAAATCCAAGGCCCCAACCAATAACAAAAATCCTCTTGACTTGGTGTCCAGTTAAAATGGTTTGTAAAGTCAGTTTGAAGTCGTCTCTCTGGAATCAGTCTGCCTCTAATGAAGGTGAAAAGCAAACTGAGAATTCTTGTATCTGTCAAGATACAAGAATTTGAACATTTATGACATCATAGAACATAGAGGTTCATCACATGATGATGTCAACCAACCTGTGTCAAAGGTTCTTGTTTGTTTTAGTTGCTATGGAAACACAAGGAGTGGTAAAATTACTGTCAATTAAAATGCATGCGTAGACATCTAAATTTGTAAATGTTAGTCAATAAATGTGCATAAATTTAAGTTTTGTATTTGTCCTGTTTTCCAACTCATGCATACATGTACAAATATGAGTTGTGTGTGTGTCTGACACCCTGGATGAGAAAACCAAAAGAAAGAAAATGACATGCAAAACCTGTTGATCAATGTGTTCAAGGTTCTTTCCTCTTTCCATCCATCCATCCATTTTCTAACACCCTTATCCCTTAGTAGGGTCCGGAGGGGTGCTGGTGCCCATCCCCAGCTAAAGTTCAAGGTGAGAGGCGGGGTACACCCTGGACAGGTCACCAGTCTGTCACATCTTTCTTTTATCATCTCAATAAATTATATAATTCTTGCGTGGAATAAAACATAGTGGAAATATTATATATTTAGCATTTATAGAAAAGTGTCTAAGGCAAGCGATATGAGTAACACAGCAAAAAAGGGAGAAGGTACTCTGATCCAATGAAACCAAATGTGATTTATTTTTAAACTGATATGCTATGCACTAATTTAATGGAAAACTGTCACCACACACCACCCCCAAAGTAAAACATGGTGGCAGCATCATCCTGTTGGAATACCTTTCCATTACATGTAACACTAATAAGATGCACCAAGGTTCACTGTTGTACTGAGGCAAAAAAAAAAAGTGTAAAAGAGGAAGTGGTGTGAATTTAGAAATACACTGTTTAAATATAAAAATCCTGAAAAAAAATCAAAGAAAAGAGCCCCAAAAAACAACAAATCCACTCAGTGGGTTTATTTGTGCACCTCTATTCATGTTAAACTCTCTGCAAATGCACAAGTTAAGTTTTTATCTGACGAACAAGCAAATTCCCCAGACTTAAAAACATTTCTGAATACCGATTGATTCAAGGATCCCATACTGGACTTTCAACATACAACAAGCCAGAGATACATTATCATTTATCTACATTTTGACAAGACATTTGTGTATATACTCCATTTCCCACTCTTTGTGGTTTATGAGGAAAATACTCAACTAAATTCTGTAGTGCAGCAGAGCTTCACTCATTCCATTTTTAGAAAGCAATTTATCTAGTGACCTGAGATTATTTTTATTCATGTGAAACTCTAGACTAACCTAGTCGGTGGCTAAGGACCACCTTTCCCAAATATGGGTATCAGTAAGAAACAGATGTTTGTTTACACAGCAAACTGCAAGTGAGCTTGTGAAAATGTAATTTCTTCACCATTAAGTTTTCAGATAGGAAACATCCAAATGAGGAAAAAGTAATTTTATTAAGGAATAGGAATGACACGGTTCATGTCAAACGACACAGCAATCTTATACTGAGACAGGACAGTGAAATGTGGCAGCCTTCCATGAAGCATCGGTTTTGCCCCTGCACCACTTCCACTAAACGGCAAGGGTGGACTTGCCTGTTGCTGAAACCTAAACTGCAATCTGAACAAAAAGTGAAGATCTGACATTGCAAACTGACAAAAGTAATAGATTTGAAATTTATATGGCGAGAAGTCAAAAAATAAAGAATCAGTCTTCATAAAAGCCCTCCAAATAAAGACTGTACATTAATGTATTGTACATTATGAAGTTAGATTACAAGTCGGGATTCTTTTGTACAAGTTCATACGTACATGTTCTTTTCAATTCTCAAGGTAGAAAAAATACATGCCTTTTCTGCTCCTCTATTAACATAAAGAAATGTTTAATTTAAACTAACTAAACTGTTTAACAACAGACTTTTACTGTAGTGAGTAAGTTACGGTCTATTATAAGCAGCAGAAAAGCCAGCACACTCAAGCTTTTCTTAACTCAAATCAAAACAGAAACCTAATGGTTGTTCTTGAACCAGAATAAACTGGACCATTAAAATAATAACGATCAAATAAAGTTACAATACTGACATACATAAAGGAGCAGGGATATTTTAGTATGTGAACGTGCCTGTCAAAGAGGCAGTCAGTGGCGCCTCATTTTGACTTTGCGCCCTGAGCTCTCCTGGTGTTTGTCGAGGTCTTCTTCACGTCTCCGGTAGTTCTCTGAGCTGGCGCTATGGTGACGGTGGCGGGTCAGCGAAGGATGTCTATTCTCCTCTTTATCCATCTCAAGAACCCTTGGCCTGGTTCACAGGGGGGAAAAAAAGTCACATGTTGATCTACTTTTACATGTCTAGAGGAAGAACTTTAAGTTATCCTTAGGACAGTTCAGTCGAGTACCTTAAATGACGATACATTTAAATTAGAGGTATGTAAAAAAAAAAAAAGGTTTACCAGGATATATGCACTTTAAAAAAGATAAAGAAATTACCCATTTGTAGTCAACTACAAGTTGTCAATCAGGTTCTATTCTGGTGATTTCTTTGATTCTACAGGAAATCACTTGACCAGTGCTGTGGGCTCATGAAACTAAACCAAAAATGCTGATTAATTTATTCATGGCAAGGTGGTGGATTGTTTTTTAAGACAAGGGCAAATTAGTTTCCTTTAAAAGACATCTTTAGCAAACTTATTTTTGTACTCGGGTTGAGAACATCTCCCCCACTGCACAGGTACAAGGCTATCTGTCAAACCCTTTACGTCACCACTAACTAAGTTTTTCCTCACCCAGTTAAAATCTGGATTCTACTCCAATGGTCCATCAATATAACTGGACTGTACTCAGTCCAGTACAGTCCAGATGCATTTGTACTTAGAATTGAAACAAACTTTATATGAATGTGTTTATATGGACTATAGCCTTCACAAAGAAAATCTAAAATAACTGAAAACAGTGGCTTTAGATTTAAAGAAACTGTTATTTTGTACCTTTGCAGTTTTGGCCACTTGTTACAGTTTTTTTCGGGCATAAAAAGTACCAATTTGGAGTCGATCTCTCATGTTTCACAAGATTCAACTCACCCAAATGGTTAAAAGAGGAACAAGTAAGGAAAATACAGTTCATTATAAAAATGCCTTACATTTATTTTTATTTGTTTTATCTCTAAATTTGATCAAATCTATTCATCATAAATAATCATAATCACTAATATAGCTGCCAACGATTATAGACCTGTAGCCCTGACAACCCACATAATGAAGGTCCTAGAGAGAGTCCTGCTGGCTCACCTCATTAAGCAGACAAGCACATACCAAGACGCCCTGCATCATACACCTGCTTCAACAAACCCACTGCACTGACAATCATGTTCTTTGATTTCTTCAGAATGTTTAACACAATTCAGCCTGATCTGCTTTATCAAACTCCAGAAGACACAGGTGGAGGCCTCAACAGCCACATTCTTTGAATCGCAACAGACTTTGCAGCTGGTGGGTGAGTTAGAAATGGACAAGAGGCTGAGTACAGAGAGCTAGTGGAGCGCTTTGTGTCATGCCGGGAACAATCATCTCATCTTGAATGTAAACAAAACAAAGAAGTTGATTGTAGATTTCAGGATCAGATCAAATCCCATTTCCATCCTGGGAGAAGAAGTAGAGGTGGTTGAGGAATATAAATACCTCGTTATTCATCTGGACAACAGACTGGACTGGAGATACAACAGTGAAGCGTCTATAAGGGACAGAGTAGACTGGACTTCCTGAGGAAGCTGAGATCCTTCAAGGTTTGCAGCAAGATGCTGAAGATCTTCAATCAGTCTGTTGCTGAGAGCTTCTTCTTTGCTGCTGCCATCTGTTGGGGCAGCAGCATCAGAACCAGAGACATAGAAAAGCTCAACAGCCTGATAAAGAAGGCTGGTTCTGTTCTGGGGCGACTGTGAAACCTCTGGAGATGATGCTGCAAAGAAGGATTTTTTACATAAAATTAATAAAATTATGGACAGCCCTGATCATCCTCTTCACGTGACTGTGCTGGGCAAACAGTGTTTTCAGTCAGAGGCTTTTTCAGATTTGCCACTGCAAGAGATCTTTCCTGCCTACAACCACCACCATCTACTGCATCTCTTTACTTCAATGAGTCACACTAATATTTAATTTCACTTTGGGATTACAAAATTATTGTTCAATTGAATTTGAATTGAAGTGCAGGGATAACAAAACTGCTCATTTCAAAGGTATCTAACAGGGTAGAAATTTGCCAAACTATTTTCATCCTTGCAGTCATTCATAAAGATCATCTGTATAAGTGGGCATAAATACCTGTGAGCCGCATCCGGATCTGCTTTTCGATGAGAGCGTTTGGCTTTTAGAGGAGCAGGTCTCAGGGCAGGAGACGAACTTAAAGGGCTGTCTGAGTCCAGACGAGGTGCATCAGGTTTAGTTCTGATAAGAGACAAAGCTCTGAGTGAAAGCCCATTTGACCTGAGCAAATGTTGCCTCTTAAAACTAGAACCCCCGACTCACTTTCTGAGGATGATTACTGCACGTCTCTCCTTGATGTCCTGAGGCCTGATGCAATGAGTGATGTCATCAGCAGCGTAGCCACTGCAAATGAAAAAAAACATTTTTACCACAAAATCTTCTCTGATCAACAATTGTCATAGAAAAGTATCAATACCCATATGTTTTTCCACATTGTCCCATTAGAACCGCAAACGTCATTGTAGGGTTAACAATTCAAAGAAAATATTAATCTAATTAGAAAATTATTGAACAATACACAATAACCACAGACTGAGAGTATGTCTCTTGCAACATTTTTCATAGACTGAAAGTTTTGCAGCCTACCTGTTACCTTCCTGTGCAATTCTGCATGAAAAAAAGTCTCGCTTCCAGCACAATCTGTGATTTCTCCCCTTCACTCGAATTGTCTCGTTTGCAGTCAATTTTCTACCAGATCAAGCAGCAAATAGGTCAATAATATAATTATAGTAATAAGTTAGTTTGGTACAAAGTGGAGCAAAAGTGCACACAAAATCAAGTTAAGGACAAACATACGATACATATATGAAAAAATAGAAAAAAGGCCTGATGCTACGTTTTGAAAAATAAAAAGACTAATGGGACTAAATTACCTCTCCTTGGGCTGCCACCTTATCGCGGTGGAGGGGTTTGAGTGTCCCAGTGATTCTAGGAGCTATGCTGTCTGGGGCTTTATGCCCCTGGTAGGGTCACCCAAGACAGACAGGTCCTAGGTGAGGGACCAGACAAAGCGCAGCCCGAAGACCCCGATGATGAACAAAAACGATGGACTTGGCCTTCCCTCGCCCGGAGGTGGGCCACCGCGGCCCCTCCCTGGAGCCAGGCCTGGAGGGGGGGGCACGATGGCGAGCGCCTGGTGGCTGGGCTTTTGCCCATGGAGCCCGGTCGGGCTCAGCCCGAAAGGAATGCATGGGTCCCCCCTCCAATGGGCTCACCACCTATGGGAGGGGCCACAGGGGTCGGGTGCATTGCTTGCTGGGTGGTGGCCGAGGGAGGGGGCCTTGGCGGTCTGATCCTCGGTTGCAGAACCTGGCTCTTGGGACGTGGAATGTCACCTCTCTGGTGGGGAAGGAGCCGGAGCTGGTGTGTGAGGCTGAGAGGTTCCGATTAGAAATAGTCGGTGTCACCTTGACGCATGGCTCTGGTTCTGGAACCAGTCTCCTTGAGAGGGGCTGGACATACTTCCACTCTGGAGTTGCCCGCGGTGAGAAGCGCAACTCTCACCGAATACATGTTGAAGCCAAAACAAAACTGGCAAAGAACTGTGGCGTCTGGTTCGACTGCCTATGTCTTTATGGGGCATCGTTTGCAAAGTTACATACAGAAAAACAAACTTAACAATATGGCTTATTTAGCCTGTCATAAATTTAAAAAAGTGGGTGTTCCTTTGTCAAAGTCAATATTTTCGCCATGTTATTTCCACATTTAATAATGTCAGGTTCAAACTGAATATGTAATTCAGTTTGAATTACATATTCAAACTGAATATGCAACAAGGAGTGGGGATACTTGTTGCCCCCCATCTCGGTGCCTGTACGTTGGGGTTTACCCCGGTGAGCGAGAGGGTAGCCTCCCTCCGCCTAAGGGTGGGGGATGGGTACTGACTGTTGTTTGTGCTTACGGACCGAACAGCAGTTCAGATTACCCACCCTTTTTGGAGTCCTTGGAGGGGGTACTGGAGAGTGCCCCTCCTGGGGACTCCCTCGTTCTATTGGGGGACTTAAACGCTCATGTGGGCAATGACAGTGAGACCTGGAGGGGCGTGGTTGGGAGGAACGGCCCCTCTGATCTGAACCCGAGAGGTGTTATGTTGTTAGACTTCTGTGCTCGTCATAGATTGTCCATAACGAACACCATGTTCAGGCATAAGGGTGTCCATGTGTGCACTTGGCACCAGGACACCCTAGGCCGCAGTTCAATGATCGACTTTGTCATCGTTTCATCTGATCTGCGGCCGTATGTCTTGGACACTCGGGTGAAGAGAGGTGCGGAGCTCTCCATTGACCACTACCTGGTGGTGAGTTGGCTCTGGTGGTGGAGGAGGATGCCGGTCAGACCTGGCAGGCCCAAAGTGTTGTGAGGGTCTGCTGGGAACGTCTGGCGGAGTCCCCTGTGAGGCGGAGCTTTAACTCCCATCTCCGGCAGAACTTTGAACACGTTCCAGGGGAGGTGGGAGACATTGAGTCTGAGTGGACTATGTTCCGTGCCTCCATCGTCGAGGCGGCATACCGGAGCTGTGGCCGTAAGGTTGTCGGTGCCTGTCGCGGTGGCAACCCTCGAACCCGTTGGTGGACCCCTTCGGTGAGGGATGCCGTCAAGCTGAAGAAGGAGTCCTACTGGGCCTTTTTGGCCTGTGGGACTCCGGAAGCAGCTGACGGGTACCGGCGGGCGAAGCGGCTCGGGTGGTTGCTGATGCAAAAACTCGGGCGTGGGAGGAGCTCGAAGGGGCCATGGAGACAGACTTCCGCATGGCTTCAAGGCGATTCTGGTCCACCATCCGGCGTCTCAGGAGGGGGAAGCAGTGCAGCACCAACACTGTGTATAGTGGGGATGGTGTGCTGCTCACCTCGACTCGGGACGTTGTGGGCCGGTGGGCAGAGTACTTCGAAGAACTCCTCAATCCCACCAACATGTCCTGCCCCAAGTGGAGGAGTTTAAGCATCTTGGGATCTTGTTCACGAATGAGGGAAGAAGGGAGCGGGAGATCGACAGGCGGATTGGTGCAGCCTCTGCAGTGAAGCGGGCGCTGTACCGGTCCATCGTGGTGAAGAGAGAGCTGAGCCAAAAAGCGAAGCTCTCGATTTACCGGTCAGTCTACGTTCCTACCCTCATCTATGGTCATGAGCTTTGGGTCATGACCGAAAGAACGAGGTCTCGGATACAAGCGGCCGAAATGGGTTTTCTCCGCAGCGTGGCGGGGCTCTCCCTTAGAGATAGGGTGAGAAGCTCGGTCATCCGGGAGGGACTCAGAGTAGAGCCGCTGCTCCTCCGCATCGAGAGGAGCCAGTTGAGGTGGCTCGGGCATCTGGTCAGGATGCCTCCTGGACGCCTCCCTGGTGAGGTGTTCCGGGCACGTCCCACCGGGAGGAGGCCCTGGGAAGACCCAGGACACGCTGGATGGACTATGTTTCTCGGCTGGCCCGGGGACGCCTCAGCATTCTCCCGGAGGAGCTGGAACAAGTGGCTGGGGAGAAGGAAGTCTGGGCCTCCTTAAGCTGCTGCTCCTGCGACCCGACCCCGGATAAGCGGTAGAAGATAGATGGATGGATGGGACTAAATTATCCATCTTAAAAGAAACTATGAATGTTGTGACTCTATATTCATAAGGAACGCTGACATAAGTTTTCTTCCCCTCTACCCTGAGAAGGCAATATCTGTTTAAAAATCATGATATTTCTAAAGAAAATAAAAAACAAATAGTTTTTTATTCTGTTCCCACAAAAACAAATTGCATTAACTCCATAATTATGTATGAAGTTTTCCCTGTAATGACTTTCTGCAAAAGAAATTCAACACCTACAATCTCAATAAATGCATTACAATCTGTGGTTCTAAGGGGACAAAAAGGAAAAAGGGATCTGAATACTTCTGCCGGACCCAATATATGAAGACATCTGATAAATGAGATGAGCATGCTCACCTCAGTACTGTGACGCTCCCTCTCCTCACAGGCAGCACAAACACCGGCTCTGACACCCGGATGGGTTTGAACTGGAAGCGACAGCCAAAGCACAGCGCGCTGTCACTGAAAAAGGACACAGAGACGATGGGCCGTGCAAAGATGTGCAGGGGATCCACGTGGGACACGATGCATCCACCTGGCTGATAATCATTGATGACCGCACTGTTGACGAAACCCTCGGGGATCACCCCGTTAGACACCAGCCGCTTGATCACCAGCTCATGAACCCAGCTCGGGATCTCGTCTACCTCTCCTTTGCGGTACAGCCGCTCTTGACCCGGTCCGCGCCTCTCCAGCTGGGCTCCGTACGTGTACCCCTTTTCCAAAAAAGTACTTATTCCGGAGGGGGGCTCGATCCACCGTGTGCTCCCGATACTGTCCAGCCTCTGCTTTGGCCACTACCTCATCGATCCTCTCCTCGATGCGGGCGCACTCCTCCGGGGTGAAGATGCTCAGCTGTACGACGCTGCTCCTGACCCGGCGGGCTTCTTGCTCCCGGAGGTCAGAACTATCATCGCTGTGCTCGTATTCATCGTCGTCCGACTCTCGATACTTCCTCTTTCGACCCTTCCCGCTGCCGTTGCTCGCTCGGTATTTGTTCCCGTAGTCGTCCCGGTGCGGAGTCATGGACTTCAGCTTCTCTCTTAGGTCAGAGAATCCGCTGGCTGCCATGTCGGCCAAAACAATATGACCGCCGCGTTGCAAAAATAAAGGTTCCTATTACACACAAGAAACTATCCTCAACGCTGCATTTCAGCACAAATGTACAACAGTTTGTTTGTTATGGACAAACTAGACCTGAATAAAATTACAAATCAATTAACTCACATAGCAATAACAAGCGCACAAAAGTAGCTCATGTTAGCCATGGCTCCTAGCTCAGTCTTTGCTTTGAAGCGTTACTCTTTTGTAACTATTCTTTTACATTTCATATATCCCGTTTTTCAAAAACAAACGAAGAAGTTAAATACTGCGTCATCACCACTCTGAGTCCAGCTAAGGCAGAGAAGAGGCTAACGGTGTTAGCTGATAGCTTGTTAGCCCGGCTAGCCTGGCTTGGCCAGTCCGTCGCCCCCTGGAAATACTGACAAAACACGCAGCGACATGTCACCACCAAAATCCCCAATCAGGATATTTCTGAGCTTCCTCCAATGACGCTTTAAATAAGTAGAGCCAGGAACTACATTGTTAAATGAGTAAAAGCTAAATACGCCTTCTCAGTCAGTCTCCAAGTACCAGCCTGAAAATAAACTCGTGTAACCTACGGAGGGTTTGCGCATGCTCATTGTAGATTTGTTGGTTTGTGGGAGGGACTCTCTGGGTTCCAAATACAATGTTGTTAGTTTTGTCCCGCTTTGCTTCTAACTAGTCACCAATACGGTTAACTTAGAAAATAAAGGTATCCTTTGCTTCTGGTTTATTGATGTTTTAAAAAACAAATAGAAAAAGCTGTTATGTATGGAAGCCCATTTCCGCCATGAAAAAAAAAAAAAAGACCAACAGTAAGTCATAATTTCGACTTTCAAAGTCATAATTATGAGATACAAAGTCATAATTTCGACTTTCAAAGTCATAATTTTGACTTTCAAAGTCATAATTATGACTTTGTATCTCATAATTATGACTTTGAAAGTCGAAATTATGACTTACTGTTGGTCTTTTTTTTTTTTCATGGCGGAAATGGGCTTCCATAGTTATGCTACAAAGCGTCTTCAGGGTTAAACGCATTTTCATGAATATGTAAAATATTCATATTGTCAGAGTTCTTAGTCCTTTTATGTCCATTTTTTAGAAGTGCAAAAGTTCAAAATTAACCTAAGTGGTCGCTGGTCCAGACTGAACTATGGAACTTTCTTAAAATTATTTATGCCCCTGGTGGATTTAGCTTTGGTCAAATTATTATAATTGGTCAAATTATCTTTTAATTTGACCAAAATATTTCCTCAAACAGGATTTAAAATGGCCTTTTGCAATGGTCCAAGCCAGAGTCCATACTTTATTTTGAAAGAGAGTTTTGCAGAATAGCCTTCCATGCTCAAAGAACTGGGAATCATTACAAAAATAAATCATCACAAAGCAGCAGAATGGATGACCAATGGAATCATTGGATGGATAAATGGCTGATTGATGAATCCATATTCAACGTCTAAAAGTTCCATCAGTCCATCGAAACTTGGTTTATTTATTTAGTTATTCAGTAAGTACATGAATAGTTCAGGGATTTCAGTTTACAATAGTTTACAGATCGATGTACAAAGCAAACAGAATATTGAGATTTTTAAAATCTCTCCCAGCCTTTTTGTGTTACTGTATTTCAAAAATGAAAATAAAGCCCTGCAACCTCCAAGGAAGAAAGTAACCATGTTAAAAATGAGATTGAACTCTTTCACTATTTACAGATTGTCATCCTGGGAGAGGTGGCTATTGTGTCACAATTTCCTTCTTGAAGTGGGTGTCGAAGAAACATGGCTTCTTTTCTGCGTTTTATGAAATATGTAGATAATACAATACAATTCATAATGCAACTGTATGGGACAAATGGGCTGTATCCTTATGAAAACACAAAATATCACTAAGATATTTTTAAAATTATTGTTCCAATACTCAATCAACAATAATCCATTTTGCATCTTTTTTACTCAATGTTTTAATTACAAGGCTACAAATATCTCTCAGATTAATCTACTCCATGATCTTGGAAAACACATGCAAGCCTGTCATCTTCTTTTATGCACAGTTAGCTTCATAAGCTTAATAAGCAAATTATAAAATGTTATTACACAAGAGTGTAGAAGCAAATATGTTCTTTTCTTCAAACTGCAACGAAGTGAGGCATTGCTGCAGGTTATCAGAAAATGTAAACTCCTAAGTGTCCCAGCAGTAACTGAAACTTGCATAACAGCTATGAGCTCAACACTGTTAATATAAGTTTTGTGTGTAAAACAGCAGATCTACATCATTGTAAAGATTATTAGAAAAATGTCAATCAAATTGTTGACAATTCTGTAAATAAGTATATAGCAAAAACATTCATTAGATTTAATGAGCAAGTCAGTGAGTCCACTCATGCTTTTGTTTTTTTCTGAAAAATATTTGTTTTACAAAATATATCAACTCTTCTATTTACAAATTGTTACCAATCATAAAAATAACATAAATGCATAAAACTGATTAACTATAAAACATGTAAAGACGCCAAAGATATCTGTTGACAATACAACAGTGGGTGAATCTATAAATTCTCACAAAGAATAAGACGGAGGATCCAAATCTATCACTCAGCTGTGTTTTTCTGTAACCTCAGAGAAATAATCCAGTAAAAACTGAAATGACTTCCTGATATTTCCCATGTCACTGTGAGAACAACACAACAAACCCCTGAAGGAGAGAAGAGGTAGCTACATGAACATGTGCAGATACATTTGTGTATAATATGAAACATATGCGCACATCACAGCATGGTGATTTCGCTGGGTGGCAGAGTGAGCCTCTTTTCTCGCACAGACATCATATTTTCAACCTGCATGGCAATAACTCGACACAGCTCCAGGCCCTGTGGAGAAAACCATTCAGCCTTACAGCACCAAGTATCAAACACCAGAATTGACCAAATCAGCTGTCTGCTGCCACACCTGTTCCAGCTGCAGCTGAATGACCCGCTGTGTGTTGATGTCCCCCACAGTTAGGTCCACATACGGGTAGCTGGTTCCAGCACTGGGCCTCTGGGTGCGACTCCCCTGGACCTCCACAAGGGGGATGGCTGCCATCAGCTCCTGCAGAACAGATGTCAGACTTTACTCTGACAAAAGAGAACTTTTCTCCCAGGCTCATATTAATGAGCATCAATGTGTGATGAGCCGATCACACACTGATAAATGTGTGGGTGTTTTTCTTACATGTGTGTTTTTGTGCAGAAAGTGGAGGCCACGTGGGTTGACAGCTAGAATGCAAGGAGCATAGAAGGTGGTGGAGCTGCTGCTGTGGATGTAGAAGAATGAGGAACCAAACATGGGGAACGCACTGATCAGGCCTGCATGCAGAGACAGAATGCAACAAAATCATTATTATTATGTTACATACTTTATAATTAAAGCTGATAAAGATTTTGTTTGTCTGAACCACTACAGGGCCACAAGGCTGGTTTTAGCAACTTTTATCTATGTAGGTTCAATCGATGTTTACAAAAAAACTTCAACAAGACTCAGATGTAAAGAGATACTTTGTTCAGGAGCAATCAGGCCTAAGATATGCTCAACAATAAACAAACTACTGTAGTAAAACCATGTGGCTCTGTCCTCTGCTGCACTGCCTTCTCTCTACTGAGATTACCCTTTAGTTTAAACACTAAAGGTTTTTTCTACTGGCCTGCTGTGGTTAGTAAAATTGAACTCAGCTTCATTTCATATTTAAGCGAAGTGAAAACACTATGTATTTATTTATCTTTTTGGATTTTCTTCCTTTGAGAAGGGATCTTACATCTTACCTAGAAACTGTGCCTGAGCCTGATGCGGACTCAGAGGCTGCACTTGCTGCATGTGCTGTGTTGCCATGGTAACCCACTGCTGTGGGGGCTGCTTTTTGAAGAGAGGTGTGGCAATGTACTCCGATAGCTCGTGTCTGTAAGACAGAGGACAAGAACAACAACGTCAGATAAACAGAAACTGCTTCGCTCTGTGGTTTCTGACATTTCTCTAAAACTATTTTATACAACTCAATGAGCTGATCTTTGTTTTGCTCCGTGACAGGCAGCGATAATGCAAAAAAATCGAGCTTTTTCATAGTCGACAGTGCGTAAATAAAAAGACATTCAGTTGAAATGCAACAGCTCAGCCTATTTAGGCTACTGAACTCCTCCAAGTACAGTAAAGTCAAAATCTTTCACTTTAATTTTTTCACAAACAAGAAGAAACTTCAATATTTCAGAGACTGAAAAAGACTTTAGAAAGGGACCAAGTCCATAAACAAAAAGTTTAATAAAATACCAAACATTTAAAAAGCCCTTTTGGGATGTTTGGAAATGAGCTTGAATAACTCTTGTTGCTCACATGCTGGGCGTATAGATGTTGTCCTTGGCCCTGTGCTGCAAAGCAGCCAGCTTTGACATCTGGTGGAACTGTTGATCACTCACTTTTCCCTGTGAGAGAACATTTAGCAGGCCTTTCCGGTAGTCTGGAAGAATCTGGAGAATATTCACAAAACCCGAGTTACACACATAACAACAAATAACAAAATATGTGTGTGGAGGGAGAGAAAATATTTTTTAGTACCTGGTTATACTGCATGGCCACACTCAGCTCATTCTCGAACCTGAGTGACTGAGTCCAGACAACTCGCCGGAACCACAGGCTGTAGCCCGAGTCGACTGACTCCGCCTCCGTGGCAACGTCCAGGATGTACTCGTTCTTGTTCAGAGGTCGAACATTCTGACCTGAGTTCACCCAGTTACACAGAAATTTGTTTGTTATTTCATGTATTTTTGGATATTTACTGCAGTAGGAATTTCTCAGTTTTCAAAAACCAGCAGAACCACCAGACTGAGCTGTCCCATCAAAACAGCATCCATTTGTGGTCTCATGGAGTAATCCAGAATTTTAGCATAAAAGATTGTTATAGAACTAAATATTATATATCAAAAGCTTAGAAAAAATTAGAACAGAAAACAACGCAAGATACAAACAAGTGCTTTATCTTTGTGCATGTCTTATATATATTTTATATCATGAAATATACAAAAAGTTTGCATAATAATATTTCAGATTAATTAATTTTTATTAAAACATGCTCCATTCTTGTCAGGGCAGAGATGCAGTTGGCAGACCTGTACGGTGGTGACCTATGAATGAGATTATTTCCTACAGATTTTTTTTCTGTATTACATTATTAGTTTTGGTTTATGGTTTACCTTATAACCTAAAGAATAAAGAGCTTTTCAATTATCTTATTCAATCATAAGTACATTTCTAAGTGATAAATATATGGAAAAAATACATGGAAAGATCATGGAAAGTTTATTGATTTGCTGAATTTAAAATTGAATTTAATTTGCATCTAGGTTTTGCTGGAACCGTCAGACTGAAAGTCAAATGATGCTGTTTTTTATTATTAAGACTTTTGTATTTTCTTTGTAGAAACTTCACAGCATTCCAGCTTATAAACATTTAGTTGCTCTCACAGGCATATTAGCAAACTGAAATAATGCAATAATATCCAAAAAGACCTAATAGTGATGCTTCTTCACAGGGGGGAATTAAAGCTTATTAATAATTCTCAGACTTCCTGAAGCTCCATTACAAATGTCATTTGTTCTTTTTCCACTTATTTTTAATTCACTACCTGGATATTTAAAGATGACTACTTTTAACAGATGGATTCAGTCATAAGGTTTAGAAATAGTTCATCATATACAGTGGAACCCAAAATTATTCATAAAAACGGCAGAATGACTAAGTCATCTTTTAACTGTACCAGCACACTTCCTCTGACTGAAAGTGATCTTAATGTTTCAGACTGGCTGAAACATTAGCCTGAATATGACATGTAATCTTTGGAGGGAATAAAAGATTAGGGTGATGGCAAAGAGGCCTTCCATCCTCAAAGACTTGAAGCTTGTCCCCAAAGAAAAATGATAACAGTGGAAACATGCAAAAGCTGAAGGAGGTTTCTAATTGCTGCATTACCTATAGATATGTTGGCTGTTTTTCAGGTGGATGTAAATCCTTTTACATGCTATTGGAATCCTGTCTCATTTCCTTTTAGGCACTTCTGTAACATTTTAAATTGAAATCTGACTGCGCGTACCTCTGTTGGTGACTAAAAATATGGCATATTCTTCGATGGCTTCCAGTGTGTGTAATCCCATTTCATAGCACAACTCTTCTATCACCTCCAGGGTAACCTGGAAAACAGAGACATCAGTCAATCCCAGACCGCCCACATTAATGCACCACACTGATCATCACCTGCTGAGAACTTACAGTACAAGTTTTGATTTTCACATGGCGTTCGATGCCTCCAGGGAAGAGAAACAGCTGACGTTTGGAGCTGCGTCCCGCCTGAGGAAACACAGTCAAACATTCACATGGTTTATGTGGCAGATATGTTAAAAATGACTCATTTTTTAGGACTGCATAATCATAAGGTTATAAAAATAATGGTGCTCAAGTGTATGCATACCATTACATGATTGATTTACAATGAGTGCTGAAATGATCAGTTAAATGTTTAAGTTCAAATTCAACATAATCTCTGATACTGATGTCCTCAAGTTTTACGTAACCCGAAGCAGGGTTAGTTGTTTCATTTAAATCTGTAAATGCCATTCTCAAGCTTAAAAATAGGCAAGTCTGAAGAAAGTACACATTTGAAAACTTTGCTATATTTATCTGTCAATTATTCCTTTTCGGCTGCACAGTGGCGGAGTTGGAAGAGCTGTTGCCTTGCAACAAGAAGGTTCTGGGTTCGATTCCCGGCCTGGGGTCGGCCTCAGAACATGCATGGAGTTCGCATGTTCACGCATGTGTGGGTTCACATGCACATGGGTGAATGTGTGGTTCTCTCCGGGTACTCCGGCTTCCTCTGACAGTCCAAAAACATGACTGTCAGGTTAATTGGTCTCTCTAAATTCTCCCTATGTGTGTGTACATTGTTATCTGTCTCTGTGTTGCCCTGCGACAGACTGGTGATTTGTCCAGGGTGACCCCGGATGGATGGAATTCTTCCTTTTACAACACATAACTTGGTTAATTAAAAAAAAAAAGAAAAAAATTATTTCGTTGGATATATACTGAATCATTAAAATCTAATTTCCACTAGTAATAAATAATAACATGCAATTTATAAGTGGATGGTAAAAGTGAGTGTATTAGAATACTCCATTCAGATCTGTCCTTTTGACACTTACTTCCTTCTGCTTTTGTGTACAAAATAATATAATTCTCTGTACATCTTATCTCTAATAAGGATTTAATTTTTTTTGCCTAAAAGCAGATAAATTAATGGAGGCACCAACCATCATAGCTTTCAGCTCCATGCTGTTGGGTGGAACAATCCGACCGCCGTACACAAACGTCTTCTTCAGATTTTGTTCACATGCTTTAGCTATGCCTGAAAAAAGTGCAGTACATATTTCACACTGATTGCAACATTTGCAGCATACTCCCACTTGATTTTAGTGTGTGTTTTTTTATATTAAATTTTTTACCTTGATATGGTGCCCCTGCACTGCGAGAAGCCTGTTGCAGGTATTTTAACAGAAAAGGCTTGAGGACTTCAGAGCAGTGATGGTAGGCAGCCAGGATGTACAGCAGCCTCCAGCCTCGTTGGCAACTATCGCTGCAAAGCACAAGCGAGCGCAGAGGTGCTCAGGATCACAGAAGTAATCACTAAAGAGCCATGCAATGAGGGCCTGTGTGTGGCCAGCCGACTTACGGTTTGGAGCTGGTGTTGGCAGTAATTTGTTTAAGGAGCTGGCAGTAAGCTTCATCTCTCATCAAGGGGAATTCTCCAATGAGCTGAGGGGGAGCAAATAAATCACAGCACAAAAAACCCACAAGACTTTAGGTGGAGTTCCTTACTGCAAAATAATAACATTAACCTTTGACATCTAACACAATATCACATTCTGTAGCTTAGAAATCTTAGTGTATCAGTTGAACAAGCAGAATGACTGGAACGATCTTTTTAAGGAATGCTCACTTAGTTACATACAGCAGGTAAATAATGTGCAACAGAACGTGAAAAACTGTGCAAATGAAAAGCATAACAGAAACAAATTTTGGTCTATAATTTAATTCTTTCAAAGTTTTCAGTTTAGGGAACGCAGGAATAGGAGCCACAGAAATGCCAGACATAACTTATTATTAGCAGCATAATTAGATGCAGAGAGCTGCCTAAACACCCCTAGAGATCAGTCCAATGACTGTGGTGTCGTCTACAAATTTCTGCATGGAGTTTGCATGTTCTCCCTGTGCATGGTGGGTTCTCTTCGAGTACTCCGGCTTCCTCCCACAGTCCAAAAACATGACTGTCAGGTTAATTGGCCTCTCTAAATTGTCCCTAGGTGTGAGTGTGTGTGTGTGCATGGTTGTTTGTCCTGTCTGTCTCTGTGTTGCCCTGCGACCGACTGGCGACCTGTCCAGGGTGACCCCGCCTCTCGCCCGAAACGATAGTTGGAGAGGCACCAGCAACCCTCCCGACCCCAGTAAGGGACAAGGGTGTAGGAAAATGGATGGATGGATGGTACAGCCTGGGACTCAGCATACAGCCTTGTGGAGTTCCTGTGCTGATGATCATCTGGCTGGATGTGCTGTTCCCATTCTGACTGGCTGCTCATTAGAAAGGTCAGAATCAGTGCAGAGGTTGGATGGCACCCCTAGTAGGCGGAGATTGTTGGTTAGCTTTGCTGGTATGATGGCCTTAAAAGGTAAGATGTAGTTCATGGCCAGAAGATGTGCATAAAAGTTTATCTTCTCTGGGTGTGTAAGTACATTGGGTATTGTTGTGTTAAATGGATTTTCTATATACGTGCGTGGTCTGTATTCAAATAGTGGAGGGTCTTTTGTCTTGGTCTTATCTTAATCTAGTGCATGATGATCTTTTCAAAGCATTCATAACAATAGGAGTCAATGATGATGGTCGTTTTGTAGCACGTGACTATTGTGACTTGATCAAGGAAGAGATTGAATATGTCTGCCAGCACCTCAGAAAGCCACGGAGAGCAGAATTTGAGCATACACCCCAACATGCTATCTGGCTCAAACGATTTCTGGGGGTTTGTCCTCCTCAGAGTCCTCTCCACCCCTCCATAGGTTACTGTGAATGGGGGAGGTGAGCACTCACTTGACTCATCCCTGTCTACTTTTTTGGTTATGTTTGCCTCAAATCATGCATAGAGTTAATTGAATTCATCAAGCAAAAAGTTACTTCTTCTAGCCCCTGCCACATCTACAGCCACTATCCAAGCAGGATCTGTATTCATTTGTTGCCTCCTTAAAAGCTCTGTGCAGATCTTTACTTTGTTTACTTTACTTTGCAGTACTTTGTTTTTTGTAGAAATTGGTGCTGCCTGAGTTATTCGCCTTGTAGCAGGTTCACAGATCTCCCTCATTCATTGAGGTTTATTGGGGTTTAAGGCAATGTGTTTGTGAGGGACAATGAGGTCAGTACACGTGTCTATGTGAATACAGAGGTTTAATGAGGACATGGTGTAGCCTTATAAGCCCCCTTGACATTGTTATCCAGTGTGTTTTCCTTCTGTGTGGGAAAAGTACTTTACTGCTTATATGCTGGCAACCAGGTCTTTAAATTACAATAGTTAAGATCACCAACTATGAACACGGACCTGTGGCCCAGTGGCGCTGTGGCCCAGTGGCCCTTTGGCCCTGTGGCCCAGTGGCCCTGAGGCCCTGTGGCCAAGTGACCCTGTGGCCCAGTGCTTCCATTGGGTTTCTGCACAGTAGGATATTAAGAACAGTGAAAACTGTTGTAAACTTCTTTGGTGGGAATAAGGGCCCTCATTTCAGCATGGTGTGGGAAATTGATAATGAGCATATTTACCTTAAGGAACATGTTGACCACTTCCTGTTCTGATGAACCCTTTGCTGGAGAATCACCCATGAAGCGCATAATACCTAGAGATGTTACACCAAGACACACACATA
Source organism: Phalloptychus januarius (assembly GCA_902982915.1). Taxonomy (NCBI): domain Eukaryota; kingdom Metazoa; phylum Chordata; class Actinopteri; order Cyprinodontiformes; family Poeciliidae; genus Phalloptychus; species Phalloptychus januarius. The sequence goes on from CADWAE010000061.1 coordinate 105,186, forward strand.
CACAAATTGAACATCCCCTCACAATTCATCCCCTCACAGTTAGCAAATGCCCGACTAATATTAGTGTTCAAATTTCTTTTATGTAGCTAAACGTTTTATTCATAAACTTTGTAGTCTATTAAAGCTGCTCCAGGGCATTCCCAACTGATTTTAAGTTTCATTTATTTCAGGACTTAATTTTTCAGTCCAGCTTCACCAATAAACACAATTGTTCATAGGAGACATACTGACAGATTTTAGTGGATGGAAGGTTGTAGACTAGTGGATGGATATACAGGAGGCCAGATTTCTATTTTATTTCTCTTTCCCAACCTACCCAGACGTACAAATAAAGATCTTTTTACACATTGTGTGGAGATAATTTTTCTAATGAAATAAAATTTCACAAAATAAAAACAATGAAATACTAAATGTAACATATAATACATTTGTGTAGGTATATTTAACATACTATTTATATGACTTAGTTAATGATGAAGCTAGATTAGTGAAGTGGTACCTTGTAAACACACAAAGACAACCATATAGTGTGAAATATTGTATCCGATAATATTTACAAAAATATATAAAGACAAGTATTTGAAATTTCCTCTGCATGAAATCCCCACAAATTTTTTTTCTTAGTCAAGGCAACAGTTCAGTTCCTTGACAGGAGTAAGAGGAACTGTCAAGGAACAGTTCAGTTCATTCAGTTCAGTTCATATTGAGAATGTGTCTGTGGTTGTAGGCTTGATCACCTCCTACAGCCCAGGAAGAAGTGGTGGGAATTTGACAGAGCTCCTGGTTTGGTGTAGGATTAACTCGTCAAAAAATGCTATCAGTAACAATAAAAAAGTTATTCTATTGGAAATGGAAGAAGATTGGCCTGATTCCACAAATATTCAAGAAACTTTCAAAGGTACAACTAAAAAGGTATAATATCTTCGGATCCTCTCATTTTGATGATACTGGACCTAAATCGTGTAACTGGCAGATTTATTTAGAGAAGAGGAGAGAAGTCGACAACTTACACAGGTAGAGATCAGCTGCTACTCGGTTCATAGCTCCATCTGTGAACTCTATCAGAGACTCAGTCAGAGGGGTCTGCAATGACAAACCAGTTACCTGACAAACAAAACGTCACCTGAACATCACAGATGTTATCATGTGATAGAGAGCAAAAAGCACCTTGGAGAACTTGATCATGTCAGTTTGCTCCCTGAAATTGCTTCTTTTGCCTTTGCTCTTCATGGAATCTCTGAAGACAGACACATCAAAACGCCTTTATATTTCAACAAATATGAAGTTCCAACCTGGAACTTCAAAAACAATGGCACACAAAAAAAAACCTGCACTAAAATTACAATTTATGACCTTTAATATAGCTAAATATTCATTTGTTTCAAGCATTTCTAGAGAAAGGGAACTAGATCTTCTGGTCTTGTGACAAATGCATCTGATTTTATCTTTTTAATGTTACTTGCATCTTTTCCCACTAAAAAGTTTGAACAGCAAGAAAATAAAATTGACTTGTTGCTTGGAAGGGAAATTCCAGACTGTTGACCTCCTCTAGGTTAATGACTTTTGTTTTGTTCAAATAGCTCAACAATAACAAACAAAAAATCCTAAAATAGAAACAACCTTAATTTAACATGCAAGCAGCACTGCCATTCACAACATTGCTCAGATGTCCAGTTTTCTCTCAGAGAATAAACATGTATTGACATCATAAGTTCCTTCAGCCTGCTGAAGATGTTTGGAAGTTTTATTAGGGCTTTGGATCATTTTTTAATCAATTTCTGACTTATTTCTGGATGTTGTGTGTCAACACATAGCAGAAAAGTAATCATAGATCTAATTTATGTAAAAAAGAATAAAAATAAATGCCACAATAAAAACAAGACAAGAAACTAAAATTTCAAAATCCTAGACAAGAATCCTTTAAAAGAATACAGGCCAGGCTGGTTGATGGGAAACAATCGAAATAAATCAATTGTGTCTCATGGACTTTACCCAGTGGCTCTGGTGATACAAAAATGAAATACTAAATTGAGTTTATGGTATTTCAAAAATGTGCTGCTCATTTGTAAATGTTATAACTTCATTGCTGTTGCTGGATTTTAATAGAGGACTGACTGTCTGACTGCCTGAGTTTGTGTCTCAGTCTCACCCGTGTCCACTCGGTGCCTGCCTGAAGTACTTCTTGGCGAAATCTATCATATCATATTTACTGTCCTGCAGAGCCCTCTCATCAGGCTCTCCATCAGAGAAGCCATCAAATGAAACTCTCTAAAAGACAGAGATTAGAAGTTAGTTTGGCAGAAATAAAAAATAAGCAGTATCTTCGAGTGCATTAGTGTATGGGAACCTCAATCGTTTGATCTATTTCATGCGCAGCCATGGTGGAGGCCACAGCCACAGCGATGGCCGACGACACGGCGAACTGGTCAGCTCTGCCTCGAGGCTCTGCCTTTCGGTCCAGTGGCAGAGATAGGAAATCAGGAGGAGCAACGGGGTGCACACACTCTGAGGGGAACGCCCCGGAGCGGCCAAACACGGCTCCGAACTTCCAACCTGACACACAAATGCAGGAAAGATTTACAGAGAGACACACAAATTCTTCTCATCGCTGTCTGCTTTCCTCTTACTGCATGTCAGATCATTATCTGCCAATTCCACTCCTGTCTGGGGTTGTGCTGATAATCTTGCAAAAGATGATTTACTGCTGTCATGATGGACAACGCTGTCCTCAGTATTCATATTTCTTGCTTTTATATTAAAACCACTAAATATTTATGTTCACTAGACTGTCTCCGTCCAATCTGACAAAGTTTGACTTATTTTGCATAAGACAAATTGAAAAGTTTCTAGATATCTAAAGTTTGTAATAATAATTCATATCTGTAATTTCAGGTAAGTGTTTCGTAAAAGCACTGAGTCAGAGGAGGTCAGTGTAAAGACATACTGCACTTTTCAGATGTTTATGTAAAGATTTTGAAACCAGACATGACCTTCTGTCAGTCAATCACATAAAATCCCAATAAAACAAATTGAAGTCTGTGGTTGTAACATGAAAATATTTACAAATGTTCAGGAAGCAATATACTGGCCTAGCTTTTAGTTTCCAGTTCAAACCATAAGGTACCGCCTACCGATGGCTTTAGCCCCTCTGGTTATGAACAAACTTTATTTTGCATAACATGAAAGGTTTCTGATGCCATGTTTAAAAAAATCTAAGGAAATAAAAGTTGTGTTTCCATCCAACTGTGATTTGAATTGTGAGCAAATTTTTTAAATCTTACAAAAAAGAAAATGTGAATTAGGCATGTTTCCATCTGCTGGTTTGTAAGGCCCCCTTGTATGCTGCCCTGTATTAATGTTTTAAAAAATAGTTTAATTTTTAATTCCTTTATCTCAAACAGAACATATGAAGTCTCTCAGTTTGCCAGGTTTTTATATTGAGGGAGGCTTGAAGGACGTCATTTTGTTTTAAATTCAGTGCATGTAAAATTTTGAGCCTGTGCATGCAGACGTGCACACGGGGGTAAGTGATGCAACACAAGAAAAGTTTGAAATGTTCAACTTTTGCTGCTGTCGCAGAAAACGTTCACCTTTCACAGTCATTTATTGCTCCCTGTGTATCGAGCCCATAATGCACTGCTGTAACCCTCGGCGGGACATAAGCTTTTCAGGTCAAAATAGTAGTTTGATTAAGCTCCGTTATGCAATATTAATGCATTAGCATTTTTGACTTAATCGCATGGTTTAATGCGTGAACGTTGACAGTCCTAATTAATATTCAACAAGCGGAACAGAGAATCCACATCCTGCAATCACGCATCAAGCAGATGCATGTAACTTGCACTTAAACTATGAACATGGACAAGGATTACACATTTGTGCCTAATTAAAGGTCTCAGGGTTTGACATTGTTCTGGAGGCTGAATCCACATTCTGCAGCCCCATTAGAGAATGGAATTACAAGAGCAGCCTAAGTTTTGAAATCAGGGAACATCTCTCATATTGAAGTGATCAGAAATTGCCAGGATTTTCTGTGCAACGCAGGAAGTACATTAGACATGCTCTAAAAGCCTCCATAGCTCTTCAATTGTCAGCTCCAGATAGAGAGAAACCCTTAGTTCAGATTTTAGGTTAGAAATGATGCTCAGATGGGATTTTCTAATTATTATTTCTAATTATTATTCAGCATCTTTATATTTTGCAATAACATCAAGTACAATGCATAAAGAGAAGAAGAGCTATTGTTTTGTTCAAAGCCTCACCAAAGTCTTCAGTGTCCCTTTTAAGCTCTTCTAAAAACACAACCTTCTTCCTCACCACACAGCCATAGCTGTAACCTAAAGGAGAGAGTGTCTATAAATGTTCTAACATCACAGACTTCAGCCAGGATGCTCAAGAATCAGTATCTGACCTTTCTCTAGCCCGTCCATAACCTGCAATCTGATGATGTCACCTTTATGGAAACTGAGCATCGATCGATCATCTGTCACAAAGTTACGCTCTGCGATGACGTAGTCTGAGTCCTGTTAAGAAAAACCAGCACATAGATAATATCAGTTATTGCATTCTTATACAAATAGTAAAGTACCAATTAGTTGTTCAGTGATCAGAATCGGCCAGATTTTCTTAATCAGCACTGATTTGTGATTCAAAATAATTTAATTTATCCAACACCTCAGAGCAATTTTCTTTTGCTGAAATTTTACAGATTGTTCTATTGGATATGTTACAATCTTTAAATATCTCACATGACTGTTATATATACGCTCCAGCCTCTTTATTAGGTACACCTGTCCAACTTGTTATTAACACAAATGTTGAATCAGCCAATCACATGGCAGCAACTCAATGCATTCAGGCATGTAGACATGGCCAAGAGGATCTGTTGCAGTTCAGATCGAGCATCAGAATGAGGAAGAAAGATGATTTAAGTGACTTTGAACGCAGCATGGTTGTTTGTTGATGGGCTGGTCTGAGTATTTCAGAAACTTCTGATCTACTGGGATTTCAAGCACAACCATCTCTAGGGTTTACAGAGAATGGTCTGAAAAAGAAAAAATATCCAGTGAGCGGCAGTTCTGTGGACGCAAATGCCTTGTTGATGTCAGAGGTCAGAGGAAAATGGCCAGACTGATTCGAGCTGATAGAACAGCAACAGTAACTCAAATAACCGCTTGTTGCAACTGATGTATGCAGAAGAGCATCTCTGAACGCACAACACATCAAACCTTGAGGTGGATGGGCTACAGCAGCAGAAGGCCACACTGGGTGCCACTCCTGTTAGCTAAGAACAGGAAACCGAGGCTACAATCCACAGATTCGCATCATAGATGGGCAGCCGATAAATCTGCAGCAACTGCGTGATGCTGTTATGTTAATATGGACCAGACTCTGAGGAATGTTTCCAGTACCTTATTGAATCTATGCCATGAAGGTTTAAGGCAGTTGTGAAGGCAAACGGGGGTCTAACCTGTACTAGTAAAGTATATCTAACAAAGCGGCCTGTGAATTTATGCACATTAGTATACTGTGATCCGTCTTGCCTTTTTGATCTCATTGATGAAGGTGTCTATGAGATGTTTGACTTGTAAAGCCTTGGCGGAGAACAGGATCAGCTTCTCGTTGATCAGATTGAACTCCAGCATGTTCTCAGAGGGGATTGTCACAAACAGGATGTCTGCGTATCTAAGACACACAGAAGGACAAACAGTATCAGTCACATTGACCTTCAAAATGTGCACTACTTACCAAGGTCCGAACCTCTCAGTACAAAAAAGATCAAATAAACATTAACATGTGGGGCATGTGCATGCTGTGCCCGTTTTGAGCGGTCTATTTTTTTTAATAAATCCCTTACAGGAATCCAAACTTTCTTGTAACACTTCACCAAATGTTTGACCTCAAACTGTCTGATGGAGCTGGAGTAAAGTACATAACTCATTCATTCAGTAATATGAGAGAAAACTCCTTCAACTACTGTCAATTCCAGTTGTGGAAAGGTACAAGAAGCAAACAACTGACTGCTTACAAAGCAGAAATGCACTGAGGGGTCAGAGGTTAACCCTCTTTCCAATATGAAAAGACACTCCAGCCTGAAATCTGGAGGCTTCTTCCAGACATTTGGATATAGCTGCTTCAGTTCAAGGAGAAGCCGTAGAGAGGAATATGCCTGGCACTGGCCGAGGTCGAGCAAAGCGGGAGAATCATGACTCATGGATGGAGGAACGTCCCACTGCTTGTATCCAAGAAGATAAGGTCAGAAAAGACAACAAGGAACTCCATATAAGGCATGGAGCGGATCGACACACATTCCCTTAGCTCAACAACTCAGCTCTCAGTTTCTCATATTTCTCTGTAATCCTAAATGCTAATAATATATATTTACTCTAACAACAGCTTAGAACACTACGTTTAGTCAGAGTTTTATGGAGCAGGTTGTTGGATTTATTCTGTGCTCTTCAGCTAGGACTTTTGGGATTCGGTTGATATTTCATGTTAAGGCTGGGAAAGGATGAGCAATAAAACAACAAGGTACACCTGGGAGCTGACAATAGGTCATGGCTGTCCTAATGCTAAAGCTTTATTAGCTTTTCCAAAAATGATTGAACCCATAAGGCAGCTCTAATCTGGAGCTGCCTAGTTGCTATGACCATGAGGCATTAGCAACCTGGTAAAAATGAATCTCTTGTCAAGATACAATTTCACTCCATTTCTTTACCTTTATACTGATGGAATCCATTTTTATCCACAAACTGATCAGATCTAATTCCTAATCATTTCTTAAGCTGAAGCCATCACTGCCAAACTGCAATAAAACTCAGAGCAGATCAGAAAAGAACTGATTCCAAAGAAGTCTACCTTCAACTGAGACACCAGAGCTCTGAACCTTTTTCTTCAAACTTGCTGGCCAGAAACAAGATTTGCTCCAAAACCTTCAAAGTGTTCAGTGGAGAACTTCTAGAAAGCGCTCTGCATACTCCGCCTCTCTGTGTTCTCAGAGAGCACAGAATTTTGTTTGAATTTTTTTTACATCGCTTTGACTCAATCAAAGACTCTAAGTGATTATCAGTCATTCCATTATCCAGGCTGAGTTAGGTATTTTAAATTAAAGTTATTATAAATTGCCTTTCTGTTAATGTTTTGCTGAGTACATGCTGTTAATCTTATGTTACGTTGCTGCTTTGCTGTTTTAAGTTGGCCACATGTTAAAGATTGTCTCAGGCCAGAACAGTTGAACTCGGCGCTGCATAGCTAATTTTCCTTTGTATTTTTTTGTTTAATTATTTAATTTTTAAGTTATTTTTCAAAATTCCATTCCATTTTGTCATAGTTTGTTCATGATTCTGATCTGATTCCCATTTATTATTCAGTATTTTCTTTCTGTCTTATCAGGATTTATATTGTACAGTAGATAAAGAAAGATATGTATAATTCAGCTGTAATGTTGGGCTATTTTGTTACTAATTCTCAGATTTGATAAGACATCAGCGTGTCAGTCATCACTCCTTGTTGTGTGAAGAGTTTCTTCTGCTAATGGCGTGAAGTAATTCCTTCATTAGAGGCTTATGATTCCAGAGCTCTTGGAACTGGTGTCCTGATTAAACTAAAGGATTAGAATTTTATTAGTAATTTAATTCATAATAATTGACTACAATCACTAATAATTACAGAAGCCAAACATTGACGCAAGTTCTGATTTCCAGGAAGTTTGCTGTCACCGTGTGAGGTTGCTACAACAAAGTTCTGATTCCCAACAGTAAGGAAAACAGCAAAGATAAAGTTAAATGGAGTGTTGTTTAGCTCCAACAAGATAATCCTCAAAGAATTAACAAACTGAAAACTTGGGATGGATGCTGCAGTACAACATGATGTCTTTGCAGGATGTTTCACTGTTTGTTAAATATTTGAATGTACTTATGATTTTACAAGTTTTTAGATCAGACAGATTATTAGGAGCAATGACTGCAGCTAAAATAAAAATCAGGCAATGTGAAAAGAAAGACTTGGATACTAAAAATAAGAATAAAGACTAGATTAGAAGATCAAAAGTTTGCTGAAAAAAAAAGCAGGAAGAAATGAGGGTTGGTTTAAAATTTTTTGCACAGTGTGATAAATATTTAATGGGTTTTACATCATAGCTTAAAAAACTGCTAATAAGAAGTAAAAAAAAAAAAGAAAAGACCTCAAAAAACTGCACCTACGTGTATTGTCGAAGGACTCTGAAATAGTCTGGAGCTGCTGCGCTGCTTTTCACCGTCTTCAGTAATTTGATGCCGCTGTGGGATACTGACAACACTTGCACACCTGTTCCTACGCTGCCCTGCACTCAGATAGACACACACATGCACTGAGAACAGCTTCGAAAATTGATACGTCACATGAAGCAATTTTAGCTTTGCACAGCGTCCCGCCACACTCACCGAGGCAGGAAAGAGTCGGGAGAAGTAAATTTCCCAGGTCTCCCTGGCTGCTGTCACGATCGTTTTCTTCACATGCTCCTCCACCGGATCCATATTCTGCTCAACGCCATGTTTGGCTGCCATTCACAGAAAAAGACACACAAACTCACGAATGTCACAGAGTTGTACTTATTTGAGAAATGAAGTCATGAAAAATAACTACAGGAAAAACAGACAGCATTACCGAACAGGGCTTTCATTTTCTGCCTTTCATCCCGGGTGATGCGAACGCACGCCTCTGACAGGGTGTCATTCACTATCTGCAAGAACGGAATCAAGCAGAGAAGAGAAAGAGTTTTGCTGAATTTCTCTGTGATCTTTCAGTTATCATGAGAGCTTGTAGGACTAAAAAAGAAATAATATATATTGTAAAAAGAAGGAATATGATCTACCTGCTTGAAAATGAGATCTAGCAACAAAGAATTGTTGAAGCTGTCTTTGGGGTAAAAAACCTGAGAGACAAAATATTTATTTATCGGAAAACTGTTTTTATTGCACAGTAATTTGCAGAGACACAGGACAGGATATTTACAGTCAAAGTAAAAAAATAAAAAATAGCATACCTTTTCTCAATTCTAGGGTTTTTGCATTGCAATAAATGTACACCCTGACTGCTTCAGCGAGATGTAAAAGAGAGATCAGCTCTACCACAGCAAGAGTTTCTGCAGGCTGCTGTTTTGTAGTATAGATGTGTGTTAACAAAGTGACAATATGGTAAAGAATCAGAAATTACCTTTAGGTTACAGTTTGACCCCAGGTCTGAATGAACAGATAGGAGAAAGCCTCTCCAGCTTCTGGACCATCAGTGAGGGTCCAGAGCCCAAATGTTTTATTCATCAGATCATTTTGTAGTAAAAATGAGTGACACAAAATTCACACACAGCGACGTGAGAAACTGACAAAGTGATTGTTTTTGTGTGACTAAAACAGTCAGTACTGCTAAGGGGTGTTTCTAGAAGCTCAGGTGAGTTTTAATCCTGTTTGGCTTCATCTTCATTTATTAAGTAAACGTGTGCGAGTCTGTTGTGTGTTTCTGTCCAGCATCAACATTTTTTTCTTTGCTTTACCATCACTGTGTACATTTATGTTTGTACTTTTTATCAGCGTTCACTCATGTTCTGGTTTATTGTTGTTGCTGTATTCGTGTACCAACCTCCTTTCTGAGATACAGCCTCCAGGGCACGTTGGTGTAGGTGTAGTGCTCCTGGTTGGTGCTCTGGTGAAGCTGTGTCTGGATGGTCTCCGTCTCCACTGGTAGTTCTCGAGATACTGCAACAAACATGTTGAGGAAGCGGAATGAGACACCAACACAACATTCTGTTTCAACTCCAGTTGACCCAGTTGCATTCCTATCAAAATCACCTTTACCGGATAAAAAGGAAATAATTAACAGTGGAAAATCCACACCAAATCTGGAATCACGAACACATTCCAGTAAGAAGGTTTTAAGACATTTTAATGACTGTAACTGAGCGCTATGAGTGGCTTTTAATTGTTTGAGGAAAAAACATCCATCCATCCATCCATCCATCTTCTACCGCTTATCCGGGATCGGGTCGCGGGGGTAGCAGCTTAAGGAGGGAGGCCCAGACTTCCCTCTCCCCAGCCACTTGGGCCAGCTCCTCCGGGGGAATCCCGAGGCGTTCCCAGGCCAGCTGAGAAATAGTCCCTCCAGCGTGTCCTGGGTCTTCCCCGGGGCCTCCTCCCGGTGGGACGTGCCCGGAACACCTCACCAGGGAGGCGTCCAGGAGGCATCCTGACCAGATGCCCGAGCCACCTCAACTGGCTCCTCTCGACGCGGAGGAGCAGCGGCTCTACTCTGAGTCCCTCCCGGATGGCCGAGCTTCTCACCCTATCTCTAAGGGAGAGTCCAGCCACCCTGCGGAGAAAGCCCATTTCGGCCGCTTGTATCCGGGACCTCGTTCTTTCGGTCATGACCCAAAGCTCATGACCATAGATGAGGGTAGGAACGTAGATCGACCGGTAAATCGAGAGCTTTGCTTTTTGGCTCAGCTCTCTCTTCACCACGACGGACCGGTACAGCGCCCGCTTCGCTGCAGAGGCTGCACCAATCCGCCTGTCGATCTCCCGCTCCCTTCTTCCCTCATTCGTGAACAAGATCCCAAGATACTTAAACTCCTCCACTTGAGACAGAACCCCCCCCCCCGACCCGGAGTAGGCACTCCACCCTTTTCCGGCTCAAGACCATAGCCTCGGACTTGGAGGCACTGATTCCCATCCCGGCCGCTTCACACTCGGCTGCGAACCGCTCCAGTGAGAGCCGCAGATCACGCTCTGATGAAGCCAACAGGACCACATCATCCGCAAAAAGCAGAGATGCGATCCTAAGACCACCAAAACGGATCCCCTCAACACCCCGGCTGCGCCTAAAAATTCTGTCCATAAAGGTAATGAACAGAATCGGTGACAAAGGGCAGCCCTGACGGAGTCCAACTCTCACTGGGAACGAGCCCGACTTACTGCCGGCAATGCGGACCAGACTCTGGCACCGGTCGTACAGGGACCTGACAGCCCGTATCAAAGGGCCCGGTACCCCATACTCCCGGAGAACCCCCCACAGGACTCCCCGAGGGACGCGGTCGAACGCCTTCTCCAAGTCCACAAAACACATGTAGACCGGTTGGGCGAACTCCCACGCACCCTCCAGGACCCTGCTGAGGGTGTAGAGCTGGTCCAGCGTTCCACGGCCAGGACGAAAACCACACTGTTCCTCCTGAATCCGAGGTTCGACTATCCGACGGACCCTCCTCTCCAGGACCCCCGAATAGACCTTGCCAGGGAGGCTTAAGAGTGTGACCCCCCTGTAATTGGAGCACACCCTCCGGTCCCCTTTGTTGAACAGGGGGACCACCACACCAGCCTGCCAATCCAGGGAACTGCCCCGATGTCCATGCAATGCTGCAGAGTCGCGTCAGCCAACACAACCCTACAACATCCAGAGCCTTAAGGAACTCTGGCCGGATCTCATCCACCCCCGGGGCCCTGCCACCGAGGAGCTTTTTAACCACCTCGGTGACCTCGTCCCCAGAGATTGGAAAGCCCGACCCAGAGTCCCCAGGCTCAGCTTCCTCATTGGAAGGCATGTTGGTGGGATTGAGGAGGTCTTCGAAGTACTCTGCCCACCGGCCCACAACGTCCCGAGTCGAGGTCAGCAGCACACCATCCCCACTATACACAGTGTTGGTGTCAGCAACAGACTGATAGGAGATCTGTAGCATCTTGCTGCAAACCTTGAAGGATTTTAGCTTCCTCAGGAAGTCCAGTCTGCTCTGCCCCTTATAGACAACACTGTCTTGTTGGAAATATTAGTTTAATTATGCTAGTTTTAATGATGTCTAACTTTAGCGCATGTTGAAATATTAAACTGATCCTGATTGTTTTGAGTAGGCCTCAATTTAGGTTAGATTTAGATTCATGGTTTAATCAATATATATTAATAATTTTTTTTTTTTATGAGTAAAATAGGAAAAATATCAGATTTTTACATGTATGTATGAGTTGGAAAACAGGGCAAATTCGAAATGTTAACTTATGCACTTTTATTGACTAACTTTTACAAATTTGCATTTATAATTGACAGTAATCTTATCACTCCCTGTGTTTCCATAGCAACTAAAGCAAACATCAACCTGGCACAGATTGCTTGACATCATCATGCCGATGAGAACATCTATGTTCTATGATGTCATAAATGTTCAAAGAGACACAAGAGATACAAGAATTCTCATTTTGCTTTTCACCTTCATTGGAGGCAGATCGATTCCAGAGAGACGACTTCAAACTGACTTTACAAACCATTTTAACTGGACACCAAGACAAGAGGATTTTTGTTATTGGTTGGGGCCTTGGATTTCTTGTTACGAAGGGAGTTGAAAAGTTGTTAGGATATAGCAGAAGAGGCAACAGCGTTTTTTCAGAGAGCTTTGAGGATCCGAGATCAAAATACTTTGCTTTTGACATTGAACCCCGAAGACCTAAAGGACGTGGAAGATTCCTCTGAGGATGAGGACGTTACCGTCAAAACCACAACTATGGATTTGACAGTAAAGGCATCAGAAGACTTTGTTGCTTTTGAAAGTGTCAATGTTCCTCATGACCGAATGGACCTGGATGTGTTTGCTTGCTCACAGGATGAGTGAGTTACAGCTGGGTGCTAATCTTGAGCCAACCATGTACTTTTGCAAATTTTCCATCTCATTTTTCATCTGTTGGATGAATGCCGCAACCGATAGCATTATGAACTTGAGTTTTGAGGTTTGTGGCTCAGTATCTGGACTTTTTGCAGAGACGCCATTGTTCATAAGGTTTTTCTTTACAGCATTGAACCATCCAGGAAGATATTTCCCCCCAGATGAAGTCTTTGCAGTTCACAATGAAATAATTCAAATACTGAAGATGAAGGATGTAGAACATTGGGACAAGCCAGGAGTCATTTTGTTGATATCACTTATATTTGACTTACATATCGACTGTGAAGCTGACATTTGCCATAATGGGCAATACCGCAGAAGGACAGGACAAATTTAGTGATGGGATCAAAGTGACCACTGACCAACTGCAAAGATAGTGCTTCAGACACTAGGAAGTGCAACATGGCCCGCACAGAGGGGTCAACCTTGAATCAACTGGTGGGCACCAGAAGGGAGGGATACTGTCAAGCTGAAGCTATCTTCAGCTTGACAGACCTTTTAGGTGTTTTTGGTCTTTGGGACCCCAGAAGCAGCTGATGGGTAGTGGGTGGTCGCTGAGGCAAAAACTTGGGTGTGGGAGAAGTTTGCAGAGGCCATGGAGAATGACTTGGGCAGAGTACTTCAAAGACCTCCTCAATCCTACCATCACATCTTCCACTGAGGAGGCAGAGCCTGGGGACTTTGGATCAGGCTCCGCTGAGTTGGCCACAATGAGAGGCACAGAGAAGGAGTGGGCATACTTTTTGCCTCCCATCTTGGTGCCTGTATGTTGGGGTTCACCCCAGTGAACAGGGTAGCTTCCCTTCACCTACTTATGGTGAAGCTAACAGTCTTGACTGTTGTTTGTACTTATGTGACAAACAGCACTTCAGATTTGCCACCTTTTTTGGAGTTGCTGGAGGAATGAACCAAAAGAAAACTGTGACACTAATGTAGCCATGGAGACAGAAGGAGACCATCGCTGGTTCAGCCAGTCTGAGTTTCATTTTTTCTGTGCTGTAAACTAAAAGCTGTGACTTAGTTGGTGAGTTCTCGTATCCTTCATCAGGTGAAAACTTCACATCTTGTCTAGTATTGCGTTGCTTATGGAAAAAACTTTTTTTTTGACAATTTGAAACATTTAAAACATTTCTCTTTCCTTTTTCTTACGTATCGTAGACTTTGTAGATGCTTGGCTTGGTGTAATTTCTGACTGTGTAAATGTGACTCAGATTTAAAAGCTTTACTAATTACAATGATTTATATATTTTTTTAATAGTACATAAAACATTTTTGTTTCTTCTATAATATGCTATTTATATATGATTTATTATAAATCGCTCAAAGAAAGAAACTGAAAGAAGTGACCGATTTTGAAAGCCGGGCCACTTATTGTCTTCAGAGTCTGCTTTTAGCTGTCATGTCCTGCAGGTGTTTGAGCTGTTTTTCTTTTCTTATTCTCTGTGTTTGCATTTTCAAAATATTCTCCTCAACACTGGACTTTCAAGCAGGTTTTTTTTGGGATCTGAAATCACAAAGTGCTTCAAGCACTCGTTCCTTTCACATTTACATCACAGCTGATTTGCTATGAAGATTGTGTAGCATGTAGAGTGAATATCAAACTATTCCTCTGACTGTCACTAGAAGGAGCCCAAGCACCACCATCCGTACCAGTCCCACACTTTAAAAACCGCATGCTAAAGTCACATTGATAGCCAAAATAGATTAAATGTCTGAATTTTGACCTTCAATGATAAGAGATATGTGTAAATGATAAAAAGGAAGAAAAAAAACCCCGGAAAATAAAGCTTTCAAACTTTCCAGTTGACATTAAACCATCTGTGAGCTGACATTAACTGGAAAATATCAGTTTAAGTAATTCCAGCTCTAAGTACCATAAAAGACATTGGCTGAATAACATGAGCAGAGAAAATATAAGATGAGCTTAAATACAATGTGAGCAAAGGAATGAGAGAAAATCACAAGTCAGCTGGTTCTCAAAATCTTTCAGAAATCATCACCAGGCCACAAACTGCATAGATTAAAGAAGATTTTTTTCCAAGCACTACTTTCAAACAAATTACAAACAAATCCATTTTTGTGAGACAGAGGAATAAAGAAAAGCCTTCAAAATGTCTGAACCTGAACAACATGTGAATGAGACCAGAGTTTATGAGCTGTGCTCACCTGGAGGAGGTTTGGGAAGCGGCCGATCTGGAGCTCTCGTCTTTGCGCCTCTGGTGAGTTTGAGGCCCGACTGCTTCGTCGCAGACGCAGAGCATGTTGGGCCAACGGGACGTTTGGGCTGGACAGGAAGAAAGGAGCCACGCGTGAGTGTTGATGTGTCAGGGTGAGCAGCTGCTGTCGATCTGCGCCTGCTTATTTCAGGCAGGTTGGAGTTTACCTGTGGAGCAGGAGGATTGTCCATCTGGGGTCTGAGGATCTGCAAAGCTTCATCACGAGGCGTCTGCTTCTTCTTGAACTTCCCATCTGGTCTCCTGAACAAAATGGAACATCACACTGGAATATTTGAATAATACCGAAGTATCTATATGCTACAACACCTCCACATTTTTTTGAAGTCCTAAAAAAGATACAGAACAATCTGTCTCATAAATTTCATCTTTAATTGAGTAGAATATTTCTAATTTTTACAAAAGTCCTGTTCATTAGGTCAAAGAGTCATATCCAACGCTTATTTGTACCCCTGCTGTTAATAGCTTGCACAGCCCGTTTACCCTGATAGAAAAGCTCTCAGTCTTCTCTTATAACATTTGTTAAGCTCAAAGCCTTGTACAGAGTTGTGGTTGCTCACTGACCCTCCCCTTCTTTCTATAGGATGGGCTGGGCAGCTACAGAAGGAGTTTGATTCTGTGCCTAGAGAAGCATTTCTGTGTTGAGTTGGAGCCATGCTTTATGTAATTATCCAAGTGGAAACGCTGTGTGTCTGTGTGTGTGTGCGTGTGAGGGTGCGTGGGGGTGTGCATGTGTGTGCATGTGGGGGTGTGCAGGTGTGTGTGTGTGTGTACAAACTGACCTTTTGCCAGCTTGTTCTGGTTCTGCTGGTGGCGACGGGGAGTTATATCTTCTGATAATTGCTTTAAAATAATACAAATTTAAATACATTTAGTCTTTTTTTCCAGGTTCAAACACTGATTGAAGTGTCAAAGCATTGAAAATATGCAGAATAATTATTTAGCGAAGTGTTCCTTAAATAATGGCTGTTCAAAGGAGTCACCTTGAATGTCTTGGCTGGGGACGATGTGATCAGCAGTCTGAGATGAATACTTCACCACTTCTCCAGCAGGGGGTGGAGGAGACGTCCCCACTGGGGCTGACCCACACACACACATTCAGTAACATGCCAAAGTGACACAGATGATTCTCTGTTGTGCTTGGATCACTTCAACGTGAATTAGATTTTTTGACAAGATCTGCTGCCTCTCACATACTCATACCAAATTTCCTGGCTGGTTCCTTGTTAGCTGGGATTCCTGGAGCTTTTCTTCCAGAAACACCGTCTATGTCTGACTGAGTCTGAGAACAGAAATCAATGAGGATTTACTCAACTAGTGGTGGCAGCTAGTTGGAGCAGTAGGCAAAAAAACAACAAGCACACATTAGCAACAAATGTATTCCTTCCCTTTAAGCTTTCCACATTTTATTTAAGATACCAAATCAAGAGTACAGCATAATTGCAAAGTAAAAAGTAACAGAGAGAAACAATTTGGTGTGCATTTGTGGTCAATCCCCTTTATTTTCATGCCACTAAATAAATCATAGTAACCAGCTGTGTGTCAATGACCTTTTTCATGTAAAGAATACACCTCTGTGCAGTTGTATTGCAGTTTAAATACAGCTATTCTATGAAGTCCCAAATTAGTTAGAGAACATTAGAAAGTTGAGGAATAAAATTAGCAGAAGAAGAACTTAAATCAGAGAAGCACCTGAGAAGCCCAGGCTAACTGCAGAGATCCTCAGATTGGGATCAGTCAATGAATCAAAACTATTGTTTTGTGCCTTTAAATTAGACTTTAAGGTTTAAATGGTCTGTTGTTTGTGATCAGCCTGAAGAAGAACACAGAGTGTATGGAAGAATATAGAACAGAATGATATCTGGTGAGATGAGAGCAAAATGAAACTTTTCAGACTGCTAATGAAACTCTATGTGGCAGAACACTAATTGTGCATCTCCATGAACACACCATCCTCACTGTGAAACATGGTGGTGGCAGCATTATGCTGTGGGAAGAATTTTAGGAACAGAAAACCTGGTCACAGTTGATGAGAAGATGAATGGAGCTGAATGCAGGGCAGGCTGGGGAGAAAACCTGTTAGAGGTCACAAAAATCCAGGCGAGAATCTATTACAAGATTTGAAAATGCCAACAGACAATGTCCGTCCAATCTGAGGGAGACTGGATGGACCTTCATCCAAAGAAAAATGTCCAGAATTTCAGTGAGTTGTATGATGGGATATAATAAACAGGAGAAAATGTCAATGCCTTGGAAATGTGTAAATACATTTCCAAGGCATTATTACAACAGAAAACCATCAGAGTTGAATTTCTGCTCCGATAAAAATAATTTTTTTCTTCCCAGTAGCCTTAAATAATTCCACCCACAAAACAAAAACTGCATCTGTTTTTCAGTACGCAGACAATGCAGCATGTCAGTGTAAACTGTGTCAGAGCCTCTGACCTGAACAGCAGGTTTAAATGCTGGTTGTGCTGGCTCAGCTTTGGAGGAGCTGAGATGAGGGTCACGGTAGGCGGGCCGAGGCTGCCGCTGGGCCTGCGGCTCAGTCAGGGGATCAGCAGGGCGCTGAGTGTTTGGCTGTGATTCAGTCTGATCTTGCTGAGCAGAGGGAAGATAAGGGCTGGGGGGAAACACGGCTGCTGCGTAGGGAGTCGGAGTGAAGTTAGCATAGGGGCTCGGCGGGATGTTCGCATATGGAGTTGGAGGAATGACAGCGTACGGACTGGTGAGGGCATGATGGGGTACGGGACTCATCGGAGGGCTGGTGATGGGTGATGTGGGGGGGCTCGACACAGGACTGCTGACCATGGCCATGGCTTGCATGGTCATCTGCTGCGCCTGAGAAACAAGAAAATATCGCATGGAATCAAACGGCAGCAGCAGCAGTGACAGAGATAAAAAGACAAGGATCCAAACGGGGGAGTTACCATGATGACGGCCTGCTGGTTCACAATCGCCTGCTGCTGCTGGGCCAAAACAGCTTGCTGGTGTTCTAGAGGAGAAACAGCAAGTAAACAGGATGAAACTCACGCTTGACTGTTCGGTGTGTTTGTGTTTTACATTTTTATTGTCGTGTCTGATACAAACCAGGTGTTACAGGTGCCACAGCAGCGGCAGGAGGCGACATCATTCCTCCCACAGGAAGGACTCTAACAGCTGTGGACACAAGCAGCCGACTTTTGACAGATTCAATGTTCGTCCATTGAGCTCACATGGTTTTTAGCCAGCTGGTAAAGTATAAAAATTTGAATATTTAGCATGTATTTGTGTTTGTTGCAGACCTCCAGGTGGAGGTGGCTGGCCAGATGACTGCCCTGGCTGTTGCCACTTCCCACCGACACCCCCGGCCCCCTTCATCCGATGCGACAGGCCTGCAGTCGACTCTTCTTCCTTACAAAAGACACAGTCTTCAAATGTACAAAAACCTGAGTTGTATTGTACTGTTTTCATCCATTATTATGTTTTTATCACATCACCTTCACGGCATGTCTGTCTGTTTTTTTAATGGGAAGGTTTTAGTTTTAGAGCTATATTTTTGTTCATGAGACTGACTGTATGTATGCAAGGACATACATACAGTCCTTCGTCCAAGGGCTCTTGGACGAAGGACATACTGTCCTTGGACGAAGGACATGCAGTCCTTGCATACAGGACTATATGTCCTTGCAAGAAGACTAATTCAAAGTTCTATTTATTATCATTATTTTAAATATAAACAAATGTGATAAAAGTTTAGGTTCAGACAGGCGGATGAATACAATATACAGACAGGAAATATAAAACTACAAGATGATTTCTCTCTTCTGGAAGCTGTGTCTGTCTGACAGACTCAGGGCTGTGATCTCTCATAATGTGTCAAACAAACTATTTCCAGCAGTGGGCTCAGCACGAAGCCATTTCTCCTGCTACTGATTGCCTCTTACATTTGCTTTGGTTTCATTTACCCAGAATGCTCTGCGCTATTGTCCACTTCCAGTTTTTGGCAGTCTCTGGTCTGCTTGGTTGTAATTGAAACTGCAAACTAATTAATACACCAACTTTGTTAATATGTGCCTTTGGGACTTTTTAACATTTATTCATAGCCAAACCAAACCTGATGTTGCACAACATCAATAGGTTTGATAAGGCTATGGTTGTTTGTTTTAACAAATCTGCTGTACCAACAAATTGTCAGCATCTGTATTCACTAAGCTTCACTAAGTTGCTGTTTTGTGCACCGTAGTATTTTACAGTCAGAAACTGGATGTCAGTCAGAAACCAGGAACCTACCATAAATCCTAAGTGCACTGAGTGAGCATTTGTAGGCTGTGTCTCATTAAATAGTAACCTCTTCATTTGCTAGAGAGTCAGTTCCTCGTAAGCAGATCTTCACTTTGCCCAGGGTGGGAAATTACCGTGGCGACTAGACGACTGTGACAGTTACGGTAACTGAGTAATGTAATAGGTTGATGGGCAGGAGTGGCCTGTAGGACACATCTGATACATGCTAATTCCTGTTAGCTACATCCGATAGCAGAGTTGGACAGAGATCGGTCCAGTCTGGTCAGCTTTCACAGAAAACTTTGATCTCAGTCATCAAGTCCGATTTTCTTCATTTTTGCAAGACTGAACAGGTGAGGCATATTGCCACAGATGAAGGTCATCACTGTCCAAAGTCATGATTTTAATGGACAATTTGTATCTCAATATTCCCACCACCATGTTCCTACTGGAACGGAAACTTGTTTTTTAAACACACATTTTAGTACAAATGTCCAACTTGTAAATAAGATCTGTCCCACAGCAAGGAAAGCGATACCATACTGTGTAAAAGATTTTTTGTTTTAACTTCTAAACACCAGAGTTTTTGAGTTTGATGACAAATATGAAATATGAACGAACAATATCACTGAGAATCTATAAATGATTCTTTAGCATGTATGTATTTAGCATGTATTGTCTTGGTGGTCCTACCACTGACCACCAGTGGTCGGTGGTAGGGAAAGGCAGAATTTTTCCAGATCCACTTTGCTCAGCATTTTGTTCACTGATGCAAAACTAACTATGCTGAAACTTCAATCTTTGCTTCAGCTGTTTTCTTTAACACTTCTGACAGTTTGTCTCATTACAATATTAGTTGAATTTTAAAATCTTTAAAAACTGCTGAGGGTTTTTTAAAATAATAGTTGTACAGTCAGAAATCCTCTGTAGTCATTTACTTTAATTTAGAACTTTAGTTTAGACCAGATCTGACAAAAGGAAAAAAGATCTGACTGTACCAGGCAGGGATTCTTTACTAAAATAATTTCAAGAATTTTAAGAAGCTATGATTGAAGTTGAAAATATATTGAAAGAAATATATGAAAATAAACATTAAAAAATTTCTATGTTTTGCCCCATTAAACTTAAAGTTGTCAGGAAACTAGCTTAGTTTTTCACAATATGTGTAATACAAAAAGTCTTTGACTTTAAGAATTTGATGCTGTTTGCTCTTGCATTAATTTACAAGTAATTTACATGGATGGACAAGCTACAGTTTTATATCAGCTGAACTGTGATCTTAGTTGTTTTTTCTACATTCAGTTAACAAAATGTCCCATGTAAATTTGAAATGCTTCGTTGCATTTCAAATTTACATTTGAAATGTAAATTTGAAATGTAAATTAGTCTTCAATATAAAACTTTTTGAAAATGTCAAAATGTTGACAGATTCAAATGACAACAAACTAAAAAATATTAATCTAAAAAATATTAATCTAAAAATTGTCAAATACAAGAGTCTAAGTGAAGTATAAGAGTATATGTCTACTGAGAGGGACCATATTTTCATTTTCAGCAAAAGGATGCGACTATTTTATTTGTTACCAGATAAATTAAGCTAGTGTTTTACACTGTTCTTTGTGTCATAAAGTAGGTTTACTTCAGGTCAACTCTAGGATCCAGAACACTTAAGAGCTTTTATAATCTCTGGCAGTAAATAGATGATGGTAAATAGTATCAGGATGATTAAGTTGTGTAACGTACTGCAGCTCCATCCGACAGTACAGGGTCAAACAGGCTGTCCAGATAACGATCCATCCCTCTCTGAGGCTCTAAATCTGCAGGGAGAGAAGAAGAAAGATGTCTTTACCTCTTCTACAGTCAGCAAGGAGGAGCTGGTCTGTAGGTCTCAGTAACTCACCTTGGTAGAACCGATTGGAGTCGGATATGGATGAAGGACTGACGTCATCACTCATGTTGAAGCCGCCCCCCAACAGGCTTCTGTCAAACAATAACAGATGATAAGAAGATGGTAAATCCAGCAGGAGTAGAGGAGATCGATCTGAAGGTGGAGCGTTTCTGTCTTACGAAACACTTAAAATGAAGATTACATTAACGTTGTTTTGGTTCATTTTCTCTGATCTAAACTAATACTAGAAGAAAATGTCTGGTACTTTTCTCTGTAAATAATTTACAACAATAGTTTTAAACAAATGGCCACAGAATCCCCAAGCAAAACAATTCTGCACATTCAGTACAGAAAAGAAAGCATCTCCTCTTCTTCTTCCAGACTTTTCTTTATAGGGATATAAAATAATAATCTGGTGTTTCAGGTGATGTGTCATGCTTGCTACTTTAGGATTTTCTGGTCGAGAGCAGAATTCATGCTTTCCTTAATTACAGGAAATGTGTCCAGATCCAAAATCAGTAAAACAGCCCAGACCATCACACTGCCACCACCATGTCTGCATATCACAATCTTCTTGTTAGTTTTATACCAGATGTGTCTGGAGTGACATTTTCAAAAACTTTTACATTGGTTAATTTGTCCACATAATATATATTTTTTTGTTTTCTTGGGTCTAAAAATAGGGAAAATTATTTTTCCTGCCAACTTGTTTGGACTACTTCTTATTGTCCTAACAGAATGTTTAACCCCTGCAGAGAGGCGCTCCTTTCCTAGGAGCCCCTAACCAACAAGAGAAGGTCCCTGGACAGATGTTCACTAAATGTTCACAGATGTTTTTGTTCTGGTATAGTTCACATTGTTGGATGTGTTGTTAGTGTCAAGGTGACATAGTTACAGATGCAACTTATCAAGTTAAAAATCCTCATATAAATGTGAATGAGTTGAATAATCCCATAAGAACAAGCAGAAGAAGAAGAAGTCCTCCACAAGAGAAGGCAGAGGTCATCCACCTGTCAGACCTGGAACGTCAACAACTGAAAAATATGGAGGACATTTTTTGGCTCATTTAAAAGGAGTAGAAAAAGAGGAGTTGCAATTTTAATTGCTAATAAATGTGAATGTTTAAAAGAAGCAAAAGATAAAGGAGGTGAATATGATCTGGTTGTAGGGAAGCTACAACCCTATCATACATGACTTGGTCATGGTTACATGACTTAATATATATCCCCCTCAGAGACAGAGATACATTTTTATTGATATTTGATAAAATTACACAGGAAACAGATGGAATATTGATTTATAGAGGGGAATTGAATATTGTATTAAACCAGTCTTTGGACTCCAACAGTAAAGCAAAAAGTAGTAAAGCACACATATCTTAAAGGAATTATGGGTAATGGATGTCTGGAGAGAGAGTCAGCCACCAGAGAGACATTACAGGTCCTATTCTGCCCCACATTCACTCTGTACAAAAACAGATTTCTATTGAAAGCAAAAGATAGATTTAGAATAACAGAATGTAAAATAAGGTCAATATCACAATACTTGATTTATTTTCAAGTACTGTGTCCAAAACTTGAAAATAAATCTAATCTGAAGGATCGAAAATACAACATGGAGGTTGAATTTGGTCATGTTACCAAAGCAGCTAGCAGCAGCTAGTGGAAAAATAAGAACGGAAATAAAAATATATATAAAAATAAACTTAATTTCAATCATATATATTCCAATACCGACTTATTAAAAAGTAAAGTATGCTCAATTAATGATTCAAAGTAGTTTAAAACGTTTCTGTCTAAGGAAACCCAGCAGAATGGGCCAAAAACAACAACTCTTGTCTTTTTGGAATTAAAAAATAATAAAGTTTAGCTTCATTCAGGTTTTAATGTCCTCAAAACTGTAATCAATGAAGAGTATCATCAGCATAACTGTGAAAAGATTGATCATTTTTCCAATTGGAAGCATATGTAGAAAAGAGAATTGGTCCGACCACCAAAAGATTTGGAACAGAAATTTGTTCTAACAAACAGGATCACAACGTCATCATTTTAACAGCTGGTTAGCTTCATGAAACCTCATTCGTTCTGTGAGTGTGCATGTGTGTGTATTATTCAATCACTGTGCTGTGGGGACCAGCTGCTCCTTATGGGGCCCAAAGCCCGGGCCCCAAGAGAAGCGTTGCTATTTTGGGTCATGGTGAGCTTTAGGACTGAGGTGAATAGAGATAGGAAATGGTTAGTTTATGGTATCTGTCAGGGTCAAGCTAGAATAATGAATGGAAACTGCAAAGTTATTGTGAAGATAAAAAGACATATGCATGTGTGTGTGTGTGGGTATTGTCTCACATGCTGGCATTGGGCCGAACTCTGGCCGGCTCCTGAGCAGAGATGATGAAGTAGCTGTTGTGTTTGGGGAAGTCAGCAGGAAGCTCCAGGTCTGACATCAAGTCCAGAACATAGTCTGAGCCTTCAAGTTCGACCCACTGGGCCGGCTCCTTCAGCAGTACCGACCAGCCTTGGCGGCCGTCCACCGCACCCCTACACACACACACACACACACCCCCACACACACCCCCCACACACACACACACACACGAGATGCAACATTGTCACCCTGACATGTATCATTCTTTCCTGTTTTTCTGCATTTACATTACCTGTGCTGTAAGATGTGTTTAGCCATTTCCTCTCCTGTCGTCCAGGAATGCAGCGGACATAAGAAGGACATGCCTAGAGAGGAAAAGCAGCAGCTTTTGTCTTTATTCAAATCATTTATAAATCTCATTCAGGTCGCTAAATTCAAACACAAACTGGTTTCACTGGCATCATTCTCATAGCAAACCAAAACCAAACCAGAGGCAGACACAAGCAGAACCAGTCAAGAAGCCAGAGTATCAGGTGTTCCCTAATCCTTGTGGACTTGCCAAAAGACAGGAGGACAGATAAGGTGGATGAGAGCAGAAATAAGAGAAACAGAGATGGCTAACTCTACCCTGCTGAATGTTGAAGACAAGACTGGGCTCAGGTAAAAATATAAAGTAGGTTAATGATGCAGGTCAAAAGGATGGCTGGGTCAGCAAGACGGACTCAAAAACATCTGCAAAAAGTAAAAAAGTGAAAGTATATTCCCCAGTTATCAATAATTCCACTTGGCTGTAAGTAGCGTTTTCTCTCACCGTCGAAGCAGTGTACATGCAGGACAGTGTGAGCTTTCTTGCGGTTGGCGGTCCACTCCAGCAGGCAGGGCGGGTACGTCCGGACGTACTCAGGCCCGACGGCGAGGCGCTGCAGGGCCTGCAGCAGACGGTTCTGACACACACAGTCGTAGCCGTCTGGGCCGTAGTCTGATACAAACCTACAAAAACAAATGTGTGGCTTTAAAACTTTATATCAGATGTATCCTGCTTTCCAGAGGTAATTCAACCCTCAAATTTGATCACAGAATTGTCACAGCACAAGTATAAACATCAATGTGATTTTATGGGATAAAACAGCACAAAGGCGTGAATAATAGTTATAATCGTTTTAAATAAAAATTTGAAAATCGTGCTACGATTTTATATTTAACCCTTGAAATAATTCACTTGTTCACCCTAAAGGTTCTTAAGTCAAACTGTGATATAACAGAACTTGTTTGCCACACAATTAAACAAACTCCATAATCCATCCATCCATCTTCTGCTGCTTATCCGGGGTCGGGTTGCGGGGGTAGCAGCCTAAGAAGGGAGGCCCAGACTTCCCTCTCCCCAGCCACTTGGGCCAGCTCCTCCAGGGGAATCCCGAGGCGTTCCCAGGCCAGCCGAGAAACATAGTCCCTCCAGCGTGACCTGGGTCTTCCCCGGGGCCTCCTCCTGGTGGGACGTGCCCAGAACACCTCACCAGGGAGGCGTCCAGGAGGCATCCTGACCAGATGCCCGAGCCTCAACTGGCTCCTCTCGATGTGAAGGAGTAGAGGCTCTACTCTGAGTCCCTCCCGGATGACTGAGCTTCTCTCCCTATCTCCAAGGGAGAGCCCAGCCACCCTGCGGAGAAAACCCATTTCGGCCGCTTGTATCCGGGACCTTGTTCTTTCGGTCATGACCCAAAGCTCATGACCATAGATGAGGGTAGGAACGTAGATCGACCGGTAAATCGAGAGCTTCGCTTTTTGGCTCAGCTCCCTCTTCACCACGACGGACCGGTACAGCGCCCGCTTCACTGCAGACGCTGCGTCGATCCGCCTGTCGATCTCCCGCTCCCTTCTTCCCTCATTCATGAACAAGATCCCGAGATACTTAAACTCCTCCATTTGGGGTAGGACAGCCCCCCCGACCCGGAGAAGGCACTCTACCCTTTTCCAGCTCAAGACCATGGCCTCGGATTTGGAGGCACTGATTCCCATCCCGGCCGCTTCACACTCGGCTGCGAACCGCTCCAGCGAGAGCCGCAGATCACGCTCCGATGAAGCCAACAGGACCACATCATCCGCAAAAAGCAGAGATGCGATCCTAAGGCCACCAAAACGGATCCCCTCAACACCCCGGCTGCGCCTAAAAATTCTGTCCATAAAGGTAATGAACAGAATCGGTGACAAAGGGCAGCCCTGACGGAGTCCAACTCTCACCGGGAACGAGCCCGACTTACTGCCGGCAATGAGGACCAGACTCTGGCACCGGTCGTAGAGGGACCTGACAGCCCGTATCAAAGGGCCCGGTACCCCATACTCCCGGAGAACCCCCCACAGGACTCCCCGAGGGACGCGGTCGAACTTCTCCAAGTCCACAAAACACATGTAGACCGGTTGGGTGTAGAGCTGGTCCAGTGTTCCACGACCAGGACGACAACCACACTGCTCTTCCTGAATCCGAGGTTCGACTATCCGATGGACCCTCCTCTCCAGGACCCCCGAATAGACCTTGCCAGGGAGGCTTAAGAGTGTGACCTCCCTGTAATTGGAGCACACTCTCCGGTCCCCCTTTTTGAACAAGGGGACCACCACCACTTTCTGCCAATCCAGGGGAACTGCCCCCGATGTCCATGCAATGCTGCAGAGTCGCGTCAGCCCACACAACCCCACAACATCCAGAGCCTTAAGGAACTCCGGCCGGATCTCATCCACCCCCGGGGCCCTGCCGCCGAGGAGCTGTTTAACCACCTCGGCGACCTCGTCCCCAGAGATTGGAGAGCCCGACTCAGAGTCCCCAGGCTCGGCTTCCTCAATGGAAGGCATGTTGGTGGGATTGAGGAGGTCTTCGAAGTATTCCGCCCACCGGCCCACAACGTCCCGAGTCGAGGTCAGGAGCACACCATCCCCACTACACACAGTGCAGTGTGGAAGCAGTGCAGTGTTGGTGCTGCACTGCTTCCCCCTCCGGATGGTGGACCAGAATTGCCTCGAAGCCGTGTGGAAGTCTTACTCCATGGCCTCTCCGAACTCCTCCCACGCCCGAGTTTTTGCCTCAGCAACCATTCGAGCCACATGCTGCTTCGCCTGCCGGTACCCCTTTGCTGCTTCCGGAGTCCCACAGGCCAAAAAATCCTTCTTCAGCCTGACAGCATCCCTCACCGAAGGTGTCCACCAACGGGTTCGAGGGTTGCCGCCACGATAGGCACCGACAACCTTGCGGCCTCAACAATGAAGTCACGGAACATGGTCCACTCAGACTCAATGTCCCCAACCTCCCCCGGAACGTGTTCAAAGTTCTGCCGGAGATGGGAGTTAAAGCTCCGTCTCACAGGGGACTCCGCCAGACGTTCCCAGCAGACCCTCACAACACTTTGGGCCTGCCAGGTCTGACCGGCATCCTCCCCCACCACCGGAGCCAACTCACCACCAGGTAGTGGTCAGTGGAGAGCTCCGCCCCTCTCTTCACCCGAGTGTCCAAGACATACGGCCGCAGATCAGATGAAACGATGACAAAGTCGATCATCGAACTGCGACCTAGGGTGTCCTGGTGCCAAATGCAGACATGGACACTCTTATGCCTGAACATGGTGTTCGTTATGGACAATCTATGACGAGCACAGAAGTCCAACAACATAACACCACTTGGGTTCAGATTAGTGGGGCCGTTCCTCCCAACCACGCCCCTCCAGGTCTCACTGTCATTGCCCACGTGAGCGTTTAAGTCCCCCAGTAGAACGAGGGAGTCCCCATGAGGGGCACTCTCCAGTACCCCCTCCAAGGACTCCGAAAAGGGTGGGTAATCCGAACTGTTGTTCGGCCCGTAAGCACAAACAACAGTCAGAACCCGTCCCCCCACCCGTAGGCGGAGGGAGGCTACCTTCTCGCACACCGGGGTAAACCCCAATGTACAGGCGCCGATATGGGGGGCAACAAGTATGCCCACTCCTGCCCGACGCCTCTCACCGCGGGCAACTCCAGAGCTGAAGTATGTCCAGCCCCTCTCAAGGAGACTGGTTCCAGAACCCGAGCCATGCGTTGAGGTGAGACCTACTATTTCTAGCCGGAACCTCTCAGCCTCACACACCAGCTCCGGCTCCTTCCCCACCAGAGAGGTGACATTCCACGTCCCAAGAGCCAGGTTCTGCAACCGAGGATCAGACTGCCAAGGCCCCCTCCCTCGGCCACCACCCAGCACGTAATGCACCCGACCCCTGTGGCCCCTCCCATAGTTGGTGAGCCCATTGGAGGGGGGACCCATGCATTCCTTTCGGGCTGAGCCCGACCGGGCTCCATGGGCAAAAGCCCGGCCACCAGGCGCTCGCCATCGTGCCCCCCCTCCAGGCCTGGCTCCAGGGAGGGTCCCGTTTACCCGCGTCCGGGCGAGGGAACACCAAGTCCAACGTTGTTACTCGTCATAGGGGTCTTCGGGCTGCGCTTTGTCTGGTCCCTCACGTAGGACCTGTCTGCCTTGGGTGACCCTACCAGGGGCGTAAAGCCCCAGACAGCATAGCTCCTAGAATCACTGGGACACTCAAACCCCTCCACACGATAAGGTGGCAGCCCAAGGAGAGGGTGCCCTCTCTATCCTGGTTGAAAATGCCTCCATCTCTTGCCCCCTTCAGGTCAAGAGGTCAGGTGTCATCCTCTACGTCACCCTCTCTTTTGCCTTCAATAACTCCACTTGGTCTGCGCTCTTCTGTCTTTGTAATATTAATCGTCTCCGTCCTTCTCTCCCTCCTCACTCCACTGCGGCTCTTGTTCATAGTCTGGCCTCTTCCCCTCTAGATTATTGTAATTCTTCTTTTTGGCCTTCCACACAAAACACGCTTGATATACAGCAACTGAAGGCAACATAGTTACTTGATTGTGATACAAAATGTCACTTTGTACATGGAAAACACGTAAAACCATCCCAGCAGAGAGGATTTCTGATCACTTTATTTCAACGAGGACTTTGTTCTTGCCAGTGTTCCACATAAACCATGTGGAGTTCTGCATTCGTTCACATTTTAATACAAGGCATTTTGGGATATTATTCTTCAGACTTTCCCTGCTTTCAGCATTTCTGTGAGTTTCTTTTTATCCAGTTCACTCTTTGTTTGTCTCTGGTGCTGTTTGTTCTCTGACAAACCTTTCAGAGAGCAGATGCAGCTGCACTGAGATAAATGTATTCATATGAGAACTTTATTTACTAAACTGTTGAGCTCTGAAAGTGATTGCACTTGAGTTTTATCTTCAGATATAAACAAATTAATGATGAAATGAGTTATTACCAACCACTTTGCAATTACTCTATTGTAATTGCACTTTATTTTAAGTTAGTCCGTTATTTAAAATGCTGTGAAACAAACACTGAAGTTTGTGGTTTGATTGTGACAAAATGTGAGAAGATTCACGGGGTAGGAATAGTAGAGTTGGTTTTCTTACTTGAGGAGGTATTTAGCCAGCCTTTGAGAGGGCAGGAAGGCAGACAGACAGGAGGAGAAAAGAAGCCAGCCCCGCTCTGAGTTCAGCACGTTAGGATTCCTCCACACCTACAGGACAACCATGAAGTTCTTAAAAAAAAGAAAATAAGACGGCATATCAATGTAAAAACTGTCAGTTTCAAACCTGGTTGGCTATCTGAGCCAGGATCTCATCTCTGAGGCTGGGGTTGGCCAGGCCCCTTTGGATGATGTAGTTCCCAAACATGTTTTCTTGAGCTCCGTTCAGGTTTGGATCGCCCATGAACCGCAGGATCTGTCAACAGCACCCATGGGTGTTTGTGGGAAATAGGGCAAGTCACTCGTGTGATATCCCGATCTTGACTCAATTTATATCTATAAGCTGAGTGTCGATGAGAGATTCACCAACAGATGCAAAACCTACCAGAATGAAGATGTTGAGTGATCCCTGCTTCAGCTCCTGATCCAGACGAATCAGGGAGTTCTCTAGTGGAGCAGTGAGCATTCCAAACAGAGGCTCCTGCATCAGAAACAAGCACAAGGATTTTAACAGCTTCTTCATGGATCAACCCTGTTTTCTATTTAAGCAGTGACACAGTCTTAGCTGCTGATGTTTTCTGTTTTCTGTGTTTTCTTTAGACAGGACTAAGCACCTTCTGGCTCCTAGGGGTGCACCAATTTATCGGCCAGTTGATTTATTGGCCCTGATTTTCTTTATTTTGGGAGATCAGTGATCGGCCCGTACATGAAGCTGATATCATCCATTGACCTTATTGACCTCAGCAAATGTCTAAAAATCAACCAGTGTTCTCTGTTTGCAGTGCTGTGAGGCAGTGTGACTGATAGACTGATCACCAGGTCATGTCTGCTCATTCGCAGTAAACAACAGTCACCACACTGTTGCCAGCTCAGGGACTTTCCTGCTATATTTTGTGACATTTCAGACAAAAATGTCGTCCAAAATCGGAATCAGCAGGTCAAGCTTTTTAAAGATCTGTAAGTGGCGATGAGCCAGAATACTGCAATCAGTGCATTCCCAAAGAAACGGACTATGGCTCAGAGATGCTGCGAAAATTCCAACTTCACGGAGAATAAAATATCACTCAAAGTTCATATCATTCACAAGATGAAAGAACTGAGGGATAGTCGGGCAACTTGAACACATTTTTTTCCATTTTCCATCTTCATACTGTTACAGATGTGGAAGATATTTTGTTCTGTGGTTGAAACAGAACCAGTCGTGTAGGCTTCACTTAGAGGTATTCATTTAGGAGGGTCTGGGCTCTCGGCTCCCAAGAAACGATTGTTTTCTGGAGGCGTAGCCTCTGTTGATGTTTTAACAATTGCTAATATTTGGCTGTGACATATGTAATGCACTATGAAGCTTCCTGAAAATTGCCTGTGCTTTAAAGAACAATCCCCCAATAAAATGAGAGAAACACTTAGCTGAATGAGGCAGCTGTTAATGTTAGTTTAATATTATATATAAATATGCCAACACGGACTGAACGGCTTCCTTCACTTCCTCCACTGCCATCGCTAAGGCTACAGGTAGACTGCAGTTTTAGAACTACAGTTCTAGAACTACAGTTCTAAAATGGTGCAGAAAATCAACGTCATCGTTCACAACTTCTCCTTCTGTTCTCTGATTGGTCCGGTCAAAAATCCACTGGAGACAATCCAAGTAAAGGGGAGAAATCCCAGATTGTCAGTAAAGGAAGATTTTAATTGAGACCAGGCTAGGTTGAAACCATTCCTTGTGAAAGTTAAAGTTTCACAAGGAACTTGGTTTATTTGAAATTACTTAAAAAGTAAAAAACTGCCTTGGCCGCTTTGAAACTCTCAGAAAGTCACTTAAGAAGAATTTGTGCTGTGTACAAGTACACACTATTACTGATGTAACAGTGCGTGCTAGTGTCATTACCCTGAACATGATCCGGATGTAGTGGGTTATGAGGTAGTTATTGATGTCGAGGGGCAGGGTCAGCTGAGGGTCCACCTGAACCTTTGGAGCCTGGACCACTGCCAAGCAGTCAGAATGCAGCTCCTCCCCCCCTAACAGAGGAACACACACGCACACACACATGCACACCCCCACCACCCCCACACACACCCACACGCACACCCCCCGCCCCCCACACACACACACCCCCACACACGCATATAGGCACAGGAATGTTTATGCAACAGTATGAAATTAGTCAGAGCCACAAATAAACCTGTGTTTGCAGTTTGGCTCAGCAACATTTATAGTGTTGCTGTGTTGCGGTGAAAGCCCAGGTTTGTGTGTGCACACCTGAAGCAGCCTGCAGCAGGCCAGCCAGCTCTGCAGGGATAGGTAATGTCGTCACATTCACCACTTCACGATTGATCCGATCCTGCATACAGACAGAGTTAACCAATGCAGCAGCACATTTACTGTAAGTGGCTAATCTCGGGTGAATTTATTTTTGCAGTTTCACTCACTTCCTCCGCCTTCCTTGCAGGCTCCACCACTGTCTGACAACAAGACAACAGTATCACACTTCACACATTTGCTCATTTTTAATTGCTTCCTCTGAATGAGAAAGTCGGTGAATCTGTGTGCATACCCTCATGTAGCGCTGACGATTTACAATTAGCAAAACGGCCGATCTGAGTCTGATGAGATATTTCCTCCTCAGAGCCAATTTTTTTCTGTTGGGGAAAAATGTTGCCATCATTGATGGATGGATTATGAAAATACAGAAAGAGGAAGAAAAGCAAAAATGATTTGGATAAATTGTAAGTACCATAAAACTAAACCTCCTTTAAGAGACATTGTCATGTTTGCTTTGGTTTAGTTCAGTGCTGCACTATCACTGCACTTACATCAGAGCAGAATGTTGATGACACTGCTATAGTTTCAGTGCACGTTTTTCACAAAGTGTCATTCGTTCTAATTTACCATAGTCGAAAAGCTATTTCTGAAATATCAAAGAATCAAACTGTTTAACCTTCACTTTATTGCCTTTTTACTGCCTTCTTACACACTTGACTAAAATGCTAATTTGCGCCAAACGCGTTTGTTGTTGCAGGACTGGGAGATCTATCACCTTTGATGGAAGAGTGCGGCCTTATCTTTTTACGGCCTTATCTCCTCACATCAAGGACAATGAAACAGGTTTTCCATGAGAAGGTTGGTCATGTTCAGGTCAGTGAAACCAAACTCTTACGCCTAAAATCCTGAGCTGTTGGGTGAAACTTCAGACTCAACTAAGATGATATCGTTAAAACCAGTCGGTGTCCAATGCTGCAGCGTGGCAGTCATTTTAATTTGATCCAAACTCTTGTTCAGAGGCTTCCTGTATGTTCAGCCCTAAGCAAAATACTTTGTCACATTATGTCATGTTGCAAATATATAAACTTCAATGTGTTTTATAAGGTTTGAATATTATAGAGCAACACAAATGTGTGCATAATTATGAAGTGGAAGGAAGACTATTCAATGTAATCATGCATTTATTTTACAAATACATAAAAAATATATTGTAAAGTTTACAACAAATGCTGTAAATAATATTGCGTTTTGTTGTGCAAAACACATTTTTGTAATTTTGTACAGAGAAAAGTATCAATAGCAATGAGTTACACAATTACCTGAGCAGGTAACCTCTGCAGCGGGCTTCAAAGCGGGTTATACCTCGCCTGAATTTGAGAAATTTCTGCCGTGCAAAACATGTGCGAGCGTATCTCTGCAGTGTCATGGCAGCTATGTCCAACACACGGTCCCGCTTCCCTTCCAGCAGCTGATAAAGCTCCTCTTTCAGGAAAATCTAGCAGACACATAAAATGCAAATTTACATGTGACACACACAACAGCCAAGCTCAAATTTTATGCATATGTGTGTATGCATGTGTGTTACCCATAGAGCTCACCTTGCTGACCCCCACTTGATATGAGCCTTCCTGGACTGGACAGAGTTTGTGAAGCATGATAACACAATTTTCTCCGTCTGCTGGCAGAGGATCCTTCAGACAGAGCAGAGCTTTATACCTGTGGTCACATGTAACATGGGTTTGACGAGGAAATATGAATTCCCAAGTAAACAAGGAGCAGGAAACCCAAAGCTGCAGCCTGCGTGTCTGATCTGTGCAAATCTTAGTTTGGCTGCTAATCTGAGCGCTCTTGTTTGGGGCTAATTGGTGTTCTGTGTATTTGGAGTGTTTGGCTGCTTGCTTGGTTCTACGAGCTTCTGCGTGAGTGCGGCTGTAAGTCAAATCACTTTGACTTACAGCCGATCGATTGGTTTCATCTGCTTTTCTACTGAGGTAGCTGACAAATGCCAGATGGCTCCTTCAAAATGAAGAGATCAGTTTGCGTGAAATGTATTATCTCCAGAGAAAGGCAATAATTACAAAGATTTTGAAAGAGTGCTGAGAGCCACAGGAACATTGTCTTTTAAGACAGGAAGGTGAAAAGGGAGGTTGACAAATACTACAATATTTTAAATGAATATTTTCAATACCATCGGAATTAAAAATATCCGGTTTTTTACGGTAATGTGATAAAGTCTCAGTCTCCTCACAGGTTGTTTTTCTTTTTATTCATTTTTCCTATTTCTGATCATGAAACAAGCTTGTGGAAATGCAATACACAGTTTTTAATGAATATTTCATTTTCAAAGGGAAAACCCATCCACGGCAGATTTGAAGGTTTAATCCTTTACTGGCCCAATCTTCTTTGCAGGATTGCCTTCATTTTGGAGAAATTGTGGCTTAATGGGAAAAGACTTTTTGCACTCAGGAAGTTGGTGATTCTAGTTTCCTATTGTCACATTTTGATGTGACTTTGGGAAAGCAACCTAATGTCAAGTTGCTTCCTGATCTGCTCATCAGTGAATTAACGTGTTTGTGAGTGACGTTTGAGGAGGATAGTTCTATTGTAAAAGCACTAATGAGTTATTGCCATGAATGAAAAGTGTTTCATATGAAGTTCAATCCTTTGGCAAACAGTTTAATCCCACTGCAGGATTTTCTTGTTTAAGGTCACTCTACAGCATCTCTATTAGATTTGCGTCTCGACTTCAGCTACTGTACATCTAGTAGATCCCTCCAAAACTTTCACTTGAGATTATTTTGTCACTCTGTATAATCAAGTAAGTTGGGAAAGTTATTTTTATTTTATGATACAATATTTGGCACATTGATTACTTTATCAAGCCATTTATTTATTCCTATCTTATTGTCAATTTTGGCAGGATCTGTCCTACATACATAATAAGATTCAGTAAGGAATACATTTTTAGTGTGTGACTGGTAGTTAGTGCAGAGCGACAGAGACCTCCTGATTCGACCTAAACTGCCTTGAAATATGGTAACTGTCCAGGGGCCTCATGCACACAAAAAATGTGTGGCGCCATATTTTACGCAAAAGTCAGCATGTATAAAAGTTAACTTTGTGTCAAAATGTGTGTAAATATACGTACACTTTTTCATTGGCGTGAACTGCAGCCACACAAACTTTTTCTGTGAATAATATTGATATTATTCAATATTCCAAAGCGTCAAAATTCACCTAAATACACTGAAATCAGATTACATTCAGTTTTTTAGAGCAAGAAGCATCAAACCCAATGAGCTTTTCATGATGTGAAAACCTCACTCCAATGTAATAGTACATTTCCTCAGTTTTTGTCTCATAAAGATATAACTGCTCTGTGTGCCGAAGCCCATGAAATGCATCTGCGATGTCATTTCATTCTCACAAAAAAAAATGGGTTGGATCAGCAAATTAACTCCAAACAGGTTTAATTATTTTTAAGGTGATTATGGTGTGTAGACAATTACACATATACAAGTAGCTGCACAAAAATTTGCTGCAAAATTGTGGAGCGTTTTGGCTCTGATGGAGAACCTCAATGGAAGGATTCAGAGGGGGCCTGTGTTCAGAGATTTTATTTATCTTCTGTTGATGATGGTTTATTGGTGTTTAAATGAATCCAGACTGATCATCCTGGAGCTCTGAGCAAAATTTAAAGAAGGAGTTGTGCGGTACCAGTACAGGTACCGATACTGGTCCAACTGCTCTCATCCTTCAGTCGAGCTGCCCGCTTTGTGAATGCGCCTGTATGGACAGAAAGCATCTGTATTCCCTAAATGATTCTACTGTTTACAATAAACGTCCACTTTTCCCACTCAAAGACTCTCAGACTCTCTGTCTTTAAATCCCAGCCGACGCTCTGCTGTTCAAACGGGCATTTTCACGATGTCTTTATTTATTTATTTTATTTGGATTTTTTTTTTATGTATTATTTTTATTCTTGTGACGTGACATTATGTGTCCTAAAAACACTTTTTAAATAAAATATAGTTATTATTATTAAAAATACTCAGACTGCTACACACAAGGACGTTGCCATGGTTACTGCTGCACGCAGTGGCACTAATGTACTAATATATATATATAATATATATGTACTAATGTACATATATATTCATGGGTGGCGACAGGGCAGACCAGCAGCTGCGCTCTATTTCCCACAAATTAAAATTTATAAAGGAAAGATGCGCGTTTTTCTAAGGTTTCCGTACGCCAAGTTTTAGTGTGAAAACTGCGTATTCTTTTATGCATGAGGGCCCAGATCTTCAACAACCAACCTTGACAGGAAGCTGTGAAAAGGCAGCTTTGCTGGATAGCCCTCCTTCCTTATACGTATTGTCTCCATAATGCCACAGTAATGCAGCTGTGCGTTGACCATATCCATGTTAAACATTCCTGGCTTCTGCAAACACAGTTGGACTGTGCATCAATATAAACCGAATAAAAAAACAACACTGCAAACCGGCACACATCACCCAACTTTCAAATATACCTTATGACGGTTCGGCTTGATGCATCGCACAAAATAAGGGTTACACCTGTCACAGACGGATGACAATTGATGCAGAGATGAGTAACTTGTGGCATTATTTTAACCTTTTTGTCTAGAAAGGATGTCTGTTTTTTAGTGTAGATTTAGAGAATAAATGTTTTCTGCAGAGAGCCACGAGTCAATTTAGTTAATAGATGAACATAAAATTAGCATAAGACTGAAAGTGCCCAAGATTTTCATTCTCAATTTATGTGAGATGTCAAGTTTTATGGCTTTGGACTTAATCAGCTGTTGGAATTGTTCACAGCTGACCAAGTGAAACAAAACATTCAGAATTTATTACATTAAGAAGGTTATTTTACGACAGATACTAAAGATCAGAACAATGGAAGAAATGCTCCTGCCATCACTCTTCTTTTACACCCTTTGGACATATTTATAAACCCTTTGTGTTGCACTGTCTCATAACTGTTGATGATGTTCAGCTTGACTTATCATGGGTTTCATTTTGCCAATGAGAAAAGTTCAATCATATTTGTCATTTCGGCCATGTACAGTTCATATGAGAAGGCATCCAGAAGCACTTTATGCTTTCAAGGCTGAATGTCGGGTAGCCAAAAGTGAGAAAGTCTGCATCATCTACAAACCTCTCCATCTTGTCCAGCAGTTCCTGCAGGCTGCTCTGGAACTTTGCGCTGACTGTGTTGGTCTGATGCCGTCGGGCTGCACTGTTGCGACGCAAATTGGAGCGCTGCTGCGTCAAAGACTCAGAATGCTTCAGGAAAAGGCTGGATACCATCTGAGCACAAACAGGGAGGATGTACAGTTAGCCTAAAAGATGGAGCTTAGGTACAAGGATCTGCTCAGGTAACAGGAGCATGATATTAGTTAAAGACACCTAAACATTAAACATTCACTATCTGAATGCAGAGCTGAGATTTTTTACATGGAGAGTATTGTAATTACAGTCTGCAGCCTGTGGTTACTGATCACAGCTCACATTGCAACCGACTGAGAGCATCACACCCACCACACCTTAAAACGTTTTCATAGCCTTTGACTTTTTTCACATTTTGTAACTTTACACTCAGAAAGTCATTGTGTTGTTGGGAATGGGCTCTGGGGCCTTCATTGACCTGAGCTGGATTAAATGACACACTGTTTACTCAGCTGACAATGTTTTTTGAGTATCAGTGGAAGGAAACCTAAACAGAAATAAATGCTAGATTTTTGAAGGTTTTTAATTTTATTTATTTTGGAAGTTTTTAAAAATCCCAATTATTGTCTGCATTTTATAAATATGTGCAGCATACATGTACTTGCAACTTTGTGCTGGTTCATTACATTAAATTTGACAAAATACGTTGAAGTTTGCGGTTTTAATGGAACAAAAATGAAAAAGACTTAAAGGGTTAGAACACGATTTTCACGCAATTCTTCTAATAAAAACATTTTGTGATTATTTTCAAGTGTTTCTTCCAGAATGTCACCCAAACTTTTAACCAATTTAACTTCTAGTTGGAAGCTAAATGGGATTTTATTTCTGAAATATTTTAGCGAAGAGATGCACTGCTTGAAAAGACCAACATCTGGCTCAGTCATGAGATGAAGGTAGAACTGGCACGATCTTACTCTGTTCCTGCTTTGAATGAAGAGGTCCAACACATCCTGCCGGACCAAGTCAAAGTTTTTGTCCAGGAACTTATGAACCTGTAAAGCACATTGTTAGAGCTCACACAGAAAAGTCAAACCATGAACAAAGTAAAACAGACAGAAACGAACCTGGTAGGTGACTTTCCCTGCATAGTGTTTCAGGGTAAACTCTGGCAATGGCATCTTGGGCCTGGCATACAGTGGATCATTACCATGGTGATAGTGGCACTTCTGAAGGAAGGTATGGTCTGTAGCCTAGTGATAATTGTGGATGGTTAATGGTTGCTATGCCATGGAAACCATGTGTCTATAGCAGACATACATATTTGGAAAATTGATTCAGTCTGGCCCTGATGTAACGCTGCTCTTAATTCACACTGAGCTCCACAGACTGCAATACATTTATCTCAATAAGAGATCAATCATCTTATCATGTTGAGGTGATGAGAGCAGCAGGTAGATTATTAAGTCAGCCTGTTTAATAGTTTCATATTGATCTGGCTATGATACAATCCCTTGAATCATAGAATATTCAACTGAGAAAACTTTTAAAACTGAATTTCTTCTAAAAATTAAGCATGAACTTTCAATCAGTTATTGCGCTCAACAGTTTAGTGTCATGACATCTTGCTTCATTCAAAGTACAACAGCTCTCTACAGAAACTTGTCTCTGGATAAGATTGCTTTCAATTCACCAAAAGTCTATTAAACCTTATAAGTTCTTAACATTCTGAAAGGTTTACTATTGTCCATCCATTCATCCATCCATTTTCTTCCGCTTATCCGGGGTCGGGTCGCGGGGGTAGCAGCTTAAGAAGGGAGGCCCAGACTTCCCTCTCCCCAGCCACTTGTTCCAGCTCTTCCGGGGGAATCCCGAGGCGTTCCCAGGCCAGCCGAGAAACATAGTCCCTCCAGCGTGTCCTGGGTCTTCCCCGGGGCCTCCTCCTGGTGGGACGTGCCCGGAACACCTCACCAGGGAGGCGTCCAGGAGGCATCCTGACCAGATGCCCGAGCCAGCTCAACTGGCTCCTCTCGACGTGAAGGAGCAGCAGCTCTACTCTGAGTCCCTCCCGGATGACTGAGTTTCTCTGTCTAAGGGAGAGCCCAGAGACCCTGTGGGGAAAAACCATTTCGGCCGCTTGTATCCGGGACCTCATTCTTTCGGTCATGACCCAAAGCTCATGACCATAGATGAGGGTAGGAACGTAGATCCACTGGTAATTCGAGAGCTTCACTTTTTGGCTCAGCTCTCTCTTCACCACGATGGACTGGTACAGCGCCTGCTTAATTGCAGACGCTGTACCAATCTGCCTGTCGATCTCCCGCTCCCTTCTTCCTTCATTAGTGAACATGATCCCGAGATACTTAAACTCCTCCAACTGGGGCAGGACACACCCCCCACTCCCGACCCGAAGAAGGCATTCTACCCTGTTCTGGCTCATTTATTTATGTATTTATTTATATAGCTATGAGTTTTTACATAATTTAGTGAGATGATAGAAGAAAGATGCAACAGACTGCCGACCTGTATAGGGTGTCCCCCGCTTCTCGCCCCGAACGTTAGTTGGAGATAGGCACCAGCACCCCTCTAGGGACAAGGGTGTACAGAAAATGGATGGATGGATAGATGGATGGATGGATGGATGGATAAATGGAAGAAAGAACCTTGAACACATTGATCACCAGGTTTGGCATGTCATTCTCTTTCTTTTGGTTTTCTCATCCAGGGTGTCAGACACACACACAACTCAGATTTGTACATGTATGCATGAGTTGGAAAACAGGACAAATACAAAACTTAAATTTATGCACATTTATTTACTAACATTTACGAATTTAGATGTCTACGCATGCATTTTAATTGACAGTAATCTTACCACTCCTTATGTTTCCATAGCAACTAAAACAAACAAGAACCTGACACAGGTTGCTTGACATCATCATGTCGATGAGAACCTCTATGTTCTATGATGTCATAAATGTTCAAAGAGATACTTGACTAAACATGGTAGTGGATCGCTTCTGGCCCGCAAGACAACCCTTAACAAGCCAGTTAATGATTTATGAAGAGCTAACTTTTTGCGCTTCATGTGTTTATTCAGTACTCTCATCCACATTTTAAATGTGAAAAACAGGGAACAGGTTTGGTACCTGGGGGAAGCCGCACTGGTCGTCCAATATGCGCAGGATCCCATGAGGCTTTGCAGCAATGAGGTCAAGACACGCCTGGTTGTTGCTGAAGGACTGCGGCTGCCACTTGATCTGCTCCCGCATGTATTCCTCCTGCAGAACACATTTCAGCACACAACAACAAAGTTCATGAGGTTAATAAACCATCACAAAAATAGCATAAAGTTTATCAGGTAGGATCAGGTAATATGTTTTGAGTCCATATGATATCCATCAATTGCATTTAATCAAAAATCCCCCTGTTCCAACCATCACACTGGATGGTTTCACTGCAACAATATAATTATCTGGAGAAATGGGAGTGTTGACTTCCACGGATGAAAAATGCTAGTTGTTTTTCCAGTGGTGTTGTGGTAGTTAATACTAATGCTCTCAGAAGGAAGAAGCTTCTGTCAACTTCCTTTTTACAACAGAAATCAAAATATAAATCTTCACATTATGTTCTGAAACGTGTCCTGGAGATTTTGTTGCCAATACTTTTGTTTTGATTGGAAAATATGGTTTGAACTGAAGCCCAACTTCCACTTTCTAACTGTAACCTTATAGCTCATGTAGCTTTCCCTTGCAGTCTCTTTCGTCTATTTCCTCATGGCTTATAAGTGTGGCTCAGAGGCAGAAGGCTGAAGGTTAGATGTCAGCTTCCTCTGGTCACATGACTGTTAAGTCCAAATTACCTACCAATCAAGTGTAGAAATATAAATGTGGCTGTCGTATGAAGCGCTTTGAGTGGTCAGTGCTACAAAAAGACACCTTATGCAGTTGAACCCAGAAACTGACATATATCAAATAAAGACTCGTACACCTTCCCGTCACTGTCTGAAGTTAAATCAGACCAAGTGTGTTCTGTTTCAGGTCAGTTAAAAATATCGAGATTATTTTCCAAATATCACAGAATAATTTTTTATGCCTTATAAATCAGAAGTTTACATCCAAAATTATTTCCATTTCATTAAAAATGAGGTAGAGCACAGATGATGATGTTTCACGATTTTGGAAACGTTTGATAGTCTCACTGACATATCTGAGATAATTGGAGGAACACCTGTGGATGTATGTTAAGCCCACAGTTTGAACATTTTGCTTTCTTGTCTGACAAGAAATCAACCGAGATATCAGAAAAAGAATCATGGAGCTGCACAAGACTGATTCCTCCTTGGGAACAATTTGCTGAAGCTTGTAGGTCTTAGGTTCAACACCCCTACTGGGAGCGACAGGCCTTAATACAGATTAAAGGAAAAAGTAGGGAAAAGGATATCTGCCCTGAACAGACAGCTTGATCTATGTCTCTAGTGACAAAGTCACACAGTGTTCTGTCTTTAAATTCACAAAACAACAATTTGTCTCCAACAGCTGCTCTGAGATTCACAGCTTAGCTCAGATTTGCAGAGCTCAGAGGCTCTGTCTGCAGCTTTGGATTTTTTGATTTATGTTTACTTCATGATTCACATTGCCTTGTCAGACCCGCATTATATGTGATCACAGGTATAAAGCTCTGCTCTGCCTGAACGATCCTCCACCAGCAGACAGAGATAATTGCATTATCATGTTTCACAAACTATGTCCAGTCAAGGAAGGCTCATATCAGGCAAGGTGAACCTTCAAAGCAACACACAAACACCACACACGTAAGCATGAAATACAGGCTGGAGTGAGTAGTGCACAACCTTAATAGAGCTTAACTTTTATGTTTGCATGTGTGACTATTGGATTATCTGAAAGAAGAGCTGCATCAACTGTTAGAGTGAAAGCATGACTGAGTGTGTTACGGATGTAGCTTTGTAATGATCTTGGGTTGTTTGAGGTTAGATGTTTGTTTCTATGTTTGCACTTTTCCGTGCTCTAGTTCTTACTTTTTAGTTCAGTCTTTAACAGCTTAGTTATTCCTGCCTTTCCTTTATCAGTTATTGTTTACTTCATCCTCAGCTCTTCTCATGTTCTCTGTCCTTCCAGCCTGTATCTGGTCTCTCCTCACAGCTGTACCCTGTTTCCAACCAGCCATGTGTCACTTGGCAGTAATCAAGA
Source organism: Phalloptychus januarius (assembly GCA_902982915.1). NCBI lineage: Eukaryota > Metazoa > Chordata > Actinopteri > Cyprinodontiformes > Poeciliidae > Phalloptychus > Phalloptychus januarius. Next base: position 146,768 of record CADWAE010000061.1, read on the forward strand.
TCTCCAGTACTAAAGCCCTTCGTTTCCTTTCACATGCTCCTGGTGTGCTGCAAATGCTGCAGTGACTTCATCAAAGCCTTAGCCAGGACTGGTGTCTACTGTTTGAACCGGTGTCTACTGTTTGAACCGGTGTCTACTGTTTGGACCGGTGTCTACTGTTTGAACCGGTGTCTACTGTTTGAACCGGTGTCTACTGTTTGGACCGGTGTCTACTGTTTGGACCGGTGTCTACTGTTTGAACCGGTGTCTACTGTTTGGACCGGTGTCTACTGTTTGAACCGGTGTCTACTGTTTGGAACAGTGTTATGCACCTAGTGATTTGTGTTGCTTATTCAAGGCCTCTTGGCATAATATCCCTGCCTGACTTTCCTTGCCAACAACAATCAGGGAGTGAACCTGTCAGAGGAAACATGATCAAAAAACCCAAATCCTCCAGTCTTTCAGGGGCAGGTCCAGTCAAGTATCAATTCTTTGTGGAGCAAGAACAAGTCAGAACTCAAGTCTCTCTAATGGACAGAGCCAAGACAAGCCTCTGGTCTTTAAGAGGCAAGTCCTGATTTTCAGATGAAGATTCTTCATGGGTCTTGAGTCTCAAACTCCACTGTCAGTCAAGTCTCAAATTGTTGTTTTTGACTTAAATGTGATGAAGTGGAAACCCGAGAGTTGAGTTGTTATCTCTGGACTAAGAACTGGCTTCTCAGAGACTTTATTCATTTCTACAATTTAACTTATTTAATGTATGATAAATTTTCATCATAAAACAAAACCTTCCACCAATACTGTTTCTGCTTAAATGAGCAGAGACAGTGGTCTTGTGGAAGTCAAAAGAAGAAATTTAAGCCAAACGAACACATCGACAACATCTGAAATCTGTATTTAATAATTAGAAAAGAATCTAAAATGCCTGACAGTGAATATAAAGCTTTCAACTAATATCTCTTTTAGAATCACTTGGTTGAAGGAAAGTCATATTTTAAAACAAACTGTTCTCTGCTATTAATGATTTACAAGAAAATTAGGTTGATGAGGTCAAATTTAAGCCCTGAATGATTTGGCAGAGTTAAAAGGATCTGCAAGCAGAAACCGTCCCTGTGGATATGATCAGGTACAAATGGATGAAAAATCAACCAAAGACCAAAGAAAAACATCTGTTGACTTTCAGAAAGTCTGAAAAAACAGCTGCTTAAGAACACTTACAAAAACTAGAAGTAAATCTGGCTTTGAATAGTCAAATACACGTATGAGAAATTTTTTCCAGTTCTGTGTATAAGTTCTTGATCTAGAAGTCTTGTGATCTCCCTGACCTGCTCCTCCTGGAAGACCACTCTGTTGAAGTAGAATTGCAAAGTTTCATTTGCGTAGTTGATGCACAGCTGCTCGAAACTGTTCACCTGTAGCTCCTGAAGAGCAAGAGAGAAGACATTGGGTAAGTTAACAGTGGCGAGTTTTAATCCATCACCGCAGGAAAATCTGCAGAAGAGATTGCTTCAGAGCGTGACCTCAAATCCGTAGATGTCCAGAACGGAGATGGAGAGGGCTTCGGTGCGAGGATAGACCCGTCCGTTGATGCGCTCTGTCAGCCAACTAAAGAGCAGCGAGTACAGGATCTTGGCAACAGCATCTCTGTAAAAAAAAACACACACAATAAGGTTTCTATGGAAACAGAAAACTGGGTTCCTATGGTAACAGAAGACATCTGAAAAATCTCCTCCCAGCCCTGAGGATCCTTTGTCCTCACATGCCTCAACCAAAGATTGGAAGAGAATATCAAAGACTCTCCACTCCGCCTCTCTGTGAAGACTCCTGTTGCAGTTTTTTTTTATAGAAGAGTTAAAACAAGAACATTAAAAAGCTTCAAATAAGACTGTCAAGCATGGTTCAGATGCAAGTTCTTCCAAAGACAAAATGCTATAACCTCATGTTAAACTTCTTTTACTGAACATTTACTCCAGGCACTCACCTGGCATCTAAAGCACTATCCACCGTCAATGGAGTGTAGATCTTTTCCCTCCCTGTATCCTGAGGGACAGAGGAGGACAGAGTTCAAAGACACAAATCGGATAACCGGCCTCACACCACCGGTATGATAACAGTCTGGAAACATAAAAACAATCCATTAAGGCTGAGTGTGAGGTTGGCCATGTGCTTACAGTCATTTTAAAAGTGACGGCTTTCTGCAGACTCTCTGGTGAAACCTGCAGCAGCTCGGCTACAACTCTGATCTCCTGTGCACTCACCACCGCCGCCGCCGCCTCCTGGCCCTCGACCTGGACGGAGGTACATGCATGCAGCAATGCTGTCACCATCTGTTGTGTCTATGAAACTGAACGGACTTATATGTTCCATTACCTTGCAAAGGTATCCATACTCCTGACACTTTTTAGCATCACGCCACATGAGACTGTGACATGACAAACACCAATGCATTTATTTAATACAGAAATGCTGGAAAGATCTGCAGCTCAGGAGAGTGTGTTGCAGTGACATTTTTTAAAAATGGGCCTCGGTGGCGGTTTCCCACATCGGCAATAGAACACAGAGCGGTGCAAAAGAACCAGATAAACAAAAAATGATTTGCCAGTCACACCTTGAAAAAGTTTTCCATTGCTTTATGTATGTACAGTCCCTGAGGAGATGGTGTCGCCTGCTTGCTGCTAAAGAATGGCTGACTACTTGACAAGTATTGCGAGGAACTGTACTGCCTTTAATTATGCTTTGGCATTTAGATAATTTCCTGCACTGTGATTGTTTGGGGGGTATTGTGCAAAATTGACTTTTTGAGCTTTACGTCACATTCTGATGTCATTTTCTAATAAAAACATACCCGGAGCGTTGCTTTGACTCATTCATGCATATTTGAGAAATCCTTGAATTGCTCATCGTGATGATGCCTGAGAGAACTGCCTGAGACAGAACCTCCCCCCTTTACTCTTCTGCCCTATAACTCCACCAGAAAGCAGTGACTTACAAACTCCAGGTGGAACTGCACATCATCATGCAACGCTCCTAAAACAGCATCGATGTATGGAGAAGCAATGATGTGCTGAAGGGGAATTGCCAGAGATTCTTAAACACACAGCACAATCTCAAGGTGAAGACAAATTTCTAAGACAATCAAAATGCTGTATTTTGATTTATACAGGATTTTCACGACTGAAGGTGACATTGTCTCTTGTCAAGTGTTATTTTCCAATCATTTCACAGTTATGTTGAGCTAATAGATACAATTCCAATAAACAAATTGAAATGTGTGGTTACAATATAGACAAGTTGTTGAAAACTTGAAGTGGTATGCATCCTTTTGCAAGGCGTGTATGTGTCAGTTTGACTGAGAGAGACCTGATGTGACTGGAAGTAGACATTCCCCAGGTGAAGCACCGAGGACAGAAGTCTGTAGATGCCATTTTGCTCTTCTGGGGTGAAGCACAGGATGTCCATGGCACTCAGCAAACGCCTGAAATCCTCCCCATCATCCTTACCCTCAATGGTGCAGTTTCCTCCCTGCGCACACATGAAAACACACATGAACACACCCAGACACACAGCCGTCGTCTCATTAGCATCACTGACAATGTACTTAACCTCATTTAATTTCATTCTGATTTCAGAACAACTCATCAGCAGCTCTCTGCTTATTGTTGCTAACTTCTGAAGTTTCGCTGTGCGACACTGAACATAAAAAGATCCCCTTCAGAGTGTCACAACACATTAATGCTTATTACCAACAGAATGTAAGACATTTTCCATTAAGAAACTAAGTGCACCCACTTTCACTTCTGACATTTTATGCATCAGTGCATAATGAAAACTTATATGGTCTTTACCAGCTACATTTTTTTAATTCTTCTCGACAAAAACAGACAAGAGTCAACATTGTTATTAACCAAAGATGAAGACATCTTGAAAAAGCATAAGGTAAAAAATTAAAATAATCCGTGACTTGATAACTAACAATAACTTGAGATGTTATTCCATAGATGGCTAAGAGAAGACATGCAGCAAATGGCGTGACCAGGACTCAAACCCTGGTCAACTGCATCAAGGACTATAACCTCTGCATGTGGAGTCCAGGCTCTAACAACTGAGCCACCCAGCCTGAGTCCCTGTTTCTGTCTCTACACAGCATTTGCCCTCTATCTTCACACATATGCTCTAAAAGAGGCACCATGGAAGAGGAAGTGAACTGGAAGAGAGTAATCCATGCTCCCTTCTCCCAAAAATCTGTGACTTGTTCACTGCCCTATTTATCAATACCTGCTTTAATGACTATTGCATCTGATTGGCCAGAAAATTGGCCTTAAGTGAAACCACACAGAGAAGATACTGTCAAAAATAGAACAAAATAAATCATCCACCACACAGATGAGATGAGTATCACTATGAAAGCAACCTGGGCTTCAGCTGGCTGATCGCCTCCATGCCAAATGGCAACGATGCAGCAACTCAAAGAAGGAGCCCAGACCATTTATTCACACTGTACAGTGCCTCAGCATGCTTTTCAGTAGGCTTAGACAATATTCAGATTTTTAATAGTCTTGCATAAAATATAATATTGCTGTTTTGAATTTTCTTGGGGTATAAGTAAAAAAAAAACAAAAACAGACAATATATTTCTAAAAATATTTCTTAGTGAAAAATAAATGTCTAATTTACAAGTTTACTCTTTTGACTGAATTGCTAAAATGAATTAGACCTTTAATCAATGGTGTTTTAATGTATTGAGATGCACCCAAGTCTTCCCTGGTGCAGTGCTGTGTGAATGGACCTGGTTCAGGTAGTAGTACGTCTCGGCCTCCTGCAGATACAATGAGCGCTTCTCATGAGGGGAAAGACCCGCCAGCATCTCATAGAAGATATGGTAATTCCTCTCTGATTTGGCCTGTGCATTAAAAAAAACACAAAGGAGCTTAAATCAATCATTTGTTCAGGTGAAGGATAGTAACCAACAGCACTAACCAAAGGCCTCCTGCCTCTACAGCAAATACAATCCTCAAGGACTAACGTCATGCAACCTTTAGATGCGTCACTTCTCTAACACAGCAGAATTAAATTATTCATGAGGGGTGCTTGCCCAGCCCCTTGTTCTACTTTTTTTCATACAAATGGTCTGGATCTAAGGCAGTTGAAGTTTAAGTTTAAATGTTTACTCAGTTGCTGATGCACACAGTTTGACACTATGAGGAATAGAGCCATTACATCTATGCCAGCAATAAAATGTTTAAAACATTCCTCTTGCTCCAGTTTAATAGTTTATGATTTAGAAGCGTGGCCAACATGGACTGAATGACTTCGTTCACTGACATTGCTAAACTACAACCACGGCAAGTTGCAATTCTAAAATGGAGAAAAGAAAATCTCCACCAATCGTTCCTCCTCTACACTGATTGGCCAGGATGAAATGCATCCAGAGAAATCGAACTCATCAGGACAAATCCCACACAGAGCACTGAAGGGAGATGAGAATCAAACAGGATTGCATATGAAGGAAACAGCCAGGCTCGTGTTAGAGAACAGATGCATCCAAACGTTGTGGGTTAGTAGTTATTTGGGACATACTGTCCACTTTCTCAGTATTACTCATGTGTAAGAAGACTCCTCCTGACACGCAGAGTGTGTGTAGTGGCGTGTGCTCTTGTGTTTTTCACCTGAAAGACAATGCGGGACTTCTCCAGCAGATACTGAGACGTTATGGCACCACTGATTACACCCCTGGTGAACGGCACATAGACATTCATCACTGTGTTAGGTAAGAGGTCATGCATGTGTAATGTGGTTGGATCCACTATGTCACTGGTCTAAGAACACAACTCATCATGATGTAGATGCTTCTGGGACATGTTTACATATTTACCAGGAAGACCCTGGAAAGACAAGTCATCTGACATTAACTAAGAGTTAAACTAACACAAAATTAACCTGATGGCATCACACGGGAACATGTGGTTCTATGTATAACACACTATGAAAATAATTGAAACTGAAAGGTGCTTAAAAGTTGTTCAATCAAAGCGAGAGCAGAAAGTATAGTCACTTACTCCTCCATGTAGATCTGTGTGTATTTTCCAAAGCGTGAGGAGTTGTCATTGCGAACTGTTTTGGCATTTCCAAAAGACTCCAGCAGGGGTGTAGCCTCAAGGATCTGATGAGACATCGCCAATAAAACATCACTGGTTTTCTAATATGAAAATGTTGTTTTATCATGTATAAATAAAAAGAAATACCTCAATCTGAACGAACATGATGCATATGGGGAGGAAAAATAAGTTCATTAAAATGTAAAAGTATGAAGCTAAATTGGAATGAAGCTACAGAGAGAATCAGTGAATACCTGCTGAGTGACGTTGCGTTTGTAATTTATGGCTGTCAGGTAACGAAAAATCATCTTTGTGGCCTCAGTCTTTCCTGACCCACTTTCTCCACTGGAAAAAGAAAAACCATGAGCATAGAGACACATTGTGCAGGAGTTTTAATTGGTAAGAAAAGTGTTCTCAAAATGTTTAGGTAGGGTACTGAAGAGGGGTGGATGAGTGCGTAGAAAAGCTCTGTATATATAATATGAATTTCACTAAAATTGCATATTTTTTATGATATTCTCATTTCAGAATATTCCAGCAAATGGTCTTAAAAAGTTGGTATAATCAGTTAACACAATTCTGGATTACAAAAATACAGTTTATTGTCATTCATATACAATATTGACAAAGAATTTTCATTATTCTTAGAATCCCCCATAGAAAAGACATTAAAATGGTAATATTTTGTTCAGTTTAAGAGCTCTTTACTCAAATCAGTATTTAATAAAAACATATTAGCAGCAGTAACAGTGACAACATTTCCTACCTGATCACAATACATTGGTCCTTTTTGGCATCCATCATGGTTGTATATGAGAGATTAGCAATGGCAAAGAGATGACTGCAACACAAAGAGACAGTTTTCATGGATGACCGTTATTTTTACGCCTGTCACTTCTGTGTGCTGAGTGTGTCTGTTTTATGCATATGTGGTGGTGAAAAACATGAGCAAACGCTGCCTTGGGAACCAACCAGCTACAATGTAACAGTAGCCTATCACTTACATATGAGAGTGCAGGCATTTACACCCTGCTTACCACGATACTGAATCGCTAAGTAGAGCTTACCACATAGATGTGCTCAGAACAAGAGCACAGCTGATACAGTTCAATAATATGAAAGTACTCTTACAAAAGTACTTTATACCTGCAACTTTTACACATTTTTACAAATGCAAACCTTGTATTTTATTATTATGTTACGATAGTGTTTGAAGCAATTTTCCAACTGTTACATGCCTGTCAGGCTGTTTGTTTGTTTTCCTTCCCACTTCTTTTGTTTCTCTTCCGAGGAAGTAGGGAAGCTGGAGCCAATCTCTCCTAATTAGATCCTCTCCACCATGGGCCAATCAGGATCCAAGGAGGCCTTATATAAGCAGCACACCGGAGGAACAGAGGCCTGCTCCACCTGGCCGGCTAGCTAATGCTTGTTGTATTTTGGGCTCTTAGTGTGAAGGTTTGTGGTGGGAGTTAGAGGACAAGGTAAGCTTGGGGTACCCTGTACATCTTCATCACGTAGGTGCTTTTCTGTTACATACACTAGGTAAGCAGGTGGGTGCCACCCATGTACAGTTTTGGTAAAACCTTTGTTAGAACAGGCAGGAAGGGTTTTCTTTTCTATTTCGTTTTGTAGCATAGATGATAGTTAGGCCTTGTTTTGTTTTATTAATTTATTTGATTTGATATCACTTAACTGTCCCTTTCTCCCCCACAGTTGGACAAGCCTTCTGGGATTTTGATTATCAATAAATCCCTCCTTTTTTTCCATATACACTTGGACTCGTTTTAATTTTTGTGGTTGTAGTGTTACTCTCCTGCTCATAAAAAGAGGGCGGGGGGGCGTAATACCAACTTTTAGATATTTCACTTTCCATCCCCTTAAAATGGGAAGATGATACCACAACTACTAACTTATCAAGGACATCAGCTAGTTTGAAAAGCGCAACAAACAGAACATTTCCAAAAGGAACAGACAAGAGGTCAATGGTAACACTAGAGGAGATGCAGACATCCGCAGCTCAATTGGGAGCATCTGAATAAATAAGAATTAATGATTCTCTCCTACATTTTACTACAACAGCAGGAAGAAAACAATAAGAAGTCCTGTTTAGCTTTTGCCACAAGGAATGTAAGGAACAAAGCAAAACATGTGGAAGAAGGTAATCAGCAGACGAGACCAAAACTAAAGCTATTGACCCACATGCAAAAAACAATGTGTGTGACAGAAACAGAGACAGAATCACACCATCCCCACAGTGAAACATAGAGCTATCAGCATCATGCTGTGATGATGCTTTTCTTAAGCAGGGACAATAGGAAGCTGGAATAGCACATGGGTGGAATACAGAGAGATATTGAAAGAAAACCAGCATGAGGCTGCAAAAGAATTGAGAACTTTGCTTAATTCCTCAGCAGAATGATCGATTGGAGCAAAATATAGAAGAAAACCAGCTTGCAAAGCTTTTAAAGAAATACCACATAACTCCGGTTATGTGGTATTTCTTTGAAACATCATTCTACAAAATAATAATTAAGTGAGGATCACAACACCAGGTCTTACGGGGGGTTGTCACTCAGACCGTGGCCTTCATACTGGTGCACCAGGTCTGTGCCGTAGATGTTGAGCAACTTGTATGGATTCACAGACACGAGGATGTTCCCTATGTAGGTCTGAGGGAAAGGAACAGAACGTAAACGAGGGAATTCACTTAGTGTTTGTGATATTTGGACAGATTAGTTTATTGTCATGCTATACGCTGAACGTACATATGTAAGTTCATGGTCAAAGCGTTTCTTCAGGTTCATTAGAACAGTGGTCTCATTCAGCTCACTGAAATTAAACAGAGGAAATTAAAGACAGACCCACTGAAAACACATGGTCACAATTAATTAGCAGTCATGCATTCACTTTGAAATCCATTCTTCAATATTATAGAGAAACAATTTGGGTTTTCATAAACTTTGGTTCCAATGGCATAAATTCACCTTTTCTTAAGATTGGAAAAAAATTTGTTTCATACAAATTTACTAAAGTGCTGCATCAAATAAAATCATAACAAGTAAAGTTTTACTTGTTAGGATTTTAACACATAAAAGCTTAATGACATGTCAAAATCATCAGAAGAGTGTAGCATGAAGAAAATGTGAAATATTTTATTTGGTCTGAATTGTGCTTACGGGAGCTGAGTCATGTCTTCCATTCCCTCTGCCCAGCGTACAACTCTGTGGTTTGTTGTGGGCATGCTTATTATAGAAAAAATCTAAACACAATTAATGTGCAATTATTGTGGCATTAGATCAACAAAACAAAAAATAAATTTAAGAAACATAACCAATATTAGTTGCACAGCTGACATAACAATGTAATAGATTGTGAAGTTGGTGAACATTAAAGAAAAAAGCGTGTGACTTTTCATCTGTTTAACCTAATGTTGAACTATGAAACATGAATATAAACAGGTACCTTGTCATACCAGCTTTGACCTGGTACTCTAGCTCTGCCAGGAGTCCACTCAGGGTTCTGGTGTTGTTTTTCTGGAACCTGGGGGCTTGGTGAATATCCTTCCAACATCCCATCTTCTTTGTACATAGACCACTTGGACAAATTCTGAACAGTTCCATGTGGCAGAACCCTTTCAGCTGCCCAAACATTTTCACCACCTCCTGCTCCACCTCTGGCATTCCTGGCCCAGTGGCCAGATCGTGGCCCATACGGAGGTATCACAGCATAGCGATGGTCTTCCCCCTGAAGCTCTGTTGGCACAGTGTACGAAGCATAGCGAAGCTGCTGATTTTGGATGGCATCGGACAATTTTGGGTTGCGGAACTGGCGTGTGAGAAGAGAGCCATCTGGAAGCCTGTGAAACAAAGAATAGCTCTTTTTCTGTATAGAAAATATCGCCTAGAGTTGTATTATATTGTCTAAATATGAGGTTAAGGAGTCCAGGAACCACATTTCCATTCTAACTTTTCATTACTTTTGCAAGAGGTACTTATAAAATTTTTCTCCTATTGACCATGACTGAATTGTTTAGTTGTTTTTTTAAGTTATCTCTAAAACATCTTTTGTTATGGTTTTTAAAGTTGACCAGTTTTTGTCTTTGTTTGGACAGAAAAACACATAAAAATGCTGCTTGTTACAAAGATGTTGGAATTCAGGCTCAGTTAGGCTCTTTGATTAATGTCAGGGATCTTCTGAACCACATCTGGAAATGTCTTTGTATGTTTCAGTTTCAACCACATTTTTTGATCGTTTGCAAGTAACAGCATCCTTTCTGTATCTGTGCAACAACATTTTACTGAAGGGATATGTTAAAAAACTAAATATTTATCATTGAACATGTCATTCATTGCAAAATTGTGTAAACTTGAGTCATTTTTTATAATGTCCAGCTTCTATTAATAATGTAATTCCACACCTGTAAGTGATACCACGCAGCTCTTCATTCTGCAGTGCAGAGGCCAAGTTGGGGCTGGTGGGTTTGGGTGCACCCGACAGGACTGAGGAGTCAGAGAGATGGTAGAGTCCAGCAGAGCGAAGCCCCTGATTCTGCCTAAGAGCAGCTGCCAGGTTTGGAGTAGATGGCTTCTGGCCAGGCATAACTAAAGAACCATCAGGGAGCCGGTATGACGCACCTCGAAGATCCTGGTTCAGAAGAGCCTAAAGGTGGTGGATCAAAGAACTTAGTGAATATCACAATGGCCATAAACCGCTAACCTATGGTGCCTTGCAAAAAAAAGAAACTTATGTATTATTGTAATTTTCAATGATGAACCAATAAAGAAAATTGCAGAATTGGGAAGCAAAAAAATACGGGAAGAGTTTGTCTGGACACGTTATTTGTGAAATACAGCAGACCTGTCACAATAACACATTTGGCTTGACAATAAATTGTCCCAAAAGTTATTCTGATAAATGATAATGTGTCTCAATTACTTGAGACAATGTCTTCATAATAAGAAGACATTCTCAGAGATCAATAAACTTTAACATTGTAACTGTAAGACATTCTATATCCAAAATAAATACGCGAAACAATAGAGACAACATATAAAATTAATTATGAAATCTCTGTAAACAAAATTGTCTTTAAAAAAAGGACTACTTGAGACCAAAGCAGCAGACTGAAGACTTTTGTCATCCAGTTTTTTGTAGTAAGAGAGAGGGCAAAGACAAAAACGATAAATTATGTAAATAAAAAGCTCCTTTTAATTTATCATGCGATCAATTGATTTATTGCTTATTGCAACAGGCCTAGTTATATGGCTTCTTGCAACAATTAAGTTAGAGTCATTTTGTAATACCAGTACCAAGCACACTTTGTAGCAGTTAGGGCAATTCTGCTTCCATGGTAAGGTTCATGCTGAGTGTGGATCAGCACATTGGACACAATAATATTTCTTGATGCATTTCTGCCCTTTGCATGATTTTTGGCATTTATTATTGCTTCAACATCCATTACCCTTGTGGTCTTGCATCGAGTTTCTGCAGAGGCCTTGGGCAAACCTAACAACACATCACTTTTCAAATCATGCCACTTATTGCCAATCACAATTAATAGTATTTACTACAGGATTATTGGCTTGTATTTACTAATCCATACCAAAATCATACCACTTTTTTTATAAAGCACTTAAAAACAACAGAGTGGCTAACTGAATTGTAATACTAAAAGTGAAAGAACAGGAATAAAACAATAAAATAGCTATAAGCATATTTTAATAGGAGCTATTAAAATATGAAAAAGTTCAATGGCTATTAATATTTCTGCAATACAATATATAAAATGTTTACTCTATAAATTCAACAGGCTGAAGCTTCTACTATATGTTTAAATTTAGTCCACACTTTGAACAGCTTGTGTCAAATTTTGAACAGAGAAAACATACTTTGGAAAGATTAGGGCCAGCTGGTTTTCTTGGGTCAATGATGATGGTTCCATCAGGCAGAGTGTAGGATACCCCTTTTAGATATGGATTTTGCAGGGCTGCTGTCAGGTTTGGACTCTTTGGCTTCCTTGGGTCCACAATAATAGTTCCATCTGGAAGGGTGTATGAAGCAGCTTTCAAGGCTTGGTTAGCAAGAGCCTATAAGAACAAAGGACTTCTGTTAAAGTGTCTGCAACAACAACAAAGCAGTAGATTACTGAAAAATATAAACGGCAATATTTTGAAACCTTATGTCCTAACTACAACAACACAAGGACAAAAATTTAGAGAAACATCAGAAAAGAAATCTCCATTTATAGCTAACCTTTGCCAAATTTGGTGACACTGGAGTATTTGGGTCTCGAACCCCCTGCGGTAGAGTAAATGAGGCATTCCGCAATGACGAGTGTTGAAGAGCATTAGACAGGTTTGGAGAGGTAGGTTTCCGTGGATCAATGATGATGGTGCCATCTGGGAGGGTGTACGAAGCACTCTTCAAGTAAGGGTTCTGAAGCGCTGCCGTAAGGTTGGGTGTCTTTTGTGTTTGGGAGTCTATCACAATGGTTCCATCAGGAAGAGAGTAGGAAGCTTCACGTATGGCTGGGTTGTTCAAAGCCCTACTGAGGTTTGGGGAAATAGGATGCTGAACAAAAAAAGTGTAACAATTATTTATAATATTATTGCAAGCATTATATGTTATTGAAATGAGATGTATATATTAACTACTGTTAAACTGAATGTAAAGTACTACAGGTCATTGGTTACTTTCTGTCTGGAATCTATAATGGTGCCATCAGGAAGAGTATATGAAGCCGTCCTCAGATGCTGGTTTTGAAGAACTCCAGAAAGGTTAGGAGACATTGGCTTCTGAAGTAGACGAGGGTCCTGTTTGAGTTTAAGACAGAGAGTAAAAAAAAAGAGAGATCAATTGAAGTTATACCTTTTTGCCTTTGAAAAGTCATTTATTTGAACATATTATTTACCCTGATAACTGATCCATCGGCCATTATATATGAGGCATTCCGGACTTGTTGGTTTTGCAATGCACGGCCAAGCAATGGTAAAGAACGGGGATCTGCATATGGACTCATAAAGGTTCTTCCTGGCAGCTGGTATGATGCCTGCATCAACTGTGGGTTCTGCAGAGCTCTTCCCAACATTGGAGAAGAGGGTGATTGAGTTACAACTGAGGACCGTCTGAGTTGCACAGGTGTCTGAAAAGATGCCTGGCGGAGATGTGGGTTTTGCTGCAGAGCACTCTGGAGCTGAGGCCCAGCTGGGGCATAAGGATTCCGTTGTTGCATTATGGGAGATTTTAAATTAGACACATTACGCAAATCAGTTTGGTTTTGCAGTGCATTTTGAAGCAAAGGTACTGTGCTAGGTTCAGAGATGTAATCATATGGCGTACCAACAGTTGGTTCATATGGAGATTGTAACTGTGGAGTTTGATAAGAGGCCATGCCTTTCATTGCCTGACTATGTCTCATGGCTCCAGAGAGCAGTGGAGATGAGGGCACAGATGGTGCATATGGAGACTGGGGTCTCTGAAGTGGAGAAACATAAGATGCTTCTCTTACTGCTTGGTTTTGCAGTGCTCCAGAGGGCATTTGTGAAGGAGGAAGCAAAGGCTGCTGATAAGGTGATGTCGGTCTCTGCAATGTAGGATCATGAGGTTCTAGTAATTCTGAAGCCATCAAACCCATGCCTACCATTTGGACAGTTTCTGGTCCAAGTGCTGAAAAAGCATCCGGTTGAATAGCCTGGTTTTGCAAAGAACGGGACAACATAGGAGATGAGGGACCAACAAGTTGTTGTGATACCTCAGTATAAGGAAACGTGGCAAAACCAGTTTGGTCTTGCAGTGCATCTTGAAGTAATGGTGTTGGGCCAGGCTCAGAGATGTAATCATATGGCATAACAACAGTTGGTCCATATGGTGATTGTAAAAGTGGAGTTTGACAAGAGGTCATACCTTTCATTGCCTGACTATGTTTCATGGCTCCAGAAAGCAATGGAGACAAAGGTACAGATGGAGCATATGAAGATTGAGGTCTCTGAAGTGGAGAAACATAGGATGCTCCTCTCACTACCTGGTTTTGCAGAGCTCTAGAGAGCATTGGTGATGAAGGGAGCAGAGGCTGCTCATAAACAGACATCGGTCTTTGCACTGGAGGACCTTGGAATTCTATCAATTCCGGAGCCATCTGACCCATGCCCACCATTTGGTGTGCTTGTGGTCTAAAGGTTGAATATGAACGTAATCTAAGATCTTGGTTCTGCAAAGACCTGGATAATATGGGAGAAGAGGGGTCAACAAATTGTGGTGATGGCTCAGCATAAGGATCAGCATAGGGATCTGACACAATGGACTGACGATTTAGTCGAGGAGAGAGGCGTGGAGATGGACTGCGTGACATGTATTTAAGGGAGGGTTGAGGGGATGGTGGAGGCATGCTTCTTATCGACTGCCGGGCTCTAAGGGGACGCCCTCGAGCAATGGGGCGAAGAGGAGGACGGACAGATTCTTTTCTCGCCAGGGGAGCTCGGTGGCCAATACGAGGGGAATGGAAAGGAGAAGAGTGAAGGGAGGAGTCTATGGTAAGTACAGAAGATCTATTACTTCTCACAGAAGAAGCACGAAATGGGCGCACATTTTGTGTGGGTGGGGGCACTGGACGTCCTCTGAGACCCATGGGTGAGGGCCTGACGGTACCTAAAGGAACATTTCCCAATGCCCTAGGCCTGGCCAGTGGCGTGGGGTCCCTGAGCAGCCGAGTTGAACGACGAGAAAGAGTAGGGGAGGATGGAGCTGGCCGAGGCCCTGCAGGAGATAAACTTCGGCGAGAAGGTGAGGGCGAAGGCTGAGGAGAGAGAGGTGGTGATGCATGACCAGGATAAAGGGAGGGTGGATCATGAATATTTCTCCCTCCCAATGGACTCCGAGCAGAAGTGGGTGATGGCTGAGGACTCCGCATCCTCCTGGGAATGTGGGGTGATGAAGGGGGCGAATGCTGCCTCATTGATCCTCTCTCCAAGGGTGGAAGACTATGACGAATTATGGAGGCTCGGGGAGAATGGGGGGGTGACGATGCTCTGGCCAAAGGGGAAAGTGACTTCAGAGGCCGTCCTGTGCGATGAAGAACTGGGGACACCATAGGAGAAGTAGGTTGTGAAATCTGTCTAGACAAAACAGATGGAGGTCTTTGAGCATTAATTAGCCCACCCTTCATGGAAGGTTGTGGGGAGGGGATCTGCCTTCTTGCAGCCATGGGGGTGGGGACTGACGAACCCATGGCAGAAGGATGGCGTTGCATTTGTGGAGAGGGTATGATGACAGAGCGACGAGATGGAGTCGGAGAAGATTGCATGCGCCGTATAGGGAGAGGAGACATGGTCGCTTGTTTAATGATCATGGCTGTTGGTGTTGGGATTGTTGGGAGGCTGTAACCTTGCCTCTGTGGTATCATCATTGGGTCTGTCATCATCTGCAGTGGTGAAGAAAGACATACATTATACTCTGCCGGTATTAACATAAGCTCATGCTAAAAACAAAGACACTACATATTTTCATGTAGTGTTGAGGAACAACCTGGGCAGTTTAGCACCTCCTATCAAAATTACATCATGTATAACATGTCCTACAATCAGATCAATCAGCTGGCCTTGTTGTTAGCAGCAGCTGAAAGTAACTAAAACAGTTACTTTTAATGTAACTTAATTACTTTCCAAATCAAGTAGTCAGTAATCTAACTAAGTTACTTTTTCAACGAGTAGTCAGTAATCCGATTAAAGTTACTTTTTCAAAGTAACTGTGCCATCACTGGTCATAACACCTCAATATCTGCAAGTACTATCCTCTTAGGTATAATAAGCCATTCCCTCTTGGACTAAAGCAACGACAGAAAACTACAATTACCTGTGGTGAAATTAGTTGTGGAGATATTGGTTGTTGTTGGAACAACTGCTCTGACATCATCTGCTGCTGGGGAAGCATTATTTGCTGGGGCATCGATTGCTGTTGTGATGACATCTGTGTGGGCATCATTTGGGGTAACATATTCTCTTGTTGAAACATCATTGGCTGCTGTGGGGATATTATCTGTTGTGTTGACAGTAGTTGTTGCTGTTGAAAAGGAAACAGTTGTGGTTCTGATACTGGCATTTGCTGTTGAAATGACATGTCTTCGAGTTGATATGGTGTAAGAGGAATCTGGTCTTCATACTGGATGTCTGACATGTCTTCAAACTCAGGATCGGGAGGCAAATTAGGTGGAGGAGGCATAGGAACATCTAATCGCTCTTTTCCAAATAGGCGCACTTGTGGTCTAGGAACTCTAAATGTTATGTCCCCTTGCTGAAGACCTCCCAAATCATCCCCAATTTGATTCATATGACCTACATATTGGTTTCCATTCAGGCTGTCTACGTTACCCATACCGGATGCTCCAAGTTCAAAGACCTGTTGGCCTCCATGTGGGAATGGAATCTGTTGGGAGCTCAAGTCTTGGTATATTCCAGGTTCGCTATATCCGACCTGAAAGTCTGGTTGAAATCCTGTTTGCAATCCCATAGTTACAGCAGGATCCCCATAATAACCTTGAGGCCCAATGTCAGAGTAACCCAATTGTCTATTTGCATAGTAAACTCCCTGATCATTTTCATCATAGTAAAACTGAGCCTGAGGATCAAGAAATCCTCCCATTTCCCCTTCATACATACCACCCATATGCATTTGAGGATAATAATCCAGGGCTTCATCATCATACATTGCCTTTTGTTGTTGGTACCCATAATACTCAGCTTCCTCAGTGTCATAATACCCTTGGGCAGAGGGGTAAAGGTTATTGTAATCATTAAATCCATCATCATAATATTCAAAATTTGTATCATAGAGTCCGTCTTCCTCATAGTAACCCAGATCTTGATATTCTGAACCTTCCATCTCATTCTCATAGTATCCATACTGACCATATCGTCCATATTCTGGTGCTGACTCGACACCATAATCACCATAGCCATCTTCGTACCTGTAACCTCTCTGGTCAACAACATAGTGCTGGTCATATCCATCATCTTCCTCCCCAAACGTATAACCGTTGTTTTGGTAACCATGCAGAAACCGTCTGGAGCTGGATTGTCGTGTTTTGCCTCTATGGCCATCTAAGCCATGATGCCTGGAATTTTCTTGCATTTTTTTTGACAGAAACCGTTTGGTAAGCCAATTAGTTGCTGCAGCAACCTTACCTAGTAAGGCACTACTGTTCTTGAAGTCATCACTTGTGCCATCCTGCTTTTTAAATAGACCTCTAAAGAATCCCCCTTTGTTTTTATTCGAATTTCCTCCCCCAAGACGAAGTAGCATGTATGTTGGCTTTTTTCCTCCATTAGCTGCTGCCTTTTCTTTGGCCTCCTTCTCCTTTTTCTTCTTTTGGCTACTTTTAAATTTCATCATAAACCGTGAGGTGTTTTTCATCATAGACTTGCGCCGTTTTTTCTTTGCAAGCCGGCTCTTCCTCCTTCCCAAGCCAAGGAATAAACGTGATGTGCTTTTCAGTTTCTTTACACTGTTCTTGCGTCTTTTGATGCCAGAAAACTTCATGAACATTTGTGACATGTTCTTCAGACCTTTCTTTGGGGCTTCTTTAACAGGAACCAATGGTTCCTCCTTCTTCTTCCCCTTTTTCTTCTTCACATCTGCATCTGTTTTCCTCCTTTATGGTGTCTTTTTTTTTTTTTTTCCGTGAGCCACTTCCTCATCATCGTCCTCATCTGCATCATCATAGTCTTCATCATCCTCTTCAGACTCGTCATCACGTCTAGACTTCCCACCCTTCTTGCCTTTACCCCCTCGCCCTTTTCTCTTTTTGTCATCCTCCGAATCGTCCCAATCTTCTTCTTCGCTGAACTCTTCCTCCTCTTCATCACTCTGTAGCTCCTCCTCTTCCTCCTCGGACTCTACTTTTTTTCCTTTCCCTTTAATTTTTCCTTTTTTCCCCTCATCTTTGCCTCTTGATGGCTCCTTTTCCCCTTTTTCCCCTTTTTTTTTCCATTCTTCTTGTCATCCTTTCCCCCCCTTTTTGTCGTCTTTTGCTCCCTTTTTGTCATCTTTAGCCTTCTTCTCATCCTCTTTCTTTTTCTCTGGTTCAGGTTGTTTTCCAGCTTTCTTGGTGTCCTTTTTAGTATCTTTCTTACCAGGCATTTTGACCACTTTCTAGAAGCACACCATGCTCCCCGTACAACGTTCAATGCTGCTGGCCTTTAAACACAAAACATAAAAGAACAAAATTTTTATCATGTTTGTAAAGCATTAATGTCAGTAATGCACAAAACAGTGACATTTTTAACTAACCTTAAAAATATTATTGTTTTCGATGTGACTTTATGACTTTATGATTCTTCACCACTAGTTTGAGGAAGGAATCCGTCCGTCCTTAGCAGCTCCACACAGCTTAGATCTGATCCCCATGAAGGCTCCTGTACAGATATGAACATGCTAGCTCCTAAAATAATATATAAAATGCTCAGTTGAACAAATCTTTCAAGTTAGATGACTCCAGATCTTTCAATCTGGAGTCATTCAAGAACCCTGCTTTCTGGCTTCAAATGTCTGTAGGCCTGGGAGTACATTATCCTAAGGAGTAAAATTTCCATACAGGTATCTGAATAAAACTGAACTGGACAAAGAAATACAATAATGTACAAAAATCTCAATTTATCCTTCTATTTTTTTTTACATTTCTCTTAAGATGTGTTCATTTCTTTTAGAGTGGTCCTCCTTGAGAGCAGTCACCACTTGACGATGAACGTCTGAAAGGGTTTTTGGAATCAATAGATTTCCTGTCCAGCAATAGAAGGTCAGAAGATTTTTTTTATTTTTTACCTCTGTCAAATAATTTACTTGTTCTCTTTTATAAAGTTATGTATTTTAGAAATAGACCAAATACAACAAAGCTTAGAGGGAAACAAAATATTATTTTACCTCCAGGTAATTCTGACAAGGGTTTTAGCTGAAAACACAATGTTCAGTAGACAATCAGCTGCAACATTTGCCTTTCAGGTCCTTCCACCTTATTTTTGACTATCTAAGCTTGACCAGTCCTTGTCTTTATGAAGCCCAGAAAACTGCATTGCAAATATTTAGCCAAGGGTTTACATCCTAATTTTGCTCAAATAAAGAGCCTTTGAGCCCGTGTGTTTAACCAGCTAGTTAGACCCCATTAAATAAAACAAATGACTTTTTAAATAATTTAACATTGTCCAGTCAGCAGGCTACATTATTTTCTCAATATCTGCTCAACAAAATAAATACTGTATCAGGATTTTTTTATTTGTTTTGTCAAAAGTTGACTTTCAGAAACTGTTGATCTGTGACTGTAATTTTTCTCTTCTGCTTATCCACTGTCCTTGCTTTTAAGGACACATACACAATATACTGTCATAATTAAAAGTAAAAATGTAGATGAAAATTTGTGAACCCCCTGCCCCCCCCCAACCCCCCTCACCAATGTCCAAAGTACAAGTCAGTTAGATCTTTAAAAAGCCTGGAGAAATAGTAATCAAGGCCACATCGAAACAGTACAGAAATATCTCTGATTCCCTGGAAAACTAGTATTAAGAGAAAATTGCACAATATTTTTGAATAAAACTGCATACAACTAAGATCTTAAACCAATTCCTAAATTTATCAGAGTGCACAGTTTAAGCTATGGAGATTTAAATAGAAAATAGTCTTGTCTACTAATCTTCAAGTGCCTTTCACTAAATGCAAAAATTAAACACAACATGATAAAACATACAAAAGGCTTTACCCCCTCAGTGGTTCAGTCGTTTTCCAAGAGACGCAGAGCCAAAGCTAAGGTCTTAAGACAGTGTTGACACCTTCATTCACCTGGACAGTTCTCCATTGTTGGCTCCTCCCTTTTGGTGATAAAGAAGACCTGCCTTTGTTGTGGTCGGGGTCTGAAATCTTCAAATACAGCGTGTCTGATCACAGGTATCTTCTTTAATCATCAAGAAAGAAAAGAGTAAAAAATAAAATAATAATAACTTTAGGTTGTAATGTGCTTCTCCTCTGATTTGATCATGTCCTCCAGTGATAAGCATAATACATTCTGTTACTCAACATTACATCCTGTGCACAGTGTGTGACCTCAAGGTTGTGTGCAAGTAAGAGAGATGGGCAGATGAGCTGTATGTGTGTACTTATGTGAAGGCGTGTGTATCTGTGGATACACTTCCTTGTCCCAGGTCATGGAAGGAGCCTTAATTTGTCATCTGGCTCTACAGGTGAAACTTGAGATTGCCGCGGGCTGAGGGGGCGGGGCATAAATAATACAAAACGTCCGGAGAGGAACAGAAGAAAAGCATGATTGGCTAATCTTCTGAGATGCAGAAGATAAGCTTGATTAGCAGTGAAGATACTGTCAAATCTACAAATGCTGAATAATTAACACTCTCAAACTTCATGTATTAGCATGACAGAAGTGATGTGTGAACATCTGCTGTTCAATCTGCTACGATTTTTATTCCCCATATTGTTACACTTTCTATGTTTGAACTAAATTGAAATAAACTGCGTAGACACTGCTAGCATACTTTGACATATGTTAAGCACGAAATGGGGCAAAGGTGGGAGTTACACACACTTGTTAAAGATATGACGTCTTCCCTCTAAGGTATCAGTGACACAAGAATGACTCTCAAACACACAGAGCTCCAGCCAGGGAAGGATCGGTAACAAGGCTGTGATTATTAGTGCCATCAACCAAATTATCCTTCTTCCCGAGGGAAGGGGTCAGATTGCCGGTTCTGTCCAGCTACAGGGTGCAGGTGTTAGGTTGCTAGATCCAGATCTTGTAGATTGTAAGTGTATCTAATTATTACCAACCAGCATAGAACACACGTCAGTGTCTGTGCATGTGAGCACAAGGCTTCACAAAGACATTCAAAAGACCTAAAGTTACAGAAGAATATTTATTCCTTTTCCCACAGTTTTGTGTCTAGTGGCTCACGTGGTGATCAGGAAAATGAAAAGACTTGATCAAATGTAGGCAGCCAACGCAGTTGGTGTTGGCAGGTGGTCCTCCAAGTTTAGATAGAATTTGCCAAGTGGAAACAGCATAGAGAATCCCAGACACACGTCTGGGAGAACACAGCAGATTTACAAGATGATGATTCCCATCAAAATCATTCAGATCCTGGGGAGAAGTAAGAGATCTTCTCTGGCAGTTAACTCACAAACTGAGATATTCTTTAAACCCCCCGCCCTCCCTGACCCCGGCACACACACACACCCACACCCCCCCACGCACACACACAGCAATCTGCTGCTATCTAGTGGAGCAGTTCAACTCCTGCAGCATTCTGAATTTGTTGTTGGTGAGAGAAGGTTGGTGGTTCTCAAACTTTTCTTAATGAGTGCCATGTCATCATGCTTGCCTTGTGAAGTTTTGCCATGCTTTCAAAACTTGGACTTTGTTATTATCATAAGTTATGTCAAATATATATGTAAAAAAAACATTATATTCACTGACACTGTAAAATTGAAGGAACTTACTTTTGTTTCCATTTTTACGTTAAAAAAAGTCAATTTAGAAATTTTTGATTAGCAATTACCAGAAAGGCACAATGACGTCACAATTCCAAATAAGTCAGACTTCAGAATTTTATGAGGATGATTTGTACACTGATGTTGTTTACAGCCAATACAAAACACAGTTCAGTGTATTTTGAATCATTGTTGCATATTAAATATTAAATACCTTGCACAGTACGTCCTATTATCAGGATTCCAGCTTCCAATTTGTAACTTTAACACATTGGGGTTGGTCTGGTGTCATTCCCAGACACAAGTTCTATTTTCAGGGGTTAACAGAACCAAGCGTCAAAAGAACTTTGACTTTTGAAAACTTTGAGTTTTCAAATGTTTCCCTCTCCATTTTCTTTAAAAAATTTTTTAGATCATGCAAAAGTAAACGTGCTTATTTGCTCATCAACTTTAATTCATGTATATTTATCTAAATGTTGAAGTAGTGTATGGTCCATAAGATTAGGAAGAGCAGCAATACTTTTTCAATATTGTTTTATTTGCATACATAGAAAAACTGCAGCTGCAGTTGAATTGAGTTTCGGACAACTCTCCTGATTCTTTTTTCGACGAGCTGCTTGTGGCTGATTTATGGTGAAATGACATATTGTCTTTTTTTCTTTCTTGTTCTAAACATTCATGTTGCAGGACAGAAGCTCATCAGAGTGTAGACCATCTGCAGACAGCGCATGCAGATCCAGGCTCCCCAACACCTACCTCTGGAAGTCCTGACGTCACCGCTGCTCCGTAGTCACGTTTCTCCATCCTCTTAGGCAATAAGTTAAAAGAAGAATCAAGAAAAAAAAGTTCCTTTTAAATTTTTTCTTAATCCTAATTGCCAACAGGGTCCCAGCTTCTGTTCGGCTCCTCTGGCACGAGCTCAGAGCAGCAGGGGTCTGGCTGCGGGGCGGAGACGTGTGACTCTGGGAACCGAGGATGAATATTTAACGACGGTTATTCTTCGACGGCCGGGCCGGGGGCTTGAGTTCCACGCACTCAGGTGAGCTGATGAGCTCCGTGGGTGGGCCGCGCAGAAACACAGCGAGACGCACACACTTAAACGCTGCATTGAAGGGAAGCGAACTGGTAAAACTGTGACAACAAAATAATTTAAAACACATCTCGACATAAGGAGGGGAAAAAAAAGTTTGTTTTCCTTGTAGCAACCTGCCTTAGTTCCTGCAAACATTTCCTCTCATCCGGACTGAACACAGCAGGAAAGTGTGTCACGAAATGGCTCAAGGGGGGCACGTAGATAAAGGCGAGAGTTACAACTCATTTTGCAGAGGGGAAACATTAGGTTTCTACAGAGCAGTCCTGGTGCCGCCCGCCAGATGGACCCGCCTGACAACAAACAGATCAAATGAGGCAGCGCCACAAAATGCTGCATTCAGTCCGTAACCCAGACGACCTTGCCGTCTCCTGGCATCACCAGCTGACCGCCAGAATCAAAACACTTCCTGGCTTTGATATGAAACCTGCTGGGGCCAAGCCGCAACGCTCGGACCTGACTGGTTCTAGAAAAAACATGCAACGCGCCTTTGGCAACGTTCGTGCTATTTTTAGAGCTGTTGCTGCAACAGTGGCTTACACACTATAGATCCGATCATTTGTAGGAACTGATGTAGACTGCAGGAGATGTTTGGCTTCCTGTTGCAGTTGGCAGACAAACAACTTCAACAGTCTTGATCAGGGCAGGCAGCTGTCAGATCTGAGCTCTTTTTTTAAAATGTGATCCTCCAATGTCTTCACTGAGCGCACACACAAATATACATTTAACTGACTAAATATAGGCATGCATGTTAGAGCACCTGTAAGCATGGATTTTAAAGTGATACACTTCCTCCATAGAGCAGGAGCATCTCAACATTTGAATATCATTGCAGTGAGATAAAATGTCTGATCCTGTGAAAATCTAAAGGCTACAAGAGACTTAAGTAAAAAAAAAAAAAGACTGAAGAAAGAAGTTCTTCTCTATGGCTACATAACTATACAACACTGCTGATTTGACTGTTATCCAGCAAAGTCACTCACAATCTACACAAGGACATACAATAGATGGATAGATAGATAGATAGATAGATAGATAGATAGATAGATAGATAGATAGATAGATAGATAGTAGATAGATAGATAGATAGATAGATAGATAGATAGATAGATAGATAGATAGATAGAAAACCAAAGAAAAAAAACAAACTGGAATATAAAACAAGATCTGAATAAAGTAAAAAATAAAAATATTTTCAATGTTAATGTTTGCTATTTAAGCATTGTAAAATATTCTAGCAATATTTCCCAACATGTTCCTCTTCTATCCATATTTAGTACATTCTAAGAATGTGCTTTACCTCTATCTAGTTCTCTACACTGCACATAATTACCTGTATCTTGTTATTTGGACCATTTAACAGTGGTTCTCAAATAGTGGGGGGCGCGGTGCGATACCTGGGGAGGGCGCGTGTGACCCTGGGGAACAGGCTGCTTTTTTTTTTTTTTTTTTTTTTTTTAGTTTTTGTAGTTTATTAGTTATTATAATTATTAAATATTATTTATTGATTTGATTTAATTTTGCAATGGTGCAATTAGTTGGTCAAACATGTTTACAGTTTAAACATGTTTAAAACACGTCTTAAAACAGACTTAAAACACGATTTAATAAAGTTATTCTTTGTAAGTTTGACCATATGTCTTTCTTTTTTTATTTTCTTTAATGTTAATAAGGATAAAATGTTATGCAGAGATGGATAGTCATGGGGGGAAGAGGAGGGCGCGAATAGTTTTCTTCTTGCTAGGGGGGGCTTAACAGAAAATAATTGAGAAGCACTGATTTAACCCAACATGACCAAATCTGTGACCTGTTCTTAACTCATATTTGATTATACTATCAACTTCAGTTTACTCAATTTTATATTTAAATATTTTATTCATATCACATCTCATTTTGTTGCAATTTTAGCAAATTGATCAGCTTATTAATTTCCCTCTGTTCCAGAATGTGCAGTGATTCTCAATCTCTGAACCTCAGTACTGCTTTTCCTAATTTTGAATGCTGATTGAATAATTTCTGACTCCATACCCTGTCATGAGGTTGACGGCGTACTTCACATGGCCACATATTTGATGAAAACACCACGACCATGCACATGATTTACATGTCTGTGGCTTCCAACAAAACTAATTACCTACCAAGACCTGGGGACAGGATAACTCTGAGACAAAAAGTTCACATGGGTTCCCAGCCTTTACCATCTGACTCCAGAGACGTTTTCACATTGACATGAACAGATGTTTGTTTAAGTTATCGTGGCAATTTGTTTAATTTATTTGATCTTGGATCTCCATCACTAATAAGAATTCACTTTTTTTTTCCAAATTTATTGACTTGCATTTGTACACAGTGTGAACAGGAATTATGGAAGTGTCTAAATTAGCCATGTTTTTTTTTTTATTCCAATCAAGCATTGTAAATCATAAATATATGGTTTGCTTTGAGATGACGTTTGCTGTGAATCTATAAATACAATCATTCAATTTTGCTTTTGTAAAAAAAAAATTCAATCAGAATTGGCGTCTGTCCACTTCTGATTGGACAGACACCAAGGAACAGACATGAAAAACTAAGATACCGGAGCAAATTTGCTCATTTAGAATATATATATATACTTGATATGTGCGAACAAAAACATAAGCAAAGTGAAGTCAAAAGTGAAACAGAAGCCACTGAATAAGTGCCCAATATCAGTTTTCCTCCTGAAGAAGTCTGCCGAGTGTTTAGCTGGAACAGCTGCTCTGAGACATCCACACTCTGCAGCAGGTCAGAGGTGGCTGTAGAAAGCTTCTGCTGGGAGCAGGGGACAGGTGTGTGCTTGTGTGGGGGACAGCAGCAAGAAGCAGAAAAGATTCTCTGACAGACAGATGAGAAGGAGAGAGACCAGAGTGGAAGAAGGAAAAGAAAGCAGTGGGGGACATCCTCCACATCTGAGTAATGGAGGCTCCACCTGGAAAGGCAGGATGGTGTCGGATAACAAGGGTATCTGAGCGGTGAAAGCCCCGCTGTGTGTCCATCAGTTTTGAATAATCCCTGCTGTGGTTGGAGCATCAGTTTTTTTTATATGGAATCTCTCCCTGTTCAGAGACACACCTCACTGCTTTTGTCCTCCAGCCCAGGGCAAGTTTCTCCAAGCTAATTGCAAAAATACACCTTTTTGTATTTCTCATATTTTATTCATAGCTAAGAGCAAATTGAACTGAAAACAATTAATATTGACTTTAAATGTCAGCGGTATATAATTGATGAAAAGAAGAATATGAACATGCAAATAGCCATGCTGCAATTAACCATAAAATTGGGCAAATTGAAATTGCAAACAAAAATTTGCTGAATAGCAACACACCAATTCTGAAAAACACTCATGTTTTTTTTAATCAAATGTTTATTTGCCAGGATAAAGTGGTTTTTCAGCTGCAAACCACTTAAGAGATGTGACGATTCTTTGAAGGTTATAGCTCTGAGTCTAAAGCTGCCATCAGTAATGACTTGAACTGGGCTGTTGTTGTTTTTTTTTGTTTTTTGGGGGCGTAAATATCACCTATATCTGTTGAACCTGGTATGTTAAACTGCATGTCAAAATTAAAAAATAAAAATAATTTTAAAAAACAACTTAGTGTCAGTTCCAATTACTGAGTCCATCACTGCATCACCAGACCAGAGTCACGTCAGTGGTAGAAGATGTGAGGGCTGAGGGTCCACTAAGGCCCACAGAGTGACACCAGCAGCAGTACGGCCCCCAGTGAGGCTCAGCTGACTGCGGAGAACAAAAAGGTCCCCATGTGTTTTCTGGAGCTTTGCACCTGACAGTGAAGGTCATGAATGATACGACTCTCACAACGTTCTGTAATGTTCACATTGATGTTATTATGATTGCTACAGTAAGTGTTAGATGATTTTTATGGAGTGAAAGAAAACTGAATCTTCTTACTAGGAAAAGTCACAAAATATCTGAGAGTGCTGCTGAAATACTGCACAAAAACAACATGGTAAATGAATTCAGTCTGAGTGCCACTTAAAATTCATGACTTCCTTTTTTTTTCTTGTTGCTATTAAGATTTATTGTCTCAAATATCCCTCATAGACAACTCTGGGATATTGCTCCTCTGCCAAGTAAAGGACAACCAAACAATGTCAGATGAGTGTTAGTGTTTTTGTTTATCTTGCTAAAATTGTATGCTAAAATGAACACAACTTCTTTAAACAAATGATCTTCCCTATAAAAGGGAAAAGCTACTTTTATAGAACAAATCTAAGTGAACTTGAAATGATAAATAAGTCGCTAAAATGTAAAAAACTAAAATATACTGAGTTAACTTACTGATTACAAATTTGTAACTTTTTTCTCATGTAAAATAGTTTTAGTATTTTAGGAAACTACAACTGTAGTCCAAGATAAAACTTACAAATTTGGAATGTATTGCTTATTTCCAATATTTAAAATCCATTCATCCATTATCATATTTCTGAGGTCATGAGGGGTGCTGGTGCCCATCTCTAGAGGTCAACAGGTGAGAGCCAGCGTCACCCTGGACAGGTCACCAGGTCATCACAGGGCAACACAGACACAGACAGGACAAACAATCATCCACACACACCTATGGAGAATTTAGAGAGACCAATCAACCTGACAGTCATGTTTTTGGACAGTGGGACGAAGCCAACGCATGCACAGGGAGAACATGCAGACTCCATGCAGAAAGGAGGAGAATTCAATGCAACAAGTAGAGGGAGCCACCGTATAGTTACACCCGCATTTAAACAAGCAATTAGTGAGACAAAAAAATAAAATAAAAGCAAACAAACTAACAGTTAAAAGGAGACCTTCACATGATGGTAGAACAGTGTTTTCCCACAAATACTGGAAGGTTTTCAGGTGACCTGTTTAAGGTCCTACCATAGACGCTCTTGAGCTTCAGGATACAAACTGACTGCATTCTCCTTTCCGGTTTCCTGTTGCAGGGCTGAATTCATGGCACCATCAGTTAAGGCGCCATGAATTCGGACATGTGTACACACATACATACCAGCCTTTTCTCAGAACGTCTTCAGAACTAAAGCATCTCTACATGTGAGGAGGAGATGTTATATGAAAACATATTGAACAAATTAGATTTCACTGAGTCATTGTGGTTCAAACAAAGTGAACTTGGTGAATATTTCAATTATGCAGCTGTACATTATGTAGCTTTAGGCCAACAGATGAAATTATTATGCATTTCCTCCTGCACAGCAGATGACCGACCGTTTGATCACCAGGAACCACTTGGATCCAACATGGTGCTTTTATGTTTTCTGCTGTGGGACAGAGATAACACTTGACTTGGCACTGAAATAAATTTCATAAATGTATTGTATTATATGAAGCCAAATTATCTTTTTAGTGTAGCAAGAGCAGCCATACTTGTTCTTATTTTGCTTTACTTTGGTAGAAAGTATAGACCTGTGGTACAATGACTTGACAGATTTGACAGACTTGTTGCTCTGACAAAATTTTTTTGTGATTTGAGACGAATAGTCTGATTATGTCTCAAGAAAATATGCTTGGTTTTTATCACTCTTCTTACTGATTTGTATGCACGATTCCTCATGAAATTATTTAAAAGAGTTTTTCAGCTTGTATCACTACATCCAGTGATGCATCCACAACCTCTGTTGATACAACTATTGTACAAAATCACAACCGTTCAACACAAAGTTTGCAACATTCTGAAAGGAAAGAAACCGTTTCTAAAAATATTTTTAAAAATAAATATTTGAGATCTATTTGTATACACTTATAGAAGAAACCAAAAATGTAATTTGCATTATTTAAAAAAACATATAGAACATTTCAATTAGTTAGCATTTAAAGCTATGAATCAAGTTTACAGTAACCACAAATATGTCCGATTACAGCAAGCATCTACAAAACACAAGAAAAAGAAAAAAGAAATGTTTTAAATGTTTCAAATTGTCAAAAAAAGTTTTTCTATGAGCAAAACAAAACTAGACAAGATGTAAAGTTTTCTCCTGATGAAGGAAACCAGAACTCACCAACTAAGCCACAGCTCTTAGTTTACAGCACAGAAAAAATGAAACTCATGATGATCAGACTTGCTGAACCAGCGATGGTCTCCTTCTTTCTCCATGGCTCCATTAGTGTCACAGTTTTCTTTTGGTTCATCGTGACCCCAGTGTTTAAACTCTACAGCAGAACCAGAAATGGAGGGAGGAGGCATAGTGAAGGCAGAGCCATACGTAGGGACTGTTGGCTTTCTCAGCCTCCAGTTCAGCAAAGACCTGCATCTGTTTATCCAAGATGGAGGCCAGCTCTTTGTGATTATGTCTGCAGTAGTTCAGGGCTTCTTCCCAGGTCTTGTTTTTCAGGCTGAGGACCACGTACCCCTTTTAACAGTCTCGGACCACCTAACCTGAAATCGCTCCTGCGATAAAACATCTTAATATATGATGCAAGTTGAAATTAAAATATCAGTCTCTTAAACGTCTTGTTGTTTTCTTTGTTCATCCTAACGAGAAGAGTACAGAGGACCAAAACTGAGATAATAAAAAATAAAAGGATTTTTATTTTTTTATTTTTTAAAACCATAAATTGCTTTTAAAAGTGTTTAAAAGCTTTTAAATTGCTGGTAAAAAAGGAAAAAAAGGTGAATCTTAAAAGGAAACATAAACCTGTTTTATATGACAGAAAGTGAAGCAACTAAATACAGAATATAATATAAACAGCACAATCAGAGATGGAATAAGTTTATAGCAGGTGTGCGAATTATCTAATCGCCTCACTGTTGATAGCAGCAATCCACATTATTAGCAAAAATAGAGGGCCCCATGGAGGATTGGGCAGGCCCTGATCCCAATCATCGTATTCAACTCACCACCAGGGAGTGGTCAGCGGACAGCTCTGCCCCTGTCTTCACTAGAGATTGTTAAGAGCAAATATGGACAACTTGATGGTGCCCGTATGTGACATGGTGTTCGTTATGGACAATCCATGATGAGCACAGAAGTCCAATAACAGAACACCACTCAGGTTTAGATCATGTGGCCGATCCTCCCAACCACACCCCTCCAGGTCTCACTGTCATTGCCCAAATGAGTGTTGAAATCCCCCAGCAGAACATGGAAGTTCCCAGGAGGGGAACTCTCTATCAGCCCTTCAACGACTTTGAGTTTTCTTCTGCTGATGAATCCTCAGAGATTTCATCAAAATTTGTCACAATTTGGTTTCACATCCAGGTCCGTTATGTTTTTGGGAAGACTGGTGAAGACACTTTTTTGTAATGTCTGTGTTGGCAAAGAGTTAGTTGTGGTTGTAAAGGTAAATCCCTCATCCTGTGAGCAAGTAAACACATCCAGATCCATTTGGTCATGAGGAACATTGACACTTTCAAAAGCAACAAAGTCTTCTGATGCCTTTACTGTCAAATCCGTAGTTGTGGTTTGGAAGGTAACTTCCTCATCCTTAGAGGAATCTTCCATGTCCTTTTGGTCTTGGGGTTCAATGTCAAAATCAAAGTATTTGATCTCTCATCCTCAGAGATCTCTATTAAAACGCCGTTGTCTCTTCTGCTATATCCTAACAACTTTTCAACTCCTTTTGTAATAAGAAATTCAAGGTCCCAACCAACAACAAAAATCCTCTTGACTTGGTGTCCAGTTAAAATGGTTTGTAAAGTCAGTTTGAAGTTGTCTCTATGGAATCCATTTGCCTCCAATGAAGGTGAAAAGCAAACTAAGAATTCTTGTATTTCCACTGATGATAATCTCTTTGAACCTTTATGACATCATCGATGAGAACACAGGCTGCATTCACACTGCAGTCTGAAGTGACACAATTCCGATTCCTTTGAAGTAATGTGACCTCTATCTGATCTTTTCACAACAGTCTGATGAGAGGATCCGGCAGGGAGTGAGTGAGAATGAGAAGCTTAAATACTGGGGAGGATGAACGCTAGACAAAAGACCTGGGCTGATGAGCGAACTGATTACAGGTGTGAGTGGAGGGAACAGATAGCAACCTGAGGCGAGGGAGAGAGAAAGTAGCACAGGGGATGAAAGAGAGTTCAGGGGAACAGGAATAAATTCTAACACTACACAAACAACTATAGGAAGGAAGCATAAAAAACCAGGGAAACAAAAAATAACTATAAGAAATAAACAAAACTAGAAACCCAGAGAAGAACTGAGCTAAAGGAAAACAGGAAGAAGACAGAGATAACCAAAATAAAAAAGTAACACAAAATATTAATAAACTCAAATGAAATCAAACTACCAAAACAACTCAAAAACCCAGGTGTCTCTGTAATACCTTTAAGTGTTTCTCTTGAATTGATATTAAATTCATGAAGTGTTTCTCATGAATTGATATTTATATTCCTTTCACACTTTTCTGTTTTAAAATTTTATCTTGGAGACATTTTATTGTCAATAAGATATCTTTAAAAACAACTGATGTCCACTAATGAGGGACAGCTTTGCTTTTTGTGGCATTGCAGCAGCAGATCCGAGTTATTAAAGGGTCTTCTGCAGCTTCCTGTTGTCTTCTGTGACTCTTAACTCTGCTGGTTCATGGACTTTTGGAAATCTACCCATTTTATTCTGCCTTTCTTGTTGAAGGCTTCTGACTTGCTGCTAACCTGTATCATGTCTTTTAATAACCATACCTTTGTCTGTCTATTCCTATGTTTCAGGTTTCTACAGAAGCAATCTGAATTTTTAGAGTCTGGAATCAGAATGTGAAAAGTGGAACAATGTAAAGAGAGAGCAGTGTATATTAGCACAGGTGACAACATACATATTTATGCTTTTCAATATATATTTAAAAGACCAAAACTGACATAGTAAAAAAGTAAAAGCATTTTTATTTTTGCTTTTTTTAAAGCTTTTAAAAGCTTTTAAACACTTTTAAAAGCAATTTATGGTTTTAAAAAAATAAAACAATAAATATCCTTTTATTTTTTATTATATCAGTTTTGGTCCTCCATACTCTTCTCATTAGGATTAACAAAGAAAACAACACTACGTTTAAGAGACTGATATTTTAATTTCAGGTTGCATCATATATTAAGATGTTTTATCGCAGGTACAATTTCAGTTTAGGTGGTCCGTGTCTGTTAAATGGGTTAAGTGGTCCTCAGCCCGAAAAGGTTTGAGAAAAGCTGGCTTAAAGTGAGCTATTCTAATGACATAGTTGTTGAAAGAAACAGAAATGATGGCTTATGCCCACAGGCATCACTATAAGAATAATCTTTAGAACCAGATGTCATTCAACATCTGTCTCAATGCTACCAGAGACTGAATTTTGTCAAAGGCACTCATTTCATCCTGTGGTAACTTAGAGACAGACTGGACTGGCTTTTAAATCTCTTGGTAGGGTGCTGGTTTGTTAAGTCTCCAAGCTGCTGCTCTCTGATAGCAGGAGATGTTTGACTTGATTTAATTCCACACGGTGAAAATAAAAGATGTTTGTGTCTTTATTTCAGGTGTTTACAAATCTCATTTCAACTGTATCAGCTACACAATACAGAGAGAGTAAGGACTGCAGCTGTTGAGTTAAGGGACAGACGCACAGCAGTGTTGTGTTTATTTGGTTTTAAATCAGCTGGTCAGAGGAATCTGACAGATGGATGGTCCTACTGAATAAGTAAATCAGTGCCGTCCAAACTTTCCTTCAGTAGTTTTACCTACAGTAATTAACTGCAGCATCTAGTTCTCAACAAGAGAATCAAAATACCAAGAGATTGGTTTTGATAAAAAGTGTTTCAGAATATGTTATCTCTTTGAATATACATTTGGCTTTTTGAATTGCTTTCATGCAGCAATGTTCTGCTACAGTCAATGCAGGGCGGCTGTTAGCTTGAATTAAACTTTATAGCAAAAACAAAATCTCCTTTTGATGAGATTGCAACTAAAAACTAATGAGCCTTTTTTTTTAGCAGACAGCAGGGATCATTGATATATTGCCCTCAAGTGACGTAAAAAAAAAGTTCTTAGGGGAAAAACAAAATTGCAAACATAAGACTAATTGATTATGAAATAACTATAATCAGTTATAACATCCATCCTGTGCCATGATACTGCAGAGATAATAAGTGTTGAACTCCTTGTTTTTCACAGCAAAAAACTTTGTCTTTGGCTTCCTGACCTTTAACCCAACGTTAAACCCACGTAATCCACAAATTAACAAACATGCAAATACAGATGAAGGCACGTACACTTTTTCTCCTCGTGTTTAAATATGTCAGGCTAAACTTTTCTGTCTTCAGTTCAACCACAATCAGCTGAATTATTTTATTTGCGAAATGCCAAGATTACAGAGAGAGGAGAGAAAGACCAAAAGAGAGTTTAAGTTACAACATCTGTGTTAATTAGAAACACACATGTTGACATATTTCAAGGTAAAACAGCAAACAACATCTTCCTTATCTAATATCACAGGAAACTGTCAAGATAGAGAGAGATTTGTGGACCTTTGTGAATTTTAGTTTCAATTCAATTCAATTGGCGCTACTTAAATATATAGGGCTAACGCACAAGCTACTCTCAAGGTACTTTACAAAAAAAGACAATTCATTTCAATCATACACATATTCCAGATATCAGCCAGTCCATTAATTCAATTCATTATTCAATGAGTTTAAAAAAATTTTGTTATTCTCTGCTTGCCTTCCTTACATACAATTACACCAATTACATACATCCACCTGGAGTAAGCATGGATGATGGCACTGTGTCATTGACTTTACAGCAACCTCTCACAAAGCAAACACTGGTGACAGTGGAGAGGAAAACATGGTCATCTGTTTGAATGAGCAGAACGCCAAAGCAAACCAGAGAAACTGATGTATTAGTACTTCTTAAGTTAAAAGCTAATAGCATCAGAATGTTTAAGTTTTAGCAGCGATATCTCAGCTGACGTCGTCCTCCAAGTTAATACGACATCCACAACTAAACATCAGGCCAGATTTAGCTTCAATGGAGAGAACAAGAAGGGGAACAAAGCTAACAGATGAAAGAACCTCTGAGGATTTAAAGTGCTGCAAGGTTTCGACTCTCTGCCAGATGATTATTCCTACACGGCTGGCAGTTTTTAGCCAGCACAATCTTCTCCTGTTTTCTCTCCTGATTACTTGTTTCTTTTATGGAGGGCTGTGATCAGCTTCCAGATGCTCATCTCTCCCTCTCTCACCCAGGTTCTTAGTGGTCATTTGCATGCTCTTGAACCAGAACCAGAATCAGAACCAGAACCACCTTGTAAGCCTCAGCTGCCTGCTCACTCGCTCATTCCCTAGACCTGAAAGATTCACCACAAATCCTTCAATAACCTTCTTGTGAATCCTCCAACTGCAAGTCCATTTTGCCTTCAAAATCATTTTCCCCAGTTATGCTCATTAGTCCAACCTTGAACCTGCTTCTCCTTCTCCAGACGAATCCTGGACCTCCTAGTTTGAAATAAATGATTTCATTTCTTCAATTCATCCCACAAGCACACAGCATGCTCCTCTTCCTTTCTACTGAGATGGCGCTGGCACCTCCTGCCTTTATGTGTCCTCAAAGTGCCAGCAGTCCTGAAATTCACTGGTCTTCACTATCCCAGTAAAACTTCAGGTGCTTCTGTCCTCAATCCATCCCACAGTTTATCAGCACAAATTTTTTGTGACTATTACGTACACTTTCTATCTCACATCACTCTGCAGAACTCTGTCCTCTGTGAGAAATGTATAAATAATTATGTTTTTTTTTAAAGAAACAGCTGGAAAGAGCGAGAAATAAGATTAAGGAACAGCTGGAATTAGTCCACTTGGTTTAGGCCTGACACATTCACTTGTTCACTCATCACTCTAACAGATTTCAGCATATGCTGCGGTGTCGCCTGTGAACTTAATATGACTAATTGTTCAACTGCTTCGTGATGTATTTTTTCCTCTCTAAAATAAGCAAATATCAGCAAGGAGAGCAGGAATGCAGACTAAGACATTTTCATTTCTGTAGTTTGGAGATTAAATACCATGATTTCTTTTTTCAACATTTCTTGTCTTAGTTCATCTTTGGTCACACATGAATATTTTGGTAAGAAGAGGAATAAAACAATAACTTTTCCTTTCTCATTTCCTATTCTCCTGGCTAATGCCACCAGCTGACATGCTGTTTGAAATTGTAGAATATATGTTAATGAAATATTCAGATAGTTTTTGCCATGT
The DNA here is from genome assembly GCA_902982915.1 of Phalloptychus januarius. Classification (NCBI taxonomy): domain Eukaryota; kingdom Metazoa; phylum Chordata; class Actinopteri; order Cyprinodontiformes; family Poeciliidae; genus Phalloptychus; species Phalloptychus januarius. Next base: position 181,609 of record CADWAE010000061.1, read on the forward strand.
ATTACTGATTGTTGCTCCATTGAGGAAGCCAAGCGATGTTGTTTTCTTGGGTTACAAGCTTTCTTTGAATATTTTTCCTTATTACTGTTATTATAATTCATAATGAACCTGTCTGACAGTGTTATTTATTGCCAGTGGATGTTTCATTATGTCCACGTTTTAACGGAGTCGGGTGAGATCTAAATATTTGCTGACGTATTGTGTTCTTATTGAAGTCTTTCTAAGATGGATTGTGACTTTTTTGACGCTGTTGAGTTGAATTTTGGTTCCCACTGTATAATTATTTTATTGCCATCAATGACTATATTGATGGCAAGTGCATCAATGTAGTCATTTTCCATAATGACACGCAAGAGTCAGATCAATGTAACCCACTTCCATTTCATGGTACAACACCTGATACAAAAATATGCCGCTAAGCATTCTGGGAAATAGTTCCCAGGCCTGTCTTTTTCTTCGTTCAGTTTTTTTAAGTGCTAACCTAAAAACTCCAGTTTATTCAACTCTTGGACGTTTGATCAAAGTTAACACAACTTATTACTGTAAGCTTTTCTTTCACAAATTCACACATTTAGGTTCAAAAGCTAAAGGTTGCTACATTTATTTGACTTAAAGAGCAGAAGATAGACACAACTAAATGTTTGCTCAAATGTTTTACAGTGTAGTAATATGTCTGGTGAAAATAGTGACATCAAGAAACACACACACATATATTTAAAGACTCATTGCTACTTTATTGTAAATGCTTGATGTCAACTGCTGTTGCCAAGGGCAGCACAAAAGAGAAGCACCAGCTAATCTGGTATGAAATTACCTGATTGATGTAAAATGTTCCTGGCAGTCAAACCTTCCACTGATGCTTCTGGCTCAGCTCAAAGTTCTTCGTTTTGTACTTTCGTAATTACCCCATCTAGTATTTGTAAAACAGAACAGGATCCTGCTCAAACTCAAACTTTTCTGAGTTTCACATCATGTTATCATGTTATTCCTTCATCATACCTGCAGTGTTGTTTTGATTCTCTCTTTTTCTTCTTCTTCCCAGACAAAAAAGAAAACCCAACAATCTTTTCTTACCCCCAGAGTAGCAACAACTGATTGTTTCTCTTTATTAACCTATTATGCTGATTCCAGCTTCAGACCATCAAGGTAGAAACACAATCAGCAGTTGGCTAATGAGCGAACTGGGTGCATCATGTTATCGTCTCATTGTTGGATTCATCCCCATAACTGGGGAGTTATCCCCCCAGATAAACTCCTGCAAGGCTGCAGCCTGTTTATTCAACAACACCAAACACTTAAGCTGCTCTCTTGATTGAAATGATTGTAAGTGGTTTTTCACAGTCATCATTGTTAATAGAAAACAGCAGAAACAAGTGCACTCATGGCTTTTAAGTGTTCAAGAGGGACCTAAAAATACACTGATGGAGTGGGATAGTTCAGCAGAAAGCACTAGCAGGTTGACGTGCTTGTTGGAAGTTTCATCTCAGAGAGGCAGATCCTGGAAGGCAGCAATCATTCTGATCAAACTGGAACATCCTCAGTTCAGGTTCTTGAAACAGTTAATAGGTTCCAACACGTCTCTGTGTCTTTTAGTGATGCTTCATACAACATTGGTTTATCCCCCTTTGAAAGAAACAGTGTTTTGCCTTACATGTAAAATTGCTCCAGTCTCTCAGTGATGTTTTTTTCCCCTATTCCTAGTGAGGTTTGTGATGCAGCCTCCAGCTTTGATGTTGTTAAAAAAACAATAAAATCTCACTGCCTCAAGATGAGATACTTTAATTGGTTTTGTGGACTAGACTTAATTTGGTTTGGCTATAACATTAAGCATTAAAAGTGTGCCAGTTGCTTGGTTAAACTGCAGAGCTTCGATTAGCCACAACATTTTCTGCTCCTTTGTGGACGGCTTCGTGTGCAGCGGCTCTTTAGACACCCCTGGTGAAATGTCAGATATGTGTGATTAAAAAAACAAAAGCATATAAAATCATTTTTAAATGGGGTAAGAATAATGCCAGAACATTTTTTTTCCTATGAGCTGATGTTTTTATTGTTTTGAATATATGCTTGGAGTTCCTGTGATGATGAAAAATCACATTTCTTTCTACCAGTCATTTGAACATTTTGAGCCCAAACTGTCTGTATTTGGAACTGTTTAGACATTCAGCTTCATCTGAATAAAATTAACCTGAGCTCATAATGCTGCCACCACCATATTTGGCATGTTTCTCTCTTATTCTGTGTTAACCTTACATTTTGCAATTGTCTTAAAAGGATAATTGGGAGCAGTATTATGTCAAATCTACTTTTTTGAGTTTTACATTATGTTGTAATGTTATCCCCTCATCAAAAACATAACTGTTTTACTCTTTATTTTTTCATACAGCTGAATGGTTGCCATCCAGTATAATCTCCACAGCAACCATTGGCTGAGCAGCTCCTCCTCAAAGCTGAAATTTCCAAGCTTTTGCCTCACAGAGCAGCTTCCCCTGCAAGTGTCCCACTCTGCTCCTTCAGACTAGCCAGCAGCAATTAGCAAAAGCCTGGTGGAATTGCACATTCGCGGAGCTCATGGGGATCTACTGCTCAGTGCTTGTAAAAACATTGTTAAAGGATTAAAAGAGGAGCCATGTTGTCATGACTGCCTGAAGGTGGAGTTTCAGAAAGAGCAGGAGTTTTTAAAGAGACAGAGGACCAATTTCAAAGTGTTAAATTACAAATTTCTTTTGAATCATATTTGATATGTATATAATTTTTATAACAAACTAAGGTACACCTACTTGATTGCGCTATATAGTGCTATGTGTCTGAAAAATACATAATATTAACCCTTTAAGCTTGTTTTCATAAAATCATAACATTATTTTGTAAGGTTTTGGGAGATTTAAAGCTGAAGTACATAACTTTCATAAAAATATTTTGTTTTTTACATATTTGTTAAACTTGTCACCATGTTGTGACAGTACGCTATGAGGCAGATAATCTGTGAGAACATCAATCTTCCCAACCTCCTCCAAGAGCTGATATTGCTCTCTGAAGAAATGCACGGCTCCCGACCAAAAACAACCAATCAGAGTCAGGAGGAGGGTTCTTGCGTCAGTCAACCTCATGTTCTCATTGCTAAATGTGTTGATGGCAGAGAAACGTTTCACCGCTACAGGAAAACCCTTAATCCACCGTCAGGTAGGAGTCACGTCTCAGATTAACCTCTCAGGACAATGTGACAGTCTCAACAAATAGGTAAAAAATATTATTTGTAAAAGTTACATAGTGCTGTTTTAATCAAGATTTTGGCAGAACAGAAATATTATCTTGCATCCTTATTTCTTAGTTCATTCATAGAGGATAAAGGAGACCTTATTACTTTCAATATGTAATAATGGTGTGTGAATTTTAAAATAGAAACCATTCCTGTTCATGTCTCTCCGCTTCATCTCACGTATTACTCCTTAATTAGTCAGACTTTTCTCCTCTAGATAAACGGAAAGTGATTTTAAGCCCTTGGCTACGGTTAGCAGAAGGTTAAACAGTAGAATAATTTGACACTGCCATGGACTGACCACCACTATAAGCAGCCATTATGACCCGCTGTTCCAGTGTCAGCCCTTGAAGAAGAGCAGACTTGAACTAGATGAATAAATAAATAGGATTTGCCAGTAGAGATATAGATTTCTGGAGGACTAACTCCAGTTTCTGTCAGTGCAGGAATTGTAATTTGTTCCCCTCCAAATTTTCACGAACTGAATTTTTTTTTCTTGAGGTGATTCTACAGTAGTAGATCAGAATAAACAATAAACATTTCTTTAAATGATTGCCGAACAAGCGTTGAGTTTTTAGAGCTTAGAAACAAAACGATGAAAGATGAATCAGAGAACCATGGAGTTATTATTGTAATAATATGAAAATAATTTTAATAATTATGTATTATATAGTTGAGTATCTCAAAGTTTTATAACAGTTAAAATCATTTAAATCTCTGTCAGAATAAAGCTCTAAAAAGCTGATCTGATCCTCTGCTTGGACTTTCTAGTTTCAAATTTGAATTGAAAAACATTTTATTGATTCCAAATGGAAACTAAACATTGATTTAACTCATTTAAATTCAGATTCTTCAAAGAGTTATTGCAGATAGTGAAGGATGTTGGCAGGAAAGATCTCTTGTAGCAGTTACAGCAAATCTGATGCAAATCTGATGCTGCTGCCCCAACAGATGACAGCAGCAGAGAAGAAGCTCTCAGCAACAGACTGATAGAAGATCTGCAGCATCTTGCTGCAAACCTTGAAAGATCTTAGTTTCCTCAAGACGTCCAGTCTGCTCTGTCCCTTAAAGACGTTTCACTGTTGTATCTCCAGTCCAGTCTGTTGTCCAGATGAACGCCGAGGTATTTATATTCCTCAACTACCTCCACTTCTCCCATGATGGAAATAGGTTTACATCATGGAAATCCAATTTCTCCTGAAATCTACAATCATCTCCTTTGTTTTGTTCACATATAAGATGAGATGATTGTTCTCTCCATGACACAAAGCGCTCCACCAGCTCTCTGTACTCAGCCTCTTGTCCATCTCTGTGTTCATTTATTGTTTCTTTAGATTTGTGATTCTCTTTGTTTCTTTCCTGTATGTAATGGTGCCATGAAATTATTACAAAATCCTGCAGCTCAAAATTGGCATTGCAGCTGAAAATTTTAATCTGTTTCTTATTGTAATGATTTTTTTCAATGTTCTAAATATTTTGAAAATCACTTTTTTCTATCATTGGATCTTTGATTCTTTCTTGCAGTTACAGCTGATATTTCGGCATGTCTTTCAAACATGCAAATAACAGATGCAAGAACATTGCGGGTGATCAATGTAGTTGCATGAACTCGTCCCAGCATCTGCACTTTCTGATGATCAAAATATGTTCTGCATATTTGTGAAGCCATACACGCTAAGTTGCACCTACTATGCTACTCATCTGCTCGCTCAGAGCTCACTAAGTCAAAACCAGATACTTGAAAAGCTCCCATAAATCTTCTGGGAGCCATTTTGCATTTGCACATGAGATCACATGAGAAATTATGGAAGATTTGGTCAGGGGGCTGGAAACAGCAGACTGCATCTGGTCTGAGAAAGTTTTGCTTAGAGTATATTACAATAATCCAGATGAAACCAAGCAAAAGCATTAATTCAAACTTTAATTTCGGACTGAGAAACAATTAAACCAAGTCTGTCAATATTTTTCAAATGAAGGAAAAAAGACTGACCTAGTCCAGGTTTGACATCATTTTCAAACATGATTTGACATTATTTTCAAGCTTAATATAAACTTGAGTCAGTAGTTATCCCAAGGTTCCTAAAAGCAGATGTTACCAAAACACCAATATGTCCAAGGATTTTGGCGTTTCATCTTTAGTTTGTTTTTTTCTGGTGGAAAGATTGTTATTTCAGTTTTTTTAATACATATGAAAAAAGCTGTCTGGCTTTCAGCTTTTATTTGAATGTAGGCGTTTAGTAAAATGTACAGACTTGAAATGTACAGCTCGATATGATCTGCATAATTACGATAAGAGATAACTATTAGTTGGCACTCTACAAAGCCGGCCTTTTTCAAAGAGTAGCCAGAGGAAAGCTATTGTTGAAAGAACGCCAAACGAGGTTTTGTCTTTGCTGCAAACCATGCAGTGGAGACAGCGAGCATGTGGAGGGACGGGCTCTGCTCAGGTGAAACCATGTCACCTCTCTGTAGCTCAATTGGAATTTGGTTGGCAAAACATGAAAAAAAAATTCCAGATTTACAAATATTTTGTGAGATGCTCTGTTTCTCCATAGCCACTGGATTTCAGGGTTTTGTGTTTTGTGGGTTCCAGGATGCATCATAAGAAGGATCATATTGAGGAGGATGTGTCATCTCTGCTCCACTGTTTCTGCCAGCCGGTGCTACAGAGGCACAGGCAGACTGTGACCTCCATGTCATTACTGTGATTGGCAGAGCGACAACTGCTTTTTCAAGCTGGAATCGTGTCTTTATCAAATCTTAAGAAAAGAATATTAATAACAGAGAAATGTTTTTTTTTAAGTGTTCCAATTTGTCCTAGAACAGCAAGACGAAACAGTTGCTGTGGCACAGATTCCGTCCATCTGTCTGTCCATGTTAAACTGTTGAAGGCACCCTCATCCCTGACGTGGAAAAAACATTTTACCCATTTCAATCTCTGAGGCATCAGAATTCAAACACAACCCTTAATTTGATTCCCCTTACATCACTTTGGTTTGGTTTAACTTCAGTTCTCTGTCCAGTTTTTAAATTATCTTTTTTCTTTACTTTATTCTTGTTTCTCTCACTTACTCTTTTACTACTGTTTTGTTTTCCTTGTTTCAACAGTTTGACCTACAAACTACCCTGCAGCTCATCTATATTTTTTGCAGTTTTTGTTTCTCTGTTTCTTGTTGTGTTTGTGGACTAAATAGTGGCAGTTATTAGGACTCTTGCCCACAATGTCTTAGGCTCAAATATTGGCTTTGAAATGTTTCTACTAAAACATGTCCCACATAAATATGAGCAGTGAGCCTCATCTGGGGCTGAGATGAGGCTCTCTGCTCAGGGCACCAAACCCTCTGGAGGCAGCACATGTAGCACTGAAATGGATAGATGATATAAGACAAACTCAATGTAGAGAGAGTCTGATCTAATACCACTGTCTAACAACAATAGAGAAAATCCCCCAAAGATTTAAAAACAAAGGATCGATTATTTAAAAAAGTAAAAGTCCTTTTTTGGTGTATTTCTCACGATCAACTGGTTTAGGTTTGAGCATAACATTGTGTTCATGATGAGTCATTCTCTCATCAAAACGCGTTTAAGACATTGTCAAATCTCCCATGGCAACCATCAATGCAAAGCACCACCCGGGCGCCGCAGCTGGGGAGATCCAGCAGAAGGGCCGGCACACGTCTATAGTGGCGTCTCCTTCGCCGTCCTACCTTCTGCCCAGCCGAGAAAATTTCACAGCCTGATGCTGCTTCCAAACATGTGCTATCATTGGGATGGTGGGCTCAGAATGATGTGCAGCATTTTTTGATTCATTTACTTTTTTTAACCATGCATTGCATTTTACATCCGCCACAGACATCAAATAAACAGAGATTTCAAAAATCGCAGTCCTGTGGAACCAAGTTTCACAGCTGAGAAAAATTGAAGCAACTGTGCACCACTTCCTGCTAATACATACCTTATGAAAATAAAAGGTACATATGTAATTCATGCATATTAGTAAGGAAAAGTGAAGACAACTGATTTTCATGAAGACTGGATTGTCAAGAGATTTTAAGCATTCTAAGTTATTCCTTACAGTTAATTATTTAGATTTTCACTGACCTTTTGAAACTAACCGTAATTTCTGATGAAGTCGAGTGAAATAGGAAGCAGTGCATCACTCCCTGCTAATTGATTCCGGTCATAAATTTGTTCTTTTTTTTTCTGTGATCAGGATTATGACTGGAGATAATCACCCATCAGTCTTTGAGAAAAGTGATTCTCAGCAATGCCTACAAAATGAAATGGTTGGCTGTCCTCCCAAAGAAAGAGTGGCTAAATCTCAAGATCTGAGCTCTACCTCTCCGGCTGGAAGCCGAACGTTCCAGGTCATCCAGGCTCCGACACAGCAAGAGAAGGAGGAGAATCTGAGGGAGACAAGACAGTGCCGCTGTAAAAAATGTCTATAACTCAGTAAATACCAGCTCTCACAGCATTCTGTTACACAAAGAGTGCTTCAAATAAATTTCAGTCTATTTTGATTCCATTTATTGATGAGATGATTTATTTGCAGAGTCTATATAAAGCCATGTGCTCCAGAAGTGGTGGTGCCTCTACTGAGACCAAAGTGAGGAATGTTGATTGTGTAAAAAAAACAAATCAGTCCTGTGGGCTTGCCTCTCATCTGAGCTCTTGCTGCAGTCATCATGCTGGACGCAGCCCACCTACTTTCTTTACCAACCGGCTCCCCACCAGCTGCAGTTTTTAAAGTGAATCATGCTGTTGTGTATTTTTTTTTATGTTAATTTGACAATCAGATAAAGAAGAATGCTGTCCAGAACTCAGGGGGGAAGTTCAGTCCATGTTGGTGGTTCCATCTATGGCCTTTGATAGTCAAGAAAAAGTAAGATATCTTTTTAAAAATTAAAAATTCCTTTGTGGTTCTGAGATTCAACTTGAGGATTTTGACCTCAAAAAAGCCAATTTCACATACAGACACTGATTTTAAAGGTTGAAAATTAAAATACAGCTCTCCTTTTTAAAAAAATAAATAGAAGAACCCTCCTGATGATCTCTGTGCAGCGTTTTCAAACCTAAACAAATTACTGCACTGAAAAAAGAAACATTTATAGTTTTGAGGTTGAGTAATTCTTTCTGTCTCAGTGTTTGACAGGTTTCTTGTAAGTGGCTCATTAAGCCACTTACAAGATTGGTTCATATGATTAATATAAATATACAATTACTATAAGTTATATAATATGTATCATATCTATACTGGTATAGACCAGTCTGATGCTCCACTTCATCTGATTCAGTGGCTTTAAGAAGAACAAACAAAGGTAACTAACATTTTATAAAATAGCTAAGTATGCTAATCACGAGTCAGTTGAGATGATAAGGGCATATGATTAGTTCACCTCTGGGCCTGTTTGTGTGGGGAGTTTTCTGAGCATGTCTGACAAGAAAAACCCCAGGTAACATAGTTCCATTCTCAACAAGAATGGAACTTGGATGGAGTTCAAACTGTATGCCAAAATTTGAATCCTTATAACTGTGTCTACAATGCAAACACAAGTTTCAAAGCGACATCAAGACTTACAGTTTTTTGTATTGCAGGTTTCAGTTTCCTATTGTCAAGGTATGTTTAAGGTAAATTCCACATAGCTGAGCCCTGAATGGACTGCTGCAGGGATTAATCAATGAAGAAGAACCACAGCTCTGAATGTGCGGCTGACATTGTGCAGTCAAAGCAGTCAGTTGTATATAAATGGATGCGGCTTGTCCACCAGTACCAATAGAAAACCATAAGACGTGTTTCTGGGTTGCGCCTCTGACATAACAAAAAAGTGGTGACACTGAAAAACCCAGTTCCCATGGATACAAAAATTACATAATCAGATACATCTCTCTTTTTTTGTCAGGCTTGTGTAATCATGCTGTCTCCCCTGTAGTTTATCTGTTTATTTGTTAACTTTTTTCTTATCAGTTGGTTTCTTTGCTTACTCGCTTGCTGCATAGCTGGAGATGTTTTAATTAGACTCATTTTCCTGTTGTCTGATTCATTCCAGAAACAGTAGAGTGCCGGGCTTTTGACTATTAGCCAAACAATAATAGTGAAATGAGCTTTCCACTTTAATAATTACACAGAGTAATATCAAAATAGTTAGCACACTGTTGACACTCTACACAGTGATAATGACTCTCTCGTGTTTTTCAAATATTCTATAATCACCTTCCACTTTGAGCTTTTAGTACGAAGGCTTGTCGAATTTAATTAGACAGAGGAAATGAAGAGATAAAGCGGCTCAGTGGGGTGTTGGAGGCCCATCCCAATCTGAACTGATCTGTCTGCATGTTTTTCCATCTTTGTCTCTGCAGCTTGACATGTCTAAGGTAACTTCTCCTCCGACTGCTAGTGACCCATGAAAGATTCATTGCGACTGAACTTATAAATCTATTATAATAAAAAAGACATGTTCAGATGGTTCCAGCCCACCTCACTCCCAACCACCAACACTTCCTCAGTTCACACAATGCAGACAGAGCAGAAGTGAGTCACTATTAAATGATGATGGCAGGTTTAGTGAGACAGACAAAGAAGTGAAGAGGTCTGCACATGTGGCACCCTAAGAAAGGTCATGTCCCAGAAATTACTAGAGGGAGGTCTGTGGGCACGCATATCCAATTGCGGGCACGCATATCCAATTAATAAAAGCACAGCATCTAAAAGCGTATTTATGAAGGCCCCGCACATGTATGATTTTATTACCCTGGCAACAGCTTTGTGTTTAAATATAGAATAAGACAACCTGAACCAGACTCTACAGGGACTCGTTTTTGGTGAAGAAGAGCTTGAGAATGAAAGTCGTTGTTAATACTCTAAAGTCGTCCTCATGGGGCTTTTTCTGGCCTGTCGCCGCTATCTGTTTCTTTTATATTTTAGAACCATTCTTTTTTTTCTGAAGAAGAAAAATAAACTATTATCTGCTCAGTGTGGTCATTCTCCCTCTCTTTTATGCCTACATTATGCAATCATGCATCTCTTTCATTCCAAGCCTGGGAGGCTGCGGATCTGGAGGAGGATAGAGGACCTCAACAGGTGGAGATTTTTATTCTAGGGATAGAAGGAAAGAGGAAACGGAGGGGGAAGAAGAGGGCAGTGAATTGCTCCTTAATAACAAGCCCTTTGATCTGCTTATGCCGCCTTGTTTCTTGCCTCTGAGGGAAATTCCGCTTATGAATCCAGTCATCCAGTCCCAGTCGGCCAACATGACCTCTTGCAGTAGGCTATCTTCACCATCTGTCTGCAATGGGACCACAAGGCAACACTTTGGGAGATGTGAGAGAGAGGGAGGCAGAGGGAGGGGGCGAGGGAAGGACAGGGCTGTCAGCGCTCTCCGAGGACCCCAGCGCTGCAGTTTTCATCTGTTAATTATGCTTAATTGAGACTGTATAATTCACAAGCGTCGACTCTGTTTTCCCTAATCTCATCCGTGGAACCTCAAAAAAACAACAACAAAAAAACCTTCGTGACGCAACATGGCAATAAACGTTTCCGCGCAGCAATTGTGCAGAAGGACCGCGCGGCGTTTCACACCGCGGACAGCCAGATTAGGTTACAACAGATATTGATTTTTTTTTTCTCAGTGCGCAGTTGACGAGGAGCGGAGGCGCGACCGAGCGGCACTCGTTTGACGTGGAGACAGGCGTCACCGGGGAGCGCGAGCGCACACAACAGCTTGACACTATTGTCGCCGGGAACGCACGCACGCGCGCCGGTTTGGCTTGGGTGAGCACAAGGTGGTGATGCCACGACAAGTGGTGCTGTGCACGTGCGCCTAACCGCCCCGTGTGACCTCATTTTCCGAGTATAGGCTATACTCGCTAGGAGAAGCCACAGCAAGAGAGAGAAGCCCACGAGGACAGAGAAGAAGAACGCATCGGTTTTTATGCGCAGTAGAGATACATTTCTTTAAGACAGAAAAATAGGAACTACAAAATTCCTGCAGAAATTTAACTGGGGCCTGCCAAAGTGTGCCCGTCGGTTTGGACCCAGCATTCTGATTAGCATCAATGCTAAGCTTAGCTGCAGTATAGTCAATAGCATGTGCAGAATCAAAAGCATGTTGACTAACATTGACTTATGCAATTTTTTATGTTGAAATTAGTTTATAAGCTGAAATTAGCCAAAATGCTAATGTTAGTGTAAATGCTGCCACTGGCATGTGGAGTATCACTAGGATGTTGACTAACATTGAATTATGCAATTTGTTATGTTGAAATTAGTGTATAAGCTGAAATTAGCCAAAATGCTAATGTTAGCCTAAATGCTGTCACTGGCATGAGGAGTATCACTAGCATGTTGTCCCTATTTGACTTACTCCATTCACTATATTAAACATGACTAATAAGCAAGAAAGCCAGATAAAAGGTGTTTTTTTTTTTAGGAAAAGGCTAATGCTAATTAGCTAACTAACCTGAGAGAAAAAGATAGTAAAGGCTGATAGTATTAGCACCGCCTGCGGTGGTGCACTGACCTTGGGGCAATAATCCTATGAGTAACTGTGGTTCAGCCGTCATTGTAGTTCTTAACTTCCAGCTCAGCTCTCCTCTGTAGTAACAGAGTTCTGCCATTAATGTAGTTCTGACATTCTGCTCAGCCTTCTTCTGTAGTAAGTCAGAGTGCCGCCATGTTGTAGTTCTGACTTCTGGTCAGCCCTCTGTTTTAACTGAGTGTTTGCAATGGTTAGAACTACAGAGATTATGTCTTTAAAGTCCTAATCAGCAGCTCTGCCCTGGCCTGTGTTCCGTTGCTATGGTAATTAATTGCCTCTGCCAACTGCCAGCTGTGAGCCTGATTGAAGTCTCTTTGATCTGGATCAAAGGGAATTCTACTGAATTTTAGTGAAAAAAGCAGTCCGAACAACTCCTTCCCAATCGGGAACCGTGATACGTATCGAAAAACCGTTTGAAGCGTATAAGAGGGCTATCTGTCCTCTCCGATATTACCGAGATTCATATCTCTACCTCACTCACAGTAATAACAGCGATGAGAGAAAGATGGTGTGCGCTGAGCTCTGAAACTTTTCAGAAAATTCTCAAAATGAATGGCTGAGAGCCTGAGTAAACCTGGAACTTGTTTTTGCTCTGAAGCACCTTGACAGAAAACCGTAAATCCTAGAGAAATTTCGAAAACATTTTACCGGAGCAGACATGCGTATCAATGTCATGACCGACTTTCATCCCAATCGAGCGATATTTGTGGGCATGAGGGCGATTTCAAAATTATTTTTCGGTCAAAGATCCACTCATTCTCGTACTCTAACTTGGCGGCCAATGACATCACGCACACTCTGATTTTTGACATTTTTAAATTTCGCTCGTTTTTCGCTTTTTACGTCGCTGTCGTAACTCCGTTTGCCAATAAAAATAATAGCACACCTGTCGGCGCCGAGCCGCACATTTATCACACCAGAATCACACACAGATAAATAAATGATTAATAAATAAATAATAATAATAAGTAATAAATAAATATTGATAAATATTAACAAATAATCAGATTTTTTTACCCACTATGCAGTTCAATTTGGAGAGCCATTTCAGCCAAAATTAAATAAATATATAGGGAAACCTTGAAAACCTTATGCAGGCTTGACCTGTTGGGAAACTTTTACAGAGGTTGTCCTCTGTTGTTGCCACAAGGCTCACGTCTTTACGGCAGCTGTAATCTCAAAATAATTTTTGTTAATCATAGAATACTTCACCATCTGGATCAGATTTCTTTGGCCCAAACTTTCCTCTTGTTCTAACGGTGGTCTATCCAACCCGAAGTAGTTTTTAGTTTTTGAAATCTGTAAAAAGTGGTCCCAAAGTCTTTCCTCTTTTTTTGATGGCGACCTGCCCTGTCCGGGGTCAACAGTTTTGGGAACTATGTAAAAACTGGACCCAAAGTCTTTCCTCAGAAGAAGAAGTTAAGCTACCCTGTCTGGGGTAGTTTCCTCACAGTGATCTACCTCGCCCAGGGTAGTTTTGTCTTTGGGAACAGTATTACTGGCTGGGCATCCACAGCTGTTCCTGTGGGTTAAACCTGATGCCACGTCCAGGGAACATTCCTGTTCTGAGACACTGGAGGATGTGTAATTTATCAATGTCTTCTCAGAAAAGCTTTACATGAAATCAGTGAAATAAAACACCAAGCTGTGACGTTCACCTCAGAAGAAACTTCTCCAGCCGGGTCAGATTGATCAAAGGCAGTACGACCATCTGTAGTACTGTCTTGTGAAGTCTCTGTAGAATCGAAATATGCTGCCTGTTCAATACAAACTTGCTCAGCCAGGTCGGCTTGTTCTTATGGAGCAAATGGAAGTCCGTCCCAAAACAAATCTCTCTCCTCATCCTGAGAGGTCCTTTCATCCAATTTGTTTCCAGGAAAGAAGTGGTCAAATACCCGTCATCATCAGATATCCAACTCCAAAACTGAGTGGGAAAATGAAAGGATATGGCATCTTGGAAACACAAAAACCTTACTAGACACAAACTCTGAATCTCAAAGAAGCGTTTGGATTCTAACTGATGTGTTGAGATTCCAGCATTGAAAGCCTCAGAATTTCTTTGATCTTTTGTGACGTACATGATGTCATCTATGACCTCATCAGTGAGCTCATTGTAGTTCTGGGGACTGGTCTTCCTTCTGATTGTTGCTATGGAAACAATCAGATTAGTTCTGCGTTACTCAAACTGAAATAATGACTAAGTATTTAATAAGTAATATTTGTTTAATTTATTTAACCTGAAGAGTATTTCGTACCTGCTGTGATCTAAATTGTCTTTATCCATTATTATTTTCGTTCTGGTAGGAAATTGTTCAGATTTTAGAAACCTTTGCAAAGCAAAATTGTCTCTAGCCTTTAACTCTCGATTTGCATTATTTTATATATTTTTTGCATCTTGTTCTGAAATTATGAAATTAAAAATGTATAGTATGCAAAATTTTTTAATTTAGGGCTGTTGTAAACAAATATTTTAGTAATCAAGTAATCTATTGATAATTCTTTCGATTAATTGAGTAATCAGATAAAAAAATTAAATTGATCAAATAAAATATCGGGAAATCTAGCATAACAGCAGTGTTACTATCGGATATCAATATCAGTCCAATTTTCCAGTGTTTTGTTCTTGTGGCACATCTAAAAACTGTGGGACAGAAAAGTCCTGCAGTTGGGGTGTCAACTGCAGGACTGCAGGGGTGTCAAACTCCAGAGGACTGGAGTTTGACACCCCTGCAACCTAACAGAGCTCTGTGGTTGCTCCTATCAGTCTGTAATTTGATGACCTCAGTAAGAATACTGAGGTCTTCAAACCAAATTTCAGATCTACCATAACTGACTTGGCCTCAGATTTTCAACCAGGTTCTGACTAAGAAACCACTAACCTGCTCCCTGTGTCAGAATCTTGCTGAGGAAGGAACTGCATTAGGTTTTCTGCGACTTTAATATGTCTGCAATAACTTTTGGATATTTGCATATAAAATAAGTCAATAGAGTTTAATTTACAATTTGTATGTGTTCGTGTCATGAGGTAGATCTCAGCTGGCTGGTGAGAGAAAAAGTAGATCTTGATCTCAAGACGTTTGGACCTCCCTGAGTGTTAATGAAAAGTTAACACATTTCAGTAACTTAGATTTCTTAGTTAATGAAAATATGGCATTGAGGATTAGAATATTATATCAGCAGTGAAAAATATGCTTATTACCTGCTTAAATATTATTTTCAAAAAGTACTTTTAATCTAACAAGCCTCTTTGGAACTCATTCCAATTTATTAAATATGACTACTATGAAACCTTTGTTGTTTTTGTCAAAAGTACAACTTGTTGGTGCCGCACATTATTAATGTTTCTACCATGTATGTTTTCAGATGTTAAGCTGTCACAGCAGCCTGACCCTCAAGCCTCTGGTCTCAGTGTCTTCCTTCAGACTCCCAGTGGATTCACAACTTCAGGATGTCCAGAGACCAGGAACACCAAACACACTGATGATACATTCATTTAAAAAAAGTCTGGCTGTTCTTATAGCATTGATATGCAAGAATGATCTGTAAATTACTGTTTTGAATAAACAAGATATGTTTGATTATTACGGAAACTGTGTTTCTTCTAATCTGTGTAGCTCTAATTTAATCAAATCTCATGTTTTCACGTCCCAGAGACAATAAAATGGATTGTTTGTTTGGGGCTTAAAATAGCTTAAACTCAACATAATCTCAGTAGAACAAAGCTATAAAAATAGAAAACAGATTGAAAGTTTTGGACCCGTTTTATTTTTTGGTTTCATATTACACTGAAGATTCTTCAACATGACAGGTAAACAGTGAGTGGACATTTTGGGTTCTTAATAGTAACCCTAACAGTTATTTCAACTGCTTGGTTTGTTGAATAATGAATGTGTTCACTTACGGATGCCTTCATTTGGAAATCTGCAATCTGAAAACGTCAGTGAAATACTTTAACCACTCAGTCCTCAGGTCTGTCTGCCCTGCAAGTTTCAGGTGTTTCCTTCTGTCACACACCTGGCCTCAATAAATGTCCGATTAATGGATGAGCTAATGCTATCGTTTGTATCTGGTGTTCTGGAACAGACACTTTAAAATGTAAAATGTTGATGTCCTGTATAACAGTGTAATACAGACAAATCTCATTGTGTTATTTTTACTCTATATCTGAAGTTAATCACATTTCTGGATGTTCTGTGTTTCAATTAAATTAAAGCTAGCAGGTTTTTATTAGGGCTGCAGAACCATGTAAACTATGACATGTGTCTGTGTGTGTGTTGGGTTTAAACCCAACACACACACACAGACAGAGCAGAAAAGAGGCTGCTCTGTCTGAGCCAGCATTCATTTTTCCTCTGATGTTTGGGTGAACTCTTCTCTGTGGAGGTCGGCCCTCTCTCTGTTTCTTCCTGAAGGAGATCCATCAGGTGTTCTGGTTCTGCTCTCAATGCTGCTAACATATACAGGCAAAGAAGACACTCCGAAATGTTTTTCCACCTCAGGCATTCGGTCCCAATCATCATCATCAGTTCTGATGATGACACATACATAGCGAGTCCACAAAGTCTTAAAGTTGTAAGTTCTACTTCTTTCTCTATAGTTTTTCTGCACTCTTTAAAATACAAGTGCTTTCTCTGTTTAATCTATTGTTCTTTTTTGTAGGTTTCTGTAAAGTGCAGTGGTGCAGTGAATGGGAACGTTCTGTTGGTGATCCTCACTGTTCTTATGAAGGAGAAATGTCAGCTTGTCTTGAGTAATACTGGAATACTGTGACATTGAATTAGAACAACACTTTTTTATTTTTCACATTTCCTCTACTATTGTTTTATTGCGCTAATTTTCATGAGCATGTTGTCTGTAAAAGTTTAATATGTTGACAATTTATACAATTCTGTGATACTAAATTGGCAATGTACCAGTACCCTTGAAAAATGTGAATATATTGAATACACAATGTAAGTTTTTTCAGCTGGAAAGTGTGTTGTAATTGATCCTTCTGTGTTCTGGTAGCCTGATATGTTGGCAGTACTGTAGGTGTATGAAGCATGTAATGTACAAAGTGGAAAATAATAATAATGAAAAACATTAAGTAACTTCATTAGCAATTATAATAAACCAAAAGTGTAATTGGAGCACACTGTGACCACACTACTAATATGCAAAATATGTAATTATATACTTAAAATACATTCTAACCATATTTTGAATATAATTCAATCACAAAAATAGTACACTTAAGATAAAATAATCAAACACATTTATATTACATAAAAAGCCATATACTGAAAGCATGCAAAGTATAACGTTAGTTGTTCCAAAAAAGCACATTAGAGTACCTTTAATACATCTTAAATTGTGTTTCTTAGTGTATTACGATTCACTAAGTACAAAATAGTTGTTCCAAAATAACACTTCAAGTATCCTGATGATTAATCTGGCTTCAGGTATGCTAAAATTGTACAAACTTGGTATATTTATTTTTCACAAGGGTATGGCTTACAGCTAATGCAAAGTCACAATGATGTTTCTTTGAGACAGTATTGCATTTTAAGTAAATATTTAGCCTGGCCTCCTTTTTCCTCTCTATGGAGTTTAGTTCAGAAAGGGTTGCTAGTGTAACCGCAGTCATCCCGACTCATCTATTCTCTGCGTTGTGTACTGGTTAATATGAATCAGCAGACGAGGACCATGGAAGTGTTGCAGCAGTAGGGCAGGTTTATTCTCTCCTCAGCGCAACTCGGCGCGAACTGTTCACAAATAAAAAGACACTTTTAGCACAGCAGCTCCCAGCTCTGGCTTCCCCACACAAACCTCTCCTCAGCGCAACTCGGCGCGAACTGAGACAAAGGTGTATTGAAACCAAAATTCACAGAAGACAAACAATTAAAATAAAACACAAACAGAAATAATCTGCCCAACAGTTACAATTCTAAAACATTAATTCAACATACAGATAACATCCCAAAACAACTCACATACCTGTTCACAAATAAAAAGACACTTTTAGCACAGCAGCTCCCAGCTCTGGCTTCCCCACACAAACCTTAAATACAAAAACAAAAAACAAATTGACGCGGAAAACTGAACAAATGTCGACAACGTGGGAATCAAACAACCAATAATGTGCTGCGCTAAACATAAAACAGCTTAAA
Source organism: Phalloptychus januarius (assembly GCA_902982915.1). NCBI lineage: Eukaryota > Metazoa > Chordata > Actinopteri > Cyprinodontiformes > Poeciliidae > Phalloptychus > Phalloptychus januarius. The sequence goes on from CADWAE010000061.1 coordinate 199,548, forward strand.
AACAATATATAACAAATAGCGAATTTAACAAATATGATTTTATAGGCATTTTAAACATTTTAGCTAACAAACAGAAGACAGCTGCACAACACCTACCTCTCCTCAGCGCAACTCGGCGCGAACTGAGGAGAGCAGCGGGAACACACAGGATGTGACACAAAACAGGAAACAAGAAAATAAAAGCTCCTCCGCCAAAATAAAATACATAAAAATACATAATAAAATACAAATATACACAGAAAATGAATAGGGATTTGGAGTGAAATATAAACATATAAACATTTTTCTCACACTTGCTACATCCACCCCTCCTATATTTCACCAAAATCCAAGTCAGTCTAATTTGTACAATCCAAATACATGGAAAACTGACAAATTTGATGAAAATTCAGCACAGAGCCGCCATAACCAAATACAGCATTCAGCTTGAGAGCCACCTACAACAAAGGTTTCGAAGAAACATCCGGCTGATCAGGCCTCTGCCCTTCTCAGATCAATATATGATGCCATTTACACCATACAATCCTGTGCCATCTTTAATCCCATAAACATAATACAAGATGTATATTTGAGGAAAACAATATTCCATTACGATTACACTGCTGAACTGTCCATATAAAGGACTCTAAACAAAAGAATTCATTCAAAACCAAGTAAGAATGGACTGGGATTTTTGGCTCACAGAGTTTGCCAAATCCCTAAAATCAAAAGGTCTTTGAACCATGGATTCAATGAGTCTGTTCACCCTTTTGCTGACCCTGCCCGCCCGAGTCCTAGTGACTTGGTCAGTATTCTCTGAGGAACGACACATGTCCATGTTAACACCTGAATTTACAGGAAGAGCCTCTGTGTCCATGGAGTGATCTCGACTCACTGTATGTAACTCTTCTTCTGCCACATGACTATCAGCATGCCCTCCTGAGAAGTCCATCACACTGTGAGGTGTCACAAGACTCTTGTTGGATAAACCTGGTTCTGACACCTCTTGATCCAGAGAAACAGTGTTCTCCCCGGTTGTTGATTTACTCATCTCCCCTGCATTGTCTCCATCATCCAAACTTCTCTCTTCAACATCAAAGGAGTCTGACAGGCCTTGTGCCTCCCCTGCCCCATCAACAGTGATTTCGTCCTGGGCCGCTGCCACAGGTAGAAAGCTGATGTTCAGTATCAGGTTCCTGTGCACAATCTTTTTGTTGCCTTGTTTGTCCTCCAACTTGTATGTGTGAGTTTGGAGATTCCTGTCAACAACTGTATAAACTGTAGCACTCCACTTGTCAGATAACTTTTTCTTCCCTCTTTCACCCTTGTTTGCTAGCAGAACTCTGTCTCCAACGTCCAAATGGGTACCTTTCGCTTTTCGGTTGTACCCCTCTGCCTGTTTATCTTGTTCTTCCACAGCATGTGCTTGAGCTATCCTAGCTGCCTCGTACAGATGTGACATGAGTGTTTTGGCATAGTTCTTGTAATCGGTAGTCACCGGATCACACAACACCTGCTTGAAGATCACATCCACAGGAAGCCTCGGAACCCGACCAAACATGAGTTGGAATGGAGCAAATCCAGTAGTCTCATGAACTGTTGCATTATATGCAAAAGTCAATGTTTGTATTTGTTCAGGCCACTTGTTCTTCTCTCTGAGTGGCAATGATCTGAGCATGCTGCCAAGTGTGCGGTTGAACCTCTCGGTGCCCCCGTTTCCCATGGGATGGTACGCAGTGGTGTGAGACTTTGACACTCCTGCCAGTCGAAGCAGTTCAGCAATAAGCTCACTTTCAAAGTTTGCTCCCTGATCCGAATGGATCCGTTCAGGAAATCCGTACACACAAAATACGTGGTCCCACAACTTTTTAGCAACCTGCCTTGCTGTTTGATTGGTGCATGGAAATGCATGGGCTAGCTTTGTGAAATGATCAGTCAGAACAAGCACATCCACTGAGTTTTGCTTTTTATCTTCTGCACTCCAGAAGTCCAAACACACCAATTCCATTGGAGCAGAAGTTCTTATACTTTTAAGAGGGGCTCGAGCACAAGGTTCTGGTGTTTTGGCGAGAATGCACCTCTGACAGCACTTGACATACTCCTTCACATCAGTATCCATCCTCGGCCAGAAAAATCTCTGTCTTGCCAGGTGAAGTGTCCGTGCCTGTCCCTGGTGTCCAGCCATGTCATGAATACCTCGCAAGGCTCTTTCCTTGAGACTGTCAGGAAGAACAAACTGATGTCTTTTCTGTTTGCTGAGGGGATCTCGAGTGACTCTATAGAGGATCCCATTTTTAATCTTGAGCCTCTCCCACTGCTTAATGAGCACCATAGCTCCAACGCCAAGCCCTGCTCTCTCACGTCTGGATGGACGCCTCTCTCGGGAAATGAATGGCAAGATTTTGGAAACATCAGAGTCAAGCTTTTGGGCACGCTGTAATTCATCCAAAGTGAACACAGGAAGTGAATCTTGTCCTGGTATGCCCAGATCTTGAACAGACTGAATTAGTGCCACTGCACGAGTCTCAGTCACCAAATCCCACTGGTCATGCATCTCCAGGAGAGCCTTGACTGCGACTGCGTCACACTGGTAAGGTTGCGAACTGCAGCGGAGTTCTGGATCGCAAGATGGCTTCTTCACTTTCTGGCTCTGGACCTTTAAGTGAAAAGCATCTTGGACCCCATCTTGGCTAATGCTATCAGCTTCGATAAGGAGTCGAGTAGCCCTCAGTGATGATCCTATGACTGACAGTTGTTGCAAATGGATCCCTACTGAGAGCGTCAGCCACCGTGTTCTTGGACCCAGGTATGTGTTTCAGATCAAAGAGAAGGGGCCAGCTTCAACCCAACGCTGCTCACAAGCATCAAGCCTTGGCTTTGTCATGATGTAGGTGAGCGGATTGTTATCAGTCCACACTGTGAATGTTTGACCTCTTAACCAATGACTGAACTTCTCACATACACTCCATTTCAAAGCCAAAAACTCAAGCCTGTGAGCGGGGTATTTCTTTTGAGAGTTACTCAGTGTCTTGCTGGCAAATGCGATGGGACGGGCTTTCTCTTCTCCAGCTGGTACTTGAGATAAGACAGCTCCAAGTCCATCCAGTGAAGCATCAATAGACAAAATCAGAGGCTGTGAGAAATTGGGGTGTGCGAGAACAACACAATTCAACAGCTTTTCTTTAAGACTTAAAAAGGCTGTTTCACACTCCTCTGTCCAGTCAGATGGTCTCAGTTTTCTGTAAGAACCTGCATTTGTTGTTTTGGTTTTACCCTTCCTCTTCTGTCCAGCAGTTAGAGCAAACAGTGGCTTGGCCACAGATGAACAGCTCGGAATGAAGTGTTGGTAGTAAAACACCATACCGAGGAAGGACTTTATCCTCTTGACTGAAGGCGTGCATCCATCATCCTCCATCAGGTCAGTCTTTGTCATCCTTGTAATGATTTCAACCTTTCCAGGGTCGACAGACACTCCATGGCCATCTATGATGTGTCCCAGAAATTTCACTGATGATCTCATAAAGTGACATTTCTTGGGGCTCAACTTGAGATTGTGCAAGCGAAGGCGTTGGAACACAACCTCTAACCTCTCCAGAGACTCTTTTTCACTTGAAGCAAAAACAAGGAGATCATCCAGGTAGCACAACAAACTGCTAAAGTTCAGATCTCCAAATATGCTGAGCATCATCCTCATGAAAGAGGCAGGGCTGTTACACAGGCCTTGGGGCATTCGATTATATTCATACAACCCCATTGGTGTTGTGAATGCTGTGTATTTTTTGTCCTCCTCCGCCATAGGAATGTTGTAAAATCCTGATGTCAAATCCATAGTGCTGAAGTAAGTGTTGCCTCCAAGAGCGGCTAAACAGTCGGACTGGTGTGGAAGTGGGTGTGCGTCTTTGAATGTCCTTGCATTTAACCACCTGAAGTCTGTGCATATCCTGAGACTGCCATCCTTCTTCCAGACTAGCACAAGAGGAGAGGCATATTCACTCACAGATTTCTTTATTATCTCCTGTTCCTCCATGTCAGATAAAACCTGGCGCAGCTTGTGATAATGAGCTGGTGGGATTCGGCGGTATGGAAGGCGAAATGGTCTATCGTCAACAAGCCGTATGCGATGTACAAAGCCTTCTGCCTTGCCACAATCTAGAGCATGCTTGGAAAAAACATCATTATATTTCTCAAGCAGCTCGACCAACTTTGTTTTCCCTGCATCATCACTGTGGCATAAGTCAATATTAAGGTCACCAAGCCCGACCTGTTGCAATCGCAGTTTCAGATCTGCAAGCTCCTCTTTGATATGTCCCTTCTCTGGAGCAGCAGTTTCAACCTGGCTGATACCTTGAAAAACCTCAAAATCTTCAACCGCTAGGCAAGGGGACACATCTGCCAATTTGCTGTTTCTTTTCAACGTGATGGGCTTGTCTGTGAGGTTAGCGACTTTTAAAGGGACCCACCTGTCTCCCCATAAAGGAGTAATAATGCGAGCAACCATGATGTTGCGTGGCATCGACTTAGACGAGGTTGGCTCAGTGATTACCGTACTCCCTGGAGACATGGGGATGTTATGTGGCAGCTTACCCCACACCAAATGTTCAGTCCTGGCCAGTAGAGTGACAGACTGTTGTAATTTGACTGTGCCAATCTTGTCTGGGAGTTCTTCACCTCTCCACCGAGAAGTGCTTGCCATCATGTCGAGAAACTGCTCACATTCTGGGAGGAGACTGGGACTGGACACTAGACGCCAATAATCATTGGTTATTTTCAGCTGATGCATGAGAAATCTTATGACATTTGTGCCAATGATTAAATCGTCCCTTTGGCCTGGCACTACTAACACAGGGACAACACATGTCTCACCATACAGTTTCATTTCCACCTCATACATGCAGCGGGGTTTGCTGAGCGTCCCTCCACAACCAATGAGAACGATTTCTTGAGAGAGGGGAACAGGTTCCGAAAGTGAGTTCTGATTCAGCATCATTTGTTCCACTTTCTCACTCAGTGTGCAGGCCATGGAACCTGAGTCAAGCATCCCCTGTAGCTGAAACTTGTTATTTAGAGTCACAGGTGTATAAAACAGTTCATCAAATGGCTCAACTCGTTGTGTATTTTGAGCTATCACCCTAGCACCAACTGGTGCTACTGCACATGCCTTTTCATATTGCTGCTTAATGTCATTATTATTGAGGGTTTTTTCTTTTGAGCCCACACCACCCCTCATCCCATGCAGGCCAGCTAGTTTAAATGCTGGGGGTCTGGTGACTGAAAATCATGCTCACCTCTGATGGATAAGCGGTTGGGACAGTCTCGCTTAATGTGATTTGGTTCAAAGCATGCTAAACACAAGCGTTTCTGTTTGCAGTGTGAGATGGTAGAATGATCTCGCGACTGACAAACCCTACATGCTTTGTGATGCACTTGGCTGGGTGAGTTCTGTCTACCTGCAATCTGACTGTTCTGCGAAAGTGTACGTTCAAAGAGACTGATTAAAGTTCTCATGCAGCTGTCATTACAATGTGATGGAACAGTCGCACCAGTTTCTTGGTGTGCTGGCATGTCCGTTAAGTGATGGGAAGGTGGTGATAATTGTTCAAGAGCAGGAACCTGAGCATGAGCTGTAGCTAATTTAGGATATCTTGATCTGGAGAATGCCTGCTCTCTGGTTTCAATTTGGTAACGATCAATGTGCTCCTGAATTTCACTAGCCGTCCATTTGTCTGGTGCTTTGAACTTCAAAATGGCAGCAAGCGCTGGGTCTGGGCAATGCTTCACAAACATCATAGTTGCTTCTTGGCAAGGGTTATCTACATGCCGCCCTAATCTCTTCAGGCCCTCTTCTGCTGCATCAACTGCTTTGTTCAAACGAAGCCAGTAATCTAGAGGCGTTTCTCTTGCCAGTGGCACAGTATTGTAAAAGTCAGCCATTGGCATGCATGAATAAGGCACATCACTAAAATGTTGTCTGAGGATGCTGTAGACAATATCTGGTGTTTCCTGAGGTCTTAGCGAAGGGCTGCTCCGCAGAGTTATCCTCACAATATCCTTAGCTTTCCCCATCAACTTAGAGAGGATCTCAGGATACTGTTCATTAGTGGGTGTGCCACGTTTTCTTAAGTAGATTTTCATTAATTCTTCCCACTCGCCAACAGTGTTTTTGTCAGATCCATCTCCCCTGAAGGTGGGGGGTTCTTTGACATCTGGCTGTATTACTAGCTTTGCCCCAGTCAAGTTGAGGTAAGTGGGTTCACTCTGTGGCTGGCCCACACTGCCCTGAGATTGCAGACCCATAACTTCCCCTTCCCCACATTCACCCTTAAGACGGTCCATTATAGACTGTCCAACTTGCTGTGCAATGCTTGCAATAAGCTCACTTAATGGTGGGTCAGTGCTAACTGAATTGTCAGGAACCGCACCATCATGCACAATGCTAGAAGACACATTCTCAACTACGCGGTAGAACAAAAGGCAGGAGAGCCTGCAACATTAGTGTTTCGAACTGGAGTAAAAGGCAAAGCCTCGATCATTCTCCCTCTCCCGACAGAAAAGTTAACACCACTCAACGAACATTTATCCTCGTCTGCCTTACTTTTAACAAAAGTCATTTTCAAACCTTTTCATATATATATATATATTTTTTTTAAAGTTCTTTACATAAAAACAAACATGAAATTTCAAAACAGTATTCCACGTTCAACTCTGTAATGCTATTCAGTCTGTATAGATGTGTAAATGTAACAAGCAACCTCGGACGACCAGCTGACGTTGATCCACTCTTCACGAACCACGACGAACTTGTCCGAAGGAGTGTGGATCCGGGTCACGGCACCACTGTAACCGCAGTCATCCCGACTCATCTATTCTCTGCGTTGTGTACTGGTTAATATGAATCAGCAGACGAGGACCATGGAAGTGTTGCAGCAGTAGGGCAGGTTTATTCTCTCCTCAGCGCAACTCGGCGCGAACTGTTCACAAATAAAAAGACACTTTTAGCACAGCAGCTCCCAGCTCTGGCTTCCCCACACAAACCTCTCCTCAGCGCAACTCGGCGCGAACTGAGACAAAGGTGTATTGAAACCAAAATTCACAGAAGACAAACAATTAAAATAAAACACAAACAGAAATAATCTGCCCAACAGTTACAATTCTAAAACATTAATTCAACATACAGATAACATCCCAAAACAACTCACATACCTGTTCACAAATAAAAGACACTTTTAGCACAGCAGCTCCCAGCTCTGGCTTGGAAAACTGAACAAATGTCGACAACGAAAACTGAACAAATGTCGACAACGTGGGAATCAAACAACCAATAATGTGCTGCGCTAAACATAAAACAGCTTAAAAACAATATATAACAAATAGCGAATTTAACAAATATGATTTTATAGGCATTTTAAACATTTTAGCTAACAAACAGAAGACAGCTGCACAACACCTACCTCTCCTCAGCGCAACTCGGCGCGAACTGAGGAGAGCAGCGGGAACACACAGGATGTGACACAAAACAGGAAACAAGAAAATAAAAGCTCCTCCGCCAAAATAAAATACATAAAAATACATAATAAAATACAAATATACACAGAAAATGAATAGGGATTTGGAGTGAAATATAAACATATAAACATTTTTCTCACACTTGCTACACTAGCCAATCGAATACACTGATAGCAGTCATTAAGGCAGGTACCGGTACGTTGGTCAGTGTGGGCAGCTGCAAAATTCTGCTGGAAAATGAAGTCAGCTCTCCAGGAGGCTTGTCAGCAGAGGAAAGTGTGACATGCTTTAAAATGTCCCCATCGACAAAATTCCACCTGGAGCAGGTTGGATTCCCACCCTTTTCCTGCAACCTCTGGGGTCTTACTTCACTAAATGATTTGCTAAATTTTATTTAAACTGGAAAAATGCTTTGAACCATTGTGCAACAATCTATTCCATTTTCGCCTAAACCAATGTAGGGTTCTGATGTTGTGCCTCGTTGAGAATGGGTTAAACATAAACAGTGGCAGAGCTGAAGCTCTGTGCTGAATGTGTCCATGTGACACCCTTTGAAGCATCTCATGAAAGTCTTGTACAATTTTACCAGTCTTGTGACTACCTATGTTGCTAGTGCACCTTTTCTTTACCATAGTTTCTCCTTCCACTCAACTTTCCATTATTATGCTCAGATGAATGATCAGTCAGCTTACTGACTGATCATTTTTTATGGTTTACCCGCTTTGGGAAGAAAACGGGATTCTTATGCTTCTGTAGCAGGTTTTTAATCACTTTGTAATGTTCACATTTTCCATGTTATTTACTTGTATTAACGGCCCCCATCTGCCCTTTACAAAACTCTCTAGAGGCGCCACTGACACTGTTAACTACATAGATGCAGTCTATATTTTGTCATTCACAACGGGAAGATGAAGTCTGCGCCCCTCGCCACTACCCCTCCACCCCCACTATATGTTTAATTAACCAGGCTGATGTGTAAGTACCTCCAGCCAGCGAAGCGTGGGCGGGCTGCGGGGTAAAGAGACTGCCGGAGAACATTTCCCTCATTTCTCTCCGCCGGGACGCCGAGAATCTCCTCTGTCGCGCAAGCAGAAAAGCCTACAATATAAAATAAAAAAATAAGTCGACCCGTTTTAAACTTGTTTTAAATTGTAAGGCGAGCTTAGCTCTGAGGGAGAAATAGAGGGAGAAAGAGAGGGAGAGCGGAGGAAGAGTGAAAGGAGAGAGGGAGAGAGGGAGAGAGCGCGCGCGGAGTGTTTTCTCTTCTTCCTTCTCCCTCTCTCTGTGTGTTTTGATGTTATTTGTGACGGAATCTCCCCTTCAGTCTCTAAGAATCCGGAGAGCGGCGCAAGAAGAAGGAGGAGGAAACGGAGGAGGACAGGAGAGGAGAGGAGGTGGAGGAGGAGGCGCGCGCGGACCTGTCCACGAGCCCTCTCACTGCGGAACGCGCGGCGCGGGGCTGCCGCTGGAGATCCCACAAAAAACAAGCGCTGTTCTGGAGTCTGACTGACAGTCGCGCGTCAAACGGCTTCCGCTAAATGGACCGCTTCTGACGCCGCAGCCGGAGAGGAAAGGCTTTCACTACCTTACCGGAGGAGGGGAGTGAGAGAGGTGGCGGCAGCGGCGGAGGGGGGTGGGGGGGCGGCAGGTCTTCAGAACCAGACAGGTGGATTTAGCAGTTTTGTGGTGCCCTTCTGGACGGAGAAGAAATGGATGGATTAATCTGACGAGGGAGACGTGTGTTATTCCCACCCGAATGGAGTAACAGGCTGCAATGTCATCTCCACCTGGCCGCCTGGAGAGATGTGTCACGGGAATGGGGTGAGAAGATTTGAGTTGTCTTTTATTACTATTATTATTGACCTTATTAGTTATTATCTCTTGTCTTTGGATGTTTGGCGACTGCTTTGCCCCGGCGGTTTCTATTTAGCCTAATTTCTTTCGCCTCCCTCTCAAAGTGGAGCATAGCGGCAGGTTCGCTCCGTCGTTCGTCCGAGTCCTCGACACACAACCTGCTGCATGCCCTACATAGAAGGAGAGGAGCGTGAGGGGAATATTCACTGAGGAGCCACAGGCTGTTTTTCCACTCTCATTTTTACACACTCACACACCCACACACACACACGCACCCCCACCCCGCACTCACACACACACGAGCGAGCGCGCGCAAACACACACACCCACTCTCTTTCTCCCCCGTGTGTGTTTCTCGCGGGTAGAAACATTGCTCCCCTCTAACTTGTCGCTCACCATTCCACCTTTAAATTTAAACTTGCGTTTTCATCACTGGAGCCGCGCGTTCCATCCAGCAATCTCCCCTTAGAAAGAGCCGCGCGCACATCAATAAATATATAGGCACATGTGCGCAGAAACGCACCGATATGCGCACCCGATGTGAGCTTTTTAGGCTGGAAACCAAACAGCTTAAGTCATGAGGAATGTGTGGCAATGACTCGATGCAATCGACTGGCCTTCTTTAGATTGACAACTTTCCACCAACTGGCATTAGAAACTTAATGCGATTTAGCTCATCTCGATGTTTTATCTTGCAAAATACCTAGAGAGGAGACGTGGTGAAATTGGCTTTATGTAAACAGTGAATTGAACGCGACCATAAAAAATAAAGTAAACTCGGATCAACAAGTCTTCCCAAAGCTGCAGCTTTCATAAATATTTGCTCTCTTGTTGTTTTTTCCAGACCAAGTTTGAACACTCTTCATCTGGTTTCACCGATGCCGTTAGAAGAAACCAAAATGCCAGCAAACCTGCAGGTCTCCGCGGCCCCCTGCGCGGGCCCTCGCACTACGGGAGCACAACCCAGCAGCAACATTCAATGCGCGGACTCCGAAGAAGAAGGTGCAAAACGTCCACAGCCCCGACCCTGCAGCAGCTGCCACGCTTCTTTGTGACACCGAAGGTAAAGAAACAACGGCTGACAAAAATCTGCTCCTCTGCTCGCCGCTAAGGGGCGCTCTGGCACCACATTATGTCCCTTTCGTCAACCAGCCTTTTGCTACTGCTGAGGATGAAAAAGCCGTGTAATGAATTCATATCTCAAATTACAGTTTTCAGGCTTTCTAATGCAGTCACCTTGTGGAAACACAATTTCTTGCGTTGTCCTCCGTTTTCCTTTGCATGCCAGGTCTGAGACACAAAGCTTTCTGAAGGCTCTACAGCCCCCCTCTCCCCCACGCTCACACACACACCCCTTCACGCACACAGATGTTGCATGTGAGACGGTTCCAACACCATTTGTATCTGTCAAGACAATATATACAGGTTGGCTATGAATCCCATAAATCTCCATCAAATTTATCCCGACTGCAAATAAATGGCGCCCGTCGTCAGGGCAGCATTCATAGGGAGGCATCTATACATCTATCTTCATCATTTAGGGTAAATTACCATTCATCCCACCGTTTCAAAGAGAACTGAGGGGACACTGACAATTTGCCCAGCAGTAGCCTGTTTTCTTAAATTGTGCGGATGTTACAAAAGGAGATGAGATCAGTTCTGCAAATATTTCATGCTGTGACGTCATTGCACCTCTAAAACCTCAACTGTGTTTTCATAAGTCAGGCCTACGTTTTGCCTTTTCACTTTCTGCTTGTTGTTATCACTCCACAGTGCATTGCTGTGCTCTGCTAAGAGCACAGCAATGCAGAGCTCAGCGGCTGCTTAATAGCTTAAGCAGCCGCTGAAACACATCTTAGAAAGAAGGAAAATTTTCAGTGATGTCATGCATACTATATAGTGCAAGGTTCTTTTTTTCTTTTCGTGGCTTCCCCATGACGTAGTCTTGAAGCGATATGTCGAGAAGCATCTTGCTGAGCTGCTCACTGAGGCAGGGCCGCTCTGGGTAGAGCAGGTAGATTCCCTCAGAGACAGAAAGGTTTGTCACTATTATCATTTGTAAAGCTGTGTTTCCAAGTTTTAAATGGGCGTCTAGGTCTTGTTACATAGTTCAAAATATATATATATATTTTTATTATTGGCACTAGAGCAATGCAGATGGTATAAGGTATAAAATTGAAAAATATCCCCAAAACATCTAAGCAGATTTGTTGTAAAAACGTGTTTAAAGGGGAAATGCATGTAGGAATAGAGAGAGAGAGTTCTTGCAGAAAACAAGCTGTAAAAGTCAAGCATTTGTGTTTTAGATTTTAATGCTGTGTGAGAACATTTATAGAGTCTGAGTCCAGAATTAGCCTAAAATCTACATATGCCTGCAATGTAGGTTCAGAGAGCAGTCATGCAAAAGCGCTCTTGAAAAATGCATGAAGGAGTTTTTAACTCTTTCAAACAATTAACTTTAGTTGCAAGATTCTGAAACATTAAGGCTCACTGTGATGTTGCAGTGGCACAAAAAGTATTCAAACCCTATTTTGTCAAATTAGAAGGACAAACCTCAACGCATTCTGTTAGGATTTTTTTGTGATTGTACAGTTGGTTAAAGAAAGTAAAGCATAGTTTTATTCATTGCTTTACAAATCAAAATCTAAAAGACGACAGCTTACATTATGTCCTCCACAAATTTTCAATTGACTTTAGGTTTGAAATTTGACAGGGCCATTCTGACAGATAATAAGCCTGGGTGATTTTAACCACCATCCTGTTTTTGCTCTGGCTGTATTTTTTGGGTTAATGTCCTTCTGAAAGATGAAATTTCTCCCCAGTCTCAAATCATTTCCAGCCTGTAACTGTTTTTTCTTCTAGAACTGTATGGTATGTAGATCTATTCATGTTTCCATCATTTGATCTGAGTTGGAGTATGAAGACAAGATGGAAACATGAAGCTTCACTTACAATATTCTGAGAAAGCCCCACAAACATGTACAAATGTGTAGGTGTGAATTTATGTGTCCAGGAGAGAAATCTCCTCAGCACCAGTGTGGTGGATGCAAAAAGTAGAATTCTGCTGCGTCTTTTCTCTTTTTGACTTTACTTAATAATACGTGCCGATTATTTTGTAGCACCAAACATCGACTATAACCAGTTTTTATCCATCACCTCTCCCAAACCAGGAAACCTCTCTGAAAATAAGAGTAACCTTTAGCTGAGAAAAAAATGCCAATATGGAAAGCAACACATTGTGCAAACAGGATTCCCAAGGGTGAATTATGCCATCGCCACATTAAGAGTTCCCTACACCTTCCTGTATTTGCAGTTACTGATATTTATAAGAGCTACAGTGGTTAATTCCTCTTTTATATTTTATTCTTCACATAGAAAGAACAAATGTTCCAAAATTTAGATCATTCATCTGCAATTCTCTCAAACAGCCTTTACTTGTCATCATTAAGTGAAGTGGTTATTTTATATATATATCAAGTAAACTACTTTCTCTTTGTTTTGTTGCTGCACATAATCCCTATGCAAACACACAAGTCAAGAAAATTTGGTTTGGTGTTGCCCTCAGTTGCTTGTTCCTTTACCGCTGGATGAATGTAAAAAGGGATGTCACGCAACGGCTTTCTTTGTACTTACAACATCAGGTCAAATGCCACTCGAGAAGGTGAAAATGAGGGTTCACATTTTCCTTTCCCCTGCAATTACCCATAAAAAGCACAGAGTGACATATTATAATGAGTAGTCTGATCCCTGCTAATCTTCTGTATAGCGATGTGCGATGTTGCAGTTTTAGACAGAAGTTAATAACGTAAAAGGGCTATTTAATCATTTAATCAAAACACAGTTGGTGGTCTCGTTTAATGACTTAGTGAGGCCTGGTGATATTAAGTGGGGTTTGACTAGCACAGTTTTTTAAACAGATCATTTTATAATGAAGATGACCATGGAGGAAATGTTTCAGGATGCAGTAGAATAGCTTCAAGCCTCCAGACGTTATTAGTGCTTGATACACGTAGTAAATTGAAAATTCCTTGCAGAACAGACAGGTTGCCTTGTTCAGTTTCCAAGCAAGAAGATAAAGTCTCAGCGTGTCTGTGAGAAGATCAAACACACTGATGAATTTATTTATTTATTTCAGATAGGAAAAAAGTAAAAACAGAAAAAAATGATAAATCAAATAATCATGCTTAGTGAAATTGAAGAATTTCAAGATAATCCCACCTTTTCCTTAATCTGTCTGCAGCCGGTCATTTGTGTCCTTGGGTAAGACACTTTACCCACTTCGTCTGCTGGTGGTCAGATGGGTTGATGGCGTGGTATGGCTGCCTTGTTCCTGTCAGTCTGCCGCAGGGCAGCTGTGGCTACAATTCTGTAGTTTGCTATCATCCTCAATAAGGCTGTGACAATTCCTCGAATGATTCGAGGTAATTGATCTACCTTGAAACTGTGTTAAATTGTTTTGCTGTTTAGCGAACCGTGTTCCAGGAGGATGATTTTTTAATGTCGCACAACGTTCTCACTTCCGCCTGTTGACGAGTGCTAAGTGCTAACAACATATTGTCCAGTTTTCAAGTTGGGTCTGTGGGATCTGAGGGATTTCATTGATTGATGATAATGTCCAGCTTTTTATTGTTTTTTGGATAACCAAATCTTAAAATTATTGGCGCAATGCATGAAATACAACAGCCTTTCTCCTGATGTGGCTGCTGCCTGGTGGCTGGTGGGTGTATTTATACAGGTGGAGAGGAGACTCATGCAGAAATAGATGGAACACAGCATACTGTACTGTTTTATAACATGGATCAATTGTGCGATAGAATTTAAATGATTGTTTGGCACTGAGGTTACAGTTGTTGTGCACTGGTGCTATATCAATAAAATGAATTGAATTGAACAAAATATGAATTGAATCAATATCCAGAAATATGAAAAAGGTTGTTGAGGGCTGAAAAAAGTGTGGTTGAGATTAGGGCTGCACAATATTAGAAAACCTTGTCATGGCAATAACAAGGTAAATACTGGTATTGGTAACTACTGGTCTTGGAATATAAAAGCCAACAATTATTACACACCAATTTGTCCTTTGTGATCTGAATACTGCGCACACTGATGTTTCGACAACAATATATTCATGACATATAGTGCAGGCCTGTTGAGATACAACTTTCTGAAATACCTTCATGGGTTTGGATGTATATATTTGAGGATCTATTTAAAAATTAGACATAATGTGGATTAGATGAAATTGGCAATACATCTAAACTTGCAAGTAGGCCTGTCACGATTACACATTTTGCTGAGCAATTAATTGTCTCAAAAAATTATTGCGATAAACGATAATATTGTCTGAAGACCTTTTTACACCGATTTAATAGAAATTACATAATAATGCAAGCCATATCCTGCCAAAAATAGATACACATTATTTTCAAAAGAACATTTAATGCTGGAACTGGTAAACAAAGAACTAAAAACTAAAATAAAATGAACTCTCAGGCTACATAAACAAAGCACTTGAATAAAAACTAAAAAACATAAAACCAAAGTGGATATAAAAACTACATTAATCAAAGAGTGTAGATTATGAAGTCTGTATTAGTATTAGTAATAATTATTGCCCTCCAATAATTATTAGATTTAAATAGAGAAGATAGTTCACTCCTCCCTTAAGCCCAGTTCACACAACATAATTTATGACAATCTTAGAATCTTCTAACATTGTTGCTGCGATTTCGCCAATCGTCCTGTAGGGGTCGTGTGTTACGAATGATCTACGGGGTTTCCCCACAGGGAGCGAGAACGCAGCCTGCTGAATGTGACAGGTAGCCAATCAGAACGCAGCCTGCTGAATGTGACAGGTAGCCAATCAGAAAGCTCGGATTAATCTTGTGCTTTCTGAGGGGAAATTGGGAGGGGATTTCCAACCAGCTGACGGCGCAACCTGAGAGTAACGGACATCGGAGATGATATGTGGAAACAACATTAATGTTTATTCAACATTTGGTGCAAAGAATATCCACAGAAATGACCAGGAGAGGAGCTGGAGATAAATTGCTACCGCAGTTGATAAATCTGGTAACTTTCCAGCTGTTAATCGTTAACGTGACTTAAATAGGTTCTAATGATATTCAATCAGTCAGGACTTTCTGCTGACACTGGCCACTTGCATTGCAGGTAGATTGTTGATTAATGCCTGGTTTTAAAATGACTTGTAGCCATTATTTTGTGCCCATTGTTGGACACCACACGCCATGATCGGCTAGTGTTGGTCTCTGAGATCGTGTAGTGTGATCTGCGCATTAGGCTAAAGAAATGATGAATGGCGGGTCAGCGGAGAGCAGGAGATGTGCTTTCTCATCTAGTGTCATGGAAAAATGCAGGGAGAAACGATAATGACAATAAATTAAACTTACTCGATGGCTTTTTTTACGTTTGATTAATTGATTTATCGTTTATCGCCACAGGCCTACTTGCAAGCAATAGTTGCTTTTAAAATTTCTTGAAGTTGCTCACTGCATAATTAGCATACCCTGAAAAACAAGTGGCTTCAAATGCATCCTACTGTCCTTAGTGAGCTTCTCTTTTCTTTTTTTTGCTGGTGCTGCATATCTGATCACAACACCGTGACTATGAGCCTAAATTATACCTTTGAGCTCCATTTATTGAGCTTTTTATTGTAAGAAAATGTATAAAATAATGATTATGGTTTATTCAGCAGCATTTGAGTGCAGCTTGCTCTGCCCCTGACTGTTACTGCTCTGACCTGCATTCCTCTTTATGATTAAATTATAATATCCAGCACACACTGCTTTCTTGAATTTTTTATGTTTCTAAAGTCTTTTGATTGGCTTTAGATTTTAAAGAAGTGGTATCTGGTTCCATCACACACCCTCACAACCTTTATGGAAAAAGATTTAAGTAATCGGATTGGAGTAAATCTAAGGAAAATGGATTTTTACTCCAAAAAAATTATAAACTTGCTGCTCAGGTCAGGATTTAGATTTGAGCATAAATCAGTGCATAGGCTTGGAGTGAGTCTGAAAATGATCAGTGTTTTTGATGATCCAAAGACGGATACCTCCTAATGCTGGAAATCAGGATAATCTTTATCCTGCTTGACTGGTGGTTTCAGGGTGGATTTAGATACACGACAAGCTTAATAGGCCTGTAACCAAGAAACTGTCTTCTATGCATCTTGAGCATAAATTAGCATTTCATATTTCTGTTTTCAACAACATATTTGTCATAGCAGTTTCAACCCCAATGGCTTCGGTGCAGACGTCAACATCAGCTGCAGGGTTCAAATTGTCCCATAATTCCTTACACTTTTATAAATGTATTTAAATTAATGGCATCTTATTATACTGCATTAACTTTTTAGAATATTTTGGGATTATATTTAAAATACAATATTTTAAACTTTCTCATCTTGATCACATAAACTTTTTGCTTGAAAGAGCACCATAATAGATAATGTTGTTTAGTTCTATGGACAGCAGTGATAAAAGTTAAAGGCAGGTTTGTGACTTTTATTGACCTGTATTAACAAAAAGTCAGGCCTGAAAAAACATGTGAAGGTCTCAGTGGTTTAATATTGACCTGAATGCAGCAGCTGTAGTTTTGCCGTTTAAAAATGAACTACACTAGATTGAATATGTAAATATTTGAAAAGGTGAAACAACATAACGATTATTGCTTGTCATGATGAACATGAATGTTGTATTGATTTGGTGCCTTTAAATATTTATTGGAGCTTTTCTTTTGCCAGGTCACAACAAATGTCAATGAAGTTAAAAAAACAAGATCGGATTGCAGGAAGTAATCCACACAGGCTCAAATAAGTGTCTCTTATAAACCATTACAAATATAAACTAGTGATCCGGCCTGAAATCTGGTTGCAGTGATGGACTCAGACCTGAACCTTCAGAGACACATAAAGACAATTAATAGTCTGAAAAACATTTCAGGATTAAAGGACTAATGTCTCAGTAAGAACTAGAGAAACTCATATGATTGCCTTTAGTCGAATTGATTACTGCAATACTGTTTTCACAGGTATGTCTAACAAATCAATCAGATTTGTTAGACATCTGATTGATTTCAGCTAATCCAGAAAACTGATGCTGGTGTTTTCACTAAAACCAGGAAGATAGAGCACATCAACTCGATTCTAAAGTCCAGAGACTGGGTCCCTGTAGCTCAGAGAATAGACTTTAAGATGCACTGAACATCTTAACACCACAGTACATTAAAGGTCTGCTGTTGTTGTATCAACCTTCCAGACCTCTCAGGTTGGTCTGCTCTGCATCCAGGACCAGAACCAAGGATGGAGATGCAGCATTCAGCTTCTATGCATACCAAATCTGGAACAAACCTCCAAAAAACTACAAAGACGCTGAAACATAAAAAAACCCCATTGAGATTAAACCTTCTTTTTCAAAGGAATCCTGGCCAAGAGGCAGCAACAAATATAAGTAAAATCAAATTGACAGTCAAAACTAAAAACCCTCCTGTTTTTAGCAGGTGGGGTTTTACTGCAAATCACTGCCTTTGACTAGCAGTAAATGAAACATCGATCAACATAATTGAAGTACATGTGCTTGATGATCTTGATGATGGTATTTGAAAAAATTTTATGTTTATCGCTTGTTTCATAATTGATGACTGTTATGTTTTTTATGTTTTAAAACAATTTGAACTGCCTTGTTGCTGAAATGTGCTACACAAATAAACTTGACTTGACATCAGGAGGTTAGATGGACAGAAATGAATGCACCATTTTACCATAGAAACACATTGATGTGCTGGCTGAAGTACAGTGAACCTTATTGTGGAAAGACTTTGAGCCTTAATGTGTGGTGATGGGGGTGTTATGGCTGACACGCTGCTCCACAGAGATGATCTGTAATTGCTTCATTTAAAGCCCATGTTGGCAAACATATTTGAGACGATGTGTTTTTGTGATTAGCCAGGACTTCAAATGTTTTGTGAAAGGGGCCACTAACACTGACAGTGAAACAGTTTCACAACAAGATAAAAGAACCACCACGCCTGACAGCTGGTGCAGGGTCCTTAGGATCAAAAGCCTCATATTGACTCCTCCAGCCTCGGTTGTTGGAGCAAAAATATTTCAATACTTGTTTCCTCTGACTATAAAAGCCTTTTTTAGAAGCCATTGGACTTCTTATGTGGTGAGATCCAGTCAAGTTTAAAGGTGCTGGTTTAGGGGTCACTTTCAAAGTGCACTATTAGCATGGTTTCTTACACTTAATAGTCTGATACTCTGTTTGATTGGGAACCAAAACTGCAACATTTTTCTAACTTTCTTGGTGGACTTGTATTGTATTGGTCAACTCAGTTAGTGCTGGCTACAAATCCCTTGTCCTTCAGAAGTTAAAAAAAGTTCTAAAACTTTCCTTAAATTAAAATATTTATATAAAGTATGTAAAAGCTTGTAAACTGTAACTAGCCCATCAAATGTTCTGATAGAATATGTGAACCATATTCTCTTTAAACATTGTTGAAGTTTCATGTTTTACAATGATTCCACTGTTTAAAACAGCCCCACACGCTTGTAACAGCAATGCCCATCCATTTAAACATCTTACTGGAAGTGCATAAATGATTCCCCCTACAACACATGAACATTTTATTATTGCTACTGTGTTAAAGCTCACAACTTTAGAATCAATGTAGCAGGAAACAATTTGTTATTAGGAAGAATAGCAGACCAGGAGAAACAGACGCATTCATTTCGATAGATGTATCTCCGTCCTCTTAATGAAGTAGGACCAGCTTGCAGCCATTTTAATGATTGTTCTGGACTGCAGTTGCTCGCGGGTGAAATATTTCACATTTGTTAAAGTCACTTTTGCCTGACTGAAAACACATTTTAGGATAATCGGAGCTATTTAATAAAATCCATGACTACTTGTCACTGGAATGAGGTTAACTGAGCTACAGAGGCTGAAGGTAAGCAGGAGTTTTGCAGGAGAGAGGAAACAAAAAATGTCTGTCACTTAACAGATTTTAGCTGGATGGAACAGCAGAGCTTGGTGAGAATTTTGTTTGGGTGTCTCAGCTTTTATATCTGCAGAAATGAAAAAAAAAATGATCCAGCTAAGATGTATATTAGGACATTTGATTTAAAATGCAAAGTCATTACTGAGAGTCAATAGATATTGTCTTAAAATGAAACGCACACAGATATTTTTCTTTTGATGTCAGAATAGGTTTCATCTATTCTGAGCTTTGAGCTTTCAAGATGGTGGAGCTTTCATTTTGGATTGTATCTCCCCTGCTGGGTCTGTTTGAATAACGCGGTTGTGAATTAGCTTGATTAGTATAAAACACAAGTGGCTTTCAGGGGAAGCATATTTCAAGCAACACAAGTTACTTTTTCTGCTACCTTTTATGATGCCTTTATTACTTTGCCAGTGAACAATGATTTATATATAAACACATATAGATAAACACATGTGTATGAAGCACATGAGATTTTCCTTGCTTTATATATCTGTGTAAAGCAAGGAAAATCTCATGTGTTTGATGATCATACTTGAGAAAATGTACTTTGCATATAAATGTGTGGTTTCAGCAAAGGACTTTTTTCAGTTTGTGCGTATTGAATGTTGAAGTAAAGATTTAAATTAAACAAGACTCATATGAGTAATCACCAAACAAACCCTGCAATAATTCAATGTTCTCTTTTGTCACTGAAATCATACTTGGTTGTCAGATAGGATTATTGGCCAATTCCCTTTTGTTCTGCAATCAGCTGCTTCCTCTGTGCCCACATCTGCTCCTATGAGTTGCATCTTCACTGTTTGTTGCATCCACAAATCTTTTTTGAGGTTTCCATTTTTATATATATATGATGGTGATGATATATATCACGATATATATTTGTATGTTACAACATTTTTAGGTAATTTTTGTGGATGTTATTTGTATTTAATGTTTGTAACTGTTGTGTTTTATGCTGCTGCCTCTCATTGCCAGGTCATCTTTAAAAAAAATCTCTTTTTAAGGGAGATCTGGCAGTGATAGGCAGCAGCATAATCTCAGTGGTGACTACCTGGTTAACTCAAAGTTAAATAGATAGTTAAAAAGAAATATCTCTGTACAGAGACACAATGACTTAATGTAATGAAACTTTGCATCAAATCCCACTTTTTCTTCCCAGCGTTATGACTGGACTTGTAGTTTGCTGGATTACTCTCCAGATTTTAGTATTTCTGTGTTGCTTGACGCCTAATCTTCCAGGGCCTTCAGAATCGGTACTGCAGGCCTATGCTAACTAAACAATATAAATATACATCACCAGCAATCTGTGCTGCTCGTATGTGAATTGATTTTTATTTTATACACAATGACTGATGAAGATGGAGAACTGTGGAGGGTTTCAAGAATAATGAAAACACTCGTTGTCAAGATGGACTTTTTCTGAACAACAAGATATCGTAGAGACCGGAAATTGTCAGCTGTGAGTGGTAACACTAACAGCCTCTGAGGAGCGTTTTAAATTAAATGGCTGGCATTTCCCAAGAACACAACATGGAACAGGCCATAAAAAAGGATTCTATGATTTAATTAAAGTTTCCCTGTGCAAAGAGAGGAGGATAGATTTTATATCTAAAGATGTAGCCAGCTGCTGAGTGTATATCATGTGCTTTAATATTTATTTGTTTGGTCCAGTTGGCTGCAGTGTAGAGGTTCAAAATTGTCCTAGCTGGTTTTCTTGTTTTAATAACAATATGCTCACAATTACTTATTTGGCCAATTGATAAACAGTGCTGCATCAGATATATATCGGCCTCTCACTCGCTCCCCACCTTCTGTGTTTGTCTGCGATTCTCATAAACATCCTGTTGCAATACAATGGCGATCATATGAAAAAATGTCACAAGGAAATTGCTCTAATAAGGTCTTAGCTGTCTTCACTGTGATTATTTGGATACAGTATAGTTAATTAGGGTTGATGTGGTCACTTAGCATGCACTCAGACTGCATCCTACTCTGAATGCGGTCTGAATGTTGCATTCAGAGTAGGACACTTGAAATCCGATAACTCAATACTGATGTTAATACAAACCTCTGTAACACCAGACCTCAGGTTATATTGTGTCTTGTTTACTATAGCATAGGTGGCTTGTATACCTGAAACTTCATAGTGGTTGATTAATTTAGTAAAATCCCTTTATATAGAAATAAAGGGATTATATATATATATATATTTTTTTTTTTTTCAAGGAAGTATAATAGTTGACCTTCACATTAATAAACTGTTCTAACATGGTAATGTTGACAGTCCTAATTTCAATACCTAAATTTATTTAGTCAACTAAATTTATTTAGTTGACATTAGGAAAATAATGTTCATTTTTGTTCTGTTCTCCTGTGATGTTTGAGGATTTGAGTTTAAGATTTGCTTTATTTATCCAAAGTAGTTGTATAATGTTCCGTCACGTTCAACTTTTAAAAATAATTTTTTTAAGTCAAAAATAACGGTCTTCATGTCAATTAATTATAACAAAGAACTCTAAAGATTGACAAAAGTAGGGCTTTGTTGTATATCATGATATATATCGATATTGATCTATATGAAAAGTTTTATTGAGATAGAATTTTTTTGCCATATTGCCAAGCATACTGTCTTCTTATCCTCCAATCTCCAAATGTGTGCATCCTTTCTAAACTGTTATGGCTTTGGAGTTTCCCTCCTTAAATATAGTTCTAAGTATTCATATAGCTTCATAATTATGTGCCTTGAAAGATAAAATTCACTCACGCATTATTCTGCATAAACAAATTTGTTCCATGCAGAAAATTATTGCTACTTTGCACAATTGCACACAAGAAGTCTGCAGCCACAAGCTGTTTAAATCTTTTTATGCACTGTTCATGGCACTTTAAAATCCAATTTTCTCTATGAAGTATAATTATTACTTGCAAACAGTCAAAATCAATCAGTATTGTCTTAGGCATCAGCTTCATGAGGAACCACACATTCAGTTCCAGTTATTTCCTATCACAGAAGACAACTTATTTTTTTCAGTATATCTCATTATGGCAAAATAGACAAGTATGCATCTTAATTTTCTGGTCTCCTTCAAACACACATCATGCAGTCTGTGGGACTCACTGCAATCAGTTGCCTCAATCTTTAAAGTAAATTAATAAAGAAAAACTTCTAATCAAACATAGCCCACAAAAAACATCTCACTTGAAATCTTCCTCTACTGAATCTTGCATGAGGTTGTGGAAAATATTATTTTCTGAAGGAGTCTATTGCAACATAAACTAGCATAAATGATCTGAGACTTGACATAATTAATTTGAGATAATCCTAACTTTCAAACATATGCAATTTTTCATAATCATGTTTGATAAATGAAGCCACTCAGTCTCAAATAGTACATGTTAGCAGAAAGAAGTGCAATCAGATCCAGCTCATCAAAAAAAACTTAGTTGTTTATTTTACAAAATAAATTTTTCACAAAGTAAATGTCCAGTCAAACTTAGCACTGATCGAATGTGACAGCTTTTTGCTAACATAGGAGTTCTATATTTCCCCCCTTTTTCTGCTAAATACATTTGTCTTTTTTGTACAGTTCAGTCGAGAATCGTCAAACTTAGAGCACCAATAATATACTCTAAAGGCTACAGCCAGCACAGTATCCTCATTTACGGTTTGCAAAGCATTCACAGTGCAGAGGCGATACAGTCTTTTGTTATTGTTGAACCTGTACTCTGTTTACTCTGTTATGGCTTAATGGGTAATTAGTTTTTGCTAAATGTGCCTTATATAACAATGTTAAGCTTTGCTGCAAAACACCTGTGCCTCTTTAGTGGCAGTAACATTTTCTGGGTTCAGTGTGACAGCCACAATCAATTAGTTAAAAGGTTACACTGTAAAGGGCAAATAGCTACATTTTTGCAATGCTTCATTGTACTTGTGTTTAGGCTTGTAGCTTTGTATAGTTACATTTGTCTTGTCTGAAACCGTAAAAAAAAGTGAAAGAAAATGAATACGATTCAGATTTGGTTGAGAAGGCAGCAAAATGTTACTGCTAAGAAAAGTTACGACTGTAAGTTTATCTTTCACAAACACATTTAGGTTCAAAATCTAAAATTTATTTGACTTAAAGAGAAGAAGATAGTAGACAAAACTAAACGTGGCTCATTTAGTTGTGTCTACTAAATACAGTGTAGTTTCAGTTCAGGTCAATTCAGTTCAGTTAATATTCTGATATACATTAATAATCTCAAATAAAAATTGCTAAAAAGTGGTGAAAATAAAAAAAAAATTAAAGAAGGAATGTGACTTCTTGAATGACAGACTTATGTTGTTATTTATTCAGTAAGGAGGAGGAAACTTGGTAGGTATTTATGCAGTTAGTTGTTTTTTAAAAAAATAATAATTAAAATATTATTCCAATGCTGCAGACAGAATGTTATCAGGGGAAGGGAGGTTAAAGGGCATCTTTGTCTGACAGCATTTGTGAAATGTTCTCTTTCATTTGGAATATTTGGCTAAGACACAGAGAGCAAATACCCAATTCAAGAGCAGTTATTCATGGACTTGAGCTATGAAATTAAGCACTTAAGAAATTAAATTGTGGAAAGAAATACTAAAACAACACCTCTCATAAGCACTATAATCCCACCATACTTATGTCTGGAATCTGAGTGTCGAGCACCTGCTCAATCTATCGATGTGACCTTTGGCACGAACCGACCTTAGCTTTGAGTTGTTTGACCCTGCCTCTTGTCCAATGGCTGCTAGAAAATGTGAACGTGTCACACCAGGAACAGAACTTAAGTTGGGGAAATTAGAAAGAGAAAAAGTCACAGTACTGAGACAGTGAAACCTATCAGGCTTTCTTTTAAATGATCAGTAATATTATGTTTCTAAACGCAGGGTATTATTTCTTTCGAAAACAAATTCTGAGTGGTTTAAATCTTATAAAGGCAACTTTTTGCCTTTATAAGATTTGGATATAATCTTCCATTTTTTCCACCATTAATACCTCCAACAATAACATGTTTATGCTGTTTTCTCATACTCCCACAACTTCAGGCTGTCTTTGCCAAATTGCTTTAAAATGTGAATCTTCTAAGACATCCATCTTAAAAATGCTTAAAGAATAATCCCAAACCCCGGCACGACTAAGCTTTTTATGACACAGAAATTGAATCTATGCAGTCATGTGCAAGCGAACTCTTTGCTCTTTGTTTGTTCTTTATTTGAGGCACAAACCTCAATTAAAGCAAAAATAGTAGCACCTGAAAAAGAATTAAAGTGTCCTACACACTGAAACATTGCAATGCTTTAATAACACTGCTTAATTGTATTAACAATATAACAAAATCAGAATTCTATCAGATTAACTTTTTTCTTTTTACATAGGTTAGGTCCCATTACATTGTTTCATTTATATATTCTCAATGTCTAGCTTTAGGTCATTTTGTTAAAAAATATGTTGAATTTCAGTGCATTGTATTTTGCAATAGGTTCTTCTATTAAACAAGCTCAGCAAAAAAATTATGCTGTTTTTTTTACAATGATGAAATAAATTCTTAAAGGCATAGTTCAGTTTTTTAAAAAGTGGATTACATGCAAGGGTCGGACTGATCTGGTTCTTTTACCTGTTGCTTCCCTGCTGTCTTGACAGTGACATCTGCTGCGCTCCTCCTGAGCGCCTCGCTAAAACCGCAGGAGGATAAACCCGATCCAGGTCCAGATAACTGATGTTTTTTGCACCTGGTCTTCCCTCGCACTCTCAGCCACGCTGCTTCCCACTTGCTCTGTTTCGATGCTGACTTGTTACGTCATCAACAAGTATTACCGCAATTAGCCAGTAGACGATGTACCATTGATGCAGAGTAGTGTGAACTACACCAGCTGAAATTTAAAAAATGTTGCTATTTTGGTCCCAAATTAAACAGAATCTGTCAGACAATTTGGTGTATTACCATGACACTACACCGCATCCTGACTGCAACCATGCTGACCATGAAACTTGGTGGTGGACACATCATTCTGTGATAATGCTTTAATTAGATGGGACAGGGAAGCTGGTCAGATTTGATGGGACAGTGGATTGCCCTGTACAAGGGCAACCCTGGAATAAAGGCTTTTAGAGGCTTTCTTCGTCAGCCTGGGGCAGAGGTTCACCTTCCACCAGGACAATCCTAGACATACAGCCAGAGCTGTAAAAGTGGAAGAAGTTCTCATTGTTTTGCAAGGCACTGAATTTCACTACATCTGTCTAATTTGTTTGCATTACTTTGCTTTTCTTTAACTCAATGTGATGTAAAATAAAAGCAAAAATCCATGTATCGAGATTATTTCCTTAGAAATGTGTTGCAAAATATAGTCTTTATAGTGGATCAAACGAGTTAATATATTGTATCTCTTCAGTCCCATCAATAATAGATTGTTCAAGAGAGCGGCATGCTTCTCATGCATAAAAATGAGAACAAACCCCATTTTTTTAGTTAAAGTTTAATTTATTTTATCATTACATCAGATTGTCTAACAAGACTTACCAGCCATTGTCTGAAAGCGCCCTGTGTCATTTTAATGTTTCAGGTCCTTTCAATAATTAAGAGCTAGAAAATTTGCATTATAAATTCTTAAGGAGAGCTCAGTCTCAGTTCAACATACTGTTTAGTGTTTTTGTAACACGGGTGTGTTTGGTGTTTTTAACCTGTTGGGTTTGCTGCATGTCTAACAAGTTGATTTTAATTAATCAGTTTTATTCTAAAAGCATATTTCATACCCAAAAACTCTGAACTGCAGGAGCAAGTCAGATGACAAGATGATAGAGAAAATCTATGTTAAATATGATATACAAAGAGGTAATTTTATGTTAGTCAGCATATTACCTTAGAGGATGTTTTCTTTTATCATATAATAAGAGCATTTATTTATTTTCGTTGGGCTCTGCTCAAACGTTTTGTTCCTTTTCGTCACAAATTGAGATGATCTACAACATGACTGGAGCCATTTTCGAAAAGTCATCACTTCAGGACACATCCTTTTCAAAGTCTTGTTCAGTATTTGATGGCTGTGAAGATAGCAGTAAAGGTTTTCATCAAAGTGTCTGTGTTTAACGTCACTCAAACTGTCAAGTGCAGATTTACTCGTCACTGTCTTTGTTGTCCAGCTTTGCGGAGCGACCTGACCTCAATACCGGATCTTAGATTGTGGAGTTATCTGCGGAACTAAAGAGGGGAAGTACAACTGCAACAAATGCATTCATAAACAGAAACTATGTCAAAACACACTGATAAGAGACCTGGAGCAAAAGTAACTAAGTAACATTTCGACCATGTTTTAGACTTGGTGATAAAAAAATACCTTTTATGATTTTGAAAACATGAACACATAAGTTAGGCAGGCATTCCAAGATATAACTGATTATTACTTATTACTTCATTAAAACATATTATGATTGGAATCAGCATGCCCACAGGGACCCATCTTTGCCTTATTAATGGCTCACATTGTACCAGCCTCTTGTCCTCCTGTTGCCTTTTCAGGCTGTCCAAATTATAGAGGTCTAAGTCTCTCTGGAGAGCTCTTCATCTCCCACTCCCAGATATGGTTTTGTGAGGATACCCTGATCCTCCTCCTCCATACAAGTTTCACCAATAAAAATTATCTTTGTTTATCAAGATCTCTGTCATCCCTTTTCCAACAGGCCAATGAGATCAATTTGCCATGAAAATCCCCATCAAAGCCTAAAGCTGAGGACAACAAAACACTCAGCAGCAAAAATGGTGAATTGGATCAGTGCTCACCTCAAGCAGAGAAGTTAAAGTATCTTGTCTCGTTCAGAAGTGATTATAGGAGGAAATGGAGATAGATTGATGGATCTTCTTTCATAATGTAGCCATTGCTCCAGTATTCAATAGTGAAGAAAGAGCTAGCTAAAAGTGTACGCCAGTCTGTATATACATCTCATGACTAACTTATAACTTATTGGTCATGAGATGACATTCAAGACCAAAGTAATGATATCCTGCATGTAGGTGTCTGCTAATGGTGGCCAAGATTAGCCTAAGAGACAGAGGAGAGAAGACCTGTGACAAACCCAGAACAACTGGGAGGGAGTATTTATCTCTTCAATCCAATTCAGTTTATTTATATAGTGCCAATTTACAACAAATGTCATCTCCAGGCATTTTACAAAAAAATCATTTCAATTCATTGTCGCTTCTGGCCTGGAAATGCATTGGGTTAAAAACCAGAATGAACTTGAGCAGATCACTGGCAGAAGGATGTTTGGATTTCCCTCCTGGACCTGAGTTTGGTCAAACAAGTTGTTATACTTCATTAAAACACTTTTTTTATTTTTTGAACAGCCAGCTTCTTTAACAAGGACTATTTGCTGCTTACACTCCTTATGGACAGTGTCAGTGATTATCTGATGGACAAGTGTGAAGTCAGCAGTCTTCACCATGAGTGTGGGAGAATGTCAGCCAGGTAGTGTGTATCCTTAAAGCCAAATACATTCTATTAATTTGACCTCCATAATACTTAACATTCTCCAAAATAAGAAGAGTGAAGAGATAAAAAGGGGGGAAAAATCTGAATTGCACACATTAATTCTGTTTGAAAGAATGCACAGTGCTTATAAGAGGGGATGGAATCACCTTTTTCTAAAATTTATTTGACCTGGTAAAGTCTGAAAAGATGTGACTCACCAGTTATTTCTGCTCACCACGTCCACAGAGTAATGTGGTTTACTCTGTGATATAATGTCTTAGATATTCCCTAGACCACATTAAGCATATTTCCCTGTGGAATAGCAGATTTCAATAAATCATAACTTAAAGCAACATAGCATCTAATGACATGTTATAGTGACAATGTGCAGCTTAGTTTATTTGTCACAAACCACTGATGGTTTAAGTCTCGACTTTGTGTGTTGTTTTGAATAACGGAAGAACATTTTATGATTTCATGACATCTGTTCCCACACAGATTGGTCACAAACATTTCTCATGATTCAAAAGTGGAAACATTTTCCCATATTCTTGAAAATCCTATGTGAAAAGAGTCTGTCTGGCTGTTAAGAGTTTCACATCCTTAAACAGATAAATAGGTGACATTTCTTTACATCTGTTTGAAATAAGACAACAAGCATTAGTATTCAGTAGTTCAGTGTCCATGTGGGTGGACGATGAAACAAAGTGATCTCTGGCCAAGTCATAAAAAGCTCATTTAAACGTGTGATTTCAAAGTTAATCTGGAATATTTCCTGCATGCTCCTTGTTTTCATTTATTCATCTTATGTAATTCAGAAGGAGATATTTTAATGCCCACTTGAAATGTCTCCTTTCACTTTGATGCAACATTTCAGATGATTTCAGAAAAAAAAAAATCTGGATACAGAAACATAGAAAATGCACAAATTAAAAGATAAATGAACACAGGCCTGAATTATAAATTCTTGATCAAATCAAAGCACATTCTCTTTCAGGTGAAAGGCTGAGCTATTACAACCTCTAAGCCTGTATTTTTAGTCAGAAAATAGCATTAAAATTAATGTCAAAACTAAAGTTCTGTCTTCTTTCCTTCGCTCTTTTGTTCGTTCCTTCCTTCCCCTCCCCCCTCCACTTATTGTGTGTTAAGATAACTTCAAGGTTGAATCTAAACATCCATCTCTGCACCAACACTCCTGAACTCTTTCTTGGATCCTCAGCTATTCCTCTGCCTGAGGTAAAATACAATCCTGATCAGAGGCTTGAATCACATCACGTGTTTTCTTAATGATGTGGGGCAGCTGCCCCCAAAAAACTTCCTAAGTTTGGTTGTGGTGGTCAGGGCACCGAGGCGTTCCACCATGTTGTTTTTTAAAGATGTTACGTTGACAAGAAATGTAAAAATATTACTGGGCAATTATTATAAGACATTGCCAACAATACATAAAGCCTCAACTATTGAGTCTTAACAACAAGTCTTAAAATAAATATCAATTATTTGAATTTCTGTTAAATCCAAATTAAAATCTGCTTTAGGCCCCCATGCATTCAGGGGCCCCATAGATGATAACATTTAAATACAGACAGTGACAGAGTACTGTAACATTTGTTTATTGAAAATATAAATGCCATTAAATTTGATACAATGGTTTCAGAAAAGGCTGGGTCTTTCTGCATGGAGTTTGCATGTTCTCCCTGTGCATGAGTGGATTCTCTCCGGGTACTCCGACTTCCTCCCACAGTCCAAAAACATGACTGTCAGGTTAATTGGAATCTCCAAATTCTCCCTCAGTTTGAGTGTTGTGTGTGCATGGTTGTTTGTCCTGTGTGTATTTGCGTATCTGCTTTGCCCTGTGACAGACTGGCGACCTGGCCATGGTGACCCCACCTCTTACATGGAACGTTAGCTGGAGATAGGCACCAGTACCTCCCGACCCCACTAAGGGACAAGGGCGTCTGTAAATGGATGGATGGATGGTTTCAGAAAAGATAAATTAAAATATTTTAAATTGTTTAACATTTTCAATTTCAGGAGATGGTAAGTTTACTTTGTAAAAGTTTAAAGAACAATCTTCATAGATAGAAGAATGGGATGAACTTGGCAGTGGTGTTGTACAACTCACTACCACTCCTGTTGACATATGCACACATATGCTGGGGCTCGAATTGCTTTTTGAGTTTTCCAGTGCTTTTATAATAGCATTAATGTTGAAATAACAGTGTAATAAAAAAGAAACAGGATCAATAAACACCCTGAACACAAAGAAACAGAAACACAAAGTCATGTTTCCTTTTCTTCTCATTTTGAAGTCAAAAGATGCAATATTTAGTGGATGTAGTGGATGATTTGAAGCCTTTTGTCTTGTAATTACTTTTGCAGTGAGCAATGCTCAGTGGATAACTGATTAGATTTTTCAAGTAAGTGACCCAAACGCTGGGAGCAAAATCCAATTGCTCTGATTTGTGTCATTGTTTCATGACTTTGAGCCGCTCCTAGCATCACTGGTCCCATGCGGATCTGTCAGCAGCTGTCGGTCAAAGTTCTTGCTTTTGCTTTTGGCTGATTGTGCAGAGAGACAATGTCATTCTTATTTTCCTTCTATATTTTATTTATGAAGTGAATTTTTCAGAACTGGCAGAGCAAAGCATCACTTGCTGTAATCACTCAACATGTAGGTATGTTCGTAATTCAGAGGTTAATTTGAAGCAGGACCTCATTAATGGTTTATTGCCATTAATGCAACATAATTTATCACCGGAAAAATAGGTGATTAGACATCATTAGACATAAGGTCTAATCTGTGATCTACAAAAAATAGATGTATTCTTATTAACCAAACAATGTGCAACTTTTCTCCTGCATTTGCAGCCTGTAGTTAAGATAACTAACTGACTAAGATAAACTTGTTGACTGTTTAAGGATGCATAATAAAGTACAGATTTACATTGTAGAGTTTTTTTTTATAAAATGTAAACTATTTTTTTGGTAATTCTGCTATGTTTGTAATTAGGCCAGGTTTGTGGCATTGACAATTTTTGATAGATTTGGAGGTAGATTCTGAAGAACCCCAGTTACGAGGATTCCCCTTATATTTCTATATCAGAGTGTGACTCTGATGGCACCTCAGACATGATGGATACACCCTGATCAAACTTTTAAGACCAGTTAAAAAAAGGCAAGACTTCATTTCTTGCACTGTTGAATCTTAAGATGATTCTAAGTAGAGGTTCAAAAGGCAAAATGAAAAAATGGGAGGGAGACAAAAAAAGAATTAGCAATTTAATGCAAACAACCATTAAAGTGAAATGGATTGTTCATCAGTTGATCAAAAGTTTAAGACCACATTATTTAAAAGCCCAAACCTTAGTAAAATTATGGATTTATTGCCACTTTCTGGTAGATATCCACACTCTCACAAAATTCTGATGGCAAAACCAAGACAGCTTTCTCTCTGTGAATGTTTTTGGTTGACTTGTTGAGGTGCATTATCTAAACTTATGGTTTAGGGATGTTTTTTTCAATACGGTCTGAAACTTTTGATCATAGTTTGGGTTTAGCTTTGTCATTTTATTTTGATGTTTTATTTTATCTCATTTATCCCCGACTTTCAGCACTTTGTTCCAACTGTGCTGAAACAGAGTGCAGCTGCAGTCAGTCTCATCATTTTTTTAAACCTCACAAATATGGATTCTGTTTGTGTATTTCAGATTTACTTATCTGTTAGATTTTGTCTCCACGTAAGTCACAAATAACTAATGTTGCGCCAAGGTCTCTGTACAGCAAAAACCATAAAACACACAAGCGAGCACATCCAACCTAAGTGGTGTATTTTCACAACTTTAACACAATCTGTCTTTCATGCATCATCTCTACGGAGTTTGGAGCAAGTCAGGAGCATTTGTGTAGAATTGTTTATTTTCTGCACCCAAAAAGGAGATAAACCTCCCAACTGTTAGCAAAATGTAGAAAGTTCTCTTACTAAATCTGTTCCTCAGCTGTGTCTTCTGCATTATCTTCATGGTTTTGATTATATGTTTCATAACAGCAGATGACATGACGTACAACCACTTGATTACTGACCACAGGTCATATCTGTCACACACTAATGTTTCTGTCTTGCTGCTGTGGTAGAACATCACCAGTTCCATTTTGTTTTTTTTTTAAAGGTTTTATTGGTTCTAGTGGCCTTTATTTAACAATTAATGGACAGGAAAGAGGGAAATGAGAGAGGGGGAAGACATGTGGCAAAGGTCGCCAGGCCGGAAATCGAACCTGGGACAGCCACGTCGAGGACTAAGGCCTCCGTATGTGGGTGTGCTAAACCCATGCACCACCACAGCACCCCCCATTTTGGGTTTTTTAATGCAAGTACCTGAACAAGCTACACACTCAAATGGACAATGGAAAATAATTTGTAGTTTACAAAAAAAAAATGAAGTCAGAAAGCAAGGTATATGTTCTGAAACATGCTGCCAAAGATGTTCCGCCTCCATCTGCAAGAATTTCCAATTCTTTTTCCCAGTAGACACACAGCTAATAACAGACTGGATCAGAAAGTGCAGAGCATGGTGAGCTTCTCACAGCACTGTAGGAGCCAAATAAAGCTGAGAAACAATAAAGGTGGGTGGCCAAGTCTCTTCATAACTTTAGAACAACGTGGATCTTTCCAAATAGCCAAATCACTCGACTGTTCTTCCCACTGAACTGTTCTCTGCGTAAGCTCACTGTTTGAACGGATGACAAATGAACAGAATTTATATTATGAAGTTGTCTTGCAATCACAAGGCTGTAGATTTGTTTTCAGCTTCCTCCTGTCATGTCGATGTGCCCCTGACTTGCCTGCTGATTTAATCATCCATCCATCCATTTTCTATACTCCCTTTTTCCGTTAGTGGGGTCGGGAGGTGCTGGTGTCTATCTCCAGCTATCGTTTCGGGGTCATCCTGGACAGGTTGTTAGTCTGTCACCGGGCAACACAGAGACACACAAGACAAACCACCATGCACACACTAGGGAGAATTTGGAGAGGCCAATTAACCTGACAGTCATGTTTTTGGACTGAGGGGGGAAGCCGGAGTAACCGGAGAGAACCCAGGCATGCACAGGGAAAACATGCAAATTGCATGCAGAAATGCCGGGAATCGAACCCAGAACCTTCTTGCTGCAAGGCAACAGCTCTACCAACTGCGCCACTGTGCAGCCCATCTGATTTAATCATTGATGTATATTTAAGTGGTCAGTATAACTGAAAGAACGCTTTCTAGCTTCAGTCCGTCTACCATATCACTATCGTCAAGCACAATAACCATATCAACGACGAAACCAATCTTCATTGTTGGTTTCCATATTTTCCACATTTTAACTTACAAATCCCAACACATTTGTTGTTATCCCTGTGTGTGTGTGTATGTATAGTAAAACACATTGTACAGATACTTAATGTGATAGATAAACACAAAGTAGCTCACTAAAGTGGGAGAAAAAGGAAGAACATTTCTATTGTTTTAACTTAGAAATAAAGGTCTTAAAGGTGTGGCTTCATATTTACAAACACTTATTTGTTTGTAAGCTACATTAACTGCTAAATGTCTGCTAAACATTTAGCAGAATGTTTAACAGACTAAACATTCCCCATTTAGTCTGGTTTAATTAAACTTGTTCATTTATCTAGAAAGTCCAGTTTTGTTAGGAAGCTGTGAATGTGTTATCAAACTCGGATTCGGACCAAAAACAGCAAACTCTGGTTCACCTAGAAACCTACATATCAGTTCAGCAAATGAACTCTGCTGCAGTTCAGATGTATATGTGAATGCCAAGAGAACCGCAGACGCAGGAAGTGGGCACTGTGGCATTGTGGGTAAATACAACCTAAACAAATGTGAGAGTCTAATGCCAACCGGAGAAAGGACTCATGGTCTTTTTTTACCAAAGACAAAAAAATCTGACACCACTCCATTTATGTTTAGATTTTGTGAAGAAGGAACTTGGGCTCACAACCTCTAAAAGAGGTTTTGTGTTGTTTCCTTCAGTAGTTCTTGGTGCAGCGCCCCCACGGGTGAGGGGGGTTGACAGGTTTTTCAAAGCGTTTGGATCGTTTGACGCAGTGCAGCATGAAAGTGAACCACAGCAGCTAAAAATGGAGCACATGTTGCAGTTTTGGTCCCCAATCAAACCAAATTGTGTTCATGCGTTAGAATTTTCTAGTCAAAGTTTAGATTAAAGTGCAATCAAGAATCTGTGACAAAATTTTAATTTAACTGTTAACAGACTTTAATAGTTTAACCTGATTGAGGTTAAACTATTCTGTGAAATGGAAAAGGAGTGTTCAAATATTTCAGTGTCTGGTAAGACAGTCAGCTGTACCTGTGGAGAAAGGGTTAATACAAAGAGTTGAACCATGGTGGCTGAATAAAAATGCATTTCACACTAGAAATGTTTGTCTTACAAAACATTTTGAGAGCTATCAATGCTTTTTCTTCCACTTCACTATTATGCACGACTTTGTGACGGCATATCAGATAAAATCTCCAAAAAGTACACCGAGGTTTGTGGCTGTAAAATATCAAAATGTGTTTGTTACTACATTTGTCTCAGTGTTTGATATCATTTACCATGTTTTTCCTGTTTGGGAAATTTGTTTTTCATTCATAGTGAAAAACAAGGAACAATGTTAAAAGATCTAAGTGGATGTTTACCGCTGGTGTAAAATGATAAAATGTTAGAAAATTGTAATATGAATGGGCTATGAATACTCTTAAACATCATTATCAAGTATCAGGTTTCTATAAACACGGGTGATCTAAATAGATTCTGTTCCGTTTTGTTATTATTCATGAAAACTGAGTTGTGATATTCTCAGAATATACAATATGGGGGGCTTAAAACTCAGTTTTTCTGCTGTATTTTAATTGAGTTTTATGCTTAATGTTAAAACAAGAGGAGGTTGAGCTCAAGCAATATTCACTGCATGTAATCAAGACCTCAGTAAACGATTGGAGAAGCAACAGTTTAGTTTGACTATTTAAGGGTTTCTTCATGTGACATTAATCTTGATGTCTTTCCTCATTATATGCCCATTGAGGTCTGAGCTGCGTCTTTGCAGATCTCACTTCTGCTCAGAATGCATCTGCAACACAGTCCCAGTTTCTGATAATTAGCTGCTACTTCTGTAAGTCAGACACAAATTTCATGCAGATTACCGGTAAAATATGTACATAAATAAATCTGATTCTTCCTCTTGGAGTTTGGGAATGAGATTTCTGCTGAATCACTAACTAATCTGTGAACAAAACAAAACAAAAACTGATGAACATTGTATGACTAAAACTGTATTCAAAGCATTATGAGTAGAAAGGGTGAGAAAAAGATGCAATTAAAGTTTCCTATAATCGTGGCTGTGCTAGGGCAGAAATAATAACAAAGATGATATGATTTGCTGCTTCATTATTCAACACTTTGGGTGAGTTCTTTATGTCTTTGTTAACATATTATTTGACTTTATAGAATGTCTTTTTCATAAAAAAGCATATATTTTCAAAAACTTTGCAACATTACCCCACCATGACTGAAGCTGAGAAAGTACTTGAAATGCTGCTAGGCAGACAATGATAGAGCAAATCACAAACTATAACAGAGTAAAGATGGTCCTCAAATCGACCATCTCTGAACTAAAACAGAAAGGGAATGGCAACTCAAACTAAATTCAAATTCAACAATAAACTGCTGATTCTCTATATACCTTCTAACTGCCCCCAAGTGGTCGGAGATCCTTATATAATAAATCACAAAGCACTTTGTCATTCCAAGTATCTTACCAAGGAGAGTAAAACAGTCATATGTTTGCATAGCATGAGACTGACTGACATTAATATGGCTTCAACATTTCAGTGGCAGTTGCATGTCTTGCATAGAAGGGACACGTATGTGTCACATATATTCATCTCAAAGCAATTGATCAAAATGTGCATGCCACACCATCTGGTACACAAGCATCTGATCATTCACTTGAAGCTGCGCATTGCCACTGAAAAGCAAGACAAGTGAACAATAGTGCAATGAGTTGAAGAAGATCTGGACTAGAGTATGACTTTAAGATGTCATATATAGTGGAAAACATGACAGTAAGATCATAATTTGTGCTGTCATCTTTAGACACTGGGGCTGCTTGGTTGGCCACGAACGAAGGAATAAAACTGTGGGCTGATAGATTTAAGCAATTACACCCACATGATTTAATTTAATAAGAGTTAGGGGTAACATAGCTAAAGCAAAAGATCTGCTTAAATTCAAGAAACTCACTCTTGGTTGTGTTAACAACACAATGTTTAATCATTGTCATTAAAGCGGCTTGAGGGCCTCTTACTGCTCACTCCCACTTGAGCATTTGGGTTCTTGTCTCTTGCTTTGATGGAGGCACAATGTTCAGTTTTCATCGATTTAGATTTAACTTCAGAGAAAAATGATGATGCTTTGTTTGTTTCAAGTGAATTCAAACAAGTTTGGTGTTTGAGAATTACAACTTAATGTCTCAGTAACATAGTGTCTATAAAAAGTATTCACACTTTTGGAAATTTAACCCTTTAATTGCTCTTACAAATAAATCGTGATCAACAAAATTAGACTTTTTTCATATAAAAAGTGTAAAAAAAATAATAAAAAATTACCTCAAAGTGAAAACAGAATTCTACCAAATAATGGCAATACTGACATGAAGTCTGTTTGGACAGGTTTCTATCAGACTTGCAGATCTGGACATTGCATTTTACTCCACTAACCCTAACCCTAATCCTTCATTCAAAATTGTTCAAGCTCTCTTATGTTTTATGGGCATGAGCCATGAACAGCACTTTTTAAGTCCTGCCACAAATTCTTGATTAGATAGCCGTCTGGGCTTCCAGAACATCCGCCTATTTTGTCCTTAAACCATTTCTGTGTAAGTTTAGGCATCTTGCAGGTAAAAAAAATGTTCTACATGATTTCTCTTTATTTTGCTGCATTGATTTTATCTTCTTTGCTGCTAGAAAGGTGAAATGCTGCCACCACAAAATTTCACATTAGGAATAGTGTGCTTGTAATAGTGTGCTGTGTTTGGTGTGTGAAAAACAGAGTTTTTTCTGGACAAAAGCTCCACTTTGGTCTCATCACACCAAATACCTTCCTTGGGTTTGAGCATGGCATCTTGAGTTTTGTTCAACAGAGGTTTTCTCATTGCCACTTTCAAGAAAAAGTTTGACTCGTGAAGAAGCCAGACAAAAGTTGTTGTACGCTGAGTATCTCTCACCTCAATTGCTGGGAGTTGTAAGTTCTTCAGCGTAGTCATGGTGACCTAGTGCTCTCTCACTAGTCTCCTCAGTTTGTGAGGATAACAATCCATGTTAATTGTTATCTGCAATTAACAAATAGTGAATTGCAGATATCAAATCCAGCAGTAGAGTTTTAGAAAAATCATACAAAACTGAAAAATATATATATAAAAAAAGGAAAAATGGTAACAGTGTAACAACATCTAACCAAAAAACACAAAGATGGTAAAAAGACACTAGAAGTCAAGCAGCACTTTTTTTTCTTGGCCAAAAAAAAAAAATGCTGTATTTATTCCATTACCAGATGGTGAATTTAACAGAAATACAGGGGATGTTCATTGCCTGAGAGATTTTTTTTTGTATCCATCCCCTTACTTGTTCTTTTCAATAATCTTTTCAATGACTTGTTTGGGGTATTCTTTAGTCTTCATGCTGTAATTGTAGACAGAAACACTGATAACCCAGTGAACGAGCCTTTCAGACACAGGTGTGCCACTTCAGACACACTCACTGGACTCAGGCGATCTCCATTCCTCTCACTGTGAGACTACAAGCACCAGTTGGCTGGATCATCGTTGAATTAGGTCAGTCACTTTAAAGAGGGTGAATATTTATGCAATCATTTATGTTATGTTGCATATTTTTATATGCAACATAAAAATGATGATATCATTTTCATTTTGACATGAACATACTTTGATGCAAAATTCAGAGAATACTTTTTTTTAGCTATCACCTTTTATGGTTTACCCTCTGTGTGGAGGGTGTCAGTCAGGTTTACTGTTTTCTACATTAATGTACAGTCCATAAAGTAGGACTCACAATTAAAACCTTTTTTAATTGAGATAATATTATAATTGTTTCAGCAACTTACTGCTTGGTTGTCATTAGCTGTAACCCTCCTTGATACCCGACCATTTAACAAACCATGGCACAGCACACTTTGGTTCCTGGCAGTGTTAGTGCTGAGGCTGACTCCTGAAAAAAGTTCATGTAGCCTTGTCCTGTTTGGTATAAACTGACACTAACTCCTTCAGTCAGGAGTGTCAGCGTATGCTAAGTGCTACTGGAGTTAAAGGCTACTCTGTGGGCACCAAGGCAGATAGAGCACACTGAAACACACTGACTTTCCTTATTGGCCTGACTAGACAGGGTGTAAGATGACATGGATCATACACACACTCATCCAACTGGAAACACAGTATTAAAAAAAACAACAACACTCATACACACATTTCCCAGAGAAAGATGTTCAGGTATTGTATGGATGCATGGACAAAAAGAAGGAAGCTGGAAGATTAAGAAATCTGGAAGAAGTAACTTAATTTTGAAGATGGGATGTTTCCTCCTGGGGTGCTTTTTCAGCTCTACTGGACTGTGGTGGTGTAAAAATTGGCTGAGATGCAATGTAGCATTCACATCATGGTTTCATTAGCTCCCATTCAGCCCCAGGCATTTCACACTGCATTTCCTCTACTCATCTGCCGCTTTTCAGATCTGCTCTCATTACAGAGAAAGGTAACAGAAAGTCTGTTGAAACTGGGAACTCCAGCTCAGTCTCCTCTGAGTCCGACTGGTTCTGTTTAGTAGATGCCATTGAAAGACATGCTTTTTTTTCATTACAGTAAACGTTATTGATTGATGCAGACACTTGTGTGCCTTCAGCAATGTGGAAACTTTCCCCTCTACGCCCCACGAATGAGGTAAAATCAGATTACATTTATTTCAGGGTTATTTTATCCATTAATCGCTGGCACTTTACTGTGCACATTGCCTGCAGGCATAGATTATGTTCAAATAAAGGCAGACACTGGAAGAGCGATTCAGGGCATCTCAAGAAGCCCGATAAGAGGTTTAGCAGGGAAAGTTAAGTTTAACCCTCATCTTAAAATGGTCAGTCTTTTTGATTTTAACTTAGGGAATCTAAAAAGTAAAAGGCAGAAATAGGACAGAATATTTCCTGCGTCATCTTGTGCTTATCTTATCTGTGCTTATCTGTGCTTATCTTAATCTTAATCTTTCCTTTTGACCTCATAATTGAATTCGTATATCTGCATTACCATTTTCTCTAAAATCAAAATCTAAGAGACTTGGGGAGTGGGTTCAAAGCCTTTCAAGACCTGCCCACAGAACTCATGGATTTCTTCTATGACTACTGTCAATTATGCTGTAAGAGACTGGAGGTTTTATTAAAAGTCATTATTCCTATACAGTTCTGATGAGCAGTTTACATGATGAATTAAAATCAGTTACCAAATGAAAATTTTATCTTTCTCCTTTTTTTTTAAGCTTAGCGTACTATGAGTGGAGCAGTAAGACATTTCTTGTAGTTGCTCAGCAGGAGTCCCATGTGTAAAAGGATGTGCAGCTTTGTAGGGACAAATTTTGAAAAGTGCAACACAAAAAAAAAAAATTCTGATGTGAAACAGTGCACAAACATTTAGCTGCACAACTTTCATTTATACGGGGTAGTCAGTGAAATGGAGCACAGCTGCTGGTGCCACATGGATCGCCCTGTCCCCACCCATAAACACATATGTGAATTGGTATAAATACTCAGAAGACGGGCAACACGTGTCCAAATAACCATGGCAACTGTTCCTGCTTGTAGTAATACAAGTAATTCTAATAATAATATTAACATATTTTATTTAAACGGGGCCTTTCATGGCACACAAGGTCACCTCAACAACAACAACAACAACAGCATTGTCAACTTTATAGCAACAAATAACAACAATACAAAAACAAAAAAATAGTGCTGATTAATCCAAGTAGTAATAATTTACTTTTTGAACAGCAGATATTTCAGGTCGAATTTGAAGACAAACAGAGTTATTCCACAAAGAGGAAGCATGTGTTGTACAAGGCCAGCGTGCCACTGCATTTATTAGGCACTATTGCACATCTAAGTTCCACATTTACTAAATTAAAATGCTTTCTATTCATGAAGACACATTGAGGGATGACTGTCAGACTGCCAGGCTGTTAAAGCCCGCCTCCTTCTTTAAGGCTATGGATAGTAAACCATCACCAACACGTCCCTGCAGATCATTATGGTTTCTGAATCCTTCCATTGGATTCACATCTTTGCTCAGCTATTTAGAAACATATGTGATGGTCTACACCTTTTTCATCTTAGAAATAATCAAACCTGACCTGCTGATCTCACCCTGAGATCAGCAGCTGGTTTCTTTTTCAGTGAGAACAAAATGTGCCCCTTAATATTTACATTCATTTTCTGCACTTTGTCGCACAGACCAATGCATATTGGTCAGAAGACATTTACTATCTACATCTGATAGTGGTTTTCCCATAATTTTAGTGTTATTATATTTATTTTGTGTCTGGGAGGAATGTGTAGGAATAAGTGTGGTTCAGTTTCCTTGACAATAAAGCATTACACTTCTCAAACACATTGTGTTTGCTGCACCTTGAGCTAAATGACACTGAATGATTTTAGGGTATTTAGGTGAGTTTTGGTGCTTAGCTTGTTATTGTCCACTGAAAAAGTTTGTATGGCTTCACAGAAGGTAAAAAGCAATTTTTGTGCATACGCACAGGAAAGCACAGGTTTTCAAACACCTCAGCAGATTTTTGATTACTTTTTTGTATTTGAACTTTACATTTTTTAGATTTAAACTTGGTTACCTTGTCCTTATTGATACTGGAAGTTGCTGTATTTTTCTAAATATTAATTGACGCATAAAACCAGGCAGAACAAAAAAATATTTTAATGGTGAAAAATATTTTGTTAATAAAAATAGATAAATTAAAATCTGAAAATATCTTTCAGATTTGAAAGAGCCAAATGGACATCCCTGCAGAACTATTGGACAAAAACAAATGTGAGGTTACCTGCTTCACATGAATTATTAATCTTAGCAGATTAATATAAACAGTGTTTTTTTTATTCATGTAGCTTTTTCAGTTGCACCCTTTAAATAACTATGAATGAGCCTTGTTTCCTGTTAGCAAAGCTTGCAATAGTTTTTCCTAATACTTATGTCTTCCAAGGATTATTTTAGTTCAAACACTCACAAACCTAACTGGCCTCACCACTTTTTTCATACAAAAAAACATCAAAATAGATGCAGTGTTCTTAAGAAAATGTATGAAAATAGCAACTGTAA
Organism: Phalloptychus januarius; assembly: GCA_902982915.1. Classification (NCBI taxonomy): domain Eukaryota; kingdom Metazoa; phylum Chordata; class Actinopteri; order Cyprinodontiformes; family Poeciliidae; genus Phalloptychus; species Phalloptychus januarius. Next base: position 240,815 of record CADWAE010000061.1, read on the forward strand.
AAACCAGCTGTGCATTACTCAAATTATGTATGGAATTTTATCACTAATGCAAACATTTTTTTCATAAAGGAGTATGTGAAATCCTAACGGCTTTATTGGTCTGAAAATAGTGCTGAAAAAGCAACGTTGTGCTTTTCTTTTTCTCTTCTAATAACAAATATGCTTTCCTAGCACTACAAAAAAACTTAATGTGTGTTGTGAGACTGTCTTTCCAGACAAAATGAAATTCTTCTGAACTAGTGGGACATAACCTCCCATCCAGTTTTCTCCAGCTCTGGCACTAAGCAAGCCTCCCCAGACCAATTACCTTATTTTCTAAAAGGCAACACTCTGGAGTGTTAAAAACTGAGGCAATAGTCCATGCAACTGTTTTTTGTTGTAATGGCACTTGCCATTGAATAAAGAATGATAAAACTGCTCTTTTAATATTGTTGACGGACACATACTAAAATGAGATTTCCCTTCAGATGGCCTGTCACCGATCATTGTTAGCTCAAAAATTATTAAAATTTTAAGACAGATTTTTCTTGAAGGAAATGCTGTTAATTTCCCATTTTGTTTTTTATATTTTCTTCCATATTTTCCAGAGTTTATCAAATGTGTTGAAGGACACAAATCATATCAATTCAGGATTTATATTTAATGCCACTGTTTTCTTTTCAGGACAAAACTATTGATTTAATACTTCCCATTTGCCTTTCTGTGTTCTGTAGGGTATGATGGGTGTAGTGGGCTGGACCTTGGTCCTACTGTTCTCAGTCACGATGCCTGTGGCATCCCAAAAGCCTCCAAAACTCAAGGTGGGTGTGATTCTAGGCCAGACACGCCCAGTAGCTGACCAGAACCTTCAGCCTCCTCAAAGCCCTGATGATCCACTTGAAACCTCTGTGTTCATCCTGAAGATCAACCAGACAGACCCAAAGTCTGTAATCATCGAGGTGAGAATGTTTATATTCTTAGGTATTCTAAGGAATTATGCATATGACAACAAATCTGCTGACACCCTTTGGCAACAAAATAATCTTTTAAACTTAAAACTAACAAAAGCTCTATGGGGTCAGCTTCTGTTGTTCTGTGGTTGTCACAGAACAACAGTTCAATGTTTCATATAATTAAACAAATGAAAATTGAATTGGTAAATATTGAAGTAGTCTTGTTTGTTGCAGTATGTTATTCAGCAATGACTGCCAACAAGCAGTAAATGGGCTTCACAATAAGACAAAACCTTTCCTAAGCTTGTTCGGGAACGGTTTTCCCAGCTGGAACAAGTGGCTGGGAAGACGGAAGACTGGGCCTTGGGTTTTAGGCGGTTAACCCCGTGGCCCGACCCAGGATGTATAGCTGGTTGGATAGATGAATAGATGGATAGATGGATAGATGAATAGATGGATAGATGGATGGATTGTGCAGTTCTGACATGTATGTAAACACCTGGTTAAAACTTGGGTTTGTTCACTGTGTCCCAGGTTTGTGGGCTTGTGTCTCGTGAAGGTCTCCATGGCCTTGTGTTTGCTGATGGGACCGATCAGGAGGCCATCGCCCAGATCCTAGACTTCCTGTCTGTTCAGACACAGCTTCCAGTTTTGGGTGTTCATGGAGGCTCCTCTATGATAATGGCTGATAAGGTGAGTCACCATAAAAAATACCTTAACCTTTTTTTGTTGAAAATGTTTGGCATTTGGAATAACATGCAGCTGTGATGTGTCATTTTTGTTTTATACATAGATAGATAGATAGATAGATAGATAGATAGATAGATAGATAGGAAGGAAGGAAGGAAGAAAGAAAGAAAGAAAGAAAGAAAGAAAGAAAGAAAGAAAGAAAGAAAGAAAGAAAAAGAAAGAAAGAAAGAAAGAAGGAAAACTTAATTAATCTCTTTGGGATTTATCCTCAGGGAAATTGTAGTTCCCGTCTCCCACACAGTAACATATCAAACAAAACATCAATACTTAAATGAATGAAAATGGAATGAATTGAAAGACGGTTTTTGTTTTACATTGTGATGTTTTTTTTTTTCAAATCAAAAATAGTTTTTGTGGCATGGTCACTGAACAGAAAATGAGCATTGCACTTATAATTTTTCCTTGGCTTTAGGAAGTTAATGAGTTGTAAAGTAAGGACCAGTTAATGGAATATGTCAGGTGAGTTTTTGGAAACGTATTGAGACCATAGACAAATGGTCTATGATATGAGCCCTTGTGCTTTAAAGATCCTGTGTGCAGGAAACATGAATAAGATCCATAAAAGTAATAAGGAGAAGAACACGAGATTCTCTTTTGGAATCTTGGGCTTAAGGCAGAGGTGCACAATACGTCGATCGACCATTTGATCTCAGGAAGGTTCTGAGCTGATCTTGGCCGGAGCGTCTTCACAAACTGAAACCTGGCAGGAGGCTTAGACCAGCACATGCTCTTCTGATACGCTAATCAAACTATTCACTAAGATCCAACATGTTCATTACGTTATTCAAAAGACAAAGAGAATTTGACGAAACACGTTCAGATTCATGACCCAACAAAAATATTTGTCAGAGCAGTAATTTTTTCCACAAGGTGTTGCAAGACGTTTGACTGCAGACAGTATCTCAGCATTAAAATGTTCTTTACACATATATCCTGTGTTGGGACTTTTTAGGGCCAAATCACATTTTTCTTCAGGTTAGGTTTTATCTATCTTTTACCATCATGGAGAAAACAAAAACTGATTATGTTTTTGTTTAATAATATAATGTATTAGCCATTGCAGCCACTTATTCTTTGTGGTGCCATCAGTGAATGACGGTGCTGATGCCCATGTATCAATCAGAGTAGCATTGCTGTTCAGAACTGGAGCAGGATGTACATAGAAAAAAATTTGATTATGATGAGGTACAAGCCTGAACACAGTTAAAAAGGAAAATATGAAAATGTCCTTTTTTGCTTAACGCTTTCAAAATGTTCCTATGTTGAATAAGTGGCCAGATGGATGTGATGTTAGTAAATGGAAGCTATAGATAATAAATCCACCCACTGGAGCGTCTTTGTACAGTCAGGGGAAGATATTTTATAGAAATACAGCATTCTCAGGTGTGTAACTTTTATTTTAGCAGACAATCATGCATTGTTGTTAAAAAGCCTTTTACATGTGGACTAAAGCTGAGCAATGCAAGACCAAAGCAGGAGGCGGAAATAGCTGTATCATGTCACTGCTTAGCAGGTCACCAGATAGAGTTTTTGTTTTCATAAAAGCAAATAAAGGTGTACTTTATTATTTGGGCTTTGTTTTATTTTAGTCGATACTCAGCACAAAGTTAGGGGTGCACATATCTTAATTTTCCCCCTGGTATTGACTGTAGCGGTTGCTGACTGACAAACAAACTGAAGAAGCTTTGATAAAAACACAACTGGTTGTTTAGCTTTTAAATCTCAGGGCACAAAAGACAAAACACAGGAACCAATAACTGCTGCAATACAGCAGTCTTTTGAAGTTGAAGCTGACTGAGGATCGGGCACTGGTGTGGGTGTGTGTGTGTGTATGTATCTGTGTGAGAAAAGATAAGAAGTAAAACAGAAAGCGGGGGGGAGGTGGGAGTGAGTTTGAAGGTTTGGAGGCTGCAGTGGCAACTTGAAGTTCAGTGGCTTAAACTTCCTACTGAGAACAATGACAGGAAAACTAAATAAAAGATGTCTGTCTCGTCTTTAATCTGTGCTGTTAATAAGCCATTAAACAAGGTACTAAACCCCCTACTGTTCTAATTGAACTGCTCAGTGGCCAAAAGTACAAGCGTATGGTCTTTTTTGGCAGCTTGCAGTTGAGAGGCGCCCCTGTTTGTGGCTGGTTCAACTGTTCCTGTGGGCCTGTCCTAGAAATAAAATCATTTTTTCTGTCCAGTTTAAAGTGAGGGGAAAATCAGCCAACCACCAGAGAGGTAACGAATCACAGTGAGACAGCAAATCATCAAATAGGCATTTAAAGCTTTTCTCTTGGTTGCATAGGAGAAAATGTGTGAGGGGACAATGACCATCTGGTCTTTAACCGGAAAACACACAGTGGTGTCATGGTTATGACCTATGACAAGTTTCATTTTATTTCATTTTTTTAAGAAAGACATTATAACCTTTTTGAATACAGCAGTAGTTTATGATTTTCTGTCCTCATCCAGTAGTAAATGAAATCCCAGCAGCTTATTATCTTCTGGATAAAGAAACCCCGGAGTCTCGTCTCCCAGCCAGGTTTAGCTGTAACAAAACTTTTTAAACGGAAAAATTTGTCTGATTTCTGATCGTGAATTTTTAATGAAGTTTAATATACCTTAAGCAGAAACAGTTGGGGAAGTTTGCTTGAAAAATTGCTGAAGGAATGGATCATTATTCAGAACTGTGGCCTTTATTCTTCTGCAGATTGTCTGATTAAAACATTGCATAGACTCATCAGATGTGACAACGTGTCACAGCCTCTGTGCCAAACACAGGCTCAGTTCCGGAGGCCATGAGGGTTTCGGTGAGGTTGCCACATGTGTCGTGTTTGACACTCAAACTGTGATGGCGACAGCAACACAATGAACAATGTCTCAGCGATTTTCGGCAGCTCTATTAGCTCCCCACTAATTTCACAGCATCAAACACATTTAGGCATTAGTGTTGTGAAAATTTACACAACATAACAGCCTTACACCAACAAACATAATCTGCTCTGAAGACAAAATGTCTCACTATATTATGTCTCGACTGCATAAATGCTGCTTTCATACCTGCTTTGAAAGATCAGTAGCATCAGGAGACAGAACTTGAATAATTCGCTTTTATTATTGTGGACTAACAAGAAAACATGGCATTGTTAGCAGCCTGAGCAGCCGGTGCTCTCTACAGCCACATTCATTTAAGATTCTTTCAAATCAATTTTATACTGAAGCAGCATCAATACATTCTCTTCCCAAGGTACATTTAGCATGTCAGTTGTGTTTAGTAATTTTCCAGACAGGTTTCTTCACAAGGAGCCACAATATCTGCAATGAAAAGTGATGCTGCCCAGAAAGAAGATTTACGATTCAGTTTAAGATTCAAGCAAGCAGCACAGTGCTCTAAAATAATGGACATACAGCACACGGAGGCGGGCAGGACAAGTGTGAAATACTTGGTGTTAAAGCAGCGTTAAGCTGCCAAAATGCAAACTTAACTGTCATGATTATGACATATTTCAAGTAAAGGCTTTCTCCAATTGTCATTTTTATCATCTATTCAGCAAGCCTTAGACTCATCACTGTGAATCACATAAACAGAAACAGACACTGCTGGGCTCCTGAAAACTGATAAATACTGTGGAGACAAGAAAGCCTTTACTTCAAAAATATTTCTAATAAATAATAAAAAGTAAAATCCTTTCAGAAAAATATTTAGTTTAGTCTTAGTGTTTATATGCAGAATTTGCACAAATTTAGTGAGAGATACTGTAGATATCAATATTTTTTATTTTTTGTCTTGTTATTGCAGTTTTACTCTAAGATAAACTACCTTACCTTACCTTACCTAGCAATAGCTTTGGTTATACTTTATTATGTTCATGCGAGGGGAGGGTGATGCTGCCAAAAAATTAAATCATGATATATTTTTGAAATACCTCAAACATGATGTCACATTCCTGCTCCACACATTTCCTATTTTTTCTTTTTCTTCTCTTTTTGGAAGATGACACACACACACACACACACCCGCACACACACACCCACACATTTATATATATTCCAATGAAGTTATGAATGACTCTCATTATTTAGATTTTAACTTTCATGCCCCCCTTTTCTCTTCTTAGTGTCATTTTCATTGCTTTACCAATAACTAGCAAAGTTTGTTTTATAATTTTCTTAAAGGAATATCTGATTCTGGATGTGGATCAATAATCAGCTTCAACTCTCACTTCCACTGATTTATTTAAATCAGTTAGAAGACATGACTGTCTGCAGCCAGCCATCTTCTTCTCTATGTTTCTTTGTCATATTGTTGACAAGTCAAGTCAACTGGATGCTGACAAAATGGACATGAAATATTTCTTCTGTGTCATAAACCTCTGGCCCTGAACCTTTAAACAATAACAAAAAGAACAGACATGTATCTGAAGGAAGACCGTGCTTTGCAGGTATAAGGAATTATGTTTCATGAGACAAAGTGTGATCTTAGCACATCCCTGGAGACTCACCAGGACTGTTGTCTTCATTTCCACACGTTCATCAGCAGGAGAGCTTTAACTCTTTGATCTGACTTCTTGCAGTGTCTACCTTTCACTCTCTTCCAGTGATACTTTGTTTCCACTGTAAAAGAGCACACTGTTATGCATGTTAGTGCATAACAGTGAATAATTGTATACAGAGGACTGGATAATGTGCTCTTACATTACGCTTCAGGGAGTGAATGTGGTATGGACAAGAAAAATAGGCACGTGGAAACCCGAGAGATGAGCTAGATTAGCTGGGAATTCTGTTCTTTCATTGCCAAGAGACCACTCTGGGAACGAAGACATGTTGTTGGCTTTGCCCCATCCCCATATGCGCTCGCTCTTCCTCCGCCAGCACGCTTATTCTCTGCTCTTTACTTCCCAGTTCTTAGTGTGTGTGTTGGGGTGGAGTCGGGGGAAGGAGATGGGGAGGGGTACGAGGTCACAGTATGTAGCATAAGAACACTAACATGCTGAAATGGAGGGTTGTTAATTAAACATGAATGTTCTTTCTGCTTTGCTCTACCTCTATGGCAGGATGCTACTCTCAGTGTCGTAGTTGGATGTGTGTATTTAGGAGTGTGTGTGGTGTGGAGAGGCTGTGTGTCCCAGCTCGGGATGTCCCATATTGGCAGGGCCATTTGCCAAGGTTTTCTGCTGAACTACTTTAATATTTTACACCTGCTCCCCTCACCTGCTGTCACTCGCAGAAGACACACTGCTGCGTCATTCACTCCCAAACTGCTTTAATGCTTTCACCTCTAATTTATTCTCCTCTGCTATCTTTTATGTCTCTCTCTCTGTCTCTCTGTCTTTCTGTCTGTCTCTCTCTCTCTCTGAGGGGGTTGGTGGCGGTGAGTCTGCATGTGGTGAGTCTGATAGAGAGTGAAAGTGTTTCTAACGTTTTCTGATTTTTCTTTTTTCTTATGTATTTGTTTTCTAATATTCCATACTTGCATTGTTTCTGAATATTGGGGTTTATTTTTGAGTTTTAGCGCTTGTAGCGCTGTTTGTTTGCGGGGATGGAGTCTTCAGGGCCGCCGCCCCTCTCGTTGAGGAATGGGATTCGGGTCTAACCTGATCCGAAAATCCCAGTGGAAACGGTTCTTTTGGCAGTTGGTGAACTAGTTGGTCACATCAACTTAATTTATGCTTCCAGGATGAATAAGGGAGTAGTGATGTTTCTGAGAGAGGAGCGCTTTGTTAATCAGCTGATTGTCAGCGGGGTGACGGTAGGCGGAGAACCTGCAGGTGTCGCCGCTTGCAGTGCCCTCTACCCGGGTTATTATCTCAGGTGTGCCGCCGTTCATTCCTCATGGTTTGCTGGAGAAGGAGCTCCAGAGGTTTGGGAAACTTGCGAGTGGTTTTAAAACAGTTGGTTTAGGATGTAAGCACGATAAACTGAAACATGTTCAGTCTTTCAGGAGGTTCAGTCTTTCTTTATGGTCTTTATGTTCTTAAACTCTGTCTCACAAACGCTGGAAGTTTCTTTCAGAGTTAAATATGAAGAAGGATCTTATATGGTTTATGCAGCTCTGGCATCATGAGATGTTTTGAGTGTGGGGATGTTGGACATAAACGGGCTTCTTGTCCGCACAAGAATCCAGAGGCGCCGCAGACGGATGGAGCTCCTCTTGCGGAGGGCGAGTCGGTTCCTCCGTCAGCTGGTTCTGATGCCGGGGAAGGAGGCAGCGGTCTGGACCAAGACCCGGTAAGGGAGGAGACTGGGAAAACTGGGACTGAGGTTCCTACAGATTCCTCTAATGGGGGGAATATAGAGACGGATCAGGCAGCTGGTTGTGTTGATGCAGAGGTAGCTGCGTTACCTGAAGGTGGCGCTGCTGAGGTTCGGTCTGTGGCTGAAGATGCACAGGCAGAAGACATGGACTTTTGCAATTGCAGATTCCCAAACATCATCTAGTGGTGATTTATACACTCTGGGGGAAATTAATGATTTTCTGGATGAAAGGTTTGGAAAAAAGGTTAAAGTTCTGGATTATTTTCCTGATGCGGATACATTTATCAAGAGCGTGTTAACGGTACAGAAAATAGTTGGTTTTGAAATGCTGGATGAAAAGATACGGTTCCGGTTGAAGAAGCACATGACAAACGTCCGGAGACATTTGTTGGCAAATAAAGCAAAAGGTTAAAAACAGTTAAAAACTCAGAAATAAGATTATGGATAAAGTTCACTGGGTGATCTTCTTTCTGCTGTCTCTGTCTGTCTTCCCTCTCTTTTTTTCCTGTATGAATAATATCAGGGTGGGGACATTAAATATCAACGGTGGGAGGGATCCACAGAAAAGGATGGTGACTCTAGAGATGATCAGGCAAAAGAAACTTGATGTTGTGTTTTTACAGGAGACTCACACTGATCAGGAAAATGAGGTAGAGTGGGGTCTGAGTTGGAAAGGGGAATATTTTCTGTCCCATGGGACCAGGCTATCTGCAGGTGTAGCAGTCTTATTTTCACCAGGGTTGGACATCAATATTGTTTCCTGTACCGAGTTGGTTCCAGGAAGAGTCCTGGTGATTAGAGCAGAAATAGGAAAAATCTTGTTTTGTTTTATTAATGTTTATGCACCTAATCAGGGGGATCAGAGGATTAGATTCTTCCAGGACATATATGATTTGTTGCAGCAGTCTAATCAAAATGAGTGTGTTGTTTTGGGGGGAGATTGGAACTGCACCACCAGCTTTATAACAGACAGAACCGGAGAAGAACCTCATCCTCCATCATCTGCTAAACTAACTCAGGTGATAGCGGAGCTGGGTTTGGTCGATGCTTGGAGGATTAAACACCCTCAAGATAGACAGTATACCTGGGTCAAGATGAAGGATGGGACAGTGAGTGGGGCCCATTTGGACAGATTTTATATCTCCAATAGTGAGAGGAATAGATTATCCAACTGTTTAATTTTAAAGTTGGATTTTCTGACCATCACTTAGTCTACTTGGATTTTCTTTTTTCAAGTAATACTAGATACTGAATGGTGGGAGATTAAAAAGGCTCAGATAAGAGTCTCTGTCAGCAATATACAAGTCATTCTACAGCTAAAATGAAAAGTGTGATTCAGAACAGATTTGGAGAGGAGCGTCAGCCGGGCAAAGCAGCTGATTTGCCTCCGACTTCCAGACGGATCGCTGACCTCTGACCCCAGCATCATGAAGGAGCAGGCCAGGGGATTTTACAGTGACCTTTTTAAGAAGCAGACTTGTGAAAGAAGCTCTATGGAGATGTTGATGGATGGTCTTCCTCAGGTTACTGCTGCAGATCAGAAAACTCTGGATGCTGGAGTTTCAATGGAGGAACTGACGACTGCGGTTGGACAAATGACTTCTGGCAAGCGTCCAGGTCTGGATGGTTTACCTGCAGATTTCTACAAACATTTTTGGAGGCTGTTGGGAGAGGACTTGTTGGAGGTGCTTCAGGAGAGCACCATAACTGGGATCTTACCATCATCCTGTCGACATGGTGTTCTTTCCCTACTTCCAAAGAAAGGAGATCTGAATCTGTTGAAGAACTGGAGGCCTGTTTCTCTTCTTTGTGTGGATTACAAGTTGTTTTCTAAAGTGCTTTCCAACAGGCTAAAGGACGTTTTGGAATGTATTATACTATATTGTGTACCTGAAAGATCTATCTGTCATGTTCTTATCTATTCTTCGAACCCACATGCGGAATAAACCGACGACAGGATAGCGTGTTAGTGAGTTTTAATATTTAGGTATAGGTTAGGGGGACAGCTCCAAGGGATCGGGAACCGTGCCGGCGTCACAGGAGGTTGGTGACAAAGGGAGTTCCGCAGCGAGGACGAGAAGTGCGACTGAGGGAACAGAGCGGGTGAGGAGGTAGTGGTGGAGGGCGGACAGTCTGGCTCGAGCTCCAGTGGAGATGGCAGCTGGGGCGGCTGCTGACCAGGGGATCCAAGGAATGCAAGGCCTGGAAGGAGGCACACAAAGAATCACAAAAATATACTCAATTACACAAGTAATGCTGCTGTGAGGCCTGAAGTACCATAACTGGCAAACACTCTGGCACTGAAGTGTCGGCAGCCTCCCACAGATATACTCCTCCGAGCTGATTAGATCACCGACAGGTGTGCTGGATCCCGGTACCAAACCGCGCCCACCGGCCGGCTCAACCTCCTCCGCATCCCCTAGTGGAGAAGCAACAGAACACCCCCCACTCCAGATCCCCACAGTATCAAGGACAATCTTTTTCTTTTAAGAGGCTTGTTTGATATTTGTAAATTATATGAGATTGATGTTGGTATCATTTCTTTGGATCAGAAAAAGCTTTTGACAGGGTTGATCACTTTTTTCTCTTTTCTACATTAAGAGCATTTGAATTTGGTGAAGGTTTTATTTCTTTATTGGGTTTATTGTACAATGAAGTGTTTTGTGTTGTTAAGGTCGGGGGAGGTTTAAGTTGCCCTGTTAAGGTGGAAAGAGGCAAGAGGCATTCGGCAAGGCTGTCCCATATCTGGACAGCTGTACTCTATTGTAGTTGAACCTTTCTTACACAAAGTACGTTCTAATCTCACTGGCCTTATTCTTCCAGGTTTGTCTAATAATCCAGGATTGATAGTCTCTGCTTATGCTGATGATATAAATATTTTTATTAAAAACCAGAAGGATCTTATTGGTCTTCAACATTGTTTAGAGCTTTATGGAAAAGCTTCTTCAGCCAAAGTAAACTGGGAGAAAAGTTCTGCTTTAAAAGTTGGCTCATGGAAAAATAATACTCTTCCTGTATTTCCAGGTAACATTCAGTGGCTTGATCAGGGTTTAAAATTCTTGGGTGTTTTTTTGGGAACAGATCCTGTTTCGGAAAGAAACTGGGAGGGTGTCATGGAGAAAGTGTGTGCCAGATTATCTAAGTGGAAATGGTTGCTACCTCAGCTATCTTACAGGGGGAGAACTTTGGTAGTTAATAACTTGGTCGCTTCGGCCCTCTGGCACAAACTGACGGTGTTGATGCCACCATCCTCTCTCATACAACATCTACAAAAGACTCTAGTGGATTTTTTTCTGGTCTGGATGTCACTTGGTGAGAGCTGCAGCCTTGTACCTACCAGTGGAGGAGGTAGGACAAGGACTGATGGACATCGGATCACAGATCGCGGCTTTCAGGCTCCAAACACTGCAGAAGCTGTTATATGGTGTTGGACTGCCATGGCTGGATACGGCACGTCTTCTGCTTAGGAAAGCAGGACGTCTGGGATAAGATAAGCATCTGTTCTTGCTGAGAAAAGGATTGCTGGATTTGATGGGTCTCACCCCTTTCTATAAATCTGTGCTGAATGCTTGGAGGATTCTAACTTTTGAGAGAGAGACTGACCAGGGATGTGGGTTTTTGAGGAGCCTCTGTTTCAGAACAACTTCTTCTCGACACAGCTCCTCTCATCTGGAACACTAAGATCAAAGATGAGAGAAACCGGCTGTGTGAAGCTGGGTCACCTGATGAGGTTTTCTGTGGATGGTCTCATGGAGAGCCTCCACATTCGATCCAGACTGGCTTTAAGACTGAAGGAAGAGGTCTGTGCTTCTCTGCCAGATCCTATCAGAGCATTTGCTGTAAACAGTACTCTGTCTGACCAATGGGATGATGAGTGAGTATATGTTTTCTTCTCTAGTTGTCTCTCCTGCAGTAGGTCAGTGGCAGGATGAGCCAGAACTGCTGCTGTCTCTCCAAGACGTCCCTTTGGGTCGGTTTGAAGGTTTGGGGAAGAAACCTTTGTACAATGTCTGTGTGAAGGTGCTGAATTTACGCTTGCTGGCAGAGGTGAGGGTTTCGAAGTGGCTTGAGTTTTTTGGCTCTGGTTTTTCTCTCAGAGGCTGTTGGCGGTCCCTGTACAAACCCCTGTTGAGAAACGGGTGGGGGACCTCCAGTGGAGGATTGTGCATGGGGCCATAGCTACGAACAGGTATCTGGCACACCTTGATCCAGGGTTTAATGTTAGTTGCTGTTTTTGTTCTCAGGATGAAACTTTATCTCATTTATTTATTGAATGTTCCCGATTGAAACCTCTTTTTGTTCTTTTGGATCATCTGTTTGGTGGGTTTGGCGAACAGTTTTCTAACTGTATTTTTATTTATGGTTCACGATACGGTGCAAAGAAAAAATCTACTCATATTCTTTTAAATTTTATTTCTGGAACTGCAAAACTGGCAATCTGGATATCAAGGAAAAACAAAAAGAACGGTCACCAAACAGATGATGCTCTTGTTTTATTTCAGAGATTGGTTGTTGCTCGGATTCGGGTGGAGTTTGAGTTTTTTAAGTTGACAAAGAATATTGATGTCTTCATAAGTAAGTGGGCTATCAAAGATGTTCTGTGTTCGTTGGATGGGACATCTTTAGTTTTTCCTTTTTTGCATTAAGTTTTGTTTTTTGTTGTTTAACACGAGGAGTGTGAAATAAAGGCAATTTCAAACTCTGTCTGTCTCTCTGTCTTTCTGTCTGTCTCTTTCTGTCTCTCTGCCTCTCTCCATGTATTGTCTTTTAATTGTCTTAACCTCCTGGCTTATTTTATCTGTGGTTGTTATTCTCAGGTAGTTAGGATACTAAAAGATCTGCAAGTCAAAGTTTTAGAAAATCTCCCCAGCCATCAAATCTTATGAAGTGAGAATGACGTTTCTCTTAACTTGGTTTATGCAGTTCGTAGCTGGGTTGATACAGTTAGTGTAGTGAGAATAAAGAAGAACAGGCTCCAGCCCTGAGCTGCGTTTTCACCACAGGTCTTGAGATCTTGAGCCTTTTAGCTCAGCTGAGCAGCAGAGCAAACGGAACTGGTGGCATGTCTGAGATAATTCTGCTTTTCTATGCAGGAGCTACAGCAGCTATGGCCTAACAAAAATAAAAAAAGTCTTGCTATTTTCATGTTTAAAAGACCTGTTTCCACAGAGAAATGTGTTAAATTTGCAAAGGTCCTCAACAACACAATAAAAATGCTGCCTTTTACTAAGAAATGACTGAACCTCCATATTCACAGCTAAAATCTGGAAGGACAAACACAGCCTGCTTGCTCTGCAGAGCGGCAGCTGTTAACAGTTGCTGTTCACTATTTATTTCTTCTCATTTAAACACTGCTGTCCAACAACCTGAGCCCTGCTTTGATTAAATATCTAGAAAATATACTTTCTTGCACCCAGCTTGCGCTGTGTGTGTTACAGGCTACAAATGGAAACATTAATTCAATATATTCACACTGAAAAGCTTTCCATCTGCACTGGAGGGAACATCTGGTCTTAGAGTTAAACTAAGGGTTCCTTACTGGCTAGAGAGCATCATTTACAACACCCTTCAAAGTTAATGGGGTACATGGTGAAAATATGAACAAAGCCTTAAATATGTTCAACTTTTAGCACAATAGCAAGAAGTTACATGGAAAATATTTGGCAACACTTTATTTGAAGAGGTGTGCATAAGGCTGACATAAACATGACATAATCACACTCTGAAAGCAAAGTTGCACTAAAAGTCCATTAAAAGTGCCAACTTTGCATTATTTGGTAAATAATAAAACTTATAATGCTGAGTTCCATTAAGACTAAAAGTGTCAACGTTGCATTAAAACTGTCATTATTTTCCTCATGACACCTCATAACAACAGTCAAACATTTATGAAGACTCCTTCATGTTCATCACAAGTGTTATGTCATGTTTATGATGGTGTCATGCCAGTCTTATGCACACTGCTTCAAATAAAGTGTTACCAAATTTTCTATAAGAAAGAAACCGCCTTATTAGAAAAAAAAAACAAACAGGTAAAGGGCATGTTAAAAGTATTCACCCCCTGAATTTTTTATTCTATTTATTTTACAAATCAAAACGGGTAAAAACAAACAAAAAAGTGTAACAAAAAAGTAATTACATAAATATTCACTGCCTTTAAAGTGACTGACCTAATTCAACAGAGGTCCAGCCAGTCAATGCCAGTGGTCTCACAATGAGAGGAACGGAGGTCCGTCCAGCACCGCAACCCAAATTTTGCTGATCATGAAGCAATAGTGGTAGGTGTTAGTCCTGTAACTAGTGGGATGCTGGTTTGTCTTAGTTGTTGTGTTCTTGGGCAAGGCATTTTACCCACTTTGCCCACTGGTGGCAGACAAAGGTCCAGTGGTGCCACTGCATGGTAGCCTCACTTCTGTGAGACAGCTGTGGCTACAATGTAGCTTTTACTCCATCAGTGTGTGAGTGCACGACTGACTGTAGAGTAAAGCACTTCACACTGCGTTCAGTCATTCAACTATTCACACACACATTCACATGCTGAGAGTGGTAAGCTACATCGTAGCCACAGCTGCCACAGACCAGTTGGACACAACCATTCCATAATGTACTTTTCTAAGTTGATCAAAGTTTCTAAGAACATAATTTTTTTTTCAATGACCTTCTGTCTCCCTGGTCTAAACATATTTTGTGACAAAGGACAACCATTTTTGTCATATGTGTACTTAATCTTTAGACAGTGAAAGGACCTATGCCTTGGAGACCAGGAGCAGAAAAAATATATTCATTATGGTGCCAGAAACATAAAATTTATTAGAAACTATGAATCCATAAACCACTGAATCAAGTATCATCATAGATAGATCCACTTGACAAGTGTGAATATGCAGGGGAAGCAGAAGACAAGATTAACTATAATAAACTGGCTAACATATGAAAGATTAAATGCAGAAGTAAACCTAATCCAACATGGCCTCTCAAAGCACAGCCATAAAAAAACAAACACAAACAAAACAGTGATGCAGAAATAAGAAAAAGAAAAAAAAACAGAAACATCTTGCTGTATTTGCCATTGTCTGTGTCTGGAAAGCATGAGTCCCTGCTGACAGCAATGCAATTTTGATGAAAACATTTTTGGTTAAAAATAACTTCTTCTACGAGACGCATCAGTACATACCAAAAATATTCAGCATTAATGACACAGAGAGGTCTTAAAATACCAGACACTTGCTTTTTAAATACCAGTTTTGATATACAATGCTTAGTAAAAGTATTCAGCCTTTAGTCCCTGGGATCTTTTTTTCCATTTTATTGCTTTTACATGACAATCATGATAAACAAAAGGTGTTTTTTTTTGGTGTCCATTCCCTGTCTTGAATTTTTCAATAATGTTTTCACTGATTTGCTTGGAGTGTTCTTTTGTCTTTGTGCTGTAGTTGTAGCTGGGAATATTGATTAACCAGTTGGACCTTCCAGACTCAAGTGTCTTTATATTACAATCACTTGAGACACACTCACTGCACTCAGGTGATCTCCATTTGGAGAGAAAGGTTTGTCCTTTTTACATTAGAGAGCTTTTAGAAATATTATTATTATTATTATTTTTTAACAAAGCCAAATTTGTTGATCATGACAGATTTGTAAAACATTCAAGGCAATCAGAAATGTATCTGGTATCTGTGTAGTCAGGATTACATCGGCTGTTTTCATGTGAGTAATGATGAACGTATTTTACTCAAGAACAAAAATAATGTTGCTTCTTAAGTTTGTAACTAATATAAGATGTGCAGCCTCATTATTTGTTATGGTTTTTTTTGTGAAGTTATTTTGGCCTCTGTCTTTCAGGCAGACTTCATAATCAACTTTCATCTTGGGCTTCCTTTTCTTAAAGAAACAGCATTACTGCTCTTTAGTTCAGCGTGTGATAAAGTTTCCAGTCCATTCTTCTTAAACAAACTTTCAGCAAACTATGCCTTTATTTAAAGAGACATGCACATCCATTAACGATCTGTCACTTAAGTAAGTGAGATAATAACTACGTGTATTATCTCACTGAAATGTGTGAAAATTGCAGATTCTGCCTAAGTATTCTTCAGACGCCTCTTTAAATAATTTGCAATCAGCTGGGCTCTTATCACTGCAAGATGTTTTTTGATAAAGCATGGAGCTAGAGCTGCAACATCAATAATCACTGGGGAAGGAATAGACACTTCTGCACACACTGCTGAATCTAACAGTAGGAATCTGTACATACATTCATAATTTGTCTGTAAACTGTTGAATAAGTTCCTCAAAACTTTTAAAATGATCTATAAGTTGCAGCTATCTGCTTTTCTCAGAGAAACTCCATCTTACCATAAAGCAGTGCTTCTCAATTCCAGTCCTCAGGCCCCCTGCTCTGCATGTTTTAGATGCGCCTGTGTTTCAGAACAGCTCATCCAAATTATTGCATTACCTCTTTTTCTGCAGCCATCAAGTACTGCAGAAGCCTGTTAAATCACCCACAGATTCAATCCAGGTGTGTGGCAGAAGGAAAACACCTAAAACATGCAGACAGTGGAGCGTGAGGATCAGAACTGAGGAACACTGCCGTAAAGAAAGGGCCTCACTAAATGCCAACATTGATTACGGCCTCAGGCATTTTACTCATCGCCCGTCAGCAGTAATGGTCCCACCTGGATTTGTCCGCAGTTTCCATGGTGGCCCCACACGGGTTTGCCCATGTAGGGCCACTGCCTACATGGGCAAACCTGTGGAAACTGCGGACAAATCCATGTGGGACCCATATTGTCTGCCCTCCTTTTCCCCATATAGGGCCCACCTAGGTATGCTGGCTGGGTCATGACTGTGAAAAATATCTGTGGCATCTGTAGCTTTAATGTTTCATTTCGAGGCATTATGATATAAATAAGTGCTAGAATAATTTTCTCTACCACTTTTTGTAAATAGTAGGCTATGATCTCAACATTTCTATTTTGTTTTTTTTAACAAAACAGAAACAAGACCAGATTGTGGTGAAATTTCAACTTAATGTTGGCCGGGTGTCATATGAAAGCATACCACCGTTATCTGGACAGCTGAAGGAAACCTGCTCCAGTACCAGCTGCTGTCCAGCAGCTTGGTCTTCATGGTCCTGCCTGGCGGTGCTGCTGTGCAGCCCCAGCAGCCTAAGCTGCTTTAACACTGCAGCAATCACTCGGGCTCATCCCAGCCAGCTCTCATTCTTACAACCAGTGGTGTTCACGAGGGAAAGAAAAGAAGTTGGCACTTTTTTACTCTTGGGTGCAAATTGCCCTTTTCCAATACCAGTCAGAAAAAGTTCTGGCTTTCCTGCCGCCCCTCTCACAGAGCGTGACCTTCTCTGGCTGCAGAGTCAAGCTAAAGTTAAGACTTGTATTTATTTTCAGCCATATTCCTGAAAACTGGCTGAGCGAGGCACAATGTATTATCTGTCTGGGATTAATCCAAGGCGTCATCTGTGACTATTGAGAGAAATAATTTGACTCAACAAAATGCCGACATCAACTTGGGTTCCCTGAACTCAACGGAGTTCAGGGTAAGTAAATGAATGCCATCTAAAAAAGAAAAGAAAAAGAAATCATCTTCCAGAAGCCAGAGTAAGTCACCAGTTTAAAATGTGTCTGCTGCGTCTGGTTCCAGTGATAACAGGAAAATAATGCTTCCTTCTTCTGAGTGACATTGTGTGTTGCAAAAAAAAAAAAATGATTCTGCGGCTAAACTGTTTTTGTTCAACATAACATACTCAACATGACTTAGCGCTGCATTACGCAGAGATAGGCTGAATGCTGTAGCTTTTCCGTTGCTTCATTTTACCTGCAGGCCACTGATAAATTCATCTACAGGAATGAAAGAGGTGTGACGGCATGCTGATCCTGGTTAGTCAAGTTGGTGAAATAAGTCGAAAAACTCATATTTTTAAAATTTGAGAAGGAGAAGCTGAGACTTCAAATAAATCTAACGAAAACTTAGGTTTTTGCAAAAATACTTTTAATTCTTTTTAACCTTTTGTCATTTAACAGTACAATAATCAGTGCATTTTATTGGGATTTAATGTGACAGACAAACCTGCTGTCACATAAATCAACAGGAAAATGATTCATGGTTTCTTACATTTTTAATTAAAATATCTGATGAATGTTACATGAAACTCTATCAGACTCTCCTGAGTTAATGCTTTGCAGAATCACCTTTAGTTGCATTAATTGCATGTTTGTGTGCACAGAAACCTGTGCATATCAGGTTTCCCTCTACATGTGCATATGTCTATGCACATGTAGAGATATTTTGTTTTGTCCATTTCTTTTTTTATGAGACTTCAAGCTGTCAGACTGGATAGTTTCTGTGAATCACAGTCACATATAAAGAGAAAGGAGGGCTGCCAATGAATAAAGTCACAATAATATCATAAAAACCTACTACAAAACTTTACTCCAACTATTAAATTTCCCTTACCAAGGCCACAGACTTAATCTGTTTGGGGGGATTGTTTATGTTTGGTCTATTGACCCACTGACAGTGTGTTCAAGTTACAAAAGTCTTTTCTGGAAAATGCTGTCTGCAGAGTAAATTCCCTCATGTAAGCATTTGTGTCTTTATTCATCTTGTCTGCCCATGCTGGCGCTGAGTCTCAGTTGTTTGCTCACCAAAAACGACTGTTGGAGATATCAATATCTGCTCAGCAGAGCTGCTGCAGCTGTTCAGTATACTCAGTGTTGATGTGTCCTGTTGGCTGCCTGTGATGTGTGGCTGATCAGCAGGATGCTGCTTTCATTAACAGAGTGTCACATACATTAAGATAATTACTTTGACTAGACCTACTGTCCACCAATGTTTCTGCAGGACTTTTCTGTAGAGGTGTGTGTACATTATACTTCACAAATCATCTCCGCTCAGCCTCCAACATGCTCAGGGCAGCAGGTCATCCCACAGAAGTTAGCCTCCTTCAGAGCATTGATATATTTGCTCATCCTCTGCCCTGCATCACCGTCTCCTGACCCTCTGTGTTTTTAACTTGCTCCCTTTCATTTTATCATATCTCAGCAGCTTTATCCCGGTTCCCCTTTCTCTTGTCTTTGCTGCAGCTCTCCTCCTTCTCTCATGCCCCAGTTGGGGAGGACAATGCCATGGCAATGGCCGGGTTTTGGTGTGGTGTGTTTGTCTGTGTGATGTCACACTACAGCAGCTCGATAGTTGCTCTGTCTTTTTTCTTTTTAATCCCTTTGCTCATGGACCACTCTGCTATTTTAAGATTCTATAAACCTTTTCAAAGAAGCTTCAAGGGAAAAGCTTGTCCGTGCGCTGTGTACCACATACTGTATGTGTCTTTTTGTGTGGACGATTCGCAAAGGGAGTATTTCTGTTTATTTGCTCCTGTGTCACATCAACTCACATGAATTTTTGATCCATTATTTTGTAATTACTCCAAATCTGTTAAGATCTTAGGTTGTTTTGTAGGCTGATTTTATTGTAGTCTCATTATTTTGCGTTAGTTTTTATATTTTGGTTAGATTAGTCTTTTTCTGTTTTGCTTTTGTTCAGTCCTTAATGATTTTAGTTTATGTTTTTTTTTTCTTGCATCTAGTTATTCCTAGTTACTCTAGCTTAATTATATTTCTCCCCGGAGAGAAATATATATATATCATGTAGATTCCACATAGATCAGCTGCTTGCCCACCTAAAACCTTAGGTTGCAACAGGATTGCCTAATAGGACACAAGTTGCACTCCTCGGTGTCGAGGGACGCTGGTGAACAGGCGGCGATAGTGTTTGAAATAAAGGCGGCCATGGTGAAGCTGCAGTTGTCTCCATCATCCTTTCATGTGAATGTTTTTACAGGGGTCTCATTTTCTTACCTTGCAAAAACCTGGCATCCTAGCAGGGATGCGCAAACATTTTATAGCCACTTGCTGTATTTGCTGTTTTTGTCTGAGGTTTGCCTCTCCCCTGAGTGAACTGATGGTAAGAACCTCAAAGTCTAACTGAATATTAAAGATCACATCTGGTGTCATGTTAATAAAGCAGTCAGGATCTGTAGAGGACAGGATGTAAGAGGACAATAAACCTGCTGGTAAATCTGGCTCATTATTACTGTAACCTAATAATATCTGAAGTCCGGAACTGTTTGATCCTGCGCTTTTCATCATATTTTTAACTATGCACAGAGGAGCAATTCTCTCCCGCTCAGTGGCAGTTTGTCTAGCAATTCTGAGTCACCATGGCAGCTTTCACAACTTAAAAAACATGAACCTCTGCACCTCCACCTGAAATCCATGAGGGAAAATGTGTGAAAAAGGAAAAATTGCTGAAGACAGTCAAGGTCATGACTGAAATACAGTTTTCTGACCTCAATAAAAACTACCCAGTGCAACACATACATTAAACATGTTAATAGCTTGGTGCTCTTCAGAGATAACAAACACCCTATAAAGGATTTTGTTGCTGCTGATGAATGCAAAAGACAATTTAAAGTCAACTCTTTTTAGAAGCTATTTTCAAGCTAGCCCTGCTTAGCTTGTTTTAATCAAACTCTAGTTCATCTGTCTAGAAAGTTAATTTGTTTGTGGAGGTATGAATGTGCAATCAAACTCTGACATAACCAAAAAAATAACAAAAAAAATATATATATACAGTATACATCTATATATGTATATATGGATATATATATATTATTCACTACTCTCCCATTGGATTGCTGAACATATATTATTTTAAGCTTTATTTTTAACAGAATTGTCTGTAGTTTTATACAAAATGATTGTCTTCTGCGTTTTTCATGCATTGCTTGGAGCTTAGCTGGGGGCAGTAAATGTTTAGTAGAGAAATCCTAACCTAATGTAACTGCTGACATTTGGTACATTTGGTCCTAAGGCTCAGTGCCAGAACACCAGCTGCCTTGTTTCTAAATGATTAAGTATTTCAGGTATTTGTCTCTAAGATCTTAATAAAATTACAACTCAAAACTATTGTACCAATACTTTGAGGTTCCCATGCTGCTGGTTCTAAATTTACATTATAATGGAATTATAATTTCCATTGCAATGGTAACAGGTTCCCTCAAGCTTACATGGGTAGATAATTAATGTACATGAATGATGTGTGTATAATGGGCAAAGGGTGTCAGTTTTATTCTGTGCTTTTGTGAGGGATTACTGCACAGCCAATGGCTAAACTGTCCTACATGCTCAGGGCAGTGAATTCTGTTAGCCAGAGACTCAATGCTATCTGCTGACATAGCAACTTCATACACCATCAGCAGTGAACTGAACTTGGCTGCATTATTAGATAACTAGGATCAGTTAGAAAGAATGTATGTATGGCTGGATTGAATTGACCTTTCTATAACTTATTTTGTGAAGTGCCTTGAAATGACATCGGTTTTGAATTAGCAATATTATAGATATTGAATTGAACTGAACTGTATTCCACTGCCTAAGATACGAGCATGTGAAACTAGCTTCCTCTTTAGGGTCAATGGACTCAGCCTTAGCGATTAGACGAGGAGCTTTTTCATTCTTTGAAGTGGAGCTGCTGCGTCTTCCCGGATGCCTCTTGTATTCCTTCCTTTGTAGGTTTTCCAGCCAGGCCCCACTGGGAGGAAACCCCAGGGAAGACCTGGGACTCTGAGGGCCTGTGTATTGGCTTCGACGATAGTTTTCTTCCTGGACCTGATTACATGTCTAATCCTAATTTATGACATAGAGATTTAGAATCTTGACTTTTTTTTTTTTTTTTTTAGAAAATTTAGTTCTACTTGTAAAAATCAATGTACATAGCTGCTGTAAATGATTTTTTATTTTATATGTATACTGCATGTGCAGATAAAGCTTGAACAAATATCTTAACAGTAAATAATACAGAATTTCTTAATGAATCAAATAGGAAGTGCTTTTATTTTAAAGAACAGGGTTTGTTCAACCAGAGAATAAGTTGATTGGTTAATAAATCAAATTAATCAAATACACCTTTAGCGAAGAAGATGAGTATTTCTTCAAGAGCTTTACTCCATAACTTATTTAATGTACATTTTAAATGCTAGTAACTAATTTTAATAGTACATAAGTTCAGAAACCTGCTTTTAATGGAAGCAAAAGTGGGCATGTGTAAAATTGTTCTTAATATCAACATTTGGGGAAACCTTCAGATATCCAGTCTGGACCACAAATAGAGTTTTAAAAATCTTGATTTTGGAAAGCCTATCGGTTTACCAAATATGTACTTTAATGATAGGTCAAGAACAAGTACCCATCAACCCATTAACCCATCAATCCATCAACCCATCAATCCATCAGTCCGTCCGTCCGTCCGTCCATCCATCCATTGTCTACACCTGCTTGTCAGGGAGCCTGGTACCTTTCTGCAGTGGTCATTGGGTGAAAGGTAATTTACAAATTGTCAGTTAATCAGTTTTATAAAACATTGGTTTTATTTTTAACATGGCTTTAAAGTTCCTGAGAACAGAACTTCTTGACATTTAATGAAAATCCAAAGCAGCCTGGCGTAACTGGAGTTCACATTACTTAAGCTACTGTAAAAGATGTGTAAAAACATGACAGTGGAATGATGCTGGCCAATAGTGAGACAGCTAATGTCACAGTCCTGGTCAAAGACGCCCACATTAACCCTATGTGCTCTGCCTCTCAAGAGACTTTTTAAAAAATATGTCAAAGAAACATTTTACTAATTTTGCACTCCCTTGTTTTAACATGCATGTTTAGTAGAATAAATTTGATATAGAAACAGTAGAAATATTTATTAACCCTTCTTCTCTTACTGTCAATATTATCATCTTGTTGCAGAAATTGGACATAGTTTTCTGGTATTTCTTTTGCTATCAGATCCGAAAGTACTTCAGCTGATGCAGGGTCCAACTAACTTCAAAAATAAAGCACATGGCAATGCTCTAGCAATGCTTTATTTAATGTTTGTTATAATTCATAAACTCCCTGGATAGTTTTTTTTATTTCTCCTGAGTCCAGAAGATTCTCTTCCGAGGTAATAAAACACAGTTAGTGAAAGTATCTCTAAAGTTCTTTGCATTTCTAGAAATCACATATAAAAGTCAGATGTTTATTAATGCATTGTTATGTTTTGATCAAAGAGGTGGTCACACCTTCAACAGTTTTGCCATTTTCTCTTGAACTGAAGCAGGCGACTGTGTGTTATGCCTCCCATCATGACTTCTGTAGGACTGAATGAATAGATGTTGTTTTAAATCATTTGAACTTCATTCGTTCAGAATCTGGACTTGATAATCTCCTGGGTCTTATTCCACACTAATGAAAGTTTTTCACCAGACGAGTTTGCTGCAGTTCTAAATATTGTTATTTCGTTTGGAAGATTCTGCTGCTGTGGACTGCTCTGAGCTCGTTTTTTTTCTAGCAGACTTTTCCTAAATGAAATGTACAACCTGCCTCTCGTCATGACTCCCACAAGCCTCCTCAAGGGTTTTCTTAATATACTGCTGCCAAGAGTCATCTCCACTGTAAATAATTCTGTGGCCGCTGGGCTATTTTATCATGTTACATTTGTCGGAGTAAGGAAAAACAGACCCATTAAGATGCTGTTTTGGGCTCTTTTTCTGTTTCCGAATCACGGTTTTTACACACTGTGTTCCTTTACGTCACATATAGAACTGTGTCTCCTCGGAGTTGGTACTTTTGAAACAATCTTTTGCTGATTCTGGCTTCTAGCTGTTCTGTTCCTTTATTCAAAGGCATTTATGCTGCCTTCACTTAAGTGAATTAGGGCTGGGAAACAGCACAGTTCTGGCTAAGCTAATGCCATAACCAAAGAGCAGAATAATTCTGGCAATTTTTCATCTGTCTTATGTTATATCTCTCGTTTGATGCCTTCAGGGTTCAGCTCAAAATGCACTTTTCTTTTGTGTTATTTTCCACATTACTGACTCTTTTAATGCTGTGTACTTTCTTTTTTGTTTTTGGAATGAACTCAACATCTGAAAGCTCTTGGATCTGTTCACAGGAGGGATGCTGCCGTGGCCTGAGTTTGGTTGGGAGAATGACCAGGATCACATGAGCTCAGTTGTGGCCAAACATTGTGGCAGAGACACAAATGTTATGTTTTACAAACTTTATTGGCTCAGTTTTATAGAGATGGATTTTCTAAGTGTTTGTGCATAAAAGTAAGATTTGTGACAGTTCAATTCAACTTTATTTACTTACAAGGTTTACTGTAACAAAAGACGATTTTTACCTAGCAAGCTTTTCTTTAATCAATCAATCAATCAATCAATCAATCAATCAATCAATCAATCAATCAATCAATCAATCAATCAATCAATCAATCAATCAATCAACCAATCAATCAATCAATCAATCAATCAATCAATCAATCAATCAATCAATCACCTTTCATGTCTTAAAGACTGAAAGCTTTAAGACATGAACAGATGGGTCTGAAGTCTCTAACTTTTATTTCCATAGAAACACAATTAGAAATAGGGATTTCCTCATCAGGTTCATTTTGCCCGAGTCCTCTGATTTTGAGTATCAGCCCATACCAAGTCCTGATCCAATACTTCAAAAATAGATTTAAAACATAAAGAGTGAAGAAACGGTCTCTGATTCTAATGGCTTTAAGAAGAATATCAAGACTTGAACAGACAGGAAATAGTGAAAGTTCCTCTGAAGACCAGAAATGTTTTTGTTGTCGACACAGGAGGATCACAGCAGCAATGAGATCATTTTCTCTAATTTGACATTTATTATGAAGAATTTTATTTACACTTACAATGAACAGCAAACATAGGTGCTGAAAAATAACATCTGAACGTCTGAAAACATCTGCTGTGTAAAAAGTCATTCTTGCGTAAAAACCAAAGCTGCTTGCCAATATGTTTAGCTAACAATTGTTTTCATCCTGGAAAGTAACACTGACTGTTGTCTTTGAGCAGATTTGAGTGTTAGTAGTTGAACTGGGATCCTCATGAAAGGTTTGAAAGCTAAATGTTCAACAGCAGATGAAAAATGACATTGTGTAATAAAAAGGATTCAGCAGAGACAGTGACAGAAAAGTAGGATGCTTCCTGCACTGGGTTTTGCTCCTCTCAAACAAAGGCACCACAAACAGTTCTGCTCGCCACTTTCTCAAGAGTTTCTGCTGATTGACTCGATGTAATTGGAGAGCGAACAAAGGGAAGCATCCCTCCAGAGGAAAAACTCTTCTCAGATCTTCTAAGAACTTTTGGTTGACCTTCAGACCAATTACTGCAAAAGGTTTAAATCCATTCATCCATAGAAAACCATTTGCCAGGTAAGAAGACCTCACATATTAATACTAATATTTGAAACCTAACTTTACTTAAGACTGATGTGTAGATTCCTCTAGTCATGCTGTTGGCTGCAGGTGGAGCAGCATGTTGAAATAGTTTTTAATACAGAACTTTAAGACTAAAAATGCTCTGCTCTTGGTTTTCAAGTTCGAATCTCTAATTGTATCCAATTAAAAAAAATTGGATACAAATATTTGTATTGGACTCAGAAACAAAACCAAAAACAACTCAACCATGGTGGATGGAGGGAGCCTCAAAGGGAAGGCTGGAAAATCTAAAAAAATAAGACGAATAAAAACTAGAGTTCTTAATTGGTTCACATAGGAGCAGATAGTTTGGAGAGCGCAGACGTGGAAGAGTCTGAAGTCTCTGGGTCAGTCTGCAGGTCAGCCTTTGGGCCGGAGCAGGAGCTTGACGCCTGCATGATGCAGTGCGGCTGAGTCTCCAGAGGCTGGCAACAGCTGAAGGGCTTCATAGTTGGGACACAATCCACATAGGGGGTCAGAAGACAAGGAAGGCCCAGAGCGGGGCTTGGAGTGGACGTGGAGCGGGCTCAGGAAACGGGAGACCACAGTCAAGCTCTGGAGACTGGATGTCACAGCTGAACTCAGGCGGTTTAGAAGCTGGAGGCATTGCTGGTTCTGCAGCTGCTGGTGATTATGCTGCTGGTGATGAACTGGTGTGAAGGTTTGGTTTTAAAGTTTAGATTTGAGGAGCAAGTTGGGAATCATGGAGATGGTGACAGAGACGACAAGGAGCAGTGGAGGCGATGGCTGTTTAAGTGATAAGACACGATCTTTTTAAGTTCATCCACACAACATAAAACAATCTTATCTTTACTGTGTTTCATGTGGTATCTGAAAACACCAAATACTATCCATAAGCCATCAGACTTCCCAAGCACAAATAGACCAGCAAAGAAATATAATATAACAATAAGCACTTTAAACAAAGAACAGTGTTTCTTGAGCAATATAAATAAAATATGCAAATAATGTAATTATTTTTGGAAGTAGATAGAACAGAATATTTTTATCAGTGTGAACTAAAGTAAAACAGTTCCTTTTCTTTGATTAGATCAGCCCTGTTTCTAAAGACCACAGAAAGAAACGAAACCCATAACCAACTCAAACAACCCAAGACTCTGACAGTTCGTATTTCAGGTCATATTTGTCTAATTAAAATGTTTTATGACGATCTGTAACATTTAAATGTGACCAAAACAGAATCTGTCAGGGGCAAACACTAACACTGCTAAGTTACCACAGCTACACAAAGCTCCAATTACTACTAAAGTTTTGTACAGCATGTACACACATATATATTTCCTTTATGTTTAGGTGGATAAGCTGTTTTACCTTTTTGCATAATAGAAAAACATTTCTGTTTCTCTATTTATACAAACAGATGATTTATCATGTGTTTTAACCATTTTATGGACATGCACCGACATCTCCAAAGAGAAGCAGTGGATGCCTCAAGGCACCGGCGCTCCATATGTGTCATGCTTTCTGTTGGTAGAGGGGCACCGAGTGAAGCACAGGAGAAGGTGTGAGTGGGAAACAGACAAAGAAAAGGTGGAGAGAAGGAAGGTTTGAGTGAAGCCGGTGTCAGAGGCACGCCGTGTATGTGTCAGTTCCACTCCCCTTCCTCCATGTTAAGAAGTTTCTCTCCCCCTCAGACGGAAAACACGCCAACTGGCCCTGACACAGAGAAAACCAGAGTTGAGGAGCAGACAGAAATAAAAGCAAGCAGAGGAGAAGGTAGCAAAACAAAAGCAGATGAACACATTTGTTAACATAGAGCTACATGTAGCTGTGATGGCCAATTATATGCCTTGGAGAGCCTGGTTCTGTATGTGCAGCAATTCCGTCCGAGCAAACAGCACAGCCCTTACTCAGAATTTGTTCTCCCATGACATTTTATTTAGCCTGCAGCCTCCAGTGTAGTTAGGAATATCATGTGCACATTCCTGCTCAGTGAAGGATCACTGTTACTCGCTCAGGACTAGGAATCCTGTTCGGGATCTTATGGATATATCCTTCGTGTAAGAAGGTTACATCAGTCTGTAACCTTTCTCTGTTACTTCTTAGAGGTTTATCTCACTGACTAGATACTTTCAAGTTTAGATGAACCTGTTGGTGAAAAATAACTGGCTGTCCCTAATTAGGTGGATGGAAAGTGTATATCTGCTCTGTTTTGGGTTCATGTTCTTATTTTCAAGTCGTGCAATCAGTTAGTCGTCAAATGTTTGGACAGCTCTAATAATTGCATGGCAAACACACCAGATGTGTCAGTTGGGCTGCTGCAGCCACTGGAGACGTTGTCTTCTCAAATATAATTAACAAGTGAAAGTCTTTCATGTTGTTTTAGGGAGATTTCATGTGTACCAATTGTGACAATTGGAGTCTATGAAAAGGGGACCGGCTCCTATTTTTAGAATGAGGTTTGGGTTGAACAATATGTGGCTCAACTGCAGTTTTTTTTATTTTGTCACCTTCTTGGCAAATAGGAAGCAATAGAAAGGAGCACTCATGGTATATAGACAGTGCAGAATACCAATCTTCTGCAGAAGACATTGTTTGGTTGTTGAGATCGAAGCTGTTAGAGACAGAAATGCATCAAACTGGCTTTTTCTGGATGATTTTAGTTTCCTACTTTTCTGACCTGCAAATATCCATTTAGATCTATTTTTTCTTTTCTTTTTAGGGACTTCAACACAAACACACACAGAAAAAAAAACATGTTTTGATAGAGTTAGGAGTTTTAAATGAAGGAATTACAGTAGAATCTCTATTTCATAACAGCATTTACTTCCCTTCACCCCATTTTCAGGAGAATTTACTTTTAGATGGTTCATATTTAGAGGTGTACCTAAAATGAATACCATGGCACTGTCGATTGGTGACAAAATAGAACCCTGTGAAGTTTACCAATTAATAAAATTTTGTGCAATGGTCAATTGAAACCATTGCACAAACATCAGGGAGAGCAGGACTTGATTTGGAAAGTTCTGAAGAAGAAAGAAATCACTGAGTTACTCAGTAATATTAACATATATTGGGGAAACATCAAACAGTAGAACTGGGACAGCACTTATCTGGACACAACAGCGCAGGAGTAAATTGATGACTTCAGAAAGGGAGAAGTGCTCAGAATTCACTTCACTTCCAGAAGTAGAGAGGTCAGAAATCCATTATTAGCAAAAATAACAAAAAAGACAGACTTTGCAAATAAAACAGAGCGGCTTCAAGATTACGACATAAATTAATCTTAGGAAGACGACACCCAGCAGTTCTAATTCAGTCGCAGTCAGATATAACCAAGCTATTGAGGAGAGCATTCACCAACCAGACCAACAGTCTGCTGCCCAAAGCACTTTTCCATAATCATCAAGTGTTAATCAGGGAACTAATCTCCCAAAACAAGGGACCACTGGAAAAGGTAGAAAAGCATTACAAAGAAGGACAAAGTTTGGTGATGGCAATGGGTCACAAGATTCATGCATTTGTATCGAACCAAACATATATAACTAGATATTAAGCATTGTTCATATTTAGCTACCTTAGGTCTCTCTGTTTCAGTGTTTTTGGTGAGCCTTTACCACCAGTTCTGTCCTCTGAGTTTTGCTAGAGATGGAATTTTGATGCATTTTTCAAACCCGAAATGATTAGAAAAAAAACAATGTATCATTATTCAATTTGTCCAACACTGATGAGATCTGATTAATGGAAACATTTGTTTTCTATGTCTGATTGATTTATTGGTGCATCTTTGCTTTCATTTACTGTCTGCTGTCCTTCTCTCCTTTTGAAGTGGAAAAAAGTCTGGCTCCTGATCCTCCTGATCCTCTTTCCTAATCACAGATGGTGCTGTCCCTTTGGTTTCATCAGTCTGTGACCTCTTGTGTGCAATTGAGCTTTTTACTACCGAGTGTGAAGAATCTGGGAAAAGGGTTCGCACCTCTAAATCAGAGGTTGTGGGTTTTTCACAGACAGGGTGGCTGGCTTCCTTCAGATAAGAGCGGAGCATCCGTGTCAGGTGGAGGAGCTAAAATACCTGTGGGCCGTTGTGACATATGAATGAAAGAGGGGCCACGAGGTTGACTGAAGTGCTGTAGGTTTTACAGGAACAATGCCAAAAAGAGGGGATAAAGACAGATGATTTATAAAAGAGGGTTTTATGAGCTACACACTTCTATTATCCAAAAAAAAGAATCTTTGGACACACATTTAGACAGTACTGTGCAGTGATTTGTTTGCCAGGCCAGTTCCAAGAAAATTCAGTTTACTTGTCTAAAACAGCAAATTATCTTTTCAGTGCCTCCCACTGGAAGTGTCACCTTGGAAGAGACTTTGCATTAAAAAGAAGAAAAGAGAATATTTTTTTATATCTGCTTGACAATGCCACTGAAGTGATAACATTGCGGGAGGGAAGTATCTTGGAAGCCACTGTTTCTTACCAGCAGCAGTAGAAAAGAGTTCTGCTTTATACAAAGACAAAGTTCTTGCTCACAAAAAAAATATGACTGATTATGACCAAATGACAATGATCAGTTTTAAGTAACTGGATTACTTTTTATGCTCTAACAGTTTGACTGATTACATATATACAGAATGTATATAACATATAAACATATATATACATTTCATTCAATTAGTATGTTTTTTTTTCATTTATATTGTAAGTTTTATACAAATTATATCATGGTATATGTATTGTTATCATCACCCATCACAATATATAGTAATTTTAAAATACACATACACACATATATATGTGGGACACAACACACATTATGTGTGTGTGATGTGTGTGTATATATGTGTACAATTATATGTATGCAATCATATATATGGTATATGGATATTGTGTGTGTGTGCGTGTGTGTGTGTGTGTGTGTGCGTGTGGGTGTGTGTGTGTGTGTGTGTGTGTTCATGTAGGAATAGAAGAGAGACAGGATGTAATAGTGAAAATATTCTCATTTAGTTTCATAGAGTTCTTCTTACACTTGTGACTTATTGCTGGTAATGGGTAGTATTAAAGTGAAGTATTAGAAACAAAAATGTGAAAGAAACTAGTAAGTTCTTTCTAAAATTACACCACACATGGCAAGAATCAATAAATGGATCACAAATAAATTCCACAGATTTGCAACAGTAGCAGTTTTTAAGCTGCTCCTTTTTTAGCTTCCTGCTGCTGCTAACTGTGCTACATATGGTGCCAGTTGTCATCCTTACACAAACAGAAACATCCATCCATTATTTTACCTGCTGACCCTCAGTGGGGTGGCGAGGGGCGACGGGCGCTCCAGTGGAGTCAGCCTGGACAGCCTGGATCTCTGAGTCATATTTTTATGTATTTGACCACAACATAAAGCTTTCCTTCATACAATATTCTGTTTCAATGAATACAATAAGAAATTAATAACTGAGAAACAAATAACAACAAAGTTAACTTTGAAATTCAAATGAAAAACAAAAACATGTCTTTTGTAGAAACATATGCCTTTCCTCATTGAGTTTTGTAAACATTGAATTTCTTGTTGAATCTCTTTCCTGTTTTTATTTTCTGTCATCACGTAATGCATGTGTAATCCTTTCAGAACTTTTGAAATACTAAATGCTTTTGCACATGGAGCCTCTGCAAACAAGAGTAAACGGCAAACCTGAGGAAAGATGTAGATGCAGAAATAAAGGATGGACCAAGTAAAGAGGAGTTTTTGTTGTTTCTGAGGTGATGCCCGTTTTGGCAAGTCAAACTGCCTTCACTGCTCTGCTGTGCTCCTCTCCACTCTGCGTGGGTTGTTGCTGTATAAATAACCCTCTCAGAGCAGATCAGAGAGAAAGAAAAAGAGAGAGCATGATGGAGGCAATAACAGCAGAGGAAGAGATGGAGCAGGAGACAGAAGCAGGAGTTAGAGGAGGAGGAGAGGGACAACACACTAGGGAAGCAAAGAGCGAGAGAAAGTGAGAGAAAGGGACGAACGGAGGAACACAGTTGATCAGAGTGGTATTAGATTTGAGAGGAAAAAAAAAGAGAAAAGGGGAGGGAGAAAGAAGATTGAGGGGGTTTGCAGAATAATTGAACCATATATGGTTACAGTTGAGGTTGAGGCGATTTCGGAGAATGAGAACAAAATTAGAAAAGGATAAAGAGAGAAGGGGATGTGAGGTTGTACAATATGGATGTTTTAGAAGGAAAAACTGGGTTTTGCTTGAATGTGTGTGGTCTAATGAGGCTGCCTGTCTTAGGGTGTGCTTGTATGACACCATCAGGGTTAGTCACGGGGAAGATGATGAATAGTGTAAAGATACCGCAGGAACTTGTCACTGCCAAACAGCAGATCTAAGATTATTCTATCTTACATGCACAACATTTAATACTAACACATGTTCAGTATTTTTAAGTTGTGAGCTTTTTCATTTTTTCATTTAATGATCAACAAACAATCAGAAAACATTACTCTGTTTTCAGATATAACCCAGAATCTCTGTGTTTGTTAACCATGCACTTGGTAGGGTCATAATAGGAAGATTATAGTTGCCTTTTTGGATTACAAAGTCTGAGGAGATTCCAGAAGTTGAATGTGACAAATAAGGACTGTTTACTAAAATACTTCCTCATTTGTTCATTACACACTGAGTTTGACTTAACCCATCCCTGTGCTAACCAAAACATCTCCAAATGATTAGGAAGGTACTGTAATGACACTAAAATAAAAATCTTAAATGTCCACAGGCAGCAGGCCTGCAGTCTCTTAACTCTAAGACGATACGGTTTTGGAACAGAAGAAAAGAGAAAATCAATTTTTCCACTTGAATTTTCTATAAATTGTTCTTTTTTATTGGTAATTTCAACATTTTTCTGGTCAAAATTGCTTAATTTACACATGAAAGAAGACCGTGATGAGGCAGTGCAGTGCTGTGGCTCACCTATGGGGGCGCTGTATCACACAAGTGATGAAAGCAGGCATCTGACGCATGTCCATTTCTGTCTCTCTTTATATCGTCAATCTACTACACATTTTCTACATATGTTAACAGTCTGTTTGATGTATTTAATGAATGTGTGTGACATAAATATGCAGTGAAAATGCTCAGGGTGAGGCAGAAAGTCCTTTGCTGACAGGGGGCAGTACTGAGCCCCATAGACACAACAAGCAACAGGTGCTCTTCTTCTACACATTGAAAAGTCTGAACAGAGTCAAGGTAGGGACAGGGGAATACAGACAGGCCAGAACTGTTCAAGGCAACTTTCTTTGGCTGCCAGGTTTTTGAAAATGAAAGGAATGTAGAAGCAAGGACATTGTTTCAGAGCAGAATGACACAAGTATTCATGGAGAAGGATAATGGATGTCATATAAAATAAAGATGAGATCAGACATGATTTTTTATTTTAATCAGAAAAGAGAAAGATCAAGCAAAGAAAACATTCAAGTAATAAAAAATAGTGTAACCTTATTAAATATTGTTTTATTTTTCTTGATATTATATTGTTTGAAGCTATTATAAGGTATGGTCAAAGTAGAAATTTATATTTGATATTTAATTTTGGATTGTTGGACTCTGGGAGAGTCTGAGCCTCACCAGTCATGAACCTCACGTCACTGATCTGATACCATGGCTTCCGCTTTGATCCTGATATCTGAATTTAAATATATGCTGATATTCATACAATCTAGAGCTATTGCACTTAATATTTAAAAGGGAATTCAAGATATTGTTCAGTCTCCTCCATTTTTTGCAGGACACTGAACAGTCTCTGAACCTTACCTCTATACCTTATTTCTGTACCAGATTTACAAAGCAAGTAGCACTAAATGCATGCAGGAGCAAACAGTCTTATCAAGTCCAGCAGAAACAGTATGTATTGCTTTTTTGTTAACAATTGTCATTTCTTCAGCCACAAGAAATGACAAAGTTAATAAATTATGTTGAAAAATATCCAAAATACATAGAATAGCATATAAACTTTAAAACAGTTCATATTTTAAATTTTCTGTTTAGTGTAATTTAAAACTGTCCAGTTATTTCTTTTGACCTTTGTAGCTTTTTCAGAATTATTGTACTTTACTTCACAGTTTAAAAGAATTATTGCATCAGTCTCAAAATCTGCCTTTCAGGTATGAAGGAATATCACAGAGATAAAAAAAAACTATGCAAAATATGAAAAGACACAGATGACATGCTATTGTGTATTCCTAAATTTAGTCACAGTGATGGAAACTAGCTGGTGGAATTGAGAAGAACACTTTTTAAAACAAACATGCTTGGAAGAAATAGTTAATCATTAGCAAAGAAAAAAGAAAAGAAAAAATGTAACAATTATTGTTTGTGTCCCAGCAGTGTGTGATTGTGTGTGAATAAAATGAACAATATGGAACAAAATGGCCTACTGCGCTGCAGTGCTTTAATGATGGCCAGAGGTGTTGCAAGGCTAGCTGATGTTGATGCATCCCAGAACATTGCTCTTCAGACCTGCACTAATCAGCTGTTATTGGTATGAGGCCGGATAGCACAACACTTGCATCAAAGCAGCCGGAGAGAGCCCCGCATCACAAAGGCTGCTTAATAATGGCCAGCGGTGCTACAGGCCTGACACATCCTTAAATTTTGTGGGACAAATAACAGCACACTGCAGATGCACTCATCACAAATCCTGAAGATTCTGTGTTGATTATTTTAAGAGCTATTGACATTTTGCTAGTTTAGTACACTTGCGATCTTTTTCTGAGCTTGTCTGTCTGTCTTGTCTGGAAAGGGGGAACAATCAAGTCAAATGTCATCTGATAGTTGCAATTCAGTTTGAAGAGACACCACTATAATCTCAATAATGGATTTCCTGTGTATCAGTCAACAGATTGTCATTGCACATGAAGATTTCTGACCTCAAAAGCCAGCATTGTTCCTAAAGTTGCAAGCATTACCTCTCTGGAGCTGTGCTGCTGTTAAAGGTTTTTTTTTTTTGTCTGGTTAGGCGAGAAATGATGAAGACATTTTACATCCTGTTTAAATGATCGGCTATTCTGCCTTTGAAGAAAAACGACTCCAGCTTGAACAGTGTTGTAGTTTGAGCAGTTTGGCTCAGTTCTTCTCACAGGCCAGCTCTTTGTGCTTGTGGAGGTGAATACCAGCAGACTGGCACTCGGAGAAGGCAGGATGCAGGTGCCAAGTGGAGTGTTAAGTGCCATGTGATGTGGACCCTTAGCTCCTGTTGCTTTAATGAGAGCAGCTCAGTCTGAATTTACCCGGCTGCTGCTAATTGCCTTAATTGAGAGAGTGACCTACATCTGCAAGATGCTCCGTTGGATTAGCGGAACAGCTGGCAAACCCGAGGAAACAAAAGGGAGAGAGGGAGGAAGGAGAAGGAGATGAGGGAACAAACGAGCTGTACAAAGAGAAAAATCTGGATTCTCAGACTGACCTGATTGGTGTAATTAATATTTTATTCAATTAATTTCTATTTATTACAGTTTATTTATACAGCTCCAAATTACAGCAAATGCTATCTCAAGGCGCCTAACAAAACAAGAAGGTCCAGTTCGAAACCAGAAACATACAATTAGGTCAACAATACAATCCAAACATGTAGACATGCTAGAGCATGTCTACATGTAGCATCATAAAATTCAGTTTATACTTATAAACTATAATCAATTTGTAAAATCGTATTCATTGAAGAGAATTTGACAGCAGCCTTCATTTTGAACAAACATACATTGCTCAGTTAACTTTCCAAAGAGTGATACTTTATAAAAGAGGTCTATTCTTTTCACTCAGATTAAGGATTTGTAGGCCTTAATGTCAAAGGTGATGGATTTATATAGTCCTTTCTAGCAAGAATTTCACACAAGAGCCACATTCCCCGAATTCCACCTACTAACACAAATACACATTTAAAGACCTTGTCCAAAAGTGATTGACATGATCTCTGTGACTTCACTCTTTTGCTCATAACACATACATCATACTATGATATCTGAATCATAGCAGAATTATTTTGGTGGTATTTGGCTCTTTGTTCTTTCTGAAAAAATGTAGCAAAAGATTTTAAATTTAAATACAATTGGACAGAGAGAAAATGCGTCCTACAAAAACTGCATTTGTCCTAAGATAGAACCCTGAGGGACACCATATGAGCAGGACCTGACATGACCTGGTCGACATGAATTCAAAGGCTCTGTTTGTTGAGGAGGTAAACAATTCTAAAGGTGAACCACAAATCAAATATCCTGATTTTGTCTAATTACCAAGAGGCTGATAGATTATATAACTGATATCTGATAGATGATATATATATATGTACTGTATATGTATATATACATATATATATTTGTGTGTGTGTGTGTGTTAGTCAATAATATCACACAGTTAGGATCACATAGCACCCTATGTGTAAAGTCTAGTTAAGGTTTTGCAGGTGGAAAAACATGAACTGAAAAGTAGCAGACAGACGAGAAGAAGGTTGGCAGTGACATCATGCTTTTAGAGCAGAGGCCGGCCCTGAGGCCACTGCTGAATACACTTCTAACAGTCTTGTGTACTTCCCAAAGACTGAATTATTCAACATACCCCTGATGGAAAGACTGGGTATGGTTGTGTGCATGTGACTGCTTGTCTGACTGCAGCACTGCAAGCCTGCACAGGGTGTGAGTTGATAAATTTGTTTCGAGAGGATAAGAAGAATATAAGTTATGCGAGTCTGAATCCAACTTTTTTTTTATTTGTGTGCCTGAGAGGACGTAGGAGAGGAAAGGTTCGCTCTGAGTCGCTGAGTGAGCCTTTGATGTGTGGGCGGCTTCTCAGTTTACATGCACACCCACACGCACGTCTGTCAAGTCTGTTGAAGTAAAGGGTTTTTTTCCTGTATTCAGATAGTTTTTGTTCTCTGAAAAATGAAATAGTGCTCAATCAATCCCCTTTCTATTCTCTGTCTCAGCAGACCGTGTTGGGGGTTCCACCCCACAACTGCAAACACACATATTTCTGCAGAACACTCCTATGACACTCTTCACTGTGTATTTTGGATTTTAAGTGCTCTCCATATGCCCCCATTTCTTATTTTTGTGTGAGGTCTGCATACACGTGAGTCTTTGTGTGCTTTCCCTGAGTGTTTTATATGCGCGTGTGTGTCGTGCACAGGTGTGCGTGTGTGTGTGTGTGTGCGTGTGGACAGTAAGAACTGGGGTTTCATCCTCTGCTAATGATCTCCCAGTGGCTCAAACTTCTGCGAATTGAGCAGAAAGAGAGAGGAATGTAGTGGAAGAATGGAGAAAAGGAGGGATGGAGAAGAGAACTGTGCCTTATCAACATAATCACCATTGTTGTCATCACTAATCCCCCAATATGGACTCACTTCACTGTTCTTCCTCCTGCACTATATACCTAAGAGGATTTGCACACTTCCCTACATAAGCAGGAGCAGTCCCTTTGGCTGCATGCTGAGCTTCAGCATCGACTGACTGGTGAGAGAAAGATGGATGGAAAGAGGAGTGGATGAACTGACAGATGGATGCAGAGAACTGGCATTTGATGTGTGTCATATTCGCACTCAGCACATGCATGCAGACAAAGAGATGTCAGCTTAATCTGATGCCGTTAAGCTAGGGTTAACACTTCTGTCTTATGAGTTGCTTTTATTTAAAAATGACAGAAAAACAACGTATAGTAGTGTGATTTAATTCCCTTTACTTAAAATGTTGAAAATGTTTGTGCATCTGCACCAAGTGGTCAGGTGTGTTAAAATGACAGATGGCCTTCACATTTTTCCATCACCTGTTAAAAAACTCATCAGCGATGGAAAATATTTGTTTAATGCTACACCAGCTTTTTCGAACTGTACTCAAAAAGCTTTGAGTTTGTAACAATGATGGCCAGTTTCCCTGTTGGTACCATATGTTTCGTACTATAAACCATGCAGCTTATAGCCCGGTGCGCTTTTCTGTGGATTTTTCTTCAACCACCTCTTTAGCAGGCAGTGAATCATTGGAAGTTTGGAAGACAAAATTGGAAATCAAAGAAGAAAGCATATTTTTGTGGTTTCAAAGTAATGTTTAAACACCATTATTTGAAACTGGTACATAAGTACCAGACATAAGTGTCTGAAAGTTAAATAATATTGATTTTTTTTTTCACGTGGATCTCCCTCTATTGAATTTTGTGATTATGTAATTTTTTGCAATCAGATTTGATGGTGCTGCTTTAGAAATATTTGTAAATAATTTCGTAATTTGGATGGGCAACCAACTATGCCCATCCTGGCATAGTTAGTTGACTAGGGAATGATTGGTCACTCATAAATAAACTTTCTCCTTCACTCACCATGCAATGTGTTGTACTTCATAAAATTATAATAACTTTATTGAATAACTTTAAGTGAGTTAACATTATGCTTTTTCAGCTGTCTAAATAATGTAAAGTAACCCAATGCAGTTTTTTCATATTGAATTAAATGGTTAACAAAGATTATAAATATGATAAATTAGGGCTGAGAACAAATTCTTACACTGTAAAACATTTGAATGTCGTTTAACTTGAACATTTAAATCAACAACAAAATTGCATTGGCTTTAACTAAAAAATTAAAGTTCATGAAATTGATTTAACAACATGAGACAAGTTGTCTAAAATAGTTTTTTAAGTTCATTAATCTTGACTTATGTGTTTTAACTTAATGCTGCAATTTAAACCAAATAATTATTTCACAATATGCAAGAAAAAACCCTCAGCTAGTTAGAGTACACATTTCTCAATTAATTTCACTCACAAAATGAAGTAAAAAGAACTACTCATTTCACATTAGAATAACTTAAATTCTTGTTTTGAAATTTGATGAACAACATTTTTGATCTGATAATGAATTTTACAGAATATCATAATGAATTCTGCTCAATAACATTTTGTGTGAACAGGACATTATCCTCAAGCTTTACAAACTATCAGTTGCAATAAAATTAATATTTGCCATAATAATGCACAAGAGTAAAATCAATGTAACATACGCTATGCCGCTAAGCACTTTGGGAAATAGTTCCCACTCCTGTCTTTTATTTTCCCTTTTTTTAAGCGCTAACTCTTAGAGACAAAATGAATAAAAGTTTGCACAACTTACTACTGTAAGCTTTTCTTTCACAAACTCATACATTTAGGTTCAAACTCTAAAACTTGCTAAATTTATTTGACTTAAAGTATAAAGATAGTAGACACAACTAAATCCGGCTCAAATGTTTTACAGTGTAAGAACTTAAGAATTAGCATCTAGAGTTCAAAGTTACAGAAACTCTAGATATTTTGGATTTGATGAAAAAATGTTGATTCCAGTCAGACTTGAAGCTTTTGAGCGTCTGAACATGGAGAGGTCTTCTTGCTTATCTTCTTCCCTTTGTCTTTCTGTTTGTCCTTCTTCCTGTCTTCCTCCTCCTTCCCTCCCTGTTTACTCTAAGCTCATCTTCTT
The DNA here is from genome assembly GCA_902982915.1 of Phalloptychus januarius. Classification (NCBI taxonomy): domain Eukaryota; kingdom Metazoa; phylum Chordata; class Actinopteri; order Cyprinodontiformes; family Poeciliidae; genus Phalloptychus; species Phalloptychus januarius. The sequence goes on from CADWAE010000061.1 coordinate 279,502, forward strand.
GTGAACATGGAGTCTTAAGTATTTCTCTCAACATGGCACTCCCTTGTCTCTCGTCAGTCTTGCCTTTTCCACATCTCCGTTTCCTCTTCCAAATGTGTAAAAAGATCTGCCTCACTAATAGGAGGCCTGCTAAATTAGTCGTCCTCTATTCCCGCTTCTCTAATCTATCCGTGCAGGCGTTCGTGCCGCCCGACTAAGCGCATTTCTTCACACCCACAGAAATGGACCTAAAAATGCATGCTCGCGAGTGCAGATTCGCCTCGTTTGTGTGCCTGTGTGTTTATCTCCAGGTCGGGTACTGGCTAATAGGGCATAGTAGGTAATGGCAGACACAGCCTATTATCTCTGCTCTGCTGTCTAATAGCCACTGGCTTAAAGCATCTGCCATGTAGCTGCTCTAACTCCCTCTGTGGACACTTAACAGCTTACTGCATACATCCATAAGTACACACACACACACACGCACCCCAACATGTGTACAACTACTAAAGATGCACATCAAAAAAAAAAAAGACACTCATTGCCAAAAGTAATTTGTATGCGCATGTGTGTGGGGGTGTATGTGGAAGAACAGTTTATGTAATTGTGGTTATCATCACAACTAACACACAATGCCCCACCATTTAGCATGCTCTCCATTCCTAAGGGAGCGCCGCCTGCTTTTAATTAGCAAAGGAAATAGATTTACTTTTTTGATCTTTGCTGGTTTGGCTAGCTACACATTCCTGCACAGACAATATACGTATATATATATATACATTTATATAAAAAACATACTTACTCATCCAGTGTACATTCACCTCAATCACCTGTCCATCACCAGTGAAGTGTAATGTTACAGTGGGGAGCAGAAGAAAGTCCCTGACCAGTGTGTGTTTGATCAGTGTATGTTTGTGTGAGGAAGAAAGGAATGTGCTCCCATCTGGAGACTCACCATTGATTTGCCATGGTAACAGTGGCTAGTGACTGCCATGTGAACAAAGGTGATAAAAAAGCCAGTCAACTGGAAAAAGAAGGGAGACGGGGAGTAGAGGCTGGCCAGCGGTGGTATGAAGCCAGAGGAAGTGGACTCACCTGGGGATGGCAGTCAACACATGCAAGATGAGAATAGCTTTGCATGTTTTAGCCTGTTGTTGGCTTATAAAAAAATGTAGTAACAAGATTTATTTTTCTTTTATCAATGTGTTTGTGTTGCAGAAAGCTAAAGCGTGTGCGCAGTATTGTTGTGGGAGTATTTTGGTATAAAAGGGCTTACACAGACCTGAGTAAGGCATATATATAATGAATGAATCCCCTTCAGCAACCATTTTTCTCTCCTCTGCTAGTGGTAGTTTTTGCTACCTTCCCCCCCCCCCATCCCCCTCAAACAATCCCTGCAAAAATCTCTAAACCCCTTCTTTACTTTACAGAGCTCCTCCCTGAATCCTCCTTACATCTAAACAAAATGCCGTTTGGATGCATCTTATTGTCCTTTATGTTTTATTTGTGGGTTTTGCAAACATAATGTCTTAGCTGTTAACAACTCAAAAATGTATATGTTGTACAGTTCCTTAATAAAGTGGTTTTGTACTTTGGACCTTTTAACAATTTGACATCTTAAAGTTGCACATGTTATTGTTGTTCCTTGTTGTCCAAAGCAAATCATCTGTGCATTTGAAGGTACACTATGTACACCATGGAGTACATTGCTTGTACTCCATGGTGTTACCTCATGTCTACACAGACACAGCTGTTCTGTGAAGGCTTCAAGGACATTAATGAACATTAATGAGCATTAATGAATAAACAGCCTCATGACAAAGGAATAGGCTGCACAGTGGATCAGCTGGTAGAGCTGTTGCCTTGCAGCAAGAAGGTTCTGGGTTTGATTCCCGGCCCCGGTCTTTCTGCATGGAGTTTGCATGTTCTCTCTGTGCATGCGTGGATTCTCTCCAGGTACTCCGGCTTCCTCCCACAGTCCAAAAACCTGACTGTCAGGCTAATTGGCCTCTCCAAATTCTCCCTATATGTGTGTGTGCATGGTTGTTTGTCCTGTTTGTCTTTGTGTTGCCCTGCGACAGACTGGCGACCTGTCCAGGGTGACCCCGACTCTCGCCCGAAACGATAGCTGGAGTTAGACACAGACCACACAGAGAACACAGCAAACATTTACAGAAAGATGCTTTATCATTTTAGACCAAAATTGAACGTTTTGGCATCATTCAAAATGCCATGTGTAGCAGGGAAGTTGATCAGAGTTTATGGGAAGATGGATGAAATTAAACTCAGAGCAAAACCTGTTAGCCTGTTAGAGGCTGCAAAAGATTTGCAGCCATGCCGGAGGTTCTCCTCCTAGTAGGACATTGACCCGAAACATAAAAACATAGCTACAATGAAAGGGTTTAAATAGCAGCATATTTATGTCTTTTAAAGTTATTTAAAGTGCAGCTTTAAACCCAATGGAGAATCTGTATCAAAGTCATAAAATTGACTAATTGACTAGCTTTTTGGAAAGAAGAGTGGAACCAGAGACAGCCTGGGAGCATCTGACTTGTCTACCAGTGTTTTCAAAGGTTTTCATGTAAAGAAAAAATAAATCATGACCACCTGCCTCCAATCCCAGTAAGAATTTAAGATATTGGTTATTAGTTATACATTTTGTAACAAAATGTAAAAAATTTGCACAGTGTATGAACACTTTTGGAAAACATGAATTTTACTCAATAATAATTTAAGGTAAGCCAGTGCTGCATCTTCTTTATAGTCAGGACGAACAACGATACAAAGGATCACCTTCATCTTCCAACCTCATGGTGCTTTTCCACCATTCATATCTTTTTAAACCCAGTGACACAGCACAAGTGTCCTACCCCTCCCCCTGGTAGACTGTCCTGTTGTCAAAGTGTACCTGAGGCTCTTGGCCTGTTCTCCACAGCCCACCAACAGATGCTGAGGTAGCCAGCCAGGAGGGGCTGACTCACAGCACACTGCCATTTTTACAACAGGCCTAAGGTTTCTGAAGTCCAACAGAGTCACCATCAGTGTGTTGGGAGAGGATTTGAGAGAACGAGTGATGTCTATTTTTTTCACCCACAGGAACTTCATCTATAAAGATCAAACTGACAATTCTTTGATTTGCCAATGAAGGCTGGCAGAGGGAGGAGTATCCTGCTCACTTCTTGAGCTCTTTTAAATTCATTCACTGGAGGGGGGAGGCAAAAAGTGACGGAAGAGTATGTCTGGCTTTGTCATTTATTTCCCATGTTGAGGGATGAAATAACATTAACATCTCTTTCTCTTTGAAGCTCCATAAGTCAAACAGTTATTATTCCTCAAATAGCTCAGGTAGCACACACACACACATGTGCACCCCCACACACCCATACACACATCTTATTTTGGACGTGCAATCCATTCTTCTTTGGCTGCTCATATCCCCGTGTGCATTTGGCTGTCACAGCCTGGACAGTCACTTCAGGTTTAATAACGCAAAGCCCTTTTAGTACTCTGGCGGATCCTGCTGTAATCTCTCCTAAACAGGTGTTGTGATTAGCTTCTGCTGTGAGCAGCATTCTGACACTTGGACAGGCAGGGCCAACCATACACAGACACACTGGCTACAACTCAGGGAGAGATTTAACCAACGGAGCTTGGCAGGCAAACTTCTGCCCTCCTCTACAATGTGTTTTGTCGAGGTTCTGCTGGAAATTTATTTCGCCTTCATCTGCTGAATAATTATATCATTTCTTTACAATACTCTAGTTGAGTCTTTGTAGGCTGATACAGCAGTATACGTGGCACTGTCAGCACCACCAAGTTCCAGTTGATTTATGGAGTACAGCTGATGGATTACTCCTGTTCACACACACAATATTTACTGGGTGATTAAAAACAAAGATCTCGTCTCTTTTCTATTTATCAACAGACTTCAGTGCCACCTTGGGAAATGTTAAAGCAGACTTTGACTAAGTGTTAAACATGCGCCAGATAAACAAATAGTCTGATAAACAAATATAATATATTTATAGGGTTGGGGGATATAGCCAAAAAACTTATATCACTTTATAGTGATTAAATACCTCGAGAATGACATTACAGACAATATTACACATATCCTGCTTTTTCTTTTATGGAAGCTGGGGGGACGGCAAGGGAGATTATATATATATACTGAATACATAGGGACAAGGGTGTATTGAAGATGGATGGATAGATATATAGGTGTATATATTTTAAAGTCACAACATTAAAGCATTAATCTATTGAACACATCTATCAGTTCAATAGATGTGAGCTGATTTGGCTAACAACAAGCAAGCAGTATGAAATCAGCTCCCAGAAGGAAATAAAGACACTAAAGACACAAATTAGACAAACTGTTATGATTCAACAGAACATTAATTTTACAAGACATTAAAAATATTTCCCCCTCATGTTTTTTTTAAATGCAAACATTATGTGCAAAAGTAAGAATCGTGTTTAATATTTTTAAATGGAAATCTTCCTTTTAAAACTGCTCAACACCAAAAAATGTGTCACACAAAACACTGCAAACAGCAAAAACTTCCAAATGAAAACTTCCATTCTCATTTCTTTCCACAGACATTTCCAATAAAATAATGACTGACTCTCAGTGTTTTCATATTACTTATTCAGTTATTTTTAAGTAAATATTTACTGTTGTGGTAAAAAGTGCACTCTTTTGTTTTTTATGTAGCAATGCATGATAAAAAATATGCTTGTCCTTTTTACCAAAAACACAAAGATAAATACACTCTCAGAGCAGGAATAAAACACAACATAATTACACTGATCAAATTTTAATAATAATAAAAAAAACTAAGTCAAAATATGAAAGTACATAATGCCCTCAGTGACTCATTAGTTTAGAGAACCATCTCAAGCAAAAGGAACCTGAAACAGGCTATATATTTTTAATAGAGAAATGCAGTTGCATTTTCTTTGAAGTTTGTGGGCATTTGTGTAGAAACAGCATTTTTAAAGTCCAACCAATGTGAAGGATTAGACTTTAACAAGGCAATTGCAATACCACGATGTGTTTCCATTCATTCAGTTGCTGCAGTGTTTTGGACCTTTGTGCTGCCAATGACACAGATATGACCATGTTCCCCTGCAGACTCTCCATGTCTGGGCTTTTAAAAGGGAATTGAATTGTACTTTTTTACCCAGAAGGGACATATTTGGGCCAGATGTCAGCTGCTCACATATTACTTCACATACGGCTGTTCGATGACCAGCTTTGGATAGACGAGTGGTCTTTCAATCAGAAAGTCATGCTGCAGCATGTCACAGTGGCCTCCAGCTGCTGGACCATGTGCAGGGTCCCCAGTTCTCTGCTCTCCTAATATTTGTCCTGAGAATGTGATCAGTCTCTACAATTAGAAATACTGACAAAATCTTTAATTCTCTGTATTCTGTCTCTAAATGACCAAGGGGGAAAAAGATATACCTGTGTTAACTTAGAGAACCACACTCTGTAAATGGTTTGGTTTAACTCATTGCATAAAAGTTGAAATAATGCCACACTTTGATACCGCATTAAAATAAATTAAATTCATACAGTTACTCCATACAGTATTAACACTTAACTCTAGCATAATTTATTTTAATTACAGATTGTCTTTCAGAACTTACTTTGCTTTATTTTCTGTCAAACATTTTTGAAACAAGTTAAAATTGAACATGGTACTTCTAATGTGGGATTGTCTACTGAGACCTGCTAAACATAAAAACTGACACTTCTGTCTTCCTTTCTCTGCTGTTAATAGTTAAAAATAATTGTAAAAAGTTATATAATTTATATTCTCAAAATTTATGTAAGAATAAACCTCAGCTGAACATTTATTCATTTGTAAAATGCTGACAATTTAGCAGAGACAGAAATAAAGGAATGTGTTGGATAGTTAAGACGAGGTGTGTTTTTGTCGCAAGTTGTTTCTTTGTCTTAGCAAAGCAGTAGGAATGTAATTATGATTGTTTATGCAAAATCTGGAGAAAACCATAAAAAAATTCTAATTCCTCACTGACTTGCTGTCAGGAAAGAAATATATTACATAGGTGTGATGGATTTTTTAAAGGTAGCGATCTGTTTGCAATGTGCTGTTAGTGGATTTTTTAAAGCAACATGAGTTCGAAGTTGTCTGTGCAGCCTGCAGTGCTATCACAATATCAATGAGCATAAGATTATCACAAAACAGTGATTGGATTTAAAAAAAATTCTTGTCTGTTGTATCCTGAATTGAGCGCCTGCAAGGTTGTAATATTCTGATATGTGGATTGGTACAGCGCTAGACACCCACGTCTGACTTGTAGGACAGTATCTAAGAAAATGAAAAATATAGAGAGATTTATGTTGACAGGAAAGGGGGAAAACTCAATGCAGGACATTGTAGTATTTGTTTGTTAATCACACCCAGGTCCTTAGTGGCATTATTCAGTGGTGTTGCATTTTGCATGACTTCTATAATTTGTGCTTGTGTAACCAAAACTTTTTTCTCATTATAGGTTTGAGTATAATTTATAGGGGATTAAAACACTTTTAAGCAAAAGTTTGAATGATTGTATATCATGTCTGTATGGTTCGGGACAGGAGAGAATGATGATGATGAGCTTGTTCCTGAACTGAACCTGTTGAAGAATGTGTTCAGCTCATTTTCTCTGTCTAGACTTCCATCTAATCTGATCCTCTTCTGTTTGAAGCATGTAATCTTCTTTATCCCTGACCACACATCTCTGATATTGTTCCTCTGCAGTTTGTTCCTGTACTTTTCCTTGCTGTCTCTAATCGTGACTTAGAGATGCTTTTGTATGCTCCTCAATAACTCCGTCTCATTTCCTAAAGGCTATTTTTCTTGTTTCGAAGTTCCTTTAGGTCACTGGTGATGCAGGGTTTGTTATTCGGGAAGCATCTCACTGTTCTGGTGGGGATGGTGCTGTCCACACAGAGGTTTATACAGTCAGTCATGACACTGATGTCAGAGCAGAGAGCAGTCCAATCAGTTGCTCAAAACAAGCCTGGAGGGCCTCTTCTGCTTCCTGGGACCACTTTCTGACAGTCATCTTATTAACAGGTTTTTCTTCAGAGGAAAGAAAAACAAGATTATGGTCCGATTTTCCCAGGAGGTCTTGGTTTGGAGAAGTATGCATCTTTGATATTAGTATAAAACAAATCTAAGGTCTTATCATCACAGGTGGAGCAGCTGACAAACTGGTGAAACACTGGCAGTGTAGAAGAGAGTGAGGCATAATCAAATCACCAGATTTTACCACAAATGCAGTTGGGGTGTTGTGTCTGTATCCTAGCAACAATGAAACTGATGACATCACATGCATTATTGGCAACAGCTGAGGATGGAATGTAAACAGCTGCCAAATTACCACTGGTGAACTCTCTTGGTAAATAATATGGTTGGAAACTTACTGCCAAGAGTTCAATGTCTGGACATTTCACAGTCACATGTCCTGATGACACCATCTGTTCACATACACTGCTAATCCATCTCCCGTCCTTTTCCTGCTGCTCTTTAAGTCTCTGTCTGCTCGTGTAGTCAGGAAGCCTGGCAGAAAGACGTTGGAGTCGGGGATGTAATCCTGCAGCCATGTCTCCATAAAACTCCATAATACTGCATTCCTTATACTCTTGCTGAGTCCTTGTCAGGGCTTGAAGTTCTTCCATCTTGTTAGCTAATGATCTCATGTTGCCCATTACAATGGGTGGTAGAGATGGTTTGAATTCTCTTTGCTCCTGCTCTGCATCAACAACGCCTTCTTTTCAACATCTCTGGGTTTTCTCACTTCAGTTGGGATATTATTTCAACTTTTCCAATGTTAATCAGCTGCTTCCTGTTGTAAACCATGTTGCTATGGTTATGTGTTGTGGCAAAATAGCAAAATTATGAAAAAAATATTGGCCAAAATCTGTCTAACTACACAGTATCCAAAGAAGAAGGAACAGTTTCCCAAAAAAGCTATTTTCCTCCAAAAAGGCAGAAATTAAAGTTTGAAAAAGAGAAAAAATCTCAATGAAATTACAAAGCTACTCCAACACACTGCCACCCTGAGAGACATAATTTTATAACTTATTTTTTCACTACAGACATATATTTTTCTCATATCTGTATACTGTATGTTTTATGAGGCATATACCATAAACTGCTTTCATTTGAGTTTATTTTTCAGATTTGAAGAAGGTAATTTAAGATTGTTCTGTTTCAGAAACCTTAAATGAGGGTAAGAAGGTTCATGAAGAGGAATAAAATCATATTGACTTTATTTCTCTACTTTGAATTAAAACTCTCTAGAACTGCAACTTTGGCAGTAAAATATTATAAAATAATTTAAACCTTTCTTTTGGAAAGCTAAATGTTTGATCAGAGGTGGAAAATATGTTTTACCCCCTGTAGGATGTGATGCATTCAAACCTTATTTTACATTCTGAGGTTTCTCAGAAATGCTGTGAGTTTTGTGAGTCAGAAGCTGCATGTAATGCTCTGTTGTCCATTACATGCTTGTCTGAGTTGGTGGTGAGCCCTAATGTTTCACTCGTTTAAGCCCAGCTGTGTTAGTTCGAGGTCCTGCGCTGTCTTAAATGCTGTTACGTGTTTGCATAGGGAGTCCGAGACTGTTAAATACTACAGGAGGCCTAAGCACTGGGATTTCACCCCATGTTGAATACTAAAGTAGTAAGAATTGGGAAATAATGTCTGCAAGCGCCATGCTCCGTTTTCTGTCAGTCTTGTAAAGCACTTTGTTGATGTCTGTGAGTTGTAAAACTGAAGAGCTTTCAGTGCTTCAGGGACCACCGGTCCTTGGCTACCGAGGGTACAGCCTTTGCATTCAGGACGTGCTTGCCAGATGCTTTATGTATGCTAGAGATCTGCTAACTCTGCTGTGCTCAGCGGTTTCAGAGTGCATGTTTGATGTGAACATGTGCTCATAAAACCAGTATTTGCCCTCCTTTTAAAAGAGCTTCAAACACCATAAAGTTAAAGTGTGAGGTTAAAATAGGGCATGGTGTCTTACTTTTAATGCCTCATTATGTTTTGCAACAGTAGCAAAAGAAAAAACTTTGAGTGGAAGTGGCATTGGTCAAGTGACAACAATCTCCTCCAACCTCCGCTAGATGTTTGTTTATGAGAGGATCTCCTGATCTAATTCTTTGCTAGCTGAGGGATTTGGAGCTGTTTGTTAGTGCTTGGCTCTGCACAAGAGCTGCTGAGGATTCACAGAAAATGAGGTCGCTGTCTGAAAGGTGCCTTTTTTATCAATGTTTCTGTTAAAGTGCAGTTCGGACGCTTTACTGACCCATGTTTTTTACATTTTCCCATTTCATTTATTTAAAACTCTAACCTGCTATTTTTAATTAGACCAAGTTACATTGACAAGAGAAACAGATAACACTTAGAAGTTAATGTGGATAATATCAGGTTTTTGCTTTTTAGTCCTGGACAAACTGACCAGAACTAATTTGACTATATTTTCACAGCTGTGAAAAAAATTAGTTCTGGTCAGTTTGTCCAGAACTAATTTCTGAACTGAATAAAGTACACTGGAGTGTATTTTCTTCAGTTTGTCTTTCAGTTTCTGTTTTGCATCCTGCAGCAGCTTCTATAACAACAGCCATGTTGACATTTGAAGAATAAGCATCAATTACAGAGGGCTTCACTCCAACGAGGCGCTGGCCTCACTGTACCAGCCAGAACATCGCAACATCACTGCTTTTTTTTAATGGTTACTGTAATGGAGTTGTCTATAAAAACCCTTAAAAACTCCACATGAGCATATTCTCCATTAGACATTATGTCTTTTTAATATTTCAAAAGGAGAGTCTGGATTATTTCTTAAATGTTAATTTAAAAAAGCCCAGCAGAGATTTTCACCTTTCTCCCCCTTCATTGTTAATGAGACAGCTGCATCCCACAGTTCAAGATAGATTTTATTATTTTATGCTTATATTTCAGCCAATTAATATTGGTTTTGCTTGGATGAGACAGGAGAAAAACTAGGTTGAATGATTCTTAGCTGTGTCAACATTTTTGTGAAAAGTCCCCATGTCTGTACATACTTCAGCAAGAGTACAAACTGGCAGAACAAAAGACACTTGGTGAACTAAAAGTGTTGCTAAAAGACCATGGAGAAAGTTTTATTAACTTCAATTTCTTTTTATAATCATGTTTTTATTAACTGTTTTTATAATCTCATGCTTTGATTCTTTTAAAACTAAACCAATGTATGTCAGATTGTTCATACAGAGTATGTATGAACAATTTTGTTTTGGATCACTTAATCCTTGGCTATAATAGAGCTAATTGTCTTCATTAGCACTACATTTTTTGAATGTAGTGCTGCCTAAAACAAATGTGTGCAACAAGCTACTAAAGTTAGCATGTGAGTTGGTAAAATGAATGGTACACTGCAGACTTTCTAGAGTCCTGACTGGAATCTTATATACTGTTGAAAAAGCTGAAAATTAGGGAACTTTCAAATTCAAAGACTTTGTAAAACTTTGTGGTTTAATGAAATTTTAAATGACATGTTTTCATTGAAAAAACCATCATAATTAACAGAAACAAAGGTTTTCAAACATCCAGCTGTGTGTAATTCATCCATATAATGTCTTTCACTCAGTGATACAGTTCCTGAAATAAATGGACTTTTCAATAAAATTCTAATTTTACTGAGCAGGTTTAGATGTCTAAACAGGAGAACTCCCAAAACTACCCTCTCTCCTTTGCCATTGGTCATTTTATCAGTTTGGGTTGAGGATATTGAGAACCACTAAATATGCACCTCAGACACACCATGCAGTTCACTGAGCGTGAACCTGAATCAGCTGTGGGCACTATTTTGTTGACGCAGAACTTGCCATGCAAGTTTGTCTTTACTTTGTGCAATCCTAAGTGGAATGGTACTCAGCATCAACTTGGGGCCATACGGTGTCAAATCCACTTAATGTAGCTATTCCATCCTATCTGACCGACTCCATTAAATATTAATATAGCACATTGCTGTCCTCATTACCATCATCATCCTCCATGTCCCTTGCTGGTCGAATCATTTGCATGCAAGCTCCTCTTTGTCCCTCTTCAGTAAGTCATTTACTCCTTGTCCCCTCCATCAGTCATTTCACTGTATCAGCTGATGGTCCTGCCTCATCTACTGTCACCACATAAAGGCTCTACTTCCTCTGGTCTTGTGACTCTTTGTTGCATCGGTGCTCAAACATGTGTAAGTAGTCCCTGATTATCCTATATATCCTTCGTCATACTTTAATATTTTTATAATCTGATTGCTGCAAACAAAAATGAAATTTGACATGAAAAACTGTGTGTATGGGGGGCAGAAAGAGAATAAGTGAGATACTGTTGTGGTTTGGCTGATGAATTATTCAGAGGTTTGCTGGCTCATGAGAGAAGCTATATTTTAGGGCCCTTTGTGTTTGTGCATGTGCTGTGCTTGTGCACCGGGAGGATCGCGGAAATGTACATAGGTTTACTGTATTTGTATAATTAATACATACACTCATTAGTATCTGTTTGGAAGTCAGAAATACATTGCACTCCAGGTGTTTGTGGGGGTTATGGGACCACAGCTACTCATGAATAGATAAAATTGGTGAATACTTGGAATAAAAGGCTACAAGAAATGCTAAAAATGCTGCCTACTTTAATAGTTCACACACCAAATATACACATTATTGCACAGAGTAGAAAAAGTCTTATGATGACTGCAGAAGCTAATATCTACAGTCTTGTTTTCTGTACAGCCAATCAGCAGCAAGGAAAATAAATACGGCTCCTGGATTGGATGTTTTGCAAATTCCAGTAAATTCCTTGTGAAGTAGAATTGTGACCAGGTATTTCAGCTTTCTAAGCTGCAATTTCTTGAGAAATTATTAGATTTGTGCTATAAACAAAATCCACGAATAGATGGATTTTCTGCACAAAACACGACTTGGAGTCACATTTTACATAAAAAATATGCATATTTTACAAATACGCGGGGATCCATAGTACATTTGTGTGTGTGGGTGTGGGGGTGCTGAATTTGTGAGATATTCATAAATTTTATCTTCTTGGTAACATGTTTGATTAGAAGAGAGTCTGTGTCATTTTGTCTTTTTTTGTCAGTTAACATTTTCACTAGTAGGATTTGTTTTTCACTCATGTCTTTGAAAGACTTTAATCTTCTTCATTAGAAATGTACTCTTAGCCCACTGATTCTCAGGATTGTATTTTAAATTAAAATGTGTGTGAAACAATGTTGAGATACAGCTGCAGTTAGAATTTTACCTGCAGTCATCATGGGAATAAATATATGAATTTACTGATTTTAAATTAGTTTTTTTCCCAGGATTGACATACAGCTTAAATTATTGACCACTAATACTTAATGAAATGTCTGTCTGAAATAGAGAATATGCTGGAGCACCTGCAGTATTGTCCACAATGAAACTATTAATGGACGACGACAGTGGCAACCAAAAGCAGCCCTTTAAAAAAGCACCTGCTGACAGTAAACCTAACCACAATCTGAACAGAATCATGAAGAACTTTACTGTTGTATCACATCAATGTTCAAAACCAATATCAAAGGATCTTGACTCTCATCATCTTCCTGCAGATCTTTTGTAGACCAAGCAACTCAAACATTGACTTGCAGACCATAGAACCGTTCTTCCAGAAGCATTTCAGTTGTCCATGTGGGCAGCTGCAAATTCAGTCAAATCTGGTTGTATGTTGCACCTCCACAATTCTGTGAGGAAAATAACCTTTATGCAGGTCCTCAAGTTAGGTTTTTGTCACTGTATTGTTTTTGCACCTCCACCTACTGAGCATGAGCTTATTTAAATATGCAAATAAAGGCTGGTCTCTCACAGCTAGTAGTTGGTGGCTGGAATCCCTGTTAAGAGTTGTTGTTTATGTGTGAAGTTTGCATTTTCTTTGAGTAGCCATACATGCATCAGATCCAAAAACAATCTTCTCCCTATCTTTTCTCTTTACTAGTTTAATCAAGTTCTGGTTTTTATGTTGGGTCTGATGCATCACCGGCTCATTGGAGGGCAAAGTCAGGCACGCAAGACAAGCAGCCATTCCTGCACACACTTATTAGTACATTTCCTCAGAATGAAGCAGTCGGTTGTTTCGCCCACAGCTAATATTCTCTCTATCTCTCTGATGGATTTGTTTAGCTTTTTTCAGCTCTGGATGAAAAGTTTCATTTTTTTTGAAAGCTCCTTTGGCTGCATCCTGTGGATTCACAAAAACATTTTCCAAATTGCAAATGCCACACTTTGTAAATAGATTGCCGCCATTTCCCTTGTTTAACTGATGGACAAATTATGGGAGAAGCTCAAACCAGTCAATAATAAATGTCATTTCATTTTAGGTTCTGGGAGAAAGTAGATGAACTAAAGAAATAGCTGTTTATTCATCCAATAAGTGTCATTATTTTTTAGATCATTTAGACGTGTTTTGTTGGTCTGTGTTGTTGTTTAAATAAATAGCAATGTACTGGCTATTTGTCATTTCTTTTCTTGTTGGTTATTCCCTATAATCTGTCAGGTGTGTCAGAGTTCTTGTTGCCTCTTCGAGGAACATTTCTTTCAAAATCCACAAAAAGTACACAGTCACACAAACACCCGCAGCCACAGACTGATGGAACGGCATCGCTATTGAAGTGTAATTTACTCTTTAGCCATTTCCACTTTTTTTTTCCTCAAGGTGCAGCAGAGAAGTTAAATCTCTGAATGGTCAGATTTACTTTGTGTCGGTTGGATTTGAGTCTTTTTTTTTGACAAAAGGACAAAACCTTAAGTTCTGACAAAAGTTTCACAAGTACAGAACAACCTGCTATCATCTAAAATGCCCATACAGACCATTAAATTCAGCAGAAGTCAGTGGGTTCTCTAAGTAGACTAATGTAGAACTGGCAACTATGACAAAAAAAAAAATGTGTCATGGTTGTTTTAAAATTCTGGCAGTATCACAGTAGGATGACGGCATTTTTTTCACTTATTTTCTTATTTTAGTTTGATTGGCATTTTTTATGTTTGTGACTTATTTTACTATCAGGAGAAAAGAAGGACAAGGCTTCAAATCAAGTTTGTCAATTTAAAAGTCAGAATGAATTTGCAGAAAATGTTGCAAAATGGAAACTATTAAGTTTCTGAATCTTAGGTCTCTGTTTAGTTAAAGGAAACTCTAATGTGCTTCAAATGCCAGGAAAATCAACCCCAAAGTGCAACGGGATCATGCTTGTTGTCACACAGTAATGATGTTTTCCAATTGAGCACATTCCAATTTTCCAACTTAGTAAATGGTATTGGTCTAATACTCTGAAATTAATTAACAATATCAAAAAATCCACGGCTTTAGGAAGAAGAGAGAAAAAAATATAACAAATGAACACCACATTCATTTTGTATCGTAGATTTGTTTTTGTTGCCCCACACATAAAGATAAACACTAAGATCAGTTGATTATTTTGCTGTAAATAAAATGACATTTTTGTGCTTTATCACTCTAACGTGCAACTTTTTGGATTTAGGTTTTGCAGTCAAAAAATATAAACCAATAGCTTCACATGAACTTGAAACTGAACTGAAAAAATAGAATAAAATATTAATATTAATAATAATAATAATAATAAATAAAATGTACATCACACTATGTATTTTCGGTGTTTCACTCTGTTAGTTCAAACCTCCGTCAGATCGCTGAGCCAGGAAGAGAGAAACTGCACCGTTTGTCTCTTCCTTGTTTCTGTCCGTTCTTCAGAGAGTCGAGCTGCGAGCAGCGCTGCTAAATCACTCTCATTCCGTTCAGAAACTTAACACGTGTTCCTGCTGCTGCTCGAGATTAAAACTCATAATTACGCTCCTCTGTAGGCGGCTCTCTGATAGCAGACAGCATGTCTGTGGTCCAGGACTAAACTCTAATGCTGTTTGGAGTTTTCACTGACTTCTTCCCTAATGAAATTAACAATTGAATATGTTTTTTTTATTTTTACCCTCAGATTGTCTTGTCCTCATTTTAAAATGGGTCTGATGATCTAAAACATTTTATTGTAAAAATAAGGAAAAACACAAGAAATTTGTAAAGCACACTGTATCTTAAGTTGATTTTTTTCTTCAGACTCCTTTTCTCCCTGCAGCATATCCAGTGTGTTAGCCTGTGTCTAATGGATGGAACTGTTATTTTCTTTCCATTCTGCCCCTACGCTCGCTCTGCTTCTCCCTCTCTCCTCACTTGTCTTCACGTCTTTGTCAGACTGCGGTGCTTTTTGTTGTGTCTTGGGGAGGCTCAGTTGACACTTAACACACATCCTGCAATCATTAGCAACTTATTTCACACTCACTTCAGGTTTTATCCATTTTAATAGGTGCTTTGGTTTTGGTGGTCCTCACTGCTGCCTCTTCCTTTCACACTCATCTTCACTTTTCTCCCATTGCTGAGACTAAATGATTTAATCGAGGAGGGCATTGTGAATTAATGCTGTGAAGTTTTGAACAGTTTAAAAGAGGATGTTCTGTAATTTCACAAGGCAGATATTAACTGAATCCATATTGCTCACAATTTGATGCCACAGTCATGATAATTCTAGTACTATTCAAGTTAGCAGTATAGCACCACATAACGTGTCAGTTGGCATGACATTAGTCTTGGGATCAATTACTTTTCAAGATAATCTGTGGCTGTTTGTTGAGTCTGCTGAGTGCTGAAGTGTATTAAGCCTGTGAGTTATGAGGCCGTTATCGGCGACCATTATGGTCCAAAACAGTCCCTCTGTTGCAGCTTTGTCTCATTTGTCGCCTGAATCTCTTGCTCTTTCTGTATCTTTACCCTTCTTTCCCATTTCTCCCTCCTCTTATTCCTTCTCCCTCCTCATCTCTTCTGGTAGTCTGCCTGATTGCAAAGAAAAATCAGATTTTTGACTTCTCCTGACGCTGTGTCTTTTCAGGACGAGAAGTCCACTTTCTTCCAGTTTGGCGCAGCCTTGCAGCAGGAGGCTCTTCTCATGCTTGCAATCATGGAGGAGTATGACTGGCATGTTTTTTCGATAGTAACATCCAAGTTCCCCGGCTATCAGGACTTCATCAGCACTCTGAAAGTGACTGTGGATCACAGGTACAAATACACCCAGAAGCTCCCTCACACACTCTGAAAATCCTGTGTTGTTGGTATGCTCATAAGTGCTGCTCCACATATTTGTTTTCACCCAGAAAGAAATATAGATAAGGTTTTTGACAAGTCTTTGACTGGGGCTTTCTTTATATTTCATCATAGTAGATGTCATAAAATCCAACCCTACACAATATATTATGATATAACTTATTGTAGTAAGTTATAATATCTTCAAAAAACTAATTTTGGCTATATTAGCTATAAATTACAATCATAAAAAATTAACTGAAAAACTTTCTAAATGGCTGTGTTTAATTAATCTATGTGATGTTGATCTATGTGATTTTGAAAGACATTGAAAGACTTCATGTTCACTCAAACCCTTCATGTCTTTAAGTATTTAGTTCAGTTTACATAACACACGTTTTTCATGTGCTAGCTTACATAGAAAAGTAGGAAACGGTTTGAAAGTAGTTTTGTGATCATTTTCATGTATCTCTCTGTCATATTTATTTATTGTTTTCAAAGAAAACCAGAGCATTAACTGTCCAACACATGTTGAAGAGTTAATTGGATTCTGCAGCCAGAATACCAAAATATTTTTCAGGAATGAGCTGTGTGATATCTGAGCGTTAATATTCCTTCATGGTTGCTAACCAGATTAAGCACCTCTATTATTTGATGGTGTGTTGTTACAGCTTTGTGCGCTGGGACCTGCAGAGTGTTGTGACACTAGATGCTGTAGATGGTGACCCCAACTCAAAATCACACATTGCCCTCAAGAGGATACAGAGCCCCGTTATACTGCTGTACTGCTCCAAGGACGAGGCAGTGTGAGTGTTGGTGTCTTTCATTTTCTGCCGTGGTATTTGTATTTCTTTGTCACCTGCTGCCAGATTTCAGCTGTGAAACTGTCTCCTCTCCCTGACAGATATATCCTGGAGGAAGCTCGGTCGTTGGGTCTAATAGGAGCCGGTTACATCTGGATTGTGTCAAGTCTCACCACTGGAAATCCAGACTTTACCCCTGAGGTAGTGCAGCCCACGATGTTGTAAACAGGTGGCCACTTGCAGGCGCTTTGACAGGACAGGATTTATTCCTATACCAAACTGTTTATGCCGTCCTCTACCTGCCCCAAATGTATTCTCTTTTATTTACTCTGCCCATTTATGTTCATGTAAGTGATTCTTTACATGAACATAGATGATAATTTTTTTCGTTGCTGAAGTCAATAATGATTATTTTTCCCTTTCATTGAGCTTTTTCTTTGGGTCTAACATAACTTACTTAGCCCAAAAGCAGGATGTTCAGCATGTCTGTTCAAATATGATCTAAATATAAACTAAATTAATTCTTCTGTCCAAATAATATGGAAATATGTGAAAATAGATAAAAAAAAATGGATTTTTTTAAAAATACAATCAGCTGTGCAACATTTGTTGGTACTCCTGCTGTTAATGCATTTTGCATCCCTCTTTTATGAATAAGACAGCACTCAGTCGTTCATACCATTTTATAAACTACTATTGCATAAAATACACTTTGACAAATATTTTTTTTGTACAATCATTCTTGATCATCCAGCTCTCTTTAACTCAACTCCAGATTTTAATAGGCTCCAGGTCTCATGTCTGAGACTGTGAGCCTGATGATGTCAGGGATCTTGTGCTTCAGTTCACACTAGAATCGAATGTTTTGGCTTGTCATAACTCAACTTGGACTACAAAATTGCTGAAAGAAAAAAAATCTGGCAGATTCACAAAACTGATTAACTGGAGGTCATGACCTTGTTTAGGTGTCACCAGAGCAAATGTGGTGACGCCATAACCACAAAAACAATACAGGCCAAGAAGAAAAATGAACAGACTGAAATATATATCCCACGAAGAATCTAAAGATATCTATGCAGCATTTCCTCCTAGACTCTCAAAGTACACACAAAAATTATCTAAAGGCTCAAAAATGAATTTTGGATTATATGTCCCCCTTAAAAAGATGAATTGCATTCTGAAAAAAGTATTAAGTCTTGCATTGAGTCTCTTCATCTATGACTCATTATTTTTACCAATTCAGCTAAATGTAGACTATCAGATCTGGTTTTAGAACAGCACCTGAAATGAACCTTTTGACTACAAGGCTTATAAAGTTAAAATGGAAAAAACATCAGAAGCCACACTTTTCATCAAGCTACAAACCTGAAGTCACTAAAACTCCTTAATAAGAAGACATACAATGGCCTTTCAATGCAGCTTTACACTGAGAAGATGCAGGAATGTGAGCTACTAAAGCAGTAATCAGAAGGTAAAAAAGTCAAATTGTTTGTGATGGGAGCCACTGCCACTATACTTCTAAAATAAGCATTCATGAGGTGAGCAGAACGTATGTCAGACTTGGCACAGATGATGTCAATGGAAATATTTTAAATTTTAAGACTCCGAGTTGCTCTGACACCTCAGCCAAAAGAGACAGCATGAAACCAGCCTGTGTAAAGAGAAATTCTATTTCTGATAGTGAAACCATAGAGATGATGATACAGGGCTGCACAAATGTTAAATATGTTGAGAAAAGAATCAGAGTCTGTACATTGGCAGGAAACGTCCAGCATTTCACTTATTTTTCCATTCAGGATAAATAGGGAAAAAAAGAGTATTTGCTAACAATCTATGGATCTCCAAAAAATGTTATCCAGTCCAATCCCATCCATCCATCCATCCATCCATCCATCCATCCATCTAATTAATCAGTTTAAAAATTAGGACATTTCATATGATATTACAGATGCATGTGATCTTTCTTCCCATGGTAGATGTTGGAATATATTCATGTGTTTGTTGAGCCTTTTCAATCAATCAATCAATCAATGAAATAATGTTTGGATAGCACCTTACAACAGTGACTATTGAACCAAAATGATTCCCATTAGTGGATTAATAAAAATAAAGAACAGAATAAAGCATGAAACCAAATCAAAGTTCCAACATGGGTAGAGACATAAAAGTGTCTCTGTCACAGTTCTTAACAAAGTTTAGTTCAAGTTCTGTCTCATTCTAAACAAATGTGCTTTAGCTTATATTTAAACAAAATGAGGACATTGATGATCCACAATTCAAAAGGTGATAAATTCCATAGTTTTGAACCAGTGGCAGCACATGAAGTGTCACATCACTGTAGGACTTTGGCCTGGAGATGATTGTGCATCTGAATATAGAGTCAACACCAAACTGAGATGAATAAAGAAGGCAGTGGAAGATTTAAAGAGATGAACTGATGGAGATGCTCAGTGTCAGATTCATACTTGTGGAACTTCCAGCTATGAGTTATTTTAGTATAGCAGAGGAAACTTTGACACCTCAGAGGAATACATCAAAAAGCTACAAATTGGGGTTATGATGCTGAATTGCAGTAAATCTGAATCCATGTGTGCCACTGCTTAGATCTGTTTTCCTTTCAGATGTATCCCCTGGGCATGATCTCTGTATCCTATGACGACTGGGAGTACCCACTGGAGACGCGGGTGCGGGACGGGGTGGGCATTATTTCCACTGCAGCCTCCTCAATGCTACGGGAGAAGGGGGATCTGCCGGAGGCCCAGGCCGGCTGCATCAGTACCCCATCAGACAGGAGCCCGGGAAAGCTCCCACCTAGTGCCCTGCGCAGGTGTGTGTGTATAGCATGCATGCGTGTGGGTGTGAGTGGGTTTATGTGTGAGCATAACCCGCAGTGTAAGAAAATCGTGGTCTACAGACTTGCATAACTCAGCTTGTCTTTGTAGCTCAGTGTTCAGCAGGCTTGCATAACCCTTTTAATGTTCTAATGAGAGGGATGGTGTTGGAAAGGAAGCTGAGATGACAGCAGTGTTAAACTCTGTGATTTCTAATGACATTTAACACTGTCAGCTTTTGTGTGCAGCTTTTTGAAGTCAATTGTGTCTCCTTAGCTAAAAGACAAAACAGTAAAAGGCAGACCTTTATGTTGCTGCTGCTCTGTGTTAACTGGAGCTCAGCAGCTTCTGATGTGGATGTTTCTGCTTCATGACAGGATGCACTTCCAATAACTCAGTTTTAGAGCAGATTTTATCAGCTTTCTTCTTTTTGCTATTTTTGTCATACAACTCTGTGGACAGCACACGTCTCCTAGCAGCTATGTTCACGTTTGCTGCACTGTGCAAAAATCTTGAGTCAACCCTCTTTTTCTTTGTGTTCTTCACACAACACTTCATACAACTGCATCTCCCAAAATCTCAGTATCAGTGAAAAACTTAATTTCTTTCAGTAATTATGTCAAAAAGTGAAGCTTATCTCTGTCCAGCCATTGTTTAAACCCACTAGTTAGAGTTTAGGGGCCAGTGATGGGACGCCCTGAGGTACCCGGGTCCTCAGGGCAGCACAGAGACAGACAGGACCAAAAACCATGCAAACACACACATACACGCATACACACACACTCCCCCAACTAAGAACAATTCAGAGCAAACAATTACCCTAAGTCATGTTTAAGCTGGGAGGACGGCAACATTAGGAAAGAGAATGAGTAAAAAAAAAAAAAACTGGCAAAGTCCACAGAAATAAAGAACTTTCAAAAAAAGTAAGGAGAACTTCTGATGATGACTGCTTGAAAATAAAATCTGACCATGTATATGTAAAGTACTGGTCTATGATTGTCTAAGATGATCACAGTTCTTTATTTGCATTTGTCATTACCAGGCGTCTGCAGCTGTCTGTGGTGACGGGGTCCTTATCAGGTTCTTTAGACAATGAGAGGCGAGAAAGATGCAGAATATGAACGCATAATCACAATACTGCTCCCTGTTGCTTGTTTTTGTGTTTCTGAGGCAATACATGTGGCACTTGCCTCATGAATATGAAATATGCAATGGTCAGAATACGAAATAATGCATTAGAAAGTCTATATTAAACTAACAAACACATAAGAGTCGTGTTGCTCAGCTCTGTTTATCTGGAATGAACTATAAGCTTAATCATTAGAACAGGAGTCATAATTTTATCATCCTCCTTATTAGTTCATTAAAATTCATATTAAGCCTCCAACAATAATGCTGTTGTTAACATGCTGATACTCTTAATAGCACCTTTCTTAAACTTTATTATGTGTGGTAAAACAATGGCATGTGTCTCAGTAAGTTATCAGATTTTGTAAAAACAACAAGAAGAGTAAAAAGCAGTGAAGTTGGTTTTTGAGGTTGGATTCCTTTTCCTGAGTTGGAGGAGATGAGACTGATGGGACTCCTGCATGCTTTAGTCTAGATTCCATCTTTGTTGGAGTGTGAACATCAGCAGCGTGAGACACAGACGAAGAAACAAGACAACATAATCTGGCATTTAAAAGACACTATCAAATCTGCTGGATCCGACATCACTGGGGCTGCACAGGAATTAAAATCTTAGACTTTAGTATGTGTGAGCTGTGTAATAGTTCAGGTTGGAGACGAGATTTATTCTCTGAGTTTATAAAAAGTGGTCTTTGTGATGTAACTGGTGTTAATGCTAAAACCATAAGCTGTCACTTTTCTTGCTGCTTTAAAGTAATTTTGGTGGAGAAACTTTCTTTTACCTCATTCTTGCATTTGGAAAAGTTTAGACACCAACGTCACATAATGCATTACAACTACAGGGAACAAAATGTGGAATCTTTATAATGAAAGCAGGAAGATTCAATGTCTTGTTGATTGAGATGTTGTTTTTTTTTTGTTTTTGCAATTTCTCTTGCAGTTTCCCACAAATAAAAGATCTTCTTTATTACGACAATCAAGGAAAAACAACACATTAGGACAAAAATATGATCTGGTTTTCATCAGGCTCTAAAATGACTGAAACTAACCTCAAGTGTAGAAAAACACACATCTTTCAACCCCTTGCAGAAATCAGCATGAGAGTTACGACTCTCAAATGTATAGCTTACATCATAAAAATATATATCATGAATAAGTTAGTATTTTTGTCACTCATTTCATATGGTGAATCAAATTATGTAAACTAATTATACACTGAGTAAAATATATATCATGTAAGTTTTTTATGCCACAATGTTGATAATTGTGACTTACAAATTTGTAAGTCACATATTTTGGGAATTTGTGACTTACAAAATGACACTGTCTATTTTTCAGACACTTCATAGTGTCTGAAAAATAGACTACGAAGAGATTTTATAAGAAAATGGCTTCTGAAAAAATGCTCGTTAATGCTCTCAATTGTTGGTTGAGGCTCTTTTTGCTGAAGCAACTTCTGTTGTCTCCATACTGCGGTAACAGTTTGTCGCTTCCTGCTGCTACATTACAAAAGCTTGATTAAATCTATTCTAGCCTAAATCTATTCTCATCTAAATCTATTCTAATCTACTGCTCCCTGGTCCTTCACTATATTGTCAGCATCATAAAAAAACTAAGACTCAACATAGCATCTATAATAGTGCTTATTTCGACTGACAGTCTGACTAACACAGCTACCGTACGCGTTGCATGCACTAAAGACTGGAAAAAAGCCACTTTAAGAATTGCTTTGTTCCATCAGCTAACGTTGCATTGAACAGACTCCTTTGACAATAGTCCATTCCCCTGTGTTTCATGTGATGCATTGTCTCTTGTGATGTGTGTAAGGGGGTGCTTAGGAAGCATGTTATAAATGTTATATGTCTGTGAGGCTTTTCTTGTGGGAAATGTTAGGAAAATATAGGAAATGTTGAAGTTGCTGTTTATGCTTTTTGATGCTTTATTTTTTTGTGAGATGACAAAGTTATTTATATCTACAGCTTGGAATACGCAATGATGGGTGAAAAGGATTCTTCTTGTAGCAGGTCTACGCTAACCAAATGAAACAGCAGCTTTGTTGGTTCTTTCAACCTATCAGCCACAACCTTCTTGAAGGACCAGTGACCTAGGACGATTTTCACCCTCTGATCTCACCTGTCATCCTGTTATCAAAAATTCAGTTATGCACACATCTTCAAGCAACAGTACAGACAGGTGCACGGTCTTCCACTCCATGTGTCCCATGGGGGCAAGAGCGCTCTCTTTTGTCCAGTTTTCTTGTTGAGAAAATTTGATCAACTGTGTTGAGAGACGAGCTCATAAGATCCATAATTTGCAATTGGGAAGATATGCAAAGAGAATCTCCCAAAAAGCCTCCACTTTTAAAGAGAGAAGAAATAATTCTTGTTGCACTTTGAACAACATTAATTAGTTTTCTATTATTGATTTTCCCATTGTTATAGTTTGTATGTAACTGAAAACAAGTTACTGTTAGCTTTTTTTTTCATATCCATTTCTTTTATTTACTCTCACTATTTTTAATCAATCGTGTCCTCCTTGCGTTTTCTTCCAACCCTTTTTCTCTTTTGTCTGTTTATTTACAGATTTCTTTTCTTTACTTGTGTTCTCTTGTGTTTTCACATCTGACTCTTTCTGGAAGGTAAAGTGCCAAACAGGAAAAGGTGGCGTCACTGAGTCTGCTCTATTTGGAGTCAGCTTCTCTCCTATTGAAGCTGAGTCAACATTGGTTGACTAGAAACATGTTTTTTCTCTATGTAAAATTTTAACATTAAAACTACATATGCCAGGCGTTTTAATCATTTTGGGTTTATTATAGGCTTGTGATGCTCTGTCTGAGTGAACAATGGAGCGATGTCCTTTGAGCAAATGAAACATAGCACCTTCCAATTAGAGCATACTGTATGACAGCAAACACCTCGTGCTATCTGAAGGACTGATGATGTGGGTCATTTGCTTGACCACATTCTGTCCTCTGCTTCAGGCCATCTGAACAGCTGAAGCTTAGCATAATCAGGATCATTAAGCTACATAACAATTCCAAACACTGCAGCAGAGGAGAAACATGATGATAGAAGAGAAAATGATAACGTTCTATAGGCCCTGTCAAACCTTAGGACTAAACTGGTTAAATGAGTGTACTTGATTAGATTCAGAACTATGCTGTTTGTATAGTTGTATAGTTCTGAGAATTGAACCATTTTTTCTTGCCAAACACTTTGAGATGTTATTTAGTGTGAATTGGTGCTATATAAATATCCATTCATCAATCCATCCATTTTCTATACACCACTGTCCTTACTGGGGTCGGGAGGGTTGCTGGTGCCTATCTCCAGCTAACGTTTTGGACGAAAGGCAGAGTCACCCTGGACAGTCTGTCGCAGGGCAAGACAGAGACAAACAACGATGCACACACACACTCATACCTAGGGAGAATTTGGAGAGACCAATTAAATTAACAGTCATGTTTTTGGACTGTGGGAGGAAGCCGGTGTACCCGGAGAGAACCCATGCATGAACATGGAGAACGTGCAAACTCCATGCAGAAAGACCCCAGGCCGGGAATCAAACCCAGAACCTTTGTGCTGCAAGGCAACAGCTCTACCAACTGTGCAGCCTGCTATATGAATATGATGTATTAAACTGAATTACTGTGATCTTAAAAGAACTATGTTGATAATATTATCTGCACTGCAGACCCCAATGAACTGAAACATTGGATTAGAAAACATCACTTTAAGTTACTGATTTTTTAGCAGTACATACTCAGCTACGGCGGCAATTTATTGCAACAAGGGCATCACCTGCTGCACTATGATGAATTGTCAAACATTAAGATATATTTACCTCAACATACTACAAATAAATGAATCCATTGTAATACATAATAGGGACAGTTCCAATTATAGAGAGCAAAAGTGTCTATTAGGTGTATTTGCGTCGGTTTATGTGGAGCTAATTATTTATGCTTTAAAGAGGATGCATCAACAATGGAGCTAACCCTGCAAAATGTAGCAACACTGCATTACGCAAGAATGTAGTAAAGTGTGGATTCAAAATGTACTAAAACATTATTAAATATATATTATGTAAGTATATAATGATTGATATATAATATATAATAAAATCTTAGAATGCATTTTGCAACAGTTTCTTTCATGTTCACGTATTATTACATTTTGAGGAGATTATTACAAAATTAAGATGTTGTTTTTTTTTTGTTTTTTGCAGAAATTATAATGTAATAATGTCATTAATTATGCAATAAGCAGTAACAACAGAGTTTGTGTTCATCCTAATCAATATACATCTAATAACCTGTAAATTTTTTTTATCAATAAATGCCAACTTTTTGTCATTTACTTGTCTAATTAGCTTTACTGTCCTTTACTAAATAATTTCACTTATAGCTATAAACTCCCAGAAGACATCTAGACTGCTTTATTGAAACAGGTGAGGCTGCATTGTATGCCTATAAAACAACATCTAACTATTGCAATGAACATTTCTGGTTCCAAAGAGACACCTGTGCTCTGGAACCTGTCTTTCTTAAAGGAACAGTCCTTGCTTTTCAGCATTCATAAGGACTATGCTCAGCATCCTGATGGTTCTTGCCATCAAAGTACATAAGTTGAAATGTTTTTCATGGTGTTGTTGATCACAAAATGTTAATACGGTATTTTTTTTATCAAATACAGGATAAGTTGTTGAGCTAAGAAAAATATTTTTAAAAATCAAAATAATGATTTTGTTTTATGATCACAGAAATGATGCTTTCCTACATGAATGTTGAGGACGTGTGACGTGAATTAAAAAGATGTTTCCCCAAAAATCAATCAATTAAGTTTATGTGTACATCACATTTCAGCAACAAGGCAGTTCAAAGTGCATCGCATGGTAAAAACACAAGACTGATAAAACAACAGACATTATGATATTTTTCACTGGCAGGATTAATGCAAATCTGCAGTCAGATTCTTCTTATGCGTCATGACTTTGAGTCACAATATTTCAACTTATACATTGACCTTTCAAGGGTCAACAGCTCTTGAAGGGTCCCTAACTCTTGTTTTAGTAAAAATCAGAAGGCAGAGTTACTCTGTTTATTTAATAACATTAAATTGAAAATGTTCATGGGGCTAATTTTTGTCCTTTTAGCTTTGGTCAGACGAGGTTTCTGTTGTCAAGCATCATCTGTCAACTCATGCTTGACAGTGTCAAAATGAATTATTTAAGAAGAAGTGCTTGTCTGTTTTGTAATTTAGTCTTCTCCTTAAACTTCCTCAGATGGCCCATCTTTCTCCCTTTGGGAATTCAAGCTATTATATCATGTTTTAACCATCAGATCAAGCTTGCTGTCTGAAAGTGGTTTAACCAAAGTGAGTGTGTTCTTAGTCTCACATCACTGCTGACTCTTTTGCTGCCTTCCATTGGTTCGCTTTAGCAAGAATAAAGGTTTCACCAAAAGCCTGTTTGCACATGCAGGAGAGCTACATTGAGTAAGAGAGTGGGGCCACCCTGGTTGCACCAGTGACTTTTCTTTCAGGCATACATCTGTGAAGGAATCAATGCAGAATGTTGGTGGAAGAGATATATGCCCTCTGACTCTGCCTCCCACCCACTCGCACACAGATTCACACTCTGAGGCATGCACACAGTGGGTGAAGACAGCATTGATTTGTAGAGGATCCTCTTGCAGCGATTACAGAGTGTTTAGTGTTTTATTTGAAATGCATCTGCTCCTGTGCACTAACTGTGACTAATGTGTAACAACAGCTCCCTCTGCTCTCTAACTCTCCATGGGCTGCAGACACATGATGCATGTGTGGAACGAAGGGCGAGATCTATCCTTTACTCCAGATGGTTACCAGGCCAACCCCAGATTGGTTGTCATTGTGTTGAACAGTGAAAGAAAGTGGGAGAAGGTAACAATAAAACCTATGAAAACCTACGTAAAATAAAAAAGAAGCAAAAGACCGATAAGGATTCTTGTGTCTGATTTTGTTTGTGTGCACACAGATGGGCCGCTGGGAGAACGGGACGCTGTCGCTCATGTTCCCAGTGTGGCCACGGTATAACGCCCATGGGGATGAAGATGCTGATGAGAACCACCTCTCCATCGTTACTCTGGAGGAGAAGCCTTTCGTCGTTGTGGACAGTGTAGACATCCTCACCGGCACCTGCAACAGGAACTCGGTGCCCTGTCGTAAACATGTCAAGCTGTAAGTACCCAAACACTCCAGAAGTCAGTGAGCTACAGCTAACCACAACTCAAGTTAAAAGTCACATTTATAAAGTATTCAGGCAAAGATTTACACACTGTGCTTTGCAAAAAGTATTCATGCCTAGAGCTTTTACTCATAATGTCATGTGACAAGTAGAAAGCAACTCATTTCAGAGAGATTTTTTTGACCAGCCAAAAAAGTAGAATAAACTATAAAAATGTGAAAATATGTATTCAGCCCCGATTACCACAGAGTATATCTGATCCAGTCAATTACCTTCAGAAATTGCCTAATTAGTAAACCACCTGTATATAGGCTGTACATCAGATATTTTTTAGAGGCCTTTGAATTTGGGATGAATACAAGATAGATTATAAAACATTATCAATGTGTCACAGTGATCTGTTCAATGTCCTGATCTGGTTAAGCATTTGTGCTAAGACGTAAAATATGCAAACATCTCTGTCTGTAGATGTCCAATGCTGTTAGAGATATACCGCCCCAGAAATGTTGTCCTGTGTTTCTTCTTTGGGGCTGAGTCCTTACTGCGCTTTCCAGATGTTTGTTTACTACACATTTATGGCTGTAATATAGTAAAATGTGGAAAAAGATTCTGTTATAAATCAATTTCCAAGGAACCTCACCTTCAGAGGCCGAGGCTCCTAAAGAAAATCCAATACCCAAATAAAACCAAAGCAGGTCCTTATTCATCTATATTTGTTTTAAACATCCTTGAAATTGAATCACACCTTTCTAACCGAGTTCAGTCTGTCTGACAACACAATTGTCAATCAGCTGCTCTTTGCTCATCATCTTGTATTCCATCCTGGGCCCACTCATTTTTATTTTATATAATAATGACTCACCATCTGCTTATGCAGGGGACTGATATCCAGATGTATGTAGCTTTCACTGGAATAAATACTCCTGGTTGGACACATTTACAAGACAGTCAGGTTCTCATTTAGTTTGATCTGGGCTTTTTAATGAATTTCTCCCTATTGCTCTTAGTTCAGCTGTAATCTACAGTGTAGCCATTTTTCTTTCACTTCAGCTTTATTAGTGCTTTGTTTTGTAATCTAGTAATATAGATTTTGTTTTAGGTTGCGTAGCTATTGATTTTACACTCAAGTTTATGGATATTACAATTCATCTCAAGAACAAGCTACTCCTCTGCCCATTGCAGTGTTCTTTATGTTTCTACACAGCAATTTATTAATTTTCCTTTTACAGCATCAGAAACACTAAATCTACAGCCTACATCTTAATTCAAAAATACAGGAATGCAAGAATGTACCTTATATGAAGCAACATTGAAAGACATCAGCCAGGAAATAAAACATTGGATATAAGTGAGTCTTCCACATGGACAATGACCCGAAGCATTCAGCCAAAGTGATACTTCGGGTTATTGTTACAAAGTGGCTTAAGGACAAAAACAGTCAATGTTTTGGTGTGGCCATCACACAATCCTGATCTCAGTCCTATGGAGAAGTTGTGGGAAGATTTGAACAGGTGTGTGTGACTGAGGCGGCCGACAAGAAGGGCTGCCTCACTTGTGCCCCTTTTAGTTGGGCTGGAGTTCTGCCTCATTCCCTCTGCAGAATGAGACAGAATTCCATTAAACTGTTGTGACAAACTGTGGAAGGTAAGAAACTCAAAAAATTGGAGGGGAGTTATAAATAAGCTAATAATAATAATAATAAAAAAAATAAATTATGGGTGTTTTCGTGCAATTGGAGGCGGTTGGAATTGCCAAATGAACTGAACTTAGATAGCACTCATTCATTCTGACCAGTCAAAGTCCTTTACACTAGAGTCACAATTACCCATTTGCATTCTCAAACGCACACATATTTATCCACCGATACACAGGCAACTTAGAATTGAGTGCCTTGCCCAGGGGCACATGGACACATGACAGGAGGAAGCTGAAATCGAACCTACAACTTTATGTTTGTTTCTCAGCAGTCTCTCCGTTCGGTTGGGAGCTGAGATCGTGTTATATTTTATCTGCAGGGTTTTGGCAGGAAGACGATCCTCAAACTGAGCACAGTTTTTGTCTGAGTGAGAGAACAGCCATGTGCCCAGAAGTCAGGGGTCTTGAATTTGGAATTTACTCTCAAGGTTTTGCTCACAATAGGAGCAAAATCCTGCTGAGTTCCATTTCAAAGATCATTGTGCGATTACTCCTTGATTCCCATTCACCGATCCAGAAGGGATTTCAAATGAAGGTTTAGCCATCACCTATGAAATTCTTTGACTCTCCCTTGGCCAAAGGTTTCTACCCCTAGAAAGTGTCAGTTTATAAGGAAGGATAGAATTGTTTGATGACTCAGAATCGTTCTGCTCTGCTGCACAGTGTGCTGTGTGCTCCACACCCTGGAAGTTGTAGACATTTGTTGAGGTTGTCACTTTTAAAGATTCTTGCTTGTAAAGTTTGGATGGTTATGATTGGTTCCTGATTGGTTTGGTTGGTTGTTCTGCAGTAGACCTGAAACAACTCATCTGGCTCATCTAACTGAGTTGTTATTTTATAACATGTTGTTTGCTTGCTTCAGAAGTGTTACTGGTGGAAATTTCCTAAACATTTTTTTGAGATTTTGCTGTTTAAACAGATTGAAATAATAATCTTCTGAATAAATTGGCAGTGTTAATTGTAATTCTGATTTGTTCTTCTATGACTTGTGTAATTTGTAACTTCTGCTATTTTTGCCTCCTTTGAAGCTGGACCCTAGTTGACTCAGCAGTATTAATCCAGCTCCAGTAAAGCTACTGTTGCACTTCAGAGGCCAGAAAGTGAAAAGATGTTTGAAGTGCCTTTTCCCACCTGTACTCCTGAACCTCTCAGTGCTCAGGCTGCGTGAACTATTCTGTTCAGAACCTATAATGTGGTCTGCCCCATTGTCAACCTCTCCAAGTTTTCCTTTTTTGTCTGCCCATGTTCTCCACCCATCTTCCTCCCCTCCGCCTGCCAGTTGCTGTTCACATCAAATTCCATATTCTGGCATCCAGCACAGCTTTGGGAGTTGTGCGCCATGTCTGCAGGCTACCATCTATCCTCACTCACCACGAGCGGCAACTTAACTTGTCGCTCCCACCAGCAGCGTTGTCATTATTTCACCTGGGCTTGACTTCTCTCTCAGATGCTCCTCTACAGCGAAATGTCGGGAGTAGAATTACTCTGGAATATTCTGTTGTAAAAAGTTCATATTTTCTCTGAATCTTTCTGTTTCCAGTAACCTCAGAGGTCCAGCTGTTTTAAAAACCAGTCACCCACATGAAATCATTTCTTTGCTTCTCTTTGCACTTTGATCTTATCTATCTTAAAAGTTTTAGGATTTCATAACTGACTTAACTTACAGTGTAAAATTTGTGAGTTTAAAGTTCATTGCAAAAAATGTACTGTGCTCAGCAGCTTCTTTATCCCTGACTTTCTCTGAATCTTAGAAAGTTATCTTTATTTTTACTCAAGTTAAGTGAAAGTTGATTTATACATCAGTGCTTAACAACAATCACACACAGATTAAATGTATTAATCTATCTAACTAATTCAATTCAGTCTCAGCCTCAGAATAAAGTGTTTTTTAGTAAACTCTAGTCAACCCTGATCTTCTACCCCATGTTTACCCATACAGGTGGTTTGTTCAAGGTTATCTGTGAGCTCCATGTTGGCTGAAAGGTTTCATTTTCTTCTCATTGTACCAGCACATCTTCTACCACAGAGTTGTCCTGGTGACAGATTATCCCACCTGTGCATTGGGTTTCTGCAGTGGTATTGACCTTTTGGCTGCTTCCTAGATTAATACTCACCTTCCCCTGCCTGACAGCCCAGGGGGGTGGCTAAATCTTGGCAAGTTTACAGAAGACCCATTTTCATGACGGACTGAATACTGCAACATGCAACATGCATATAACTTACTTACCTCAATTAGAGAGTTAACTGTTCAATTAGATGTTTTGCAGAAAATAAAGAAGCCTGCGAAGATTTGACTTACAGAAGTGTAATAGCTCGGCAGGAAGACGTTGAGGGTCTGGTTGCATGATAAACTGCCCATGTGAGACGACTCGGCCATCTAATCGTTCCTGCATACAGTGTTGCTAATCTAAGTGGTTGCTATGATGCATGTCTCTCGTTGTGTCCCTGTCTCTCAGTAGGACAACCACACACATGCACACATACATTTTAAAAAGTGAACTCCAGCATAGCAATCTTCAAAGACAGCCATCATAAATGAATCCTCTCCTGACAGTCCAGAGGAGAGCCATCGTTCATGACATCTAAAACTGAATCCAAATGGTCTGTGAGTGTTTTGGAAGCAAAGTAAAAACAAAATAAGAGCAACTAAAGATTTTTGTACTATACTCAGCATAGTACACAGTCTGTTTGACACCAGCTAACCTACAAACAACATTGGTTCCTCCTTTAATGGAACCAATGTTCCAATGTCGTGTAAAAGTCCAGTGCAAAGCTTTGAAATGAAATACAACGGTACCTACAGCTTAATGTAAGCTGTCGTTACTAATGATTTATACACTGGTCTTTATCGTATTGAAAGAAATCTTAATGAAATACAAACTTTCAGCAACTGTTCAACCGTTCCTGGAGATATCAGGAAGCAGTGCACAGAGTACACTGATTGTCAAAAGCCCAGATGTAAACCCTACAGATTAAAGGGCAATCAGCTGTGCATAACAGCCTGGCAGAAACACTAGCTCAAAGCCTTTCCCCCAGAAACAGGTCAGGCTGAGCCGCCGCTCTGCCACTCACAGACAGTACATTATGGTGTTCAGAGTGCAGATGCAGGGGACAACATCATTAAGAACATTCAGATCTGGCCTCAGGTTACAATGGGCCCTCTGCTGCTGCTGCTGCTGCATTGACTTTTTATCTCCACACGCCTCTGAGAAAAGATGACTGTTGTTCATATTGATCTTATTGAGCAAATATTGTCCTATTTCACTTTATTTTTTGCATTTGTGGTGTGTTTGGCTGTGGACATTTACTAATGCTTCTACTTGGAACATATTGTGTTGTAAAAACCTTCAACAATCATTGTGTTTTTATGAAAATGTTTTAAAGTTGTTTTATTGCATCTATCAATAAGATAATCAAATCCGCAAAAATCAAATCAGCAGATCTCCTTAGTTGATAGTCAATAGTTGATTACTATTGACTTACTTAAGTTTAAATTTAGCTCGAGTTTATATTATGCTATTAAATGATTTCCTTTACCTTGAGATTTGTTTCTTATCTTTTATCTCACTTATTGTGTCAGTTCTTGTGTGAATGTGTGATGGGCGCCACTAGTTGTAAATGCCGTGCCCTTCAGGGACTTAAAAAAGTGAAGTAAACTGAAGTTTCTCCAGTCAAACACAGGCTGGATTACTGCCAGACGTTTAGAATCCAGAAATGACTTAAGTAGAACAGGCTAAGTATTTTAGCCTGTTTTAGCCAAAACTGGCTAAAATATCACAAAAAGCACAACATATTGCCCTGATCTAGAGAAATCCAAAACGCAGCGAGAGCCTTTATGCAGATCAAGATAAGAACAAAAGTTCTGCCTACAAGAATTTCTATGAGTGAATCAACAATTCAACCAGGAGTTTACAAAGGAAACCAAAGCAACATCTAAAAATTCAAGCCTCGATGGCAAACTGAGGGGTTCTAGATTTAATAATAATAAACAGAACAGGCAGGAAGAATTATAAGATGAAAACCACACCTGAGCAAAGAGAGAACAATCCATGTTCTTCCAAAACATGGATTGGAACCATGAAGCAGAAAATCCCTCAGGGCAATGTCTGGTTTATGCAGCAGGACAGTAATCCAGCACACACTTACAACTCCACCTTGAGATTGCTTGAGAAACAAAAGTGAAAGGTGTAACAAGGAGTTAAACAAAAGTTAAACAAATGTGATGACAATTTGTTGTTATTGCTGCATGTTGACTTATGTGTAAATGTGTGTTTACAGAGTGACATAAGGATTCTGATGGGCCCCACCTGGGAAGAGATAATATATACAGTGCATGTGCATTTGAACCGCAGGGACACAGACCGTCCATACTCACAGATGTTGAACACATAGTATTATCTTCTCCAGTGTTTTTTTATCTTTTGATCCTTCACATCTTTTACCATCATCCTCCATATTCTGTGCTCGGTGAATCTGTCAGTTCTTCTTGAACTTTTCTCTCAGATTGGATTCAGCAAAACTGCCACGTGAAAAGGTCATGGAGTTACGATCCACATAAGTTACATCAAAGATGGCCAACATGGGAATGAAATTAAGTCTTAATGGAAATGCTTTTGAAAAAGGCTGGTAGGGTTTAATAGTTTATGAGAATCACTTGATCCAACAATTCAGTTTCTTTCGTTGCTCCCAGGTCCTCCAGGGACGACTGTCAGAAAAGTTCACTTAAATATTTGTTTTCTTTCTGTGCATGAACTGTGTGTGTGTGTGTGCGTGCGTGCGGGTGTGTGTGTGTGTGTATGTGACTGCAAATACACTCAGGTAAACATTTTATTATGAAGGAAATAAAAGGAACAGAAAGTAGTGAAGAAAAGGACGACTGATTATTTAATCATGTGGGTTGGTTGCTCTGTAACTATTTAAAGCCAGCAGCATCTGCTCAGTACCCCTGTGTTTTCATCTGGTTTGGTTAGCTGGCACTGAGGGAGACACGCAGCACACTGTCTCTCTCTGCCTTTCAGCAGCATTCACATTTACTTTGCCTGTTGTAATTCCACATTTACAGTTTGACTGAAGTGACAGATGTGCACAAGCAACTTCGACGCTTACAAGCAGATATCTTTACTTCTGGCATGTGTCCATGTTGCCTTGTAAATAAAATCTGGTTAAAAGTGTGCTTTTTGTCCTGTGTTTGTTGCAGAAACAGCACAGCAGGTGGTGCCTATATCAAACAGTGCTGCAAAGGTTTCTGCATCGACATTCTGAAGAAGATCGCCAGGAACGTCAAGTTTACCTACGATCTTTATCTGGTTACCAATGGAAAACATGGAAAGAAGATCAACAATGTGTGGAACGGCATGGTTGGAGAGGTAGTGTCACCTTTGCTTCTCAAAAGTATAACGACTTTTACTTCTGACTTAAAGTGTCATGTAAGTAAAACTACTTACATGATTTAGACAGATGAACTGCTGTGCTCTTATTCTGTTTATGCTAAAGCTTTTAATTATAAATATTTCTCACAAACTACTGTAAATGCAGAGTGTCGCTGTTTTCATCTGTTGGAACTGGATCAAACGCCAGCGCCATCTTGTGATCAGGGTAAGTCAAACTGTAAACCCTGTGTATTCAGTACTAGTTGTTTACAGTTTGACTTAGATCTGTTTATTACCATTCAGTGACTAGGAGGCAACAGATGACCAGCTCCAAAACTTCACCGTCAGACTTTCCCTCCCCAGAAACGTTAGTCATCGTTGCTGAAATTTCTCACATCTTCCTCTGCTTCTCTGTAATGAGCCTTAGTTGTTTATGGTTTGACTTACCCTGATTACATCACAAGATGGCGCAGGCGTTTGACCCAGTTACAGCGATACTCTGCATTTATAGTAGTCTGTGAG
Source organism: Phalloptychus januarius (assembly GCA_902982915.1). Classification (NCBI taxonomy): domain Eukaryota; kingdom Metazoa; phylum Chordata; class Actinopteri; order Cyprinodontiformes; family Poeciliidae; genus Phalloptychus; species Phalloptychus januarius. The sequence goes on from CADWAE010000061.1 coordinate 314,226, forward strand.
AAGGATTTATTATTAAAAGCTTTTGAGTACACAGAAAGAAAGGACGGTAGCTTGTCTTTTTAAATCATGTCAGTGGTTTTATCTTGTCAGTAACAGGATAAAACATCATAAAATTCTATGCACAGAATAGTTGTGCATAGTTTTCTATGCAAGCTATTCTGCTTCCCAAGACTTGACCATAACTATGAAATTTTAAGTTTAGGTGAGAAGGTTTCTGTTTGACATTTTAATATTTTGTAAAGCCACAAAATGAGCCCTTTACACATCAGGACTCAAGCTTCCCTCTCCTCTTGGCTTCCCGAATGATGAGGTCTTTGGTCAGGTACCGAAGCAAGTGAATTAGGCGAGGTGGACGCCCCGCAAGACTTTTAGCTGTGAGGGTGCGGTGCACTCTATCAAGCTATGGTGGGAGAAGAAATGAGTGGGAGGTCCACTTTCTGTGTCTTCAGGCAGACAAAGCTGTGGGTGTTCTGTCCTCTGCTGCAGCTTGTTGACTTTGTCCTTTAGCTTGACGTTGTCTTCATGGACAGCGGCACGGTCTTTGAGGCTAGCTGCTCGCTGGCTCCGATCGTCTGTTGTTTTCTCTAACGAGGACACTATGTCTGCCTGTTCCTCCAGGGCCTGCAGTACCTGCTCCAGCTTGGAGCTAAGCATGTTAGCTGAAGATTTGAACTCAGATGTCAGATCCTCCTGGTGCTGCTGAAGCAATGCAGTGATAGCCTCAAGCGTTAAGCTAACATCCTCTTTTTTTACTTCCTTTCGCGCTTTTAGAAGCCGTCACTAGTGGGTAGAAAATGTTCATGACATTAACACAGATGTAATTGTTAAAGTAGCCATCTGTTGAGTGAAATGAGTTAAGAAATGTAACTTCTCCGGAGCACCTTGCGGAAAAGAATTGTAATTTTTTTTCTAGGATTTGTCCAGATGTCCACTCAGTTGGACAATATTTTTTTTTACTAATGAAATTCTGTATATTATAAAGTGAACATATTTTGAGATAAGCTTACAGAATGCATAAATATTGAAAATTGCATTCAACTGTCAGGTTAAAGACAGTCCAGTTCCAGGTGTTTTCCTGGGTTTTTATTTATTGTATTAATTTATTTATTTTGAACATGACAGTCGTATAAAATCATGAACAACAAGGAATGCAAAATTTTTGTACCACAGTAATTTTAACATGCTAGAAAATGAATAGGAAGAAATAAGAAACTTATGAACTCCGACCTCATAAACTCATACAATATTTTCAGATGAGCCCTCATTAATAAATCAAATCAAAAATCAAAATAAACCGGTTAATTCATTTTCCATTTTATCTATACTTTTCTACACTTCAGGTGGTGTATAAGAAGGCCATCATGGCTGTGGGATCACTGACCATCAACGAGGAAAGGTCAGAGGTCATCGACTTCTCCGTGCCCTTCGTAGAGACTGGCATCAGCGTCATGGTGTCACGCAGCAATGGGACCGTCTCGCCCTCTGCCTTTCTTGGTATCTTTTTCACTTTCTCTAATAAAAATTGTTTTCCTGCTTTTGCTTTTTTTTTTTTTTTTCAGTCTAACATCCTGCTGAGAGGACTGCTGGGGCCACAATAATGGGGCGGTGCTTACATGGTGGCAAAATCCTCAACATGAAATGGAATATTTTATTCACTCGCTATATGCTGGCCAAACTCCACTTGTACTCTGACTTCATCTGGGCCTCAAAACCCTAAGCACATTAATATTTCTACCAGAGCAGAGCAAGTGGAGCATGCCAGCTGTTTCTATTTTTTTCGTTCCTTTTTTGAAAAGTCAGCTTAGACAAAGCAGTCTTGATGTTTGCTTCGTCTTCCTCCTCTTCTTCCCTTTCTCCAGTTGTTGAGATGACGAGAAACCAAAAGCGTTCTGCTTGCCTAATGTCTTGTGTTGTCATTGGAGTGAGACAGAGAGTGAGGGGGCTGTGGTGGGGTGTATTGGACCGTGCATGTGTTGGTCCCTGTGTATCAAGCCATGTGTCAGAATTACATTAAAAAACGTGTTTCTGATGTTGCACTAATATATTGGGATGGTTTTGTATAAAGTAAAGGACATGTAGAAAATCAATGTGCTGTGGCTGTGTTTATGGTTGATGTTAAGAGCTGAATGCTTCGTGTGCGTGTGTTTGTGCGTGAGGGTGTTTGTGTGTGGATGGGGGCGTGGGGAGGTGGGTGTGGGTGTGTGTGTGTGTGTGTGTGGAGTCAGGCTCAGAGTATCAGTGACGGTTCAGTATCTCTCGCACTCATATTAGAGGCACCTCAGCACACAATCTCTCAGGGTTGGCTAACCCTGGCAGTTACATACTTACACATGCAGTGACCAAACACACACACACACACACCCACGTGCACATTGTGTGGGTTCAGCAGCTCTGGCGCTCATCCCGCTGTCTGAACTCCTGGCCTGCTGAACACCAACCACAAACTCATACACACAAATAAATCACACATTCATGTTGATAGTGGCGGCGCATCAGATCACTTAGTTTGAATCTCGTCTCTTCCACCTTCCTCTGTCTCTCCTTCTTCTTCTCCTCCGTCCCCCTCTGCCCTGAGCCTCTCCGTCTCTCAGCTCTCATCCGAGGGAATAATGAAAAATATGGAAATGTGTTCCTTCAAACTCTCTGTGACTAACTCTCTCCCTCTCCTCCCTTCCCTAGCCTCTCACTGGTGTCTCCGTCATCTTTTTGTACCTCCCTCCCCCTCAACCGTGTTGCTTTTTTTGTGCATCTCCTTCTCCTCTTTGACATCTCTTCAGTTCATGGACTGAGTTTTACAAACACTGAGTGTCTCCTTTTCTCCCCAGAGCCCTTCAGTGCATCAGTTTGGGTGATGATGTTTGTGATGCTGCTGATTGTCACAGCCATTGCCGTCTTCCTCTTTGAATTTGTCAGTCCACTGGGCTTCAACCGCAACCTGGCCCAAGGCAAAGGTAGACCTGCATACACACATGTAGTATGGAATATTACACCAATAGTTTTTCCAGCAGCAGGAAATGGTAAATCAAAGTTTTTCCCTAAGCAAGAAAAAAGTGACCTATTACTGCTCTGACTTGAATCAATTCATGCAAAAGTAAGATGACATTCCCATTTTTTCTCCTGAAGCTGCTCTCAGGAACTTTTGTTTCAATGCAACATCAAAACTTAGAACCTGAAGCTAACATGTTGCCTCTGAACTCAGCATGTTATTGTAATTTACAACTGTATCGACTATTAGGTCAGTCATGAATATTTACTTTATTTACCAAAACATAATATAGCATCTGTGTGTTTGGCTTAATGCTAACCTTATATAGACTGCTAAAGCATCTCCACATCTAAAAAGATTATATTCACATATAAAGCTGTAGCATGAATTTTCAGTATGATGATTCTATACTACATTATTTTAATTTAAAATGATAAAAGCAAACATGCATTGCAAAGTCTTCATACCAGTTGTCATATCACCAACAAAAATCACCAACTTCAGTGTCTTTTGGTGCTTTACTTTAAGAAAATTGTGGTGTGCATTTGTATACAGCCACATTATCTCTAAAGAAAATGCAGAATAAGCAGTGGAAGTTACTTATATATGAAGTGGATTTTAATCCTGGTTTAAAGTCAGCTGTTCTTCGAGGGGGTCAGTACTGTGGCCGACATGGAAAAATGGCGAAACGAACTGCCAACGGATGTAAATATCGAAAAAACAAATGAAACAGAAAAACGCTGCAAACAAAAATGCTTCAATGACAGAAGATAGAAGCAAACATCTTCAATCGACAAAATAAATGCAAACAAAAAGGGTTGCAATCACAAGAAATGCTGCAATCACAAATGAAAAGCTGCAGTCACAGGAACAAGCAGCGAGGGGGAGAAACGCTGCAAATTGCAAAAACAACAGCAAATTCGTACCACAAAACGGAAGTGCTCCAGACCACGAGGGAGAGTCAAACAAAAAATAAATCATATCACATATCACATCATGGAGTACTCTCTTCAAAAAGTGTACCCTTCCAAGCGAAAGTGAAAAATAATATTTATAATGTTATCAATATTATTTTGATAATATTCATTTTGATAATTGGGGCCTGCCATAGCCATGCATAGAGGCAGTGACTGACTTGCTCCGTTTCTCCTCCACTAGAGTGAGAAGCGGAGTGGATTTCTGACCCCAAAACAGGTTTCATTTCGCCCTCACGCACACAAATATGGCTCTATTGGTATGAAAGTCGGTCATGACACCATCTCTCTCTCATCGCTGCTATTACTGTGAGTGAGATACAGATATGAATCATGGTACTATCAAAGATGAGAAATAGCCCTCTCAGATGCTTCAAACGGTTTTCGAATATGTCTCACGGCACATGAACGGGAAGGAGTTGTTCGGACACTTTTTTCAGAAAAACTGACTGTCTCACAAAGAACTACAATGATGGCTGACGGTTAGAACTACAGACATGGCGGAACACTCAGTTACTACAGAGGAGGGGTGAGTTGGCAGTTAAGAAATATATAAATATTAATATAAAATATAAATATTATATAGAATTATTTAAAGCACAGGGTCTAGTAGAGATTAAAATAGCACAGTTCAAAATATTCAGCCTCAATTGGAAGTAATAACTAGAACAGGTCCAGTAAGCAACATTGTGAGGTTGACCAGTACTTACTTTAGATCAGTCTTTCTCAAACTGTGGTTCCCGGACCACTGGTGGTCCACAGGCACCTCTCAGTGGTCCGTGAGTTACTGCATGTAAGCAATCGTTTATTTACTGTGACATGAGCTCGAAGCGCGAAGCCATGGTTAGGATTGTGTTTAAATATAATGATGGATAAATGGTATATATATTCATACTGCAGCAGGCATGAAAGACCATAAATGCAAAAATTCAATCATATACAGATTTCTTCATGTTAAATAATAAATGTTACTTATCATTTAAATATTTAGTCATTATTTCAGTTTGACTCATGCATCGTTTTCATAGCAGAAGCAAAGACTGTGCCACAGTACTACAGTAAGCTCACTGATGAGGTCATAGATGACATCATGTACATCACAATAGATCAAAGAAGTTCTGCTGCTTGATTGCTGGTGTCTCAATACATCAGTTAGGATCCGAACGGTTCTTGGAGATTTAATTTTTCATGTCAGGATGTTTAGTATTACGAAGGCACTCGTCTCTTTTTTTCTCCCACTCGGTTTTGGTTTTGGATACGCCGCCACCACAGGTATGAAGACAGTATTTGACCATTACTTTTCAGTGAAGGATTCGGTTGAAAGTCCCTTTGAGGATGAGAGCGATTTATTTTGGACTGGATGTTCATCCGTTCCCAAAGAACAAACTGACCCGGCTGGGGAGGCTTGTTCTGAACACGCAACTGATGTCTGTGGGGCCACAGACTTAGACGTGATGAAGACCTCACAAGACAGTCCTAGATCAAACTGTCTTTGACCAAACCAATCCCGCTGGGGAGGTTTGTTCTGCATGTCAGACGGTACAAGACAATTATAAGTGTGATCTAACCCGGCTGGGGAAGATTTATCTGTGGCTGACCTCACAGCCAAAGCTTTTGCTGAAGTGACAGCGAAAGCCTTGGCTCCATTGATTAAATCTCTGGGTTTGCCAGAGAAGAGTTCTCTGAAAGGCATGTTCTCAATTACCAGAATGAAATGGAGTCGACAGAGACGTCGCAGCCACTGATTTGTCAAAATACCGTCTCTACATGGTAGAGTTTCAGTTGTCTTTGAGGTTAACTGTTCCCCGGATGGGTACATTAACAATTCAGGACAGAGAATTCAGGACATCCCAGATTAGGAGAGAATGGCAGCTGCACCACAAGGAGACATCAAGAAGAACTTCTGTAAGTTCTCCAACAAACTCCCAAACAGTTGGTTGAATATCACTCTTCAAAGTGTCCTGCACCAGAGGGTCACCAGGTGATTTCTCGCTAAGGAGAAGATATTTCTAGAGGCTTCATCCATTCCCTGCTGTGCGAGTCGCATCCACTCAGCTGTCCAACAGTCAGGCAAATGCTATTCCCAAAAGGAGATCTCCCCAGTTCTGATGGGTTAGAAGGGGAGCAAACTGTCACCTACCTCTTTTCCTAGATGTGGCATGTTTACTGGACTCTGTGTTGGTTTGGGTGGCTGCACTTGGTGTAACACAGATCGGGAACTATCCAGTGCAAACTCTTGCACAAAATGTAAAACTAATTTCTGAGAGCTCCTGAGCAATGGCCCCTGGTTATCATCCCACCGACAACATTTCAAACCGACATAGCTTCCCTTTTTAGCACCGTTATGTTTCTGACAGAAGCATGGTTGGTTGTCCTGAAATGTGATTATACAAATAGACTTGATTGATTCATTGACTGTTAGATTGATTAGACTTCCTGTTTGTACTGAGGGTCTGGTCCGATATGATTTGTTCTTTGCTCGACTCGCCATAGTGATCTGAAGCACTTCCATTTTGTAGAGAAAGTTTGCAGTTGATTTTGCTTTTTGCAGTGGTTCTCCCTCTTGCTCCTTTTTCTGTGTTTGCAGCTTTTTTTTTTTTTTTTAAGGTTTTTTCTGTTTGCTATTGTCAGATTTTTTTTCTGTTTGCATCGCTTTTCTGTTGGAATTGTTTTTTTGTTGTTGTCTTTTTTACATCTATTGGCAGCTTTTTTTTCCATCTGCTTTGCTTTTACACCTGTTTGCTGCTTTTTGAGCTGTTTGCTACTCGTTTGCACCTGTTGGCCACAGTAATTCAGAGGTTTCATAAAGATGATAAGTGAGCTACCAGCATCATAAAGAAAAAGGAACCAACAAAGTCAAAGATTCCATTATGGGGTGGTTTAGAGCAGATTTAAGTAATTAAAAAAATCATAACAAAAATGTTAAGTGTATGAATAACATCTGAAGTGGACAGCGTTCTTATGGCTACCCAGTTAAACTAAGCCGGACAAGTGAGCATTAGTCAGAGAAACTACAAAAAGACCTGTGGTTGCTCTAGAGCAGGGGTGCCCAAAGTCGATCCTGGAGGGCTGGCATCCTGCATGCTTTAGTTCTCTCCCTGGTTTAGCACACCTGCATTAAATGATGGATCATGAGAAGGCTTAAGAAGAACATTGACTTGCTCAGGAGGCTGTTGCTAATACTCCCAAAGCAATAAAAGACCATAGAAATCTTTGTCGAGATAAAAAAAACATACACTATGTGCATTGCTGCGCAACAAAGGTTTGGCTTCTTTCAGCCACTAGCAGGCTGTGCTCTGTGGAGGTAATGGAGATAATTCTGGTCACTTCAGCTTACTTCAGTTACATCTGATTAAAAAACTGTAAACCATAGGAACAGTGAGATGGAAACTTTTAGTATTAACTGCAACAATGTATAACCTTTTGTATACCTTGATACTAATAATTTGCCCATGCCTCTGGAACACAAGAAGCATCTGATGGTATTTTGACACCATCAGATAAAAATGTGAGTTCAGTGTTTCATTATGCATCATCTTTGGCTCATCATGCAATCCTTTTCCATTTCTTTGTATTGCTCCGGCTGATCTCTCAGACCCACATGGTCCATCATTCACCATTGGAAAGGCCATATGGCTGCTGTGGGGTCTGGTTTTCAACAACTCTGTGCCTGTGCAGAACCCCAAAGGCACCACCAGTAAATTCATTGTGTCTGTGTGGGCCTTTTTCGCTGTCATCTTCCTGGCCTCGTACACTGCCAACCTGGCTGCCTTTATGATCCAGGAAGAATTTGTGGACCAAGTCACTGGACTGTCTGACAAAAAGGTGGGTTTACACAAACATAGGTACACACACATATACACACATGCATAAAGGAAACTAAACACATTCGCAGTCAGGGTTGCTCTTGTAATGGATGCCAGGCCTGCGGCCAGACAAGACTCTCTGGGGAGGGCCCTCAGGCTTCACAGCCCAAACCCACTGGCCGTCCCTGTCACCTCACTATCACTGCCAGCACAGCAGAGTCACAGACACACACACACACACACGCACACCCCCCCCCGGCTGCACAGATCAAAGGCAAGAGTGTGTGTAGTTTGCAGAGCTTGGCAGTGTCAGCAGAACCCCAGCCAGTCTTACACTACACTGGATACACAATGATGATGACTGATGAGTCCTCTCTGCTATCTTTTCTTCCTTGTCTGTCTCTTCTTGTCACTCTCCTCCATTTCTGGACTCCCTCCTTCTCTTTTTCTCCATGTTTGCCCCCACTACTTGAACTTTCCTTTTCTTCTCTTCCGTTCCCTCGTTTCTCTCTTCGTGGTGTCACTCACGCCTTTTATCTTTGCCTCTCCCCTCTGCGCTCCTCCCACACATTGGTGTAAGTTCTTTTAACAAATGCCATATCTTTCTTGCTTTCATTCTTCTTCTCCCTTCAGTTCCAGAAGCCTCACTCCTACTCCCCACCATTTCGCTTCGGGACGGTTCCCAACGGAAGCACCGAGCGCAACATTCGGAAGAACTACCCAGATATGCACCAGTACATGACTAAGTATCACCAGACTGGTGTTGTGGATGCATTGGTCAGCCTCAAGACAGGGTAAAAATTTATCAAGTCAGCTTTTCTCACATTACAATGCCCTGCAGCTGAGGGTATGATTCTCAACCAGCACTTGTATTTAAGAATAACCCAAACCCTTGGTGCCCGGCTTTAACTTGTGCCAAAATACAGCGGTAGCTTTGCTCTAGGTTTCTGTTACTGACAGTAACATGTTTGCAACTGCTCATTATAAACTCCTGCTGCTGTACAAAAAAAGGAAGCAGCCAAAACAGAGAAACTGTAATTTGCTCTGGAGTTGGCTACCTTTTCTTCTCCCTCTGCAAATCCCACTAGCAGCTGAGCTGGTTTTTAGTTTTCAGTGTCGGCTTTGATCTTCAGGGTATTAAACATAATTTTACTTTTAGATTTTGTATTAATTAATGTATTGATATAGCACAGGATATGCAAAATGTTTGTTTCTAACATCTCACATTAAACTTAGTTATAAAACATCAAAACTGTGTCATGAAGGTTTTCAACTGAGTCATATTTAAACAACTTCAGAAGTGAAAATTGTCATGAAAGGAAATCTGGGGACTTGTGTTCAGGTACAAAGAAACATAAGAGCACTATCTTCCCAAAATATACTATGTTGTTTTATTAAGTTAAACTTAATAAATTAATATAAAGTATTATATTTTATTCCCTAAGTAATGAACCCATAGAACAACTATAAAAGTTAAGCACCCAAGTAATCTGGCTGGTGCTTTTACTGAGACCATTTTCAAGCTACAGTTGGATCTGAAGGGAGTGGTTTTTACATAATCAATGAAAAATCTTTATTATTCAATTTTACAACCAACTACAAAAGTACAGGTATATTCCACAAAAGTTTATAACAATCAGTTACATCAATGTTGATGTACAATAAAACTAAATGGCCTTTTGAAACTGTAAGTAAAACAAGTAAAGTGAAGTAGCAGAAGTAAGAAATACTTTGACCAATAGGTGGAAATTAACAGTCACGTAACTCAGTGTTTCAGAGCAAATCCTGTGGAAAATTTACAACTTTGCAGTCGCTCAAAAATTGCAAGGATCTGTTGACATTGCGTAAATTTCTGTGATTGAGGAATCGCAAAAAACTGAAGGGAAGGGACAGATATTCATTCTTAAAAAAATTAGCAACAGTTTCAGCAAAATGGGATTCTGAAAACTATTAAATCAAAGATCTGAATACATATGCAGAACTCAATTTTCAGATTGATATGATATATTTCTTATTTTGACCGGAAGATTTTTAAAAAGTTTTAGATCTATAATATGTAGCAAATTAATTGTTTTACTTGATTAGTTTTTTTTAAATATTAGTAATGTTTTCCTTTCAAAATAATGGCCTAATATTTATCTCTTTATTATTTCCTTACATGGTTATTGTGTAATCTTGACATTAGACACTAATAGAAAACATTGAAACACTGACGGAAATAATTTATGGGGACATTAATTGCAAGAGCAAATTGTGCAAGACTTCTTATAAATTTTAAATATTTCTGTATGAAATCAAATTCAGTATGATTTCATACTGAATTTGGACTGGTTTTCATCGCAGAAAGCTGGACGCCTTCATTTACGATGCTGCAGTCTTGAACTACATGGCAGGCAGAGACGACGGCTGTAAGCTGGTCACCATCGGCAGCGGATACATCTTTGCCACCACAGGTTATGGGATCGCACTTCAGAAGGGATCGTATTGGAAACGTCTAGTCGATCTGGCTATACTTAGCATCATAGGAGATGGTAAGATGCTTAGTCATGTATTAGTCAGGTTTTTGAGGTTCTGTTGGCCTTTAAAGTGAACAGTTTTTGTCCTTATACCAAAAACAATCTTGTACTCCTCCTTTCCCCTGTAAGAAAGCTATCAGGGCTTCATCTTAACACACCATTTCATCATCACTACTTCGAGAGGTGTGTGTGTGTGGGGGCGTGTGTGTGTGTGTGTGTGTGCATGCGTCACCTTATCCTAATATGCTTACCCCCCAGATTGTCCTAAATAATAAGCCAGGAGATGGTGGGAAAGGAAGTGAGCCATACAGAAATCAAACCAGCCTTTTTACCCACGGCTCATGCCTGACTATACACAAGATCACTGCTAGTAATTACTCTAATCTTTCATTGTCATTTAGACACAAACAAATCTTACCCATCTTTCTACATCTGGTCTTTTTAAATCCATCAACTGTTCACCTTTACCCTGGTGAAAACCAGACCCCGGTGCTTCACTTTGCTTCGTTCAGAGAGCCTGGGCTCTCATCTGTTGAGAAACCATTGCTTCCTGGAGGCGTGGCCTGTGTTTAAGTTTTCAATGTTGACGAGTCGCTAATGTTTGCCGTGATGTATGTAATGCGCCAGTTGCATTCTAAAAATTACCTGTGCTTTAAACAACCATAGCCGATCCGAATGAAGCAGCTGTTGATGTTATATACTGACCATGTTGTGTGAGGATTTGGGTTTTTTGTGTGTTTATTTAGGTTTCTGTGTTCAGTTGAGTCTCTGCGTTGCCTGTCTTAATCCCAGCTGTGTAATGTTTCCTTGATTACTCCTTTGTGTATTTAATCCCACCTGTGTCAATAGACGAGGACCTCGTTGGGTCCTCGTCTATTGACAATGCTGTTGTCATTGTCTCAAGTTGTCTTCACCAGTTGCTACCAGCGTCTGAGCTCATTACCTCTGCTCACCTGTGCTGCCTGGATTTTTGTATATTCCTGAATTAAACCATCATTTACACTTCATACCTGGGTCCAGCACATCCACCTCACCAGCAACTAAACCACTAATTATGACATGCTGGTCACGATATTTAGAAGCATGACCAACATGGACTGAACAGCTTCCTTCATTGCCATTGCTAAAGCTACAGGCAGACTGCAACTCCAAAGCAGAACAGAAAATCAATGTCATAGTTCACAACTTCTCCTTCTGTTCGCTGATTGGCCCGGTAGAAAATCTACCGGAGATGATCCAATCAAAGGGGAGAAAGCCAGAATTTTTTTGAGTGGAACTGCACAGGAAGGCAATGGCCAGACGAGTTCACATTATGATCCAAGTGTGAGACAGAAAGAAATCAACCATACTGAAAACTGCAAAAAAAAAAAGGTAAAATTTAAGCATGTATTTTTGATACTTAAAAACATTAGGTGTACAGAGCACAAAATACATATTTTTAAAGTACACCCAAAATCAAGATATTCACAGAATCACCTATTTGCAATTTTTTTTTGTGGAGCATGATTCCAAGTTACTCGCTGAAAATCGGCCTGTTAACTGACTTTTTTTTATAGGACATAAATAACATTAAAAAATGTTGCAATGCTACCTGCTTCCAAAGCAGCTAATTGTGACGCTGCATTTATATTTCTTGACTCTGATTGGCTGTACCCCCAAGAGCAGAAATAAGGAAGATTAGAGATATTAGTTTCTGTGGTGGTGCGAAAACATCTTCCACTATGTGCTAATGCAAATGCTAATTTTAATAAATTTAATAAAATTAGGTTTATGTGGTATTTGAACCATTAAAATAAGCAATTTAGAAGTGTTGGAATAGCTCTGATCATCTGTCTTGTTTTTTGGAGAGCAGATTTTAGAATGATTAGTTAATAATTAATTATAAGTAAATTAATTATAAATAAAAAAGTTTTTTTTAATTTTCTTGCATAGTTGGTTTCTTTACATTAGGACTGTTAAGAGACATGAAACGAGATGTTTGCTCCATTTATAGGTGACTAAAGTTTATGAATAGTTGGTGGCAAACAAATAAAGTAAAAACGGTGCTTCGATAAAATGAAGAAAACATTCTGTTAGACATTACGGTGTTTTTGGAAATAAAAACTTGACTAAGCTAAGCTTTGGCAAACTGCAATAATTGAATCTGAGAAGAATAATTTTTTTCAAAAGTTTAGGTCATATATAGCATTATCCTGATAATGTGAACAAACAAATCTTATAATCTTAACAGCAAGAGTAGCTTCTAAAGTGAGCATGCTGTGTAAAAGTGTGCTGTTATACTGGCATATTAAACATTTTAGTGATGGACTATCATCAAAATGATGCTATGATAGAAATTAGTATGCTATTTAAGAGCTCTTGCCTTTCTGAGAATAATTAAATCTTAAAAGATGAATATAAAAACAACTTAGGGGTATTTATCCCTTTATCTCCCATGGTGTTGTCTGCCTTTATCTTCTTTGCTTTCATTTGATATTGCATCCTCTTCATTCCTGAATTACTCTATTTGTCCCCAATTTTTTTATCTTTCATTTTTGTCACTCATCCATTTTAAGACACTTTGTTCTTCTCCTTTTCCAACAGGTGAGATGGAGGAGTTGGAGGCGCAGTGGCTGACCGGGATCTGCCATAATGAAAAGAACGAGGTGATGTCCAGTCAGCTGGATGTGGACAACATGGCAGGGGTCTTCTACATGCTGGCTACAGCCATGGGTCTGTCCATCCTGACCTTCATCTCAGAGCACCTTTTCTACTGGAGGCTGAGATACTGCTTCACCGGTGTCTGCTCTGGCAGGCCGGGGATGCTCTTCACTATCAGCAGGGTGAGAGGAAATTAAACACACAGTTAACACTTTTCCCACTGCTGGAGTCGGTTCCTCAGAATTTATCTTGAAATGTAACAGCATCAGATTTTGTTTTGATTTGTAGTGAACTGGTAGTCACCACCTCTGTTGCTGTTTGAATTTGCGGCTGTGAAAACCATTTATTTGCCAAACTCCCTCCCTCTGTGCGGGTGTGCGTGGGTGTGTGTGTGGTAAAGAGGAGAATTATTTGATTAGAGTCCAACTGAGACCAAAAAGAATTTGCTGCTCTACAGAAAGAATTGCAAAGGCAAGGAGTTCACCCTGCAGTTGGTGTGCTGCTGGTTCGATTCCCAGTCTGCTCGCCCTCTTCGTTTGCGTCTCTGGGCCAGACATTTCTGGTGTTGGTGCAAAATATACGGCTTTGCTTCTGACAACCTTCAGCCATGATCAGCGTATTTAGAGATTTCAATTGAAGACATAAAGGGCTCAATAAGTCAAATTAATCAGACTCCCTCAGACAGAAGGTGCTGTCTCAACTCGTAAAGTGAAAGCCTTTGAATCCCTGCTGGTAGACGTAACAGGATTCAAAACGCCATTTGTCCCGACATCAGTCATCTGATCAGAAGCCTGGTCTGTATGTCAAATAAAGTTATTTAATAATCTTGTTAAATAAAGTAGGCACTATTTTATTGTGGGTGTTATGTGCTTCGGGTACATTGTGATTGTTTCTGTCTATGTTTCTAAATTGTTCATAGACTTTAGTTCAATAACTTTTTCCCTGGTTTTTTAAAAATATTTCAGAGTTGGGATAATTTTTTATTTTTGTAATCCATTCGATTATGTTAAGTTGTAGCGCTGCTGGTCCGTCTGTGTGCTGGGCCGCCTGTATATAGGCGGACCAACACACACACACGATTTCAACGTGTGTGCGTGTGTGGGTGTGTGTGTTGACCCGCCCCTTCGTCTTGCTTCTGCTCACTCCACCACCACGGAAGATGCGTCCTGTTGAGGTGCGCCCCCAAAACCAATGGCTGTAGGCCGCAGCTGACGTCTCCAGCCTGCCATGCAGTAGTTTGTGTTAGTTTGCTTTTTCGTTGCGATTTTAGCCTGGTTGATTTGTTCTTTTGCAGTAGATTATTTTTTGCTTTAGTATGGTGCTATTGGGGGCTTCCACGGGCTTTTTGATTGGCTCACCAGGTCCATCTTTCTGTTAATACTTTTGGGGTTTTGTTTTTTTCCTCTTTTTTGGGACTCGTGGATTGAGGGTATTTAACTCTCTTTTTTTCTTCACAGAAAATCAAAGCAGCTGAAGCAAAAGAAAATTCCAAGAGTGTTTTAAAATAAAATATTGGGAATTTTATTTTTACTTTAGTTAATAAAAAACAATAATAAAAGTTCATGTGTGGCTATTGGTTCACATCTTTTGACTGCATTACCTAAATCTAATAGGTTGCACGTTTAAAAACAAGTGCCAGAATGTAATTCTATTTATATGTATAACAGTTGGACCAGCAAAGAATTTCTATAAAACTTTTTAAATATTTATTTCTCAAATTCCAGAGTTTTACAGGCTGCAGAAACTTTGCAGAAGGCTTGTTTTCTTCATGTGCTCTCTCTCTTTCTATCACACACACACACACACACACACACACCCCTTCATAAACAAGTCTGCCAAGTTAAAAATGGTTAAATGTATGCAAGTCCCATAAGCTGATGAAACCACAGATGGACTAATTGAGGCACAGGCATACAGACCTTAATATACGCACAAAACACAAATGGGCACAGTAAGAACGACCACTTTTACATTATTCATATTTGATGCCTCTGTCTCAGGCAGGGCTTTTATTCCAGACGAGCAGCATTTCACACATTAAGAGTCTTACAAAAAATGTGTGCAGTGTGTCTCCAAGTGTGTGTCTGTCTCAGCGCGCACATGCTGCTTAAGCAGAGGTGCTGGAGGTTAAGTGACTGTAGGAAGAACATTTCCTTGCACTCAGAGACCCCCCTCCAGTGACATCATCCCCTAGATTTAGTTATCAAGTAATTCATCTAAAAAAGTGGTGATTATCTCCCTTAGACATGCTACAAAATATAATGAGGTTAAGGTTTCCAGTACCTCGCTTACAAACAAAGTGGGGGTCTCTATTACTTCTCTTCTCAAGGAAATAAATCCTGTGCTTATTTGAACTTTCTTTAGATAAAGTCACTGATTTATGAATCACCTTTACTTTTTAATTATCTCTATCTCAGTTGGCCTCTGTCCCTAATTTCCTCACCTGCCATTTTCTCTTTAATTTCCTGTCCTGTGTTCATCTCAGGGCATATGGAGCTGTATCCATGGCGTTCACATTGATATGAAGAAGAAGGCGCCTGAGCTGGACTTCAGTCCTCAAGCCAACATGCTGCACTTGCTCAAATCTGCTAAGTCCATTGCAATGTCATCACCCAAACGCAACACCGTCCTCCTACAACCCAGCATCCTAGACATGATGTCAGGCAAAGGTACCGTACCACTCTGACGTGGAGTGTCTTGCAAAATGAAGTTTTTTGGGGGTTTTTTTCATTTTGTCACATTAAAATCTCAACTTTTTTTATTTAAAGTAGCACACAACAAAAAGAATTAATAATACACCGCATTCTAAATGGACAGGGTTACATGCAGGTGACGGGCTGCATCACCTGCACTGGTGAAGGAGGAGAAGAGGCTGTTAAAAACTGGGAGGTTGATTGCTGGAACAATGGACTGGGACTAATTACTAACAAGGTGCAGCTGTGAGAAAAGCAAAGGAGGGCGGGAGCAGGGGAGCTTCTGGGAAAGACTGATTACTAGAAAAGACTCATCAAAAGTAAAGACTGAAACTTGAAATGATAATGAATAGACAATAAAGTACACAATCAGACACAAAATAACCCAGGTTCCTGACATGTACAGTGTTTTTTGTGCTGTAAATTTGACCTGTTTCCTAGCTCACATTTGTCATTGCTACATTTTACATTGTGTGAATTTGTCACTTTGCTAGTGCTACACCTGATTTTCTCCACTGAGGGATAATAAACATTATTTGTGTTCTGTTGTAATGTCTCTGTTAATAATAATATACTGATAATTTTGTGGCAGCAAGGAGATAAAATGTGAAAAAGCTTCCTAATTGATTTCACAAATCACCATTTGATGCAAAATAATCTATACGTTTTCTCCTATTGTTCATATTTGGTAGGTTTATTTGAGTGCTTACCTCATCTAAGCCTGATGCATATCAAGTTTCTCCTTTTTTTGGTAACAGTGGATAGCAGTCATGTCCAAATATGTCTCATGATTACAAAAGCAGTAGATGGTGTATTCTGTGTGCCGAGCTAATAGATAGTGTATCAGCTAAGTGGCGAAGCATTCATGCAATCGTCCAACTGTTGTATCTGCTGTCTGAGGAGCATGTCTTTTTGTCTCCTAGGTAACTCACTCCACAGTCTCCCTCAGAAGGGTCCAGGTCTCTATAGCAACGCTGCGGGTCCACAGGCTTTCCTGTCATTGTCTGGGCTACATAAAAACCATCTTAACAATGCTGCACCATTTCCCGGGCAACAAAAAGCCCCGACTCTCCAGACAAGCCCCAACAAGCACCAGCTGTCAATCACCAACGATAACGACAAGAACCGCCTGGCCGGGCCTGCTATCACTGCATCAAAGCCACGGGCCTTATGGAAGAAAAGCGTGGAGACACTGAAGACCCAGCCGACTGTGGTGTCTCCTGGGGGCCCGAGCCCCACCTCAGCTTCAGGGACTGGGCCTCCACAGATGAAGAGCCAGCGCTACCTGCCGGAGGAGCCGCAACACTCAGACATGTCAGAGTGTTCTAGTCGACCTCCATCGCACAAAGATTCTGACTCTATGGCTGCGAGGGGTGGATTTAAACCAATCAATCAGCTGAGGAAGCGGGGCGGTGGAGGTGGAGGTGAAGGAGGAGGCGGCGGTCGAGGATCTAAGATCTACTCCATTGACTCTGACCAGGCCAGCCTCCAATCTGTTCCTCCCTATCAGAGAGACAGCCAGGGGGGAGGTGATGACCACAGTTACCCCCCTGACCTCTTTCCACCTGACAGCACTTACTCACACTCACACCAGTCAGATGCACCAATTATGCAGCTGAGCGCCAGCCTCCTGCACCACAGTCACAGCGCCGAGGCTGACCTGCACTCCCTAAAGGACAAGAAATACAGCACCTACACACACAGCAAGTAGGGTTCCTGCCAAAAGTAAACTAATAATTATTCACATGGTTGAATTGTCTCCATCTTAATCGTTTTTTCTTCCTCTATCTAGTGTAAAGGACAAATCTGCAGGATCATTTGAAGCTCCTGGGTCAGGCTCGGCGATCCAAGGCGCCAGGCCTGGTCACTGTCGTACCTGCCTGACCAAGCTCAGCGGTTACTCTGGCCTCTACACTGTTCGATCCCCGCAAGCGCGCTGTGATGCCTGTGCCCACCTGGGGAACCTGTATGACATCAGTGAAGACCACCTGCACTCACACTACGCCCACACTCACCCACACAGTGGTGACATGTTTACTCACTACCTTCCACAGAGCGAGCTTGGCCTGGTGGGCGAGGGCGACGGGCTTGTCAGCCACTTTGAGCCCACCCCATCCTCGCCGTCTCCTCTGCCCGCTTCCCCATCAGCCCAACACCTCCAGCTGAGTCGGCAGCACTCCTACGAGAATGTGCTTCCAGACGCCATTCCGGAGTGTCAGTCACAGCCTCACCCCCACATGCGAGGACTCAGCCTTCCTGACAGGGACCGGGACAGGGAGCTGACCCTGGATGATGGGGCCTATGCCAATGTCCTCACAATGCGCTCTGACCGCCCATACAGCAGCCGCAGCCCGCCCTCTCCGTCCCCATCTCACCACCACAGCCTGGACATCCCGATGCCTATGCCGCGGCGCTCAAAGAGCCTTCTGCCGGATCGCCCATCACACAACCCCTTCCTGCATTCAGCCCCCGGCACAGCACAACGAGACAACACCTCCCAGGCTGCCACCCGCATGCCGCAAAAAACTTCCTCCCACGAGCTCTACAAGCAGAGGATGCAGCTGTCCCTCACCCTCGGCAACCACGGCAGCCATCATGTCAACCAGCATGGTGGTCATGTTGACCAACAGGTGTTTTACCCTCTGCAGGACCCTCCTGTGGTGGCCTACATGGTTCCACCCGCTGCCTCACAGCCAATGAGTTATGTGACAGCACCGCGAGCCTCGAGTGCAGGCGGCAACCGGCCTCGGCTGTACCGCCGCATGCCCAGCATCGAGTCTGATGTCTGAGAGTAACACAAATAACACAGCTTTACTCTCACCAAACACACAAGCATGCAAGGAGAAGGTGTGTGTGGCTGGACCTGGCAGCTCTGGTTCTAAGCACATATGAAGATACACACAGACGCAAAAAAACTCACAGGTGAAAGACTGAGCTCAGCAGTGGACCAAAGGGATTAACAATGAAACAGAGTAAATACATTTCTTTATGAAAAGCCTCTGTAGGGCAGTAAAGGGGCCACAGGGACACCTGGAGGCAAAGTTGCAAAATGAGTAGTGTGTGTGTGTCGGTGTGTGTACTAGCCGGAAGCTGTGGGCAGCGGGGTACAGACTGACAATACTTCTAACTAGACAGATGGGACTCCTTGTGGAATAAGCAGCACACTGTTTGCAGAATCTAACACCAACAGTGGGATCTGACAAAAAAACAAGAAAATGTTAGGAAGACAAGCAAATCCATCCCATCCTCTCTGAGTTAAAGGGTCACAGATGGTCCCCTTTTACCTGAGATTGCACACAGACGCACACACGCATACCCATTCCACCCCAACAGTGCCCACCCACCCTTCCTGTTCAGGACTCTCCTGTTGCACTATAATTTCTCCTCATGTTAACATGTTTGTTGTCTGAGCCTCCAAACTGCACTGCCAGCATGGCTTACAGAGTAGTTCACTACCAAGTAATCCTTGACTTGAATCAAATTTAATATCTATGTAAAAGACTGGAAGGCAGGCGGGAAGGTGTTCGGGAAACCAATCTTAGAATGAAGCTCCTGCCTGCAGATGTGCAAACCCTCGAACACACACACAAACTAAAAACAGACTCGGCATCTGTTTTTTACGGGAAAGCTCAAACTTACCGACTGTTTGTTATTGTTGATGTCAGTTAATTGAACATTCCAAAAGGTGGACCAAACTTGGCCACCAGAAGAAAAACAAGAACCTCTCAGGATGATGGTGTGTGTTCCTGAGTTTCTAAATCGAACAGACAAAGTGCAGCATCCTTGCTTCCTCTCTTAGCTAGCCTTCAGGTCTTACTGCATGCTTCCTACTGCCCTGTGTTACACTTAAACTCCTTATACAGGGTCATATATGCACAGGCACTCACACCCGCACAAACACCAGGTACATGCACATTATGACATATACGCACATGTGCAGATTCGCAGTAGTCTAGTAGAATAAGGTGGTTGTGTGTGTGTGTGTGTGTGTGTGTGTGTGTGTGTGTGTGAAGCTATGAGATAGCTTCTCTTTGTGCACTTTGTAGATTTTATATCTCTGCCACCCACACAGACGTTTGACCAAAAAACACTTTTGTACGGAAAAAAAAATAATATTCTCAGTCACCTGCTGGATAGAGGTTTTCTTTTTCCTCTTGTTTCTTTTTAGCGGTTTTTAGGGTACGGTGTAGGGCAGAGCTCTTCCAGAATCAAGTGTTTTTTAGCATTAGACAAAGGGTTACAACATCATACATACAGTACACACAACACAAACACTTTTCTCTTCCTTTGTCTACTTTAATGGAGCTCATTCCTCCTTTGAGCCTTTTTCTGCTTTCCTAATCAGATGGTTTCTGTTTATTCTCTCTATTGCTTATTGCTCTTCCCCTGCTCCCTGCCGTAGAGTAGATAAAGTATCAAAAGAGTAAAGTTCAGTCTTGGTGTTAAAAAAACAAACAATTTTTGATAAAGACCACTTAATATCAGTAGTTGTGAGAGATCATCAGAGTCCGCACTATTTCTCATAGGACGCTGTGTCCTTTTCTGATACCTTTCTATGTAAAGCATAAGGACTTGCAGACTTTTTTAATGTATTCGTAGTGAACGTTTAGGCAGACTGCATCTTCAGGTGCAGGTTTTCATCATCAAAATTATTGTTAGAGTAGCTGGTATGGTGTTGGAGTACTCCTAACCCGGAGAGAGCGCTGTGCTGCCTTTCATCCCAGAGAGGCATGCGAAAGAGACTTGTTTCAGAAACAGCACACATACACACAAGCACACACTCGACAGGCCGGCAATGTGCATATGAGTGTTTTAGAAATCCATAACCTACCAAGCAAGGGCATTGATTTTTCAGCACAAGGATTTTGATAGAAACAAGAATTGATGTCCCATTAGCTGAGTGTCTGTCTCTATTCTCTTTTTTGCTCTTCTCTCTCTCTCTCTCTCTCTCTCTCTCTCATGAACAACCATACTCATTCTTAACAAAACATATGTGACACAGAAAACGCAGGACAGATTAAGAAAAAGAAAAAGGAAAATGCACCTTGAAAGGTGAGTGCTGCCCCTATTTTGGTCATCTTAATAGGTTTGTTTTGTGAGTTATATACACAATATCAGGTTGCAATATTATACTTCTGTACAGAGATTTTTTTTTGGTTTGTTTTAACTGTTTCAAATTTTTTTCATTTGTTTGATTTAAATGGTATTAAATATTGAACTCATTTGAAATGCAACATGACTTTTTAAATTCTGCTTTAAAAAATGAAAGGCATGTCTTACATTCTTTTGTCATTTTATTCCCCTACTTCTTCCTCTAAAGTGCTACAAGTTGGGACCTCACTGTACAGTCATCACGAATGGTTTAGCAGAGTAGTTAACTATGTGGGTCAGCGAACTAGTTTTCCAACTTACCCTGCTGAACCGTATTCGATGACTGCCCAGCTTGTGTGGTTTGAACATCCCCATTCCACCCATTGTGTTCTCTTCCGTCACGTGTCTGTTCTTTTCCACCTCTGAGTGTGAGAGTATGCGTGTGTGTGCGTGGGTGCGTGCGAGTGTGTGCTTCACTTTGTGAAGCCATTTGTATAAAACAGAGGATGTGTGTTAGAGGTTACTTGCGTGAATGTGTCTGTTTTTTTGACATATTCTTTCTTTCATCCTACACACAACACTTGACTTGGCTATTATTATTCATGCAACACAAATACATAAACATGCACACCCCCACACCCACACATACAGAAATGTCTCTATTGTCATGTTAAGAAAGCATGTAGAATAAGTTTTGTACATCCAACACCAGAGACTTTTTTGTTCTCCAACCCTTTAATTTCAATTATTTTGGGGTTTTGTTTCTGTTGCTGCATGACGTGCTTGTGTTTTCAGTGGTACCTATTTTGCTGCAACATCTGATTTCTCCTTGGGTTTGGAACCTCGGGGCTACATGCACCAACACACACACCTTCCACCCTGACTGACACACCTTTCAGGTTCAGAGTTCCACCCCTTGTATTTTCTGCTTGGATTGTGAGCAGCACAGCACCTGGCTGAGGAATCATTTCTATGGATGTCAGAACCAACTGATTTCTTATTTTCAAACTCATTTTTCCAACTCTGGGTGAAAGGAGTGTGTTGGTGTGTAGTCCTGTGAGTCTCTGCTGTGTATCAAACCTGTGTATAAGTTCAGGGGTTTCAAAGCTACTAGTTGTGTTGTAAATATACCTTATCACTCAGTACCTCTGTACAATCTGTAAATAAGTAAAGGTTACATTTTTCTACTTGTGTGAGTCTTGTTTATCTATCTAAATTGTCTATCCATCTATTTATCCGTACATGTATTTAGCTAAATTACATCTTTCTTAGCAACCATAGCTTCTAACTTGCTCGATAAATTAACTTAATTTCAACTTGAAGAAATGTATTTCTTCTTCCTCCTATATATATTTTTTTTTTTTACGTATAATCTTTCCAGCAGATAGCTTAAAAATTAGTTTTTGGCTATCATACCTGCTAGTTATTGTGCTAAAGAGGCTTTTCTTTCAGTAATAATGCATTCTCTTTTAGCAATTTTGCTTACTAATAGGTTTGGTTGATTTAATAGATTTGTATCTATATTTTCAGGTTGATACAATATTTTGACTCTTTCTTGCTCAATTGCTTGCTAAACCTCTAAGCTATTTTGTTGGCTATCATGTCTGTTTGTCTTTACTATTTAAATGTTTCATTAGGTTCAAATCTCTGAGTCCCAGAATTGACACGGTCGCAATTTCCAGGCAGCAGGACTTTCTCAGCATGATCACATGACATCATGGTTTAACCAACAGCTGCTGCTCAGAGCAGCTTCTTTCCCACAGGCCCCTGCATTGGTGGGGGACCTGGATCCTTTTCCCTGCTGGTTGAGAATTCCTGGCTTTAAAATTGATTGGTCTACCATTTGCCAAACTGGTAACTGTATCCTGAAAACAAGCCTCAATGTAGCTTATCGAAGCACCTGCAGAAAGAATGTTAATGTTATCCTTAGAAGAAAAGCTGTCTGATAACCTGGACAAAGCCGTCCTTCTTCTCTGTCCAGAAGAAGACAAACCAACACACGTAATGTGTGTTAGTCAGAGCAGGACTCTGCCTCAACTAACACACACTTTCCCAGCCTCTAGCTTGAGTGGCCTGCCATTGTATAATGGTTTTCCCCTTGTTTCTTGAACTGGCCAAGGCTACCAGATTTTTCTTGTTGTTCATCGGGCACATTCTTTTCCACAGGATCAATCAAAGAAAAGGATATGTCTGGGCAAATTTAGGAAATTTAGGTTAGGATAACAATTCATTGTGGTTTAAATGGCCTTTTTGAATTGTTGATGCTTGAACTGTGTCAGACCACAGCAGCCCAGAGCAAGAATTGAGGATTCAAACTTTTTCTCCGCATTTTCCTTTCCCCTCTCCTCATTAACCTGCGTAAAGTAGGTCCAACGAGTCCTTAGAGATTGTTCACATTATCTTAGGTGCAAACAGAAAAAAACGAAAATGCTTAATGCTGATGCTAAACCTAAGGTAGCCGTCATTATTGATTCTGCAATGTTTATAACATAGCAGAATTGCTATGTTACAAACTAAGGTTTGTCTTCAACCAAGGTTAACTGAACTGTGATATTGTTGGTTAGTGGTTTCATTCAAATTTGTTCCCTTTCCCATTTCTTCAATAGTTCACAACATATTTGCAAACTAATCCTAGTGGGAAACTAATTTGGCCTCATTCAAAATTCCTTAAAATAATCGTGGTTCATACTGAACTGTGATGTTATTTTCTCATTTTAGTGCTTTTTTGATTTATTCTTATTTGTTCCTTTTCATCTTAGGTAGTTTATTAGTTAAATTATTATTTCATTTTTACTTAATTTGAAGTTTGAGTATTTTTGTTAAGAAATTATTATATTTTGCAGAGACATTGTCTGTGTTTATTCCACATATGTGTGCAGAGCATCAGTGGTTAACACAATCCTTCATCTATTGTTATTCAATACCAAACAGCACCAGGCAGTTATTCATAAAAAATAACTGAGACTTAAAATGATCTGGTAATCATGTGGTATCCACACTTGGTAATCAGGATAGAAATGACAAATTTTGTAAATAATTAACTTTGGCACTTAAATCAGAGTGACCCCCGGTTGGTCCTGGAGGGCCAGCGTCCTACATGTTTCTGTCCTGGAGGTAGTAACAACCAAAATACACTCAAATATTTCCCACACAAAGAACAAAACATTCAGGCTGTTGCAATAGTATGGTTTTAGGGTTAATGTTTATTTTACGATTATTAATAAATGACCACAATGTTAGATTATAGCTATTAGCCAAGCAAACAGGAGTTTGTGGGTTAATTTTCTTTTCTGCATTCTTTACACCTTCAAACTGTAGCTCACAGGCCACATGTTTTATTTTATTTTTTTAAGGTTTTATTGGCTCTGGTGGCCTTTATTTGATAGTGAATTGACAGGAAAGAAGAGAATGAGAGAAGGGAAGACTCACGGTAAAGGTCGCCAGGTCGGGAATTGAACCTGCGACGGCCACGTCGAGGACTGAGGCTTCCATATGTGCGCTGTGCTTAACCCCTGCGCCACCACAGCACCCCACAAAACGCATATTTCATTAATAAAAAATGTTATTGCCGTCTTACCTTGTGTGCCACATGTTCTGAACAGAAATATCAGTTCATCCAGAGTCAAGTTTGTACTTGACTCTGGATGAACTGATATTTCTGCCAAGGACAGCCTTGACTCAAGTTGAGAAAAGAAGGCAAGAAAAGGCTGTTTCTAGCAGGACATCCACAAAGCCAGTGTTTTCTTTCCGTACCCTTCTGTCCCATAGTTTGAAGCAAACCTTTCAGCTCCGGTGTTGGAGCTGAAAGGTTCCTGCTTTGATTGAAAATCTACCTTAGAAAACCATTTAAGTGTAGAAATGTAGTCATCCAGGTTGATGTTCAGAAGAGAGGAGAAAACAATAAATATATCATTGCACTTGACTTATTTACTGTATGGCTAGCTCGCTGTCTCCTTTTCTGCAGAAAAAAGTCACAATACTATTGTCAGGGTTCATGAGCACCCCCTGCCGTTTATGATCACTCCTCATATAGACACATCATATATCTAAGCTAAATAATTGAGAATCAGTACATAAATTAAATGTTTTTAACCTTTTTTTGGTTGCATACAGACAGGAGGAACATGCTCTGATCGAATGGCAGCCAGCGCAGTTAGCAAGAGGTTGCGCAATCTCTGTCTTCATAATGCTGCCTGTGTGTGCAAACAATATGTGTATATATATATGTGTGTGTGATCACTGTTCTAGTAAAACCCCCAAGAGATGGACGCTCTAATCTGAGTGGAAGTGGGACAGGAGAGGGGAGCAGAGAGTCGCATGTAGACACACGTTTTTATGTAAAAAAATAAAAATAAAAATTTGCACACAGGGAGGCTTGAGGATCTGAAACAAGCCATAGACCAGCTGCAGCCAGAAAAGAAGAGAGGGGAACAAAGATATGAGGAAAACTACACTTTTGTTTCCTTTGGATTGGAAACCTACCTAGAATTTACTACAGAGTGTCACTGGGCTGTATTGCTATGTGGTTCCGTTTATAAGTGTGCATGTTGCTTCCCCAGAGACAGAGTGTGAGAACCAGAGCGGCCTAATTCTTCCTGACGTGATCCATCTGCTCGTATCTAATGGACAGTGTAACGACACACTCTTTGACACAAGCCGTTACCTTCTATTTCATTTCTAGAATTTGGAGACCCCACATGCCCAGCTGTAATGCAATTACTGTTACAAATTGGAACATAATACGTGTAACCCCGCAGGAACATAATCATGAACACAAGCCTGTATTCACACAGATAGGTCGACTTCATCTCCTGGCTGCACACACATGAACATGCAATCGGCTGCTCTACCACATATAGCCATACTCTAGGGGTGTGAGATGAAGCAGATAAATGAAGATAATTAATTTCCTGGATTAAGAGCGTCTCCATCTGAGCAACCCCGCAGCTCAAGAGGAGTCAGAAGGAAAACAAGACGAGTAAGTTGGAGAAAAGTGGATGATGGAGGACTTAGAGGGTGATAGCACTGGCTCTGACAGGCCTGCTGTAGGCTGTTGGCGCTTCCCAAGACTCCAAACATTCTCATTAACCAGAGGCCAGCCTACACACTTAACACGTGTGTTTCTGCATGTGTGTGCAGCCTTGTATTATTGCTAAACCGTTTGATGATGTGCGTGTATCTGTGTGTTTGTATTCCTTACCTTGTAAGGTCCATCTTTCCAACAAATACTATGTTGTAAGGACCCTCTGCTCCTTACAACATAGGAGTCAGAGTCTATTTTTGGGTTGGGGTAAGAGTTAGGATGGAAGTGCTAGGTTAGGTTTAGGTTAGGCGATAGCATTGAAAGATAAATGAATGGATGTCAGTGGAAAGTCCTTGTGAAGATAGAAAAACATGCTATGTGTGTGTGTGTGTTTGTGTGCCTGTGTCGGAGATAGCTTGAAGAAGAGGGAGAGATACAGAGCAGCGTGGCAGCCTACACACCAAACAAACCTATGAAAATTCATAAGGACCTGGCGACGCCTACTCACAAATACTAAAAATACTGGAGTGAGTTGAGCCTAGTCATAAGAGAGGAAAGGGGAGGAAGAAGAGAGAGGAGATGAATAAAAAGAAGTGAGAGAGCAGCAGCAGAGGAGGAGGAGGGAGAAAAGACCAGATTGGTGTAACATGAACCAGGACAGAAACGAGTCGAAAGAGAAGAGAAATAATAGTTACATCAACTGTTTCCAAGTTGGAACATCTATTCTTGGGCTCCAGTGGCCAGCAACCACTTTATGTGAGAGTGAGTGTTTCAGCGTGAAAATCCCCATGTCTTCCTTTATGTTTTGGAGCTCGAATATAAGGAGAGAAAATGTTGCCTTTTTTTCTCTGCTTGGTGTGTGTGTGCATGCGTGCATGGGGCGGGTGTGCAGGCATATGTGTGTGTGTGTGTGGTGCAGTGGTGCACAATCACACTGATTTAATAGTTATTGACAGCAATTTACTGTCAAAACCATGTATGGAACAGAGCAGAGAGTCTAGGACAGACATCCACTTTTGATTCTGATTCAGCCTTTAGAGCTGATACACAGTCAAGTAGACTTTTGTCGCGGATGTCAGAACGGCTCCTTTCACAACTGAGATGGTGGACTTTTTGCAGGCTTTGGTAGATGTTGACAACTGATGTTTGATTGACAGTTCAGCTGCGTATGCAGAGTAGTGTAGTGTAGCTTTTAAAATTGGAGTTTCTCACCTGTCTGTTTACAGTGCCACTGCACCTCAGACTGTCAGGTGTGTGATAGTCAACTTATATAGGGTTTTTTTTAAACCGTTATATCATCAACAGTATTGTACCTCCACAGCTATTGTACAGTGTCCGCATCCTGTTTTAATTTAAAACGTTGCTAATTTTCCTCAGTCTCAGTGGAGAGGCTCAGATGGATTTATGCCAGATGATTCTACAATAATAAAAGTGTATGAACTTTTAAAAACAACCAAAAATGATGAAAATATTTTCTTTGGTTTTGGCCACGTTTTTCCTCACATTATGTCCAAGATCTGATCCTTTTTATTGAAATGTATGTTTCTGTTAAGCAACATATCTATAGGGATGAACTTTGCTGACATAAATACTCCAAAACTAAACCAGTACAACACTGACCTAAACATGGAGAAACTGTGATTCATGAGTAACACAGTACCCTGAATGTAACCCTCATGATTACATGGAACAGGAGTGGTCAGACACTAAACCTGATGACAGAACTTAAAGCACTTTAGAAATCAGTGAAACCAACAAAATACTTCAAGTGTGTTGCCTATGCAGTTTGCTTACACTATGCTATCAAGTATGAACTTAATAAGATTGGTTTAAAAAATGTCAAAAAGGAGCTTAAATAAAACAAATGTAATTGAAATACCTTTAATAGAGCTAAATACAAATTGAACAAGACCAATTTCAAGAAATCAGACGTTAGCTGAAACAGTAGCAACATATATTTTTAGGCCTTTTATAGCTCTCTAAAGACTGAATTTGCTTTACTTAGATACACTCAGTTCTCACCTCTTAAGAGCGAAATTGCTTTAGCAATTTGTGAAATTGTGAAATTGCTTAGCAATTTTTGAGTTTTTTTGCAGCATTCACTGTAGTGTGGCAGAAGGAGCTCCTACTGCACCTGCTGACTTCGTTCCCTGTCGTTTTGAAGTTTAAATTAGAGGATACCTTCCAAATTATTTCTTAAAAATACACCCAGAAGACAGAGAACATTAGCTCATGAAGTTTAAAGCCAGGGAGCAATTTGTCATTTCTCCACTTTCAATATCTGTGTTTGTTATTCATGATCTTAGAGCAGAACTAATCATAGTAAATTTATATTGTACATTAAATCAGAATGAACAACTCCATCACACTTTTGTTTAGCTGTTGTTTTGGTGTTTTCTTCATCAAGATTCCACCACATCAGTGGTTCCCAAAGTGTGGGGTTCACCCCAGTTCACCCCACTGACCCTGCATTGGCACTGCCCCCTGGGGCAGGGGGAGGGCTGATGAATAATAAAAATAAAAAAAGCTCTCAGGGAGCTGTTTATGTTTTAACCCCATTTTGCACAGCGGCTAATGTAGTGATGATAGCAAAGTTGAATATTGTTACAAATAAAAAAAAGAAATATGTTTGAAATACTGACAGCAAAGAAAACTCCTCTACAGTATAGAACTAAAAAAACAGTTACATAAAAGTGTTTCACTGTAAAGATGGTTTGTAGTTTGTTTTGTTGCAACCTGAAGAGTGAAATAAACTTCAGTGGAGTTTGAAAACAAAATATGTGCATAGGTTTATGTCTGGTTGAACGATGTGTGTGCCCAGTTGATTTTTTTTTCTTTTTTGGGGGGGATTTTATTGTAATCCATACAATAAAATGGATTACAATACAATTACAATTGTATGGATTTATTGTAATCCATACAATAAAATAGGGGGACCCAGAAGAAAATCTTTGGGAACCACTGCCGTGATACATAATTCTTTTCTCCTTTGAACTGTTAGGAGGAGCCAAGGCTCCCAGTTATAATCCCTCCTTACCCAAGAAGACCATCGCTGTCTTCTAGTCTCCTTTCTTCTAACTTTGCTCTTTCTGTAAAATCTATTTGAAATATATGGAAAACACAACTTGAGAACAAATTCTGCATAGAAATTTAAAAATGACAGAGTTCACAGATGCACAGGAAGTGAGGAGCACATGTATCCCCAGTCCTTTACGCCCATGTGTGCGCTGGTCTGTAACATTGATGTGTTTATAATAAAATAATCTTTTTGTTAATCTAAGCCTGTCTACCAGAGTCTTCACTTGTACATCTTAGAGTGGCAAATTTTAGACAACCAATAGCACTTTGATACACTTCACTTAAACCAGAAGACCTGAGTGACTTTGGAAGGTTAACACAATGATAACTGAGCTTTAATAGATACTGATGCTAAGCCATTCAGTGATTTATAAATTAAAACAAAGTATTTATCCTCTGAGCATGAGTGTTTGTCTCTGTATCTGTGATGAACTGCAACATTGTCTGGGATGTATCAGACCACTCACCTGACAGATGACAGTGTCTGACCCCATCAATGACCCTCCACCCCAAACTCTACTATTCAGAATGCAACACAGTGAATTTGGAAAATGAATTGCCTGAACAAATTATATAAATCCAGTGATGCCCACTGTTGGGTTTTAGCATAACGTCTCCTTAAGGTGCATTTCAACAGTATCTGCCTTGAATCTTTGTCCTTTGTTGACTTAATGTCAGGAGCTTTCAACATTTATTTTAGCTGTGGTCTGTTGCATCACCACACTGTAAACCCTAATAAGTTCACAGAACTCAAAAATTTTTTTTTTTAAAATTTTTTTTGAGTTTTCTCAACTTATGTTTAGGGAGTACTTCACTTAAAATTGTTAATATTTTCAACTCATAAAGCTTGAAATACACTCAAATATTTCTGTATTACTCAACTCATAATCTGGGGAACATCCACTCAAAATTAACCCTATAATGAAATACTGAAGTGACACCACAGTGACAATTTAACAATTTTTTATTCAATACAATGTACCTTTTAAAAGGCAGGAATCAGTCAAAACAAATTGTTTGTCATAAATTAAAACAAACTGAGCAGGAGATGACTCCAGCACCTATGATAAAATCTCACAAAGAATTCATGATAACATTCCAGATAATAAGTATAATTCATCCTCAACAACAACAATTATTACAATGTGGAGCCATTTAACACTGTTTAATACATTTTGGCATTTACTGCAACTTAAAAAAACAAACAAAAAACATTCAAATAAAGTTGTTGTTTCTACTGTGCTGTACTTCAACTGGCAACCTCAGGTAGAGCATCAAGGTAGGCATGAGGCAACAGAACATTAAATATGTACAGTGCATGAAATGAACAGTCGTTTCCCACAAGTTATTCAGTGCATAAGCTTTGAGCAATACGCCAATGTTGTGATATTTATCTATTAACAATCAATGTATTAAATCTTAGGCAGAAGGGAAAAAAATACTTCCTCAATACTCACTTCAACAAACAGTCCATTCTGAGTGATTCACTCATTGAACAAATCATTCTTCAGCGTCAGGAGACGCCCTTTCAGTGGTTTGTTGTCCTCAAGACACATCAAAACCTTTTGGATACATGTGAATCTAAGCTCAACATTCTTTGGATACTGTAGGTCTAACACATAGATGCACCCAAAGAGCAGGAGAAATGAGTCAGCCAGATTGTGGGGCCACTCAAGTATTTCGTCCTCCACACAGATGCTCTCAGGGCTGATCTGGGCTGCATCAGTAGTGTCATCTGTGACGACTGTCAGAAGAGCCACCGGAGTGTCAGTGAAGTCTGGACCATCTGCTGACTACAAAACACAAAAATGAGTTCAGTCCCTCAAGGATACAAATCATGATAATGATGTCTAGACATTACTGTCACTTAGCACTTTGGACTTAGATTGCAACTTAGCTACATATTTCACCAATTGTCTTTGCGTATGCTTACATCTTATGTTAGTTTCACACTTATCTGTTAGCATACTCTTTGTTTAGTGTAATTTACACTTACCTTTTAATTTATGCAATTTAATTTATGTCATTTCTACATGTCAGTTTGCAGAATAACAAGTAAACTCCACAAACAGATCCTATTCCAGAAAGGAGGTTCAACAAAGTTGAGCTCGTGCCTGACAACTATTAAAAAGCCACCATCAATGGAGCTCCGATACCGTGATTCACCATGGCAACATGGGAGAAAACAGGAAGCAAACATTTTCTGGAGGGACAACACGTCCACTGAGAGTTCAGAGTACAGTTAAAGTTTTATTTTTATCAGACCAGTGCTGTGTGTCTGTACCTTGGCATGTTTCGATGACTTCCAGCTGATTTATGCAGGGTTAAAATCAGCTGGCAGACACGTCACAGTAACACCAGGTGACTTCTGATGAAGTTTGCAGGAAGTAATCAAAACATGTCAAGCACTGGTCTGATAAAAAATAAAACTTTAAGTATAATCTCTTGTAGACCAAAGGAACCTGTTTGGAATATCAGAGTCCAGAGTTTGTTGAACCTCCTTTCTGGAATAGTCCTCTGGAATGGATAACAGTTTTTCTCTCATCTCAGGGTTCACTCCAAGTTTTCACATAACCTGCTTTCTGTTTCTCCTAGAGTTCTTTAAGTGATGCCATATGTTTAAGTTGACTGAATATCTAGGCAAAGGGATTGATAGTGAGGCCAGTACACTTACGTTACAGGTCCTGAAGAACTTGGAGGCATCTTCACGCTGATATGCAGGAAGTGCACGAAGGATGAGGGCCCATCTCATATTCACATCATGTTGTTCCAATGGACAAAAAATATCCATTATAATATTATTATTATTATATACATAGCAAACATTTTTAATCCAAATTAATAACTTTATATTGTAAATAATAACTCAGAGACATGCTGCAAAACATCTAAACATTGTGA
This sequence comes from Phalloptychus januarius, assembly GCA_902982915.1. Classification (NCBI taxonomy): domain Eukaryota; kingdom Metazoa; phylum Chordata; class Actinopteri; order Cyprinodontiformes; family Poeciliidae; genus Phalloptychus; species Phalloptychus januarius. The sequence goes on from CADWAE010000061.1 coordinate 345,934, forward strand.
ATAATTTAGGACAAAAATCTGTAATTTTGTTTTTTACTCAAATTAGTACACTATTTTCAAAACTCACCTATTGGCCCCTGTCTGATGGTGAAACGCTGAGTCTCTGTAGAACTCTGTACCCCGATATCTGAACACAAGATGTGCACAAAGACGATTTATTCATTTTCCAAAAGTTGTTTGAAATAATACATAATGCTAAATATTAAAGATTAAATATAGTAATCACACAGTATATTACAGTACAAATGGAAATGTTAAAAAATGAGCAAGATAGTGATTAACAAGCAAAGCATCAAAATTGTGATTCAATTATTGATGGTTTTTTATCGCCATAGTTTTTTTTCGGCAGGCATTCAAAGTTCCAGTTTTCATCTCCTGAATGGCCAATCTGTATTACGTATATTTAAATACCGTAACGTTATTGGCACACAGGTAGAGAAAAAGCGCGGAGACTGCTGAGCCAAACAGGACGAATTAAAAAAACTGCACACAAAAATCCACGAAGCAGAAACCGTGAAAAGTGAACCGCGTTATAGCGACGGTTCACTGGACTCAGTACGGAGGCACATTACCGGCGAACAGTGGAAACAACCGGCAGAAACCGGAGGGCAGAGATAACATTGTGCTTCAAACCATAGACATGAATATGCTTTAAACCGTTTCCAACTCATGGACCCAACTCCACTGTCAATATCCCGGGCAAACATGCATTATGGGAAATGTAGTTCATCCAGGAAACCCGCTGAAAACGTTACACCTTTTAAATTAAAGTAACATAACGTATTTGTCACATTCAACAACTCCTGAAGTTACAATAACACACATTCACTGTGCACATTATACACATTTATTCCCAGCTCCAAATTTAAGACTATTTGTCGGAATACAGTTTTAAAAATCAAACAAAAAACGTTAGCTTACTTACTAAATGAGCGGTGATGATAAGACGGCGCTTAAGACAACGAGGGCAATAAGAATGAAAACACTGAGGTGGTGGTGGTTTGAAGCGGCGGGGTGGGGGGTAAAAATGTACGGAGCCCCTAAGGGGACATGGAGGAAAAAAAAAAGGAACGAAATCCCGACTTACTTTCTCGAGATCCCGACTTATTATCTCGAGATCCCGACTTTTTATCTCGAGATCCCGCGAAAAAAAAAAAAAAGTCGGGATCTCGAGATAATAACTCGGGATCTCGAGATAATAAGTCGGGATTTCTTTCCTTTTTTTTTTCTCCATGTCCCTTTAGGGGCTCCGTAAAAATGCGCGTTGCAAACAAATAAAAAGAAATTAAACCGAAGTCCACATCCTCACAGGTTGGTCAAAACTTCTCCGCATCGAGGCAAATTCAAGATGGCTGACTCATCTTACCTCAGGGAGAGATAAGCCCCAACCCACCAGAACGTCATGACACTCTGGTTATTAAAACTTTTGAGTGTTCCACACAAATTAGCTAGAAAATTTTGAGCTCTATTCAGTTAAAGTGTCATAAATGTCAACAGAGCTCAAAACTTTATAGTTTGGTCAACTCCTTAAGGACATTTGACTGTTGTGAACTATTTAATCATGAGCTGGTACGACTGTTGGGGTTTACAGTGCAGTGAGGTTAAAGTACACTGTAGATTCGGCAAATAAACTCTGCTGACATTTATTGCACCTCCTAAACATCTAGATGTGTCACTGAGAACTTGTCAACTGATGTTTGTCCATTCTGTAGGACACAACGTCCCTGAAAGAAAAAAAGTTTTGTTTCTTTTACATTGTTGTTTTTAGCACACACAAATGGTGCCCCAATTACTCCTCAATAGCTTAACTCCTTGCATCCTATCAGCTTATTTGTCGGGTTGGAATCTCCCAACCCGACAAGCGTCTCAACCCTCTGTCTCTTCATCACTCACTCACATTCAGTCCTAAAGATTCGTATCTCTTCTACCCAGACTTACCTGACGGCATTAATTTTTTCTTCAAGCTTTTTATGGGTACCAACCAGCTGTCCCTGCATTTGTCACAGCTTTATACCCATGCTTTTCAACGTGTGCAAGAGGCAAGAACCTACAGGCAATACTCAGCAACTGCTACTTACAACTACTTAAAGCAGGTCTCATCAGCAGATACATCCTCACTTTGCGCTCCTGATATCTATCCACCTCTATAGACCGGATGTTAGAATCACTTTATGTTCCTTTTAGCCTTCTTTGGCTTTCTTTATTGGTCAGAATTTTCTCCAACTTCATCCAAGCACAATCTTTTTATTCATTCATTCCTTTCTGACATCTCCATCCACAGTCATGACATCCTGATTTTCACTCCCCAAAGAAGTAAAACCAATCAGTTTGCCGTTTCTTTACCTATTTATCCTTTCTGTCTTAATTCTTTCCTCAGCCCATATGAGACCATCTTTAACTATGTTCAGTCCAGCTTTTCAGCAGACGCTTCACCCTGAGGATCCACTCTTCATCACAGAATCAGGAAGTTGATTCTGGTTCTCTGGTCATCTCTGTCAAGTCCTGTTGAAGTCAGGCATCTCTCCCGATCATTATTTGATGTTTTGCATCGCAGCAGCCTCCTCCGCATCCAGTCAGGGGACCTTAGATCATCCCTGGTCATGCCTGGCGTACCGTTCATACATCCACAATAATCTCAGTGATTTATGTCAAGCTCACTTTTTCCTCTGTTCAAATTAAATCAGACTCTTTTGGGGATCCTATGTGGGCTCAGGAAAACAGGAGGAACTCTTTCCCAAAGACAAAAACCCCACGCAGAATCTTGACCTCCCAACCCGTCCAGCATTCTCCTCGGTTAACCTCATTCATTCCCCTCATCCGTTCATCTCCTCTTCTTTCTATCTCTTCATCCCTGCACCCCTCCATCCCTTCTTCCCAATCCCTCCATCCATTCAAACCCTCATCGTCTCCTAGAGAAGATGGCTGATGGCATCGACCCACACTTCAACCTGGTATCTGTTTGCACAAAGGCAAACATTTGGTAAGGTTACATTTAACTGGTTTAAGAAAATCAAACATTCTCCAATGTGAGAAATCCTTTGAGGTTGTCAAGTTTCTTGCTTGTTCAGAAGTTGTTAGTCATTTACATATGATTACTAATTACAGGCTTCACAGTGGCACAGTTGGTAGAGCTGTTGCCTTGCAGCAAGAAGGTTCTGGGTTTGATTCCCAGCCTGGGGTCTTTCTTTATGGAGTTTGCATGTCCTCCCTGTGCATGCGTGGGTTCTCTCCCAGTACTCCAGCTTCCCCTTACAAAAAATCCCATGAAATTCACATGTGAAAGTCACATGTGGTTCACACCACTTTTTAAATGTGTGAATGATGTGATTATGTGACCCAAATGGGGGAAATGGGAATCACATGTGATCACGTGAATTTCATGGGATTTTTTTGTAAGGGTCCTCCTACGGTCCAAAAACATGACTGTTAGATTAATTGGCCTCTCCAAATTCTCCCAAGGTGTGTGCACGGTTATCTGTCTCTGTGTTGCCCTGTGACAGACTGGTGACCTGTCCAAGGTGACCCTGCCTCTCACCCAGAATGTTAGTTGGAAAGGCACCAGCACCTCCTGACCCCACAAGGGACAAGGGTGTCAGAAAATGGATGGATGGATTACTAATTACCTATGGAATCTTTTGTGTCCAGATGTGATCTAATCATTCAGTTCACAATTTAAGTTTTATTATTGGAATTCTGCTAATTAAATATTTTCATAGTATATTTCAATCATTCCTGTCATAGACTCTAGGCTCCCTGAAAAGAAGAAATTACCTTTCAGAGAAAATATAAACATGTTTTCTCTGACTGATTTTACTTTTAATGCATATTGATGCATCACATTAATCATTTATAAGCTTGTCACGTACAAGAGGTGTACTGTCTTTGTTTGTGAACATTAGTGAACAGACAGCATCATTAAAACCAAGGTGCAAAAGCTGTAGATAATTTTAAAGGTAACAAAGCAATTCACCATGTTGTGAGCAACTCTTGAAGCATGACTAAGTAGTGAGCATATTATTCTTGATTATCTAACACTTAGTGTTTTTTTCATACTTTACTTGTATTGTAAAAACAAGTAAAACTCATAGAGGTGAGAGGGAGTTTAAGGAAATAAAGTGTCAGAAAGGTGGCCACCAGATGTCAAAGGAATGTTTATTGTTTCCAGTCACCGGAAATTAAAATCAATTAATTAATGAGGTCATAAATCACTCCATCAATTAAATTGTGTCATAAGAGTGTACATATATATCTCTGTGCAGCTTCATCTTGCACAGCAACATACAGCCTTAGAAAACAGTTCTTGACAAATAAAGCAATAATCTGTTATTTGTTGTATAGAACATATTCTGAAACGGCTACAGTCTTTCCAGACTTCATGGAGGGTTTTGAATTTGACAGATTTTCAATAAGTTTCACCCACATATTTTATTTAATATTAATTGACTTCTTAGACAGCAGTGAAAGAGAAAATTAGAGTTGTACAGCAATATTGCAACAATCTCTCACTATTTCAGTGGTTCTGTCTGAGTAAACAGAATACTCAGACAGACAGAGTATTCTGTCACATTACAAGCACAAAAATCTATTAATTTTATTGAACTTCATTTGATAGGCCAACACAAAAATAATTACATAATTGTAAAGTAGAGAGACAAGGTTTCTCAGAGATAGAGTTGTAGAGGAGTCTACTGCAGTGTTAAGATATAAAATAACATCCCAAACGTTTAACATCTGGCAGAGCATTCACCTGCAAATCTAACAAAGACACAAATTTGTTAAAATAACAAATTTTGCTGGGAAATATATTGTCTCAGAAATTAAACGATTACATTGTTTTGGAAAGATTTACTATTAATATAATGATAATATATTAACTTAATGCAAGTACACCCTGTCAAAGATTAAAAATGCCTTTCCAAACAGCATCTTACACAAGACCTGGAAGACATTTTAACTATCCAATAAATAAACCAAGAACATATAAAATAGATTATGAAGTCTCTGTAAACACAATTGCCCTTCAAATATATTAATTAGGCTTTCACAAGGAAAAACAGTCAATACTGTGTACAGGATGTCACATTTTTGCAGCATATTTTAAAATGGCGGCTTTTCAATGAGATTAAAGGGCAGCATCGTTTTAGCAATTAAGCTAACTGTCTTAGTGCTCATTATTTTGCTCAGACCTCTTTGTATTTAGTTTGTCGATAAAACATCTCAGTGGTTGTGACAGAAGCAGCTCATTGGTTGTAGTTTTATTTTTTTTCCAAGCTGGGAAAAAAAGATGGATACGTTTTAGGTGCAGCCAATGTGACTGAGCTAGTTTGAATAGGCAAAAATATCAGTTTCATTATGTGTAAAACTGGTCGTGATGCACACCAATGGCATGACAGATAAAATGTTTCAGAAAACCTTTAACTCACAGGAGAATTTCAAGTTAAGAAATTGGAAAACATTGTATCCTTTACTTGATCTTTACAGCGATGCAGTGCTTTCTGTTGGCTTCTCCCACAACATCCCAACAAAATACAATGAGACCTATTCATGAGGTGATACAATGACATTCTTTAGATCAGATATCCTAATTTTAATAATGTCAAACATCATATTTTAGCCAACATTTCTAACTGTCATGCAAGGCTTTGAGTCTTGCTGTAGAAACCACCCAGCACATCCACCTTTCCCCTCCTTTTCTATTGGCTTTAGTAAAGGCTGACAGATGATGTGTGACACTGCAGTCTGTCACTCAGCTCAGCTTGAGCAACAAAAGCATCATGGCCTCTCTGATAGTCAACCATAAATCATATATAAGCATGGAGTGGAACGCTTTCACTTGATTAATGACAACTAGTCTTTGTCTCTCACTTGCACACATAAACAGTCCACAGTTATGCTGATGGCTGTTTGACAGTCAGGGCACTTTTGGTTGTGAGAATAGATGTCAAACAATTAGAGTAAATTTAGGTTTAATAACCTTGATAATCACAACACTAATGCCCCGCCCAGCCGTTTACTAATAGTGGCACAGCGTTGGTGTCCTAACAGAGGCTTTCCACCTAACTGCTGCCTGCTGAGGAATACTGGCAGGCAGAAACAAGGACTTACACAAACTCTACTCTGTCTGCATCTCGGTTGGCCTCTCTATGTTGAGCACCCATATATGTGAGAACTGCAGCTCTCAGACTTCAAGTCGTTTTGTTGTGTTTGTTTTATTTTGTCTCGTCTATAAATGATGAAGCTCCAGGCAGGAGAGAAGGAAGCACTCAGCCTAACCAGGAGGGAAGTGCTCGCCGGCGGGCAACGTCCCCTCGCCATCCGCCACCTCCCCCTCAACCCATAGACGTCCCATGACAGACAAACTAGGCCAGCTCCTGCATGTGTGTGTGCCTGAACTGAGTGATGACATGTCCTGGCATCCTAAAGGATCCACTGTGTTCTGTGTTGCTGATGTGTTATTTATGGTTAGAGGTGTAACAAGGTATTTTGTTAGTTCTTGTGGGCAGTAAGGTCATTGTTTATTGCTCTGCTTATTGGTTTGAATCGACATAAATCTGACCGAACATCTCAGGAACCTGGAAAATAACATTTTAATCACTTCTGATCTCGATTCTGATTCATCTTGAGGTTGCACTGCAAGAAAATCTTATAAATATTTTATAGTCCAGAAAAAAAAAAATTTTAGGTTGCCTCTTCTGAAAAAGAGGTAGGACACAATTTCAATAATTTTTTTTGTTTTGTTTTTCAAATGAAAAACAAAACAAACAAAGAAAGAAATGTGATACTTATTGTCATGTGGTGTACAGTTCAAAGTATATATTTTAGTTACATATATAAATCTGAGAAATGTGGTGCCAACACCTGAAACAGGAAAACTTGCCCATTGTTATTTGCAAACCAGCTCAAATTCAGTCAGGTTTGATTGGAAATGTTCAACTTTCGCCATGAATTCAAAGTTGGATTTGGATCTCAACTTTAATTTAATTTAATTGGGCCATTCTAACATAAAAAACCTTTGGTCTCATCAGTTCTGTAGTTCTAGCTGTATGTTTAGAATGATGATCCCTCAAAAGCCTTATTCACCTGCAGCTCCGTCTCTTCTAAGCAAAAAAGTAAAAAAAAAGTATCCTCATAGCACAATGGTACCAACAAGCTTCACAGACTTCTAGGCAGAAGCACATTTTCACCCTCTTGCTAACAATAACTTGGACTGTTTAACTGATTTCTCATATTGTAACTGTGTTGAGATGTTGACCAAGGATCACTGTGTAACAAGGCTAAGATGAAACGGTTACCATGAATCTTCCAGTGGCTTCACTTTCTACCTTCTTTTAAATCAAGTCCCAAGAAGCTGATTAGAGGGTTCAGATTTGCCTCTTCAAAGCTTACTTCATTTTTTCATTATGTAATCATGTGTGGATTTTTAAACAGCAGGAATTCAGGCACATTCATGCCCACACACAAACAAAACACCCAGAACAGCTGTGACACAAAATAGCCACAAACTCCGCTTCTAATCACCCAAGTCTGCTCTTCTCATTCTATGTGTCAATTTTTGACTGTTTTACATTCATCTGTGTCGTTTCACTAAATTCAAATGTCTTTTTGTGTACCGTTATAGTTCTTCTGAGTCTCATTTAGGTCATTTTATGCCTCATTATACATTTTGGGTGTAATTAATGCTGCTTGTGTCTCATTTGAGCCAATTTGCATCTCTTTATAGTCGCTTCATGTTTCATTTTTGTATTTGGGTCTTGTTTTAGTGTATTTGTGGCACTTACATCACTGCTTAGAGGGTTTTCATTATGTGTTTAAATGTAGCTTTTTTGTGCTATTGTTGCCAGATTTCTAATATTTCTTGGTAAATTGGACTAAAACCTAGAATCTAAATTCTATGAACTAAAGTTATTGGTCATTCATGCTGTGAGCTATCAGTTTGATTTCTTGTTTTATTTATGTGCATTTTTTTCTCAACAAAACACAACAAGACGTATTTCATCTACTTGTCAAAAAAATCCTGTGGCATGAGCACCTCGATACCACAGATTCTGTGTGGTAATGCCTCTCGTACTTTTTTTTTTTGCAAGTGTTAAATTTTTTTTTATCTCATGCTACTCTATGAGATGAACTCTTTTAGAGTTGACATGCTCTGACACTGCTAATTTAACATTTGGGATTTTATGGTGTAGGTTATATTTACAGGTTTGTATGAGAATAGATCAAAAATGTATTCTGAACAGTTTTCATATAATTTGTTTATTCCAATTATAAATGACACCAATAATCTCTACTTTGCATTTCATAAAAAAACTATTCCTTCCATCAAAAAGGAGTGAAAAACACAAGGAGAGCAATGCTATATTTTCATGGTGTTTTGTATTTAGGACCCACCATAAACTAGTTATAGCAAATAAAATTATTCTATTTTCAGTAAGATAATGATAAAAAAACAAGTAATTAATAAAAAAAACATCATTTACTTTAGAAAACTAATTTGATTTATTTAGTATTCATCCAAAAATCCCTTTTTAACTCATTTTTCTAAGTGTGAAAATGAAATTGAAACAGCACTTTATTTAAACCCTTGTCACATTTAAACAGGATTTTCAGTTAAATAAACCAGCTTCAAACTTTCAGCCACGTTAACCCGAGCAATGAATTATTGAGCTGTGACCACAAAGATGTTCCAACGTCATGTTTTCTTTTTTTTTGTTGGGGTGAGCATCGCTGCTCTTTAACCATCACTACCTCGCTTTTTAGAGCGTGACATGGCCAGGAAGAAAAGCCTGTAAGTTTAGTGTACAAGAAAAATCTTTGTACAAAATTGTATTGAATTAGTCTCACACTAGGAGAAAAGGGCAAACTGGGCGGCACAACAGGAGGCAGAGAGCACAAAGCATTTCTTTTTTAAAAAAAAAATAAAATAAAAATACTACTGGGCCAGATAGATGTTTCCTGCTGGCTTCTCAAGCTGGGTATGGATTACCAATTGAAGCCTTCCAACTACCCAGCACCCATTATCTCATTTAAAGAAACAAATTTCTGACTTTTATGTTGCTAGAGAAGCTTAAAGTCTGCATATGTTTTAGATTTTTCTTCGTTTTGTAGCTCCTTGTCTCTGTCCACAGTGCTGATTGAGGGGCGGCCAGCAGAGCTGGAATTGTCCAAGGCGTTTGAGACACTTCATTCTGACTGTAGATCAGGTGATGCTGAGGAACTCTCATCTTGAGTGATAGCTTTCTGACTTTATCATAGACACATCATTTCTTTACCAGAAGACACAGAATTTGAGTTCTGGCTCTTATTAATTCTGGACTTCTGATGACTCATCTGGACTGCTCTTTTACAGTTTTTGTGTTTTGGGGAGCCCATTATGAGTTAATGTAAATTTTCACCACAGCTACACTTTGGTTCTGTTGGTCTCATTGTTGCTGCTGTTGGTGTCCTGAATCATCCAATCGTCCCGTGAGCAGGTTAGGGTCTGAGCAGTGATCTGAGCAGAAATGAAGCTAATATCTAATCAGGATGAATATAGTTTTTAGCAGTGACTCCACATCAAAAAATCTAATCTAACTCTTTACATCCTTTTCTGTCTGCGTCGCCTTTGATTTTCATTTTAATTGATCTGCCAAATGTTTTCTCACAAAATATGATTGGTATAAAAATGATTTGCTTTGCAGCATACACAGCTTTAATGATGAGAAGCAGCTAGTGTCTGTGTGGCTCTATCTGCAATAACTGGGTGGCTGCTACCACCCCCAATATCCAGTAAAGAGGATGACAGGATTTCAGTTGTCTGAGTCTTTAAGTTAATCCTTCATACAAACAGTTTTCAAGCCTTTGTCTTTGCTTGATTTGCATAAAGAACAAGGGTCGACTTGCTGAGAGACGTCAGCCTCCCACACTGACATCTGTCGGAGAGGTACACAGTTTTTCAGCAATAGAGGAAACAATAAGCGAGTTGAGCAACATGGTTCAGCAGTTGTTTGCCAGATTCAATAAACCCATTCACAGCAGATATCTTGGCTTGTCACCGCATAAAAAGCGCCGGTGTAACTGATAATGATAAATGAACAGATTCCAGGTCCTACTACCCAGCTGTCTGCTCCCATGACACTACTGAACAATGTTGGGTCACCGATCCAAAAAACAAGTCAATATGTCAACACCGATTTCCTAAATATGCTTCACACTGGTGTCAGTTGCCATTGTAATCACAGCTGAGTTTGTTCCAGATGTGACAGCAAGAAAGTTAAAAGTCATTTTATGGCAAAGACCCAGTAAGTTGGAAAAAAAAAAGATTTAAAAAACACAACTACTTAAATAGTTTATTTACAAACCTTATTGCAGTGCAGAGGAATCAAAAAACATTATTGAGGGCTGAATAAAAACTACAGGAAGTGTCTAACATGTGAGTCATAAGACCACCTGGAGGGATTGATTATGTTTGCCATTTAGGCTGACATCCAGCTCAGCTGGAAACGTTCAGACCACAAAAAAGCTTACACTTCAGCCAAGAGAATGGTTCTGCATTTAAGCAATCCTTGTAATTGCCATTGTAGAAGGATTCATTGGACTGCAAGCCACAATGAAAGTTTAAGTTTTTTTTGCATGAATTTCTATAGAAGCTAGTGTTCTACAGCAGCAGAGGAGGATGAGCTTAAGGTCATTTTATGGAGTGGTATGTTGATAACAAGAATATCTGATTTTTCTGTACTTCTGTTTTGATTCAATTCAATTGAAACCCTTTTTTTCCCTAAAGGGATATTAAATGTTGTTGTAACATATTATTAAAGATTCTTCAGAGAGTTATTGTCAATGGTGATGGTTGTTGGAAGGAAAGATCTCCTGTAGCGGTCTGTATTACATTGAATTTGAATCAGCCTCTGACTGAAGACACTCCATTCTTCTGAGACATTCTCATGAAGAGGATGATCAAGGTGTCCATCATTTTCTCAATTTTATGTAAAATTCTTCTGTAAGGAGTCATTTATCTTTTCCTGTGTTTATTGCCACCAAGGGACGTATTTCATTTTGAGTTCTGAGTATGTCCCAAGGGGGATGGGGTTATTTAAGGTCAAGGGGAATTCTGTTCAGGTGTTGCTAATGGGAAGAGGCAAAAGCTTTTCTACTGTGCTTGGTTTTGATTTACGGCTGATTTATGTGGTTCTAAGTTGACAAGACAATTAACATTCTTCAGAAAATGATTTATGATAAATGATATCATTTATCATTCAGTTTGATATTATAAGTCAAACTGAAGTTTGCGTACACCAATCACAAGGAACAGAATCAACCAGTATTCTAAAATACAGAATTTTAGCCGCTACACCTTCTTTGCATTGTCATCTTCAGAGGTGCCTTCAGAACCAGCCTTCTTTGTCAGCTTGTTCTGTTGTGATGATTACTACTGCAGGGGAAGGGTTGTAAGGCCGGCACTAGTGAGAAATTGTTGAGCACCAGTTTGTTCAGTGAATACCAGTGGGTCAGGTGTTGGACCTCCTCTCTGAAGAGGGTCTTATCATTATCTGCACCTTATACCACCGTAGTGGGTCTGATAACATATACTTTACATTATGTTCATCAGTTGTATTTATGATCTCATTTGTCGCAGTGCCCTCCTGCTGGCTAATATCAAAAACAATTTCTTAGAGTCATTAAACTACATATCCTAATAGCAGAGTATAGGCAAAGTATCATGACCAAAATGATGACTGTACAAACAGAAAGTGGACAAAATAAACAGCACCCAAAAAAAGCAATTGATGAGATGGTAGCATCAGATAAATCAATGATGAAAAAACAAATTGAGGATCTTTGAAGGTTAGCAGTCAATCATTTTATCATCTTATGAAGTATAATAATTGACAGCTCTGTAAAAAACACCCATATAAAATCCACAATAACTGTCGTTTTACACAGTCACAGACAGATTGTCTCAGAATGGAGACCCCACACCGTCACTCATACATTCACAGATAATACTTGTCTCTGCTAAGCATGGCTGCTGTCATCTAAGGTGTGGCTTTATTAGATTCAACTACATCCTGCTTCTACCTACTGAATCATCATTTTATTGTGCTGTTTATTCATACTGCTTGACTGCAATTTAAGTTTTACAGCACATTGTGACTTTTATGTCTATGAAAATCACTTTAGAAATAAACTTTGCATGCTGTACTCCACTGAGTCTCAATGTTTTTAAAGGATAAGCACCATATCAGGAAACTAATGTTAATCCCACAAGAACAGCAGCAGAAGAAACACAGATGAAACTGGAAACAAAACGTAAATAAGGGAACCTAAAAATGCTCCTTAGCATGAAAAATATGTTTCTTTTTGCATCAAAGAGCTATGCTGTTTGTAACCTCCACAGTGCTGCAGTTGGTAGCACTACTGCCATGTAGCAAGAAGGTCTTGGGTTCAAGTCCCTGCCTGAGGTCTTTCTGCATGGAGTTTGTGTAACCGGATCCTTTCTGCGTTGTGCTTGGTTTAGATAGATTGGGCCGTGACACGGTGTGTCTTTAAAGCGGATTGATTCTGACGAGAATAACAGAAATAATCGTGTTACAGCTGCCTGCTCCAAGTCCTACACAAAACAAAAGTACATAGCAAAAATTAACTTAATAGATCTAAAATAAACTGAATGTATTCAGATGAAAAATAAATAGCACACACCTCTCCCGCAGGACAACATGACAAAAAGGGGAGGGTCTAAGGGTCACAAACAATTTAAAAACAATACCACAGAAGAAGAAATAAAAAGGAGGGGCTTCCGATCTTAAAGTAACACGGTTAAAACAATGACATAGGGGTGTATAAGTCGGGTAAAGCACAAATAACCAAAACAAAATACATTTTGTGTAATTATAACAAAATAGAAGTACAACCAGGTTACATTCACCCCCCTAGAATTACACAAAATGAAAAACAGTTAAAAGACACTCAGTACCAAGTACAAGATAGTTTTTTTTTCTCTGCAACAATGTAACGCATCAGCATAACAGCTACCCTACAATAAGGTCAGGAGACTAGAGATCGCTCAACGCCGAGCAAAATCTCACGGTATCCAATGGACAACAAGAGGTACCTTTTACACCCCCCATAAACATATACAATAAACATATAGATGGTACTGAAACTTATGCAAACCAAGAGAAAGACAATCCTAGTCAATGGAAGGAATCCTATAACAAAAATTTGGACACTCACACATCAATAACAGGCTGAACATTATCCTTATCGTAAAGTGCCTCAATGACAGCCATGGACTCTATCAAGCGACAAACTGATTTAATAACCCTCCCAAAGCGTGAAGTTAGGCGGCGAACAACATCCCCTCCCACACTGTCTGGAGGATGAACAGAGCCAGCATCATCAGGAAGCTGAGGTAAGGAACCAGCAGTCGCCAGTACTGAAGTGTCCTTATAGGAGTTTTCAGAGTCATGAGGCAGGTCACTATTTGCAACTGATGGAGCTGAGGACACATCCTGAACCCATGAGGCAGTACGGTCCTCCCCATCACTGCAGGACAGGGAGTCAGGTAGGGAAGGCTCAGCAGGAACAGCACTAGGGGCCTCGGCAAAACATTCTGCTCCATGTAGATCAGAAACCAAGGAAACACTAACCACACTGTCAGTGTGGCGGATCACATTGCCATCCAAGGTCATTCCCACAGGTAAAAAGTTCACATCAAGAAGGAGGTTGCGGTGCACCACACGCCATGACGATCTCTGATACGATAAATGTGGAGAGCAGGTTTGGATGCACCTACCATGTACATCACAGGCTCCCATTTATCAGAAAGCTTCCACTTCCCTCTGGCTCCCTTGTTCGCCACCAGGACCTGATCACCAACTGAAAGAGGGTGACCCTTGGCTCTCTTGTTGTACTGGTCACATTGATGTTTCTGCTCTGCACTGGTGCTCTTCTCAGCCGTTAGCATAGCAGCATGCAGATCTTCAACCAGTGATTTGACGTAAGAGTGGTAGTCACAAATGACAACATCATGAAGAACGTTCCGAAAAACAAGGTCAACAGGCAGCCTGGGAACCCTCCCAAACATCAGATAGAACGGTGCAAAGCCAGTGGTCTCATGAACTGTGCAGTTGTAAACAAAAGTCAGAGACTGGATCATCTGGGGCAATTTATGCTTCGAACGTGGAGGAAGAGATCTCAACATGTTGCCCAGGGTGCGATTGAATCTCTCTGCAGTCCCATTACCCATTGGGTGGTAGGGTGAGGTGTTTACTGACACCACTCAACTCCAGAAGCTCAGCAAGCAGCTCACTCTCAAAATTTGAGCCCTGATCCGAGTGAATGCGCTGAGGAAAGCCATAAATACAGAAAACCCGATCCCATAACTTCTTTGCAACTCTCTTAGCAGTTTGATCCTGACATGGGAAAGCATGTGCTAACTCTGTGAAGTGATCAGTGATCACCAGAACATCCACGGACTTGTTGTTGCTGTCCTCAGCTGACCAGAAATCAATACACACCAGCTCCATCGGAGCACTGGTTCTGATATTCTCCAGAGGGGCCCTCACAGCAGGCTGTGGAGTTTTACTGAGGACACATCTGGGACATTTTCTCACATAATCTCGCACATCTCTCTCCATGTCATGCCAAAAGAAGCGATGACGAGCCAAGGAGAATGTTCGTGGCTGGCCCTGATGACCTGCATTATCATGGACACCACTCAAAACCACAGACTATAAAGCATCAGGGACCACAAACTGGAAGCGTTTACCTTTTGTCAGAGGGTCTTTTATTACATGGTCAAGAACACCATTCAGCAATGTTAGTTTATCCCACTGCTTCAGAACTTTTAAAACCAGTTGGTTTTCACCAAAGCGTTCCCACCTTGATGGACGGCATCCCCGCTCAACATACAGGACAACTCTGGAAACAACAGGGTCATTTCTCTGGTGAGAGACAAGGTCAGTTAGACAAAGAGCTGAACCCGTAGTGTGTGGGATTATCATGTCCAGATGGTCAGCTAAAGATGCTGCATGCTGAGCCTGACCTGCATCTCCACTGCAGACAGATGACAAAAGAGAGGAGACCTCATCACAGGTCATGGATGTGTCAGCTGTAATGGAGGAAGAGTTGTCCACTGATTGAAGTTGACAGGTCAAACGAAAAACATCCTGCACAGCGTGATCAGGAACCTCACAGACATGCTCCAAAAGTTCTTGACAAGGCTCTGACAGAAGGCGATCAGAAAAGGGCTTCACGAAGGGGCTCTGCTCAGGGCATCTGCCACCACATTCTGTCTCCCTGGAACATACCTGATCTCAAAGCTGTAGGGAGCAAACTTAGAGACCCAGCGCTGTTCACAGGCATCCAGTTTGGGTTTGGTCAGGATGTATGTGAGAGGATTATTATCCGTTCACACAGTAAGCCTGTGACCCTTCAGCCAGTGGCTGAACTTATCGCACACAGCCCACTTCAAGGCAAGAAACTCGAGCCTGTGCGCAGGATAGTTGGCCTGACTGCGGCTGAGAGACTTGCTGGCAAAAGCAACAGGTCTAGCAATCTCTCCATCAGCCGGGACCTGCGACAAAACAGCACCGAGCCCATCCAATGAAGCATCGGTCGAGAGAATAAATGGTCTGTCAAAATCAGGATGTGCCAGCACCACCAGTTGAGGAGTGAAGCTTTGAGGTCTCCAAACGCTTTCTCACAAGCTGGAGTTTGGACCCCAGTATTGGTACTGGGGAGTCAAAACACGAAAAGTTCCAGCTTTCCCGTGTCCTTTGTTCTTTACTTTACGTTTCTGACCTGCGGTGGGGGCATAAAGCGGCTTCGCGATGCGGGAACAAGCTGGAATAAAGTGCTGATAAAATAGCACCATGCCTAAGAATGACCTCACCTTCTTCTGGCACCAAGTGCAGCCATCCTCCTTCATGAGGTCCTTTTTTCAAAACTGGAGATGACCCTTACCTTCTCCTGATCAACAGCAACACCACCAGCCTCCACAATATGGCCCAAGAACCTCACAGACCTCCTGAGGAAGTGAGACTTTTTCTGCGCCAGCTTCAAGATGTTAGCTCTCAGGCGACAGAAAACAATCTCCAGTCTCTTTAACGACTCCTCCTCTGGAGGCACAAACACCAACAGGTTGTCAAGGTAACAGAGGAGGCTGGAAAAGTTCAAGTCACCAAAACATTAAGCATCATCCTCATGAAGGAAGCTGGGCTGTTGCATAAACCTTGTGGGAGACGGTTGTACTCATAAAGTCCAAGCGGGGTTGTAAAAGCTGTATAATGTTTGTCGGATTCATGGAGAGGGATGTTGTAGAAGCCAGAGGTCAAGTCCATGGTGCTGAAAAGAGCATTCCCACCAAGAGCAGCGAGGCAGTCAGACTGATGGGGCAATGGATGAGCATCCTTAACGGTCTTAGCATTAGGCCAGCGGAAGTCAGTGCATATCCTCATGTCCCCAGACTTTTTCCACACCATAACAAGCGGGGAGGCATATTCACTAATAGACTTCCTTATGATACCCTTCATCTCCATCTCAGACAAGACCTCAACTGCTGATAATCTGCTGGTGGTATGCGTCGATAAGGCAAGCGAAATGGCTGGTCATCAGTCAAGTGAATGCGATGGACAAAATCCCTAGCCTCGCCACAATCCAGTTTTCCTCTGGAGAACACATCCTGGTAAGAAACCACAAGTTCAGCCAGTCTTTTTTTAGACTCTTCGGACACCTCACAGCTCTCTATATCGATGTCATGTAGACCACAGTCTCTCAGTAGCTGCAATGAATCAGCACCGTGATGTGATGAGCTTGCTGAAACAGCAGAATGATTGCAGTGCACTTCAGATCTCCCCTGACTAAATGCAAAGTCCTCCACAGCAACACATGGGAAGACGTCAGCAATTTTAGCATTGCGGCGCAGTGTCAGAGGTTTGCCTGTTGGGTTGAGAACCTTCATGGGGACCCAAAGATCCCCCCACATGGGAGTAACTACACAACCCACCAAAATGTTTTTTGGAGTGGAATGAGCAGATGATGGCTCGACGACCACAGTGCCCCCTAGTGACAGTGGTGTGGTGGACGGAAGCTTTCCCCAAACCACATACTCCTGGCGAGGATGGAGGGTGACAGCCTGTCTGAGCCTAACTGTTCTAATCTTGTCAGGTAAAGTAGAGTTTGACCACCGAGAAACACAACTCAGCAACTGCAAAAACTCTTCACACTCTGGGTTTGCAGTGTCTGATGTAATGAGTTCCCAGTATCTCGAGTCAGTTTTCATGCTTTGAATAAGGGGCCGGAGCACATTGCTACCAATGATGAATTCATCATGTTGGACAGGTATCAAGAATGTTGGTACTGTAAATCTGAAGCCATAGATCTCAATGTTCAATTCATAGATGCATTGAGGCTGCGTGAGAAGGCCACCACACCCAACGAGCACCACATTCTCTGGGACCGCAAGAGGGATCAAATCAACTCCCGCGGCTCTTAGTTTGCTCTCTGCCTCCACGCTCAATGTGCATGACATACTCCCAGAGTCCAACATGCCCCTCAGTGTAGATCGGTCACTCACTGAAACTGAAGCATAAAACAAATCACTAGCCCTCTGAACTCTCTGTGACCCCAAGAAAACCACTTCACTGTTCTCAGGTGAAGCATTACAACACAGTATAAACGGAGTGTGCATCTTGAAAATTTGTGAGGGTATTATCCACACTGCCCATGCTTCCCCTCTCATCACACGGGCTCTCTAGTTTAAACTAGGGTATTGGGAGGGTGGCTGAGCAGGCTGAGGACAATCCCTTTTAATGTGTCCTGAGCCAAAACAGTTGAGACACAGTCTGAACAGTCTGCAGTGTGAATGTGTTGTGTGCTCCTCCGAGTAACAAACTCTGCATGGTGCATGCTGAGGACGTTTAGAGCCACGTGTGTAACTCCCCATATGTTGACCCCGTTGTTTTGTAGCAAGAGAAGCTGTACACAAAGACAAAACTTTATCAAACATCTCTGCCATCTGATAAGGTGATTCTAGTCCTGAACTGGAGGGAAAAGCTGGCTTGGGTGGACCTGTATACTGAAAGGGTGCTGATTGTGGGGCAACATGCTCCTGTGGCTGCTGATGCACGGTCCCTGAAGCTGAAGAACGATCACATGCTAAAGCAGCTTGGGGAAAACGGGCAGCAAATGGTGTCGCATCGGCTGGCAACGCAACACTGGGTGATTGAGCACCAAGCTGAGGAAGACAGGAGAGAACAACAGGGGCTGTAGACGAACTAACAGTCCTCTTCGTAGTAACCATTGGCCTGCAACATGGTTATCAAGGCGGCTCTGGACCTCAGCAGCAGTCCACTCCTCAACAGATTTCAGCTGGAAGGAAAGAGCTAGGCCAGGATCAGGACAATGGCTGATGAACATTGTAACAACTTCAGCTCCTGGATCCTCCACCTGCTTCCCCCTTCTACGCAAACATTCATCAGCCGCTTCAATAGGCTTGTTCAGTCGAATTGTTCAGTCCATGGCTGTCTCTCCAACAGCAGGCAGGATGTTATAGGAATTTCTCATTGGTAAACTAGAGAAGATCAGCTCACCAAAGTTGTGTTTCAAAATATCAAAAACAGTAAAGACTAACTTGTCACTACATGACTGAGGCTGGCAGCGAAGCGACACCTGAACCACATCTCTGGCTTTCCCAATAAGTCTGGATGTGATGATCTCACACATTTCTACAGGGTTCACACATCTTATTCTTGACAGATAACATCTCATCAAACCCTCCCATTCCTGGATGGAGAAAGTGTCAGTGTGGTCGCCTTTGAAGTATGGGGGTGCCCTGATATCAGACTGAACAACAAGCCTCATTTGTGACTGAGCGGTTGGGTCGCCGGGTTGGCTGTCAACAACCTGAGACTGTGATTGGCTTTGTGGGTTTAGCCCACTAAGGTTTGTTGCAATGGCATCCCCAATCTGCTTAGCCAAATCAGCAATGACTCCACTGAGAGCCTCAGTAGGACCAAGTTGGCTAAGGTTAGACCTTGCATTGCCAATGAGTGTAGAAGCAGCAGCAGGGGCAGGTGGGGGGTTCATCTCAGACTGATCAACAGAACATTCATGTGCACTAGAGGGCATAGGTCTACCCCTTCCAAATGACATGTAATGTTGGCCCCTCCCAAAACTAAAAGTGACCCTCTGGCCCACTTCATCACCCTTAGAAGGTACCTCCTCAGTGTCAGACATTTCATCAAGCAGTCTAAAAACAAATTAGTCACACACAAAAAAACTCACATGGATCAATCAGCAAAAAAACAAAACAAAAAAACAACCAGTCTTCATTTTATCTACAGGCAAAGGGTAACAAACAGACTGGTTCCTTGTCTTTAATTTTTTTAATTTTATTTTTTTTGTATAACTATGTACTGTCTCAAAATTATTTTCATTTTCCCAAAACAAAAAAAAAAATTACAAAATGAAAAACATGTACTTCACTTGTATTTCCCTTCTTCCTTTTTTCATGAGACTGAGGCCTAAAACTGACCATCAGATAGAAACAGTGGTTGCCAGGATACAACAAACCAACGCCTGCCAGTCAAAGCGCAGGCGTTGGCTCATTTTTAATGATAACTAGATGAATATACATATAGTAGCTACAGCAGCGAGACTCTGCTTCTGTTTTTGCAGCAGCGTCTAGCTGCAACTACAGTTACCCTGTTCTTTGATGATGGTCTGACTGGTTAACTGCTAAGGAAAGGATGTGATACCGCTGTTAATAACAAAGTTTATGATGATCTAACACAGTGTTGTGTTGCTGATTAAATAAAAGCATGTGGTAATCACAGCATATACTTGTCTGACAAATATAGCCGTCAGTTTGTGCTAATCCTATGAGAATCTGACAACGCATGCTGATCTGATAGAACTGTAGCCTGGCAGCTTTTACTTCTTTCTTTCTGAACTAGATCCAAAGGGCAAGTTTTGATTGTGACTGGTTGATATGCAATGCAAAATAACACACACACACAAACACACACGTAAAAACAAATATGCCCCAAGTAAGTCAGATGTCCTCTGATGAAACCCCTTGTTCAAATTTTACATATCAAAATTAAGCAATTTTAGCTACAACAATATTGATTCTTTAAACTAAATTAATGTGTTAAAAAATTATAGCACATTTATTCTCCCCAAATGTTTTTATGCAATTTCTGCCTCTTATCCATTTACTCAGTGTTCTGTGCTCTTCATGGTCTTACGCATTCTCACAATGGACTGCCCCACAAAGCCTCACTGCCCTCGGCAACAGAGCAAACTGAACTCCAGAGGCCTCATCTGTGTGTATGAGTGAGAGGAGACTGAGAGGATGCACTGCTGTTTTCTGTCATTATGGTGCTCTTATCAAGAGCTGTTCCTTTGCACTAATACCCAGGCAGAGACTCACAGATCCACACCGCACACAGACAGCCATGCATAAAACGCAGTATGCATTAAATACTTGATGAAGTGTGTGAAGCTGTCAGGCATCATTCTGCAGCTCGATGAGAATACTTGTCAGATTTAATGAGCAATTTTGTCTTGTGTAATGTCTTCTGAGCCTCAGAATAGGGAAACGGCACTCAGTCTCAATAATATGCTCATATATGTTGCTGTGCAGACCTCAATGACATGTAACAACTAACATTATCACAGTGTCTATGTTACGGCCCTGGGCCTTGTGGGCTGGATTGCAGGTGTTTTTGTCTGTCTTTGTGCTCCTCCCCTTTGCAGGTGTTCCTGATCCAGTTCATTTGGAGCACAAAGTATTTAAGCCTGGCTGTCTCAGTCTTCCGGGTCACCTTTGGCGTCCACTCTGCCGCTTGACGCTAGTGGTTATTTGTGGCCAGGCCTCAGCTCCCCTCCCGTGCACATTTGAGTTTGTCTTTGTTTTTGCACCTCAACACTTCCATATGCACTCATACAACACATCCAAGCATTGGCATTACACCACTGATACTGACATTCACAATACATTGTTGTTGTTAATAAATATATCTTTTTCCGCACTTTAATCCCTGCATGGTCTCCCGTTTTTGTTATGACCTTGACCCAGTCGTAACAATAGCTGACATGGAACTCAATAAGTTTAGTTAATCATACAGAAACACATTTCATACGTTTTAGAAATATTTGAACTTGTACTTTAAATGGCACGAGATATAAACAGAACGGAGTAAACAGGCCTGCGGCTGAAGTTTGGCCTTTGTTTACACCCACACGCTCAAACTTTTTCAACAAAATGCTCCAACCGTCCAGGCTCTCACAAACCACCAAAATTCTCACCTTGTTTACTTTTATTCGCATATTTATCTACACTGTTTTCATCACTGGGTTGAAGCTTTTTCAAATCTATCCACAAAATGTTACCTAATTAAACTTGGATATTTTCTATCATTGTACCAACACAAAAGTGGTTCAAGTTAGAAAACCTGGCTAAGCTGATTAAATAACAGCATTGCAAACAGCAAAAAGATGGTACTTTGCCTTTTAGATTATGAACAGATTGCCAGAAAGATCCCTTTCAAAATAGATTTAGATTGTCCTTTAGATTGACCTACAATTTCTAAGGTCAATCGGACGTTGCTGAATGGTGTAAAATTTGATTTTAAGGTAAAGTAACATACAATTCAGACTTCCGCGCAAGTCCAACTTCGGTCATCTCCAGAAATACTCAGATGACTCTGGAGCTGTCAGGTGAATCAGAGATGGACAAGAGGCTGTGCACAGAGAGCTGGTGGAGCGCTTTGTGTCATGCTGGTGTAACCGGCGTTATGCGTTGTGTTCTGGTATAAAGGGGAGTCAGACCACATGAGTTGCTCGTTGGTGTTTATTGCAGATTGCTGGCAGAGGCCTGCACAAACAGAAATGAAAATGTCCCTTTACATGCAGCTTCCACAGGAGTCGGAATTCCCCTCTTCTCAGGCAGCCTAGCGCCAACTCCAGGCAGTACAGTACTATTGTTCCCAGAAATAAATCCACAAAAATACAATAATAAAAATAAAGAAAACTCTGAAATAATAGCACAACCCAGATGTTTTGTGTACTTATTACAACCAGCTTAAACATTGTAGAACAAAAGAACCAAATACAAACAAACAGAAATGAAAATGTCCCTTTACATGCAGCTTCCACAGGAGTCGGAATTCCCCTAGCAGATAAGCACATGGAGAAACCCTGACTAACTTACAGCAATATCTGCTCTAACATTTAAAACAAATGTTCTTAACTTGTCCAAAGGAATATATGCATTAAAACATAAACATTAACAGTTGCATGCACTCATAAGTATTTTGTAAATTTAATAAAACATGAACTTAAACAAGAGCAAAGAAAATTTCCTACCTCTTCTCAGGCAGCCTAGCGCCAACTGAAGGCAAGTGCAGTACTGATGTCAGAAGACACTCTCTTAAAGTAGCAGTACACGTACTAGTGTTTACCAAAATAGATAAAATAATACAACTATTAAAATATGGCAAAAGAAAAATAGGATTCTTCAATGTTAATGGGGATTTGGTGGAATTTCAAAACATAATAAAAAATAAAAGCACATTTTCTAAAATTGTTACACTGGGAACAATCATCTCATCTTATATGTGAACAAAACAGAGGAGATGATTGTCGATTTCAAGATTAGATCAAATCCTATTTCCATCCTGGGAGAAGAAGTGGAGGTGGTTGAGGAATATAAATACCTCAGTGTTCATCTGGACAACAGACTGGACTGGAGATACAACAGTGACAGAGAAGGGACAGAGCACACTGGACTTTCTGAGGAAACTAAAATCCTTCAAAGTTTCTCTGCTGCTGTCATCTGTTGGGGCAGGAGCATCAGAACCAGAGACATAGAAAAGCTCAACAGCCTGATAAAGAAGGCTGGTTCTGTTCTGGGGCGACTGTGAAACCTCTGGAGATGATGCTGCAAAGAAGGATTTTTTACATAAAATCAATAAAATTATGGACAGTCCTGACCATCCTCTTCATGAGACAGTGCTGAGCAAACAGAATGTTTTCAGTCAGAGGCTTGTTCAAATTCACAGTAATACAGACTGCTACAAGAGATCTTTCCTGCCAACAACCACCACTATCTACCGTAACTCTTTAATTAAATGAGTCACAACATTAATTTCCCTTTGGGATCAATAAAGTATTTTTAAATTTGAATTGAATTTGAATGATGTTTGATGGGTATTTTTGAACCTTCATAAAAGAACCACAGACAAACGTAATAAGTTTTATGGCCGCACTTTTGCAAAAGGAGAAAGTATTTTGCAAGGAGGATCCTCCGATCCTCTTCACAAAGCGTTTCTGAATCCTCTCAGCTTGGGCAAGCCTTTTTATTTAGGAAAAGGGAGATAGTGAAAAAAGAGAAACAAAGCAACCTTGGTCTGCACACAGGTCAGCTAGCTCCAAAGGAGGAGCAGGAGTAATCAGCTCCTGGAACACAGACACCCGGCGCCTAAAGGGCCCCACAAGGTTAAATGCAAATCACGTCAATATTGATTAATGCTGATTAAGGAAATGTATTACATATATAAATGTAGAAAAATGTAGAAATGATTAACATAGAAATGATAAACACAAAAATCCCTAACAATGTTTGCTTTCAATAGAAGAATCAAAACTGTGTGCTTTTGTCTGAAATTCCCCCGATGAATTGTTTTTTTGGATTCTTAACTGCTTGTCAATCACTCAGAGCAAAGCATGTCTGTCAAGCTTGTCATTTTCCCAAATATAGCTTCCTTTAAAAACTAATAATCTCAACAAATCAAAGAAAGTTTAACATACATGATGTTACAGTAAGCTCGTTAAAACATTTAAATGTGTTGACTGTTAATGAGTGCTAGTAAAAATGGAAAGCAATGCTACATGACTGGTGATGCTACGTTGTATAACTTACATACATGGAAAATAATGAGAATGAGGGGAATGATGCAACAAAGAAAATGGTGAGTTAAGGCCACCAACTTTGCAGAAATAGCCGGTAAGCAATATAACCTGTAAAGTGTAGGAACTTGTCTTGAACTGTTCATTTTGATTCAACTTTCTCAGTGAGACTCAGTTTCACCTTATTGTTTGGGAAAAATTCAGTTTGTCAGAGGAAAACAATAACTTCACGGTAGGGCACTCCAACATTTCTAAAACATTCCTCCAAACTGTGAGAAATTATCCAATATGGTTGTGGTCACCTACTTTTCTGACTGACATTCTCCTGGTGATTTCCTGTACTTACCTTCAGTCTTTGTTCCCTATAAAACCTTCCTAAATTTAATCTCAACGCTCCACCAGTGCATCCATCCATTTTCTAACATCCTTGTCCCCAGTAGGGTGGGGAGGGTTGCTGGTTCCTATCTCCAGCTAACGTTCCAGACGAGAGGGGGGGCTCACCCTGGACAGGTCGCCACCAGAGCCTCCCTCAGATCCTACAGTTCCACAACGCAACAGGTAATTAAGTACCTGTGGCAGCATCATGCTGTGGGCAGGCTCTTCCTTAGCAGGAAGACTCAAACTGACTGGAAAGTGGATGGAGCTGAATACAAAAAAATCTAGAAGAAAATCTGTTTGAGTTTACAAACGATTTGAGACAGGAGGAGAACGATCCTATAAATATACATACAGATATATAAAGGATATAATGTAAACTGGACTGCATTTGAAATCCCAATAACATGAATTACGTTTGTGGTTGTCGAAACAAAATATAGGCAAATTTTAGACACATGGGTATTTGCAGGACACTGAAGATAATCTGAAGTGGACTGCTTAATGCATGGGATACCAAATAACTAGAATACAGATAATAGTTACTTTCTGCATTTACTTTCCTTTGTAGACTCTGAGAAAACGCACACAGATTACTCACAGACGTGGTTGGTCTCTGGAGCTGCACCTTCAGGCCAGATTAGTCTGAGTGATTCAGAAGCAACTCTACGGGTGTGTAAGTGAACAGTACTACTGTATGCTCTTGCTTCAAACACTTTAAGTTCCCCTCACAGACCTGAATACATGCGTGGTTACTGAGTAAAACCTCTACACTGTGAGGAATTTTGCATGGAAAAAGCATGAAACTGTTAGAAAGAGAAGCAAAGGAGGAATATTAAGGTGAGAATAAAGTAAGAGGAAAAAGAGGAAATGAGAGCACAGAGAAATGTGAGAAAGTGGGGAAAGAAAGGGAAAATAAAAGAAGGGGGTCTTCTCTTAAATACTCCTGCTGAGATTTTGCTCCCACTGATCAAACCACAGGAGGAAAAAGGCGAGGGGGTGCGTGTAGGAGGAGGACTGAGACAGAGATACAGAGAAAAGAAGAAAGGCAGAGAGAGGCTGCCAAACATCGGAAAGGAGAATCAGGAAAGGAACAAGAGGGAGACCGAATGGTAGCAGTCATCAAATTAGAATAAGATCATAGTAGGGGAAACGTGTGACAGAAGGAACAAAGATTTGACTTCTATGGCCTCTCAGCTCCATGGCTGCCCAACTCCTTTTTCAGACCTGTCAAGTCTTGTTTTATCACAGTCGAGTCATAACATCATACCTGTAAGAGCTGCAGAAACACTGACATCAGCCCACATGCACTCAGCTCATGCTGCTGACACTGACAACCGCCATCTTAGTGATCTACAGCATGGAGACAGAGAGGGAAGCACTGCTTAAAAGGGTGCTCTACCCACTGAAGTGTAATCACGTTGTGTGGATCTCTTCTATGTGTGTGTGTGTGTGTGTGTGTGTTTGTGTACATTCAAGAGAGAGAGAGCTTTTATGGCTGTTCCTAAAAAAAAGCCAAAATAAGAGGTAAGCACCCTAGTGAACTCTGCATCATAATCCTTGTGCACCTACACATGCACAGCTTCACACACACAGAGTCACAGGAAGTAAGATAATATGATATCACTGTGAGAATACACATATTTTTAGCCTTGAGCAAAAGGGGAGAAAAAAAAAAGAACTTAATGCTCGGTTATATTAGCTTTGCATGAGTAAGTACATACAAAATGCAAATGCAGAAGCCTTCGCAAACTCACTACTACTTCAGTGTTTATGGGTAAACTGTGAACACTGTCACCAAATAAGGAAGTTCATTAATGTCCCCAAAAATTACCACAGCATACATGTGTATATCGTCAGTCATCTGGTCAAGTTAACTACAACCGACTAAATCGAAGGAAACTGGACCTTTGCTCGGGTTTTTCTGAAGACGTTTCAGTAGATAGACTTAGTCAATTCTGAAGGTTCGCAGTTGAGCAACTGGGAGCATTCCCAGTCAGATGTAAATCAACAACCCTCTTGACCCTCAGCTGGCTCATTTTTGGCTCGTCTTTTGTTGTGATGGGTTTTGATGGGTTGTGTGCTCCGTCATTTAACCTAACAGATATGCTTTTGGACTGAAATAGGACGCTGGAGTGTCTGGGGGGAAAATCCGGACATGAACAGGGATCTCCATACTCAAAGAGCCCAGGTTATCTATCAAGATGGCCTGGCGATCATTAAAGTGTATCTCATCAGGTGTTAGCATTACATTATAGTATCTGAATGAAGAACTTTAACCACAACCAATTATTGCTTGGTGTAGAACTTCCCATAGTTGCTCCTGCTGCTAACTTACTGTCCATCAGTTCGTGTGGTTCATTTATTCTGATTACATCAGACTTTTTCCCAAAGAATGAACTCTCCTGCAGTAGCTGATGGGGGAAAAGTACTCAACTCAGTTAGTGGTTGAGTATAACTACACCAGCATCCTGTGCAGCAAAGAGTATTATTGTTTTTTATTTGGATGATTGCTTGATTATTCTGAGTTTCTGGATATGGAGGGATGTAGAATCGGGTGATGGTGTTTCAAGGTGGTAGGGATAAGAGATGATGGAATTAGAGGTGATGGGTAGGGATCAGAAATTAAGTCAGTTTTCAGGTTTTAAGACGGTTATCATCAGTTACTGGCTGGCAAAGATTTGCCCAGCTAGTAACCAATTCCAAACATTCTTAAAGAACAACCTATGAATGTTTGCTTCCCTTAGCAGATGCTTAGCAGGTTTTGGCTGCATCCACAAAACTGGCTTGCAAATGATGCAGAACACATTGACAGATCAAAGTTTAAAACTATCAACTTTCACCTTGCAATATTATAGTTTTGTAGAAGCCCTTATGGAAATAGCTACCTTAAAGGAAGTATAGAAAATGTTTAATGACCTGCTATTTCAGCATTTTCCCTCTAAGTTCTCCAATTTCAGCTGCAATTTGGTCTGCATTTGGGTCCTTTTATACTGCAAAACATAACAGCAACTGTTATGTTTATACTGCTATGTTTCTGTTATGTTTTTTTATAATACTAAAAGAAAATACTTTTATAATTTTTTTCTTTTAAAGAGGCAGTATTATGTAAAACCGACTTTGAGCTTTACATCAAGTTGTGATGCTATTCCCTCATCAAAAACATACCTTGAGTATGGCTTTGATTCTTTCATGCATGTTTGACAAATCATTTTATCTCCATGGCAACCATTCAGCTGTAGTTCCATTTCTGTTAGGTTTTTGTGGTAGTAAAAGACTCAAATGCAGACCAAACCTGCAGTTTCCAAACTTCCGCCTCACAGAGCAGACCTCCAGCCAACACCAACAATACAAAATAATAATTCAGAATATCTAAGTTGCTTAGCTTTAAGATCCCATCCAAGAGACAGAGGTGTGAAGAGAATTCAGTGAATTCGGTGCCACATCGTACAACACCACTAACAAATTGTTTGGCCAGTTAGGGGAAGAGAGATGACCTCTAAATGACGAGTAGAGGGCATAACCTTAAATACAACAATCCCTTATACTGATACATTAATATACATTAATATACACTGCTTTTTGTTAACTTGTTAGATAAAAATTCAATTAAAATACATTAAAGTTTATAAAAAATGTGAAAAAGTTCTATGTGTTTGAATCCACTGCATGTAGAGCCATACTGTGAATAAAACAGCTTGATCAGCATAGATTACATTTTAAAAGCGAACAGAAGAAATTAACTTGTTTTGTTCATTAAAAAACTAAACATTCAAGCAGCAGCTTTGAAGTGGCACGTAGTTGAAAATGAACCCCTGGCATTATATTCCCTAAGGCAATCCTTGTGTGGTCCCTTGATCTTTACATTCTACATCATGGAAACTTTAGGGCTCAATAAGTGGACAGGTGTCTGATAGTAGAGCAATTCCAGGTGTTGAAGAGAGAAACATCTAAGATAGATTTAACCTGCAGAGGAATATCCATTTCAAACTGCACAAGTCAAATCAGACATAATTCTGACCAAAATCACAGAAATTATCATTTAACTGAACAAAATTCCTCACTTGAGTTATTTTCTCTTATCTGTGTCATGATGAAACAAGGCTCACTTGACCTCACAAGCTAATTAATGTATCACCCCTGTGTTTAATGATATTAACTAAGACTTTTTTATGTGCCAAGTACAGAGTTAACACATTGAGCTCCTTCATTAGCATGGGCCCTCATGACTTCATATGTCATGCATTAATTCATGCCAAGTCTTGCAGTTATTAATGCATGAATTACAGATAAGTCACGAATACTTATATTAAAGTGTTGGATCACATTCTGGATCATTTTCATCAGAACACGACAGCCACTGAGAAACTGGTCTCTTTCAGTTAGCCTTCCTTCAGACGGCGGGCAAGTTTTGAGGTCAGAAGATATTTGAGTTAAGAACAAGGCAAATGTCACAATAATTTACTTTTGCTTGTGTATTGTGGATTTGTGCAGCACAAAAAATGCTTTGTTTTACCACTGGAGATCAACCCCACCAAGTCATTAAAGATACCAACAACAAAATGAACTCAGAGCTAAACCAAAACCTGTGATACAGCCACCTTAGCAGTTTACATTCATAAAGGGTTCAGTGACTTCTTCCACTCTTGTTGGTCAACAACATACTCACATGGATTTCACCGAGGATGCTCATCATGATTTAAAGGACGTGTTAAATCATGATATATGCAAGACCTGTTGTACTTTAGATATTTCAAAGAAGTACTGCTGCGAATCTTTAATGGTCCAATAGCATCAGGGTCAATTACCTACTGTTGTGAGACTGTAAGTACATGCTATGAATTTTACTGCAGTTGTAGCCTGGAAAAACCAGCGGAGGGTCCGGAGGGTTGTTGAGGTTTTAAATGTTACCCAGTTGTTAATGTTTGTCCATGATGTATGTAATAATGAGCCAGTTGGATGCTATGAAGCTGACCAGATATTGCCTGCGCTGTAAACAACCATCCTCCACTGCAAAGAAAGAAGTAGCAAGCTGCGCTGGGCGGCTGTTAATGTTAATTCAATATTTGGAAGCATGACCAACAAAAACTGAATGGCTTTCTTCACTTCCTCCACTGCCATTGCTAGAACTACAGGCAGACAATTCTAAAGCGGCCAGAAAATCAACGTCATAGTTCACAACTTTTTTCTTCTGTTCGCTGATTGGCCCAGTAGGAAATCTACCATAGAAATCCACTTCATTGGGAGAAAGTCCAGATGGAGGAGTGAAGAGCAATTGGAATTGAATGAAATTGCATAGGAAGCGAATGGCTAGGCTACTGCAGTTGTTTTTAAAAGTAAAGTTTACTGTCTTGCTATGTTTTAATAAATATTATGTGGTTCTCACCAGTAAAAATTATTTAAGCATGACCACTTGGGTATTAAAGCACAGAACATATTCCACACAACTGTTGTTTATCAAACAAAAACAAAGCAGGTATTTACTACTTTTTTGTTATGCAAATGTAGAACAGCTTAAGGGAAGCGAATACTTTTGGGAAAGAATTATAAATCATTTTGGTTTATTGGAAATTAGATCTGAAGTGGATATGAATTTGGGCAAACGGCTGTATAATTTACAGCATGAAAAAAATATTTTTATTGTCAGAGTTGTTACTTTGAGTAAAATGTATAACATTAAAATAAAAAAAAAAAACAAAGGGATAAAAGTTTAAAAAATGCAGAATTAATCCAGGAAGAACCCTGACTCATTTGAAGAGATAGCTGCCTGAAAATATCTATAAAATCATATTTTATGCCTATACCCATCCACTTATGCGATATTTATCAAACCCTCCCAGACTGGATGACTTCTCGAAGTTACTTTCTTTGGAAGCATTTGTGTAACTTCCTCCAGATCTTCCCTTGGGATTTGGGTTAATTTGATTCCGGGTGAAGGAACACAGTTTTACTGAGGGTAAACAGCTTAAAGCTGTGACCCTGGCACCTCACGTTCTCTTCAGCACCTCTGATAGGGCACCTCAGGGAAAACAGGGATAAGTTGTTACAAATCCACAAAATACATTTACACTGGATTAACAAATTCCCCAAACTCCTCTGATGTTTGGCATGGGGAGAGAATATTGTGGCTTTTTGAGAAGAACGGTCGATTGTTGCAACAGATGCCGATGGGTCAAGTTTACCACCCCTAAAAAAAGTTACATCCAAAGCTCTTTAGTCTGGGAGACATTGAAAACTTTCTTAAATTTGCATTTGTATTTCCTGTTTAGTTTAGTTTGCATGCATGTAAATATTTGTTGGTACCATTTATTGTTTTGTTAGGTTTGGTGTAAGTAGTGTTTTCTTGTTTGTTCTTTTTGATCACCCCTTTATTTGGTGTAAGTGCCGAACTTGCCTCAGGTATAAATGCCAGCTTCTTTGTCTCACTGGAAATGAGTGTCGGTTCAAATGTGACCTGTGGCTTTTAAATAAATCCATCTCGACTGCATTCTGTTGCATCGCCTCCTTTCCTGAACGCAGAGCCTCCGCCAAAGTCACAGTCTGACAAAGTGTAATTTCCATTCACTATTTTAACCTATGTCACACTAAATTTAATACAATATTATACCTTTTCATTCAGCTTCTATTGTAAACGGTGCAACATGCAAATCACAAACATCTATTTGTGAAGATTATTGAAGGATTTTATCAGGATCCTACAGAGTTAGATATAAAGTATAGATTAACATATTCCCCGGTGGCTTTAAAAACAAATATTTCATGTTCTCCACACTCAGGTCTCAAATTGGCTCTGGGTGAGGGTGAGGGTCTCGTCCCATTGAAAGACAGAATCTCTTTCCTCCAGATGAACAGACACATTCATCTGGAAGGCAGAAGTCTCCTAACCCTTTAAACCTTTTGTAAGAATTCTGACTGAAAGAAAACTTGAATATTTGGGCAAAATTTTGAGGCGGTACTGGAATCTCAATTGAAGCTGTGTTTAATATATATATATTTTTCCCAAACAAAAAAGATCTATTGTTTGTAGTTCCAAACACAAAGTTCACTTTGATTCCCAGCGAGCTATATAATCTGTATTTCAAGGTAAGCTTCAGATAAAAGTGCTCCCTTTGATAATAAACTTGCTTTCTCACTACCACTGAGAAAAACAGAACTTCATGAATATCTAAGTAGTAACTCCAAGTTTATGGCCATGAAATCTCCGAAAAATGTGTACTGTCCCCTCCTTCAGTCAGCAATCTGGTTTAAGATGTGTGTGTCCCTGTACCTGAACAGGCCAATAATTTTGCTTCTCTATTTGAGTTACCAAAATAATTTCTAAGTATTCCTTTGAGGCTTCCCAGAGCACGTCCCAAGGGTCCCTCGTAACAGGACCTTTTCAGCTCACACCACTCCTGAATTCTCCTAGTACCTCCCAGGCCAGCTGGACAGCCTTATTGAGCATTCATGTTCACCAGGTGATTCTTGGGTTGCTGCAGCAATAATTTATTCTTTGAGGACAGTGGAGCAAAAACAAACAAAAAAAACTCAAGGCAGTCATATTATCAACTTATAAAATTTTGACAAACCCACAGCAACAGAAGCCTGTATAGAGAGAGGCATCGTTAAGTAATTATTGTGTCTCATGTCTGTCTGTGACTGAAGGAGGTAAATTAGTTCTGTTTGAGAAGTTGTTATTCAGCATATTGACCAAACAAGAAAGAATGTTGACTCTAAAATCAAGTCAAGTCCCAAGTCAATGGTGTGAAAGTCAAAGTCAAGTCCAAGTCTCTGAACATTTTTTCAAGTCAGACTCAAGTCTTAATTTCAATGATTCTAGTCCAAGTCATGTGACTCGAGTTCCCACTTCTGCTATCCATGCAAGGCGGCTTGTCGTTAACCTTCACCATATTTTTCAAAGGAAATATCCATCCATCCATTTTCTTACACCCTTGTCCCTTACTGGGGTCGGGAGGGTTGCTGGTGCTCTCCAGCTAACGTTCCAGGCGAGAGGCGGGGTCACCCTGGACAGGTCAGCAGTCTGTCACAGGGCAACACAGAGACAGACAGGACCAACCATGCACACACACACAATCACACTTAGTGAGAATTTAAAGAGACAAATTAACCTGACAGTCATGTTTTTAGACTTTAGGAGGAAGTCGGAGTACCCGGAGAGAACCCACGCATGCACAGGGAGAACATGCAAACTCCATGCAGAAAGACCCCGGGCCGGGAATCGAACCCAGAACCTTCTTGCTGCAAGGCAACAGCTTGCAACTACCAACTGTGCAGCCCTTCAAAGGCAACAGTTTTGGTTTAATGTATTCTTATTAAACATTACTAAATTTTGAAGAGTTTTCTGTTACCTGCCCAAATCATTATTATTAGTTGTTCCAATCACTTCCGGTATGAGATTGTAATAGGATATTTCTGGTTCAATAAATAGCCTGGCAGCTGTTAGTGATTTCACAACAAAGTACAACAGCTACTCTGCCACAGTTGCAGCGCAGAGGCAGCAGATGTTGAGGTGTGTAGTGTACAAAGGTCATCATCTT
The DNA here is from genome assembly GCA_902982915.1 of Phalloptychus januarius. Classification (NCBI taxonomy): domain Eukaryota; kingdom Metazoa; phylum Chordata; class Actinopteri; order Cyprinodontiformes; family Poeciliidae; genus Phalloptychus; species Phalloptychus januarius. The sequence continues at coordinate 378,738 of CADWAE010000061.1, forward strand.
TCTTCAGTTAGTGGCTACAGACATGCAGGTGTCGAGTGACCTTCAGATTAGCTCAAGAACAGTACATAGAGATACTAATGACACATTTTTCCATGGCAGATCAGCTGCATCCAACCTCACACCACCAAGTGCCAGTGGACTGATGCACTGATGACTTGTTCTCTGGAGAGACAAATCATCCCTCTCTGTCTTGAAATCTAGCGAATTGGCACTTGCCAGAACATTTGCCTAGCTGCATTGTGTCAAGTTTGGTAGAGTGAGAATTACGGAGTTTTTCATAAATTGGGCTTTTATGAAATGTTCACTGAATGAACATTGTTAAGTGTTCATTCAGTGGAATGAACAGTACATAGAGCTTACCAAGACATTTCGGCCAATTTCATGATCTGGTTTATGTTGGAAAAGTTTGTAATTGAGCGTAAAGCAAGTCTTCAAAGGCCAATAGTCCGATCTTCTCATCAAACATCAGGGTCTGGCCTCACAAATGTTCTCTAAGAAGAATGGTCGGGTATTCCCATTAAAACACTTCTAACATTGTAAATAACCTTTCCTGAATAGTTGATGCCGCTGTAGCTACAAAGAGTGGACGAGTGCCATACTTGTATCTTTAAAGAATATGGTGTTGGGTGCAGGTGTGGAGCCTGCGACCCATGTGCGGAGGCCTCAGTCTGATGACCTTTGTCGCATGTCTTCCCCCTCTCTCACAACCTACTTTCCTGTCTGACCGTTCTCAAATAAAGGTCACTACAGTCAGAAAAAGACCTTTATAAAAAATTTGATGTTAATACAGTGGGCTTATAAAGGCAGGAGATCCAATACTTTTGGCAGTGTAGAGCATAAATTTGACTAAAGTAAAATAACTGAACAAAAGAATGATAGTAAATAACTTGCAAAGATATGTTTTCTATCCCCTTTGTTTCATTTGTGTGTGTGTGCATGTGGGTGTGTGTGTATGTGGTTTTGTATTTGATACAGCGTAAGAACAAGTTTCCTAACAAATACTGCATTGTGGGGACCCTCTGCTCCTTGTGGGTCCCAAGCCCCCATAAGAAGAGGTGCTGTTTTTGAGATAGGTGTTAGGTTTAGGATTAAGTTATGAATTGAGTTTAGTATAGGGTTAAGATTAGAGTTAGGCGTGTACTGGTAATGGCTGGTAATAAATGAAAAATGATTGGAAGTCAATGCAGTTGGAGTTCACTCATTTCTGTCTGTGCACCACCCGGGTCCGTGAACCAGTTTCAGGAACTGACCTGGATGTGTGTGTGATAAAAGTAGAATTTTCATCAAATAAATTTTTTGTGAACATGAATAATTTTTACACAAAACATTTTGTAAAATACTGACATTTTTGACACTAAAAACAAAAATGGAATAAAACAAAAAAATGAACAAAATATGATAAATACTTCTTTTTAAACAAGAAAAAAAAGAGACAATAGTTAAACATCCTGTCAGACGGCACCTGTAGCCATGTTAAACATGCTTAATTATCTTTACCAATTATGAAACAATCAATAGATTCACACTGTATGTTTAATTTGTCCAATTTCTAAAAAAAAAAAAAAAAACAATGGATACATGATGGAAGGAAATGTCAGATTTATACTTTCAAATTGCTTTGAAAAATACAAAACAACCACTTCTTGTGTTTGGTAAAGTGGCGTGCAAAGGCTACATATGACTCAGAGCAGACTCAGAGCATTACTGTACAGGCCAGCCACTGTTAAAACCTAATAGTTCACAGCGTCACGCCAGGTAAAACCCTCCTGAAAATGTTATAATGTGCCAAAACTAAAACTCACTTTAGCTGGAGAATAATCGACAAACATAGCGGTGCAGAAGAGAGGGTCAAGTAGGACTGTGAAAGTGTGTGTGTGTGAGTCGGTGTGTGTGGAATGAGGGAGAATAAAGTAGAAGAACTGACAGAGTTTTCATACTAACAAATTGTAGTCATTTTTGTTTGACTCTTCAGCTCCACTTTGACTTTTTACTGTCCTTCCTATCTGCATGTCTCCTACACAACCAAGAGCATTTTTCTTTTTTTCTCCACTGCATTTTCTCTTCCACACATTGTTCGTCTCTTTGTGCTTCTCCTTGTTCTGTCCCTAAAGCTCAGAGGATTTAGGCCCTTTCCTCTTTCTAGTCTCACCTACATCCTTTCATCCCATTCCATACTCTTCCTACACTTCTCTCATTTTTCCACTCACTCCTCACTTAACCTGCTTGCAGAGCCCCCTCCAAAAAGCACACATACACAGTAACTGTATTATTACACACTGTGCACAAGCATACAGGATCAAGCCCAAACCCATGTGCAGCCAGCAGCACAGTAGCTAATTCTGATGCATGGGGAAAGGGGAGGCTCTTGCAATTATTCCTGCTCTTTTTCTGTTCTAACAATAATTATTTTTTTTTACTCTCTTCAATCAGTCTTCCTTACATCCTTTAAAGAGATGCTGGGTAAAGTGTATCCCACTGGTTGACGCTGCTTTGGAGGATGCCTCTTTTGAACCTTCCACATCCAGTCCAGGGGTTTTCACACATTTGTCACAAAAATTGATGCTAGCAAACATGGGCAAACTCCTTCGCTTGCACACCTTCTAATGAAAAGGGGAATAAGCTGGTGTAATGTTTAGTTGCACAGGGATACAGTTTGTCATATTTGTGCAGCTTGTGACTGATTTACACTAAGCACTGCTGCCGCCTTGTGGTTATCAACGTGAGCTTCAGGCCACCTCTCATGTTATGACCATTTGAATCTTTTTTTAGGGGAGGGGGAGGAATTGCATCACAACCCCCTCATCACACACCACCTCTGCTTCCTGTCTCCATCTACACTACTCACACAACCCCTCCTCTCTAGGTGGGATAAATGGTGCTGGAAGAAACATAACGTGTTGTTATGGTGATCAGCTTGTGAGTATTTTTTTTTTTTTTGGTGAAAGATGGGGACATGATGGTGCACTGAGAACTCTGAGAATCTGTGCACCTCTCTGTGTGTTTGAGAGAAAGGAGATGTTGAGCTCTTTCCGAGAAGGAGGAACAGCCGAGAAAACACATCAGACCTAAAAATAAGAGACAATCCCTCAGACCCTGTTTTTAGGCACGCTACGCACCGCTCACCTACCATAGCATGTGTGCACCAAACTCAGAGCACTCCAGAGAGCATCTCACCTCTCTTCCTCTTTATCCCAGCAAGTCTTCATCCTCCATCTCCTTCCCTGATCTCTGACTGCTCTGTCTCTGTCTAATTCTCTCTCCAGGGACACACCATTAGGAGGCCTGATTGGCCTCTGTGTATGTGCATGTGCTAATGTGCTAATGTGTTAATCTGCATGTGAGTACATAAGCATGCTGTCCTCAATCAATTAGCACAGGCTGCTGCAGCAATTACCATTGCCCATTGTGTTTATGCCGTTTTTGTGGACACACATGCACATTGAGTGAAGTAGTGCATCACTGAACGGCAGCTGTCTGCCATTGAAGACTCCCTGACGGTCAAACCCATACAGACTCACAATTTTAATGATCGAATACACATTTGTGTGTGCATGCCTGTGTGTGTGTGTATGCGTGCGTTGGTACTTGTGATTTAGCAGGACATTTTGTCGGAATACACACTGAAGGATATTTTGAATTAACAGGACAGGAGCGGTGTCCTGCTAATTTTGACAAAAATCTTAAAACGTACAAATGTTTCTATTGGTCTATCAACCAGAAAAAGTCAAAAAAAAGATGTCTGTTTAATACATATAAATCTGATTTTGTGCATGATCTGTGTATCACCACAGGGCCCCCTATGGTAGGTTTGTGTAACAGCAAGACCTCATGAATATTCACACAGGTCTTATTCTGATTGGTTGTCTGCCGGAAGGTCCTTCTAATTCATGTGCCACTATTTACTCTGGGGATTAGTTGGAAATATGAATACTCTATGCTATAAGACTGACGCGTGTGTAACGTCGCTTTAAAGACGTGTAACGATGCTTTAACGACGCGTAACGTCAATTTAATGACAGGCAACAATGCTTTAATGACACGATGTGAATCTCTTTAACGATGCGAACAATGCTGTAATGACACGTAACAATGCTTTAATGACACATAACGTCTGTTTAATGACGCGTGCGTAATGATACTTTAACAACGCGCGCATAACGTCTCTTTAATGATGCGTGCGTAACGTCGCTTTAACGACGCGTAACGTCTCTTCAACGGCGCGTAACGATGCTTTAACGACATCTTAAAGACGCTTTAATGACGCGTGCGTAACGTCACTTTAAGGACGCGTAGCGATGATTTAATGATGCGCAACGATGCTGTAAAGACACGCAACAATGCTTTAATGACACGTAACGTCTGTTTGACGATGCATAAGTCGTTTTAATAATAGCGTCTCTTTAACAACGTGTAACAATGCTTTAACGATGCGTGCGTAACTTCTCTTTAATGACACGTGCGTAAAGTCTCTTTAATAATGCATAACAATGCTTTAATGACACATGCGTAATGTCGCTCTAACAGTGCGTACTGATGCTTTAACGGCGCGTAACAATGACTTAACGACGCGCCTGTAATGATGCTTTAACGACGCGTGTGTAATGTCTCTTTAACGACGCGTGCATAACGTCTCTAACGACGTGTAACGATGCTTTGATGACGGCGCATAATGTCTCTTTAATGACGCATGCGAAACGTCGCTTTAACGATGCATAACGAGGCTTTAATAACACGTGCGTAACAATCCTTTAACAACGCGTGGCTCTCTTTAGCGATACAATTTAACTATGCGTGCGTAAATTCTCTAACGACGCCTGCTTAACGATGCGTGCTTATTGATGCGTGCTTAACGATGCTTTAACGACGCTTGCGTAACGATGCTTTAACAACACTGGCGTAACGTCGCTTTAACGACACGTAACGATGCTGTAATGACATGTACGATGCTTGGATCGAAACATGGAACAGTTTTTGAATTTTTCAAGTAATGGCTGGCAAATTACAGCAAGAATCCATCAGCAAGCCATGAAGCATTTCTAAATGGCCCAGCATGGTCCATCTAAGTCAAAGCTGAACTTCATAAAGTTCATAAAGACTGCTGTGTCGGTTTTACCTGAAGTAAAACTTACACTGTATCACACCTACAGCCGAATGTGGTGGTGGTAGTGTGATAGCCTGGGGTTGTTTTGCCACTTCAGGATCTGGACAATTCATTATAATCTGAAACTATGGTTTCTGCTCTCTAGCAGAGGATCCTGAAGGTAATGGATAGCTACTTCATAAGATGTCATAAGCCTGGGCTGAAGAATAAAGCAAAAAATGACAAATAAAAGTCAAATTTTTCCAGTGACCAAGTCAAAGTCCGGTCTTAAATTCAATCAAGATGCTGCACCATGATATTAAACAGCCAGTTAATGTTTGAAAACCTGAAACTGTTTTTGAGTTAAACCAATTCTGCAAAGAAGAGCGGAAAAAAAAGTAATATACAACAATGTCAGCTTTACTGCAGTCGTTGCTGCCATCGGTGGTAAAACCATTAAGTTCAGCATCATTTGTAAACTGCTTTCTGTATTTCCAGGTAATCTTGTGTGTCAATTTTTTTTTATCTGAAACTTTAACAAAATAACAAAAACAGAATAACTATTCAAGGGGAAAATAATTCCCAACTCTGCATATATTGATCATTTCCAGGGTTAGGCACAAAAGAGCATATTTGAATGAATGAAAGCAAATGCAAGGTCCTAATCAGAACAGAAATACAGATATGTTGTTGCAATGGTTCACAAGCTGTACCATCAGCTCTGTCCCTCAGACCAGACGGCGTCCTTGGAGACACCTATATATCTCTGTTTGTGAGTGTGTGTGAATGCAGTCCAGATGGCCATCTTTGAGGGGTTTTCTGGAACATTCAGGCACTTGTTGCTTCTCATCATGTCTCCTTCTTTCTTTCACTCTGTCGCATATTCTCCCTCCCTTACACACATGCATGCGCTTAAAAACGCAGTGCTTCTTTTGAAGTGTGAAGCAGCTTGCGGTCAGCTCTTTTTCTCTCCCATCGCTCCGCCAAACAGGAGCCTTTCGAGTCTGAAACCAAAAGAGAAAACAACTGTTCAGTGTTAGTAGCCGAAAGACAGAGCAGATACTCTTGTACAATGTTGCTGCTCTTGATTTGACTATATGGTGATTGACGGGCAGATCAAAGTGCGTATTTTACTTTGGTGAACCTAAAATTTGTGGAGTCAAGTGTGGCTGTTGACCTGAAAGTTCTTTACTCTGACATTTTGAGTGTGTTGCAGTTGCTTCTTGACTGGAGTTCCTGCTGTTAGCGCTTTGTGATTTAGTGTCAAACCACAGTTAGGTTCGAAGAGTGGGGATTTTAAAGTGTTTGCATTGCAAGTGCTATCAGATCAGAGATGTGTTATCAAAAATCTGCAAAGGCTGACTATGAAATGGGAAAACATTACTTTTTCTCTTTTCGGTAGAAAAATTATAGTATCATCTGGCTTGTTTGTTTATTTAAAAAAAGTTTTTTTTTCATACACCAGTAACCATGACAGCAAAGACGGGGTTATAGTTGAAGCATGGAACGGGGGGTACTTTCCACGCTCCTGCGTGTTGGACTCCTGTCTGGTCATACACCTCCAAGGTTTTACTTTGTTGTGGACCTGCGTGTCACCTTTCACTCAAACTGGGCAACTTAGAAGGTGTTCTTGCAGAGCAGGTTCACCTGTACTGGTATTTATTTGAACCCTCAGAGCTGCAATTTGATGATATAACTGTAATTTGAGGTGGTTTTGTTCACAAATACATCTCAGCAAATAAATACCAACTATCAATGAACCAGGCCAATAAAACTTGGACCGGACCCTCCCCCAGCAAAATGCCAGCATATTAGTGTAGAAATGCTGTTAATGGTTATTTGTGGTGATGTTCTGAACAGAAAGAGGGGCCCCTAAATCATATTCTGCTTAACACCCCTTACAACCCTGGGCCAACCCTGTAGTCACATCAAAGTAATTTCATGATGTACATATTCATGATTTAACCATATAGTTGAATTTAATTTAAATAATGGCTCAGTTTTTAAATAAATCGGGGCCTTTTAAAATAAATTGAATCATTGTATTATTTATGTCACTTTTAGTAACTTAGCTGAAATATTATCTAAAACCTTTTTCTAAGGCTTAAAAACTCAAAAATCTGTAAATATAAGGAGCAAGAGGTGATGGGAAGAAGAAAGGAGAAACAAAATGCAGTTTTGCATATCATTAAATGGTAAATAATCAATAATCATTTTATCTAAGTTACTGAATGCCATAGGTGGGGGCACATCTAATTTTATTATCCTGGACACAGGCTATGCTATCAGCTGTGCATTAATTGTTTATAAAAAATTAAATACATTTTTCTTTAGCATTATGAGGCTTAGACATGACTTTATAAATCCTAAAGACTAACATATGCTGCCCCTTAACATGGCTCCTTGGTGAGTTGCCTAAGAGTCCTTAACGGAGTCCTAACTGTCTTTAACAGTCATCATTAGCTCTAGCTGACATCCACTGGCTTGTCAGAGTCACAGAGTACTCTCTGGATTTATGGTTCAATGATATTTAACACCAGCAATAAAATACATGTAAGCCCAGCATTGGAAGGAAACTACGTTCCCCCCAACCTTTCCTTTGAGCAGAGCAATGAAAGCTTAATTTTATTGACCATAAACTTATGAAAGTTGGAAATTTCACCAGAGTGAAAATCCTACTTTGGTACTGTTCATTAGACTCCCTGATGCGCCATTAGTTTGACTCTCTGCGGACAGAAACTGTGATAGCTGGTGTTAGATATTGGAAAACTACATTCCTGAAACAATCACTGTTCATCACAGCAAACTACAACATGCCAATGATCCACCTCTGATTTCTTTCACACTGAAGGAAAATGCTTACATAAGTAGCTGACAAAGTCGTCTCAGATGTAACTGTAAATCAAGAGCTTTCCTTTTCAGTTAAGTTATTTCTGATCAGCAATCGACTGCCTGTGCAATGGTCAGTTCAACTACCAATTTGATTCTGCCAACACGTCAACAAGACTTAATGATGCTTGAACTTCTGCATTGAGACTTGGCAATTCATCTTTTTGCTGAACAGAACTTTCCTATAATATAAATTGTCCTCTTCATGTCTACAGCCTGAGATTCAGTCAGTGAACATCATTGATGCAATTGGAAGAAAGGTTTGTTTCCTCACAGGGAACAAACTCACATTTGTCTCAATGTGGACATGGCTCTCATTTTGGTTACGTAGGAATCAGAGACCATTTAAAAGCTGTGCATGTACCCCATGCTACTATAGAAACACTACAACATGCCTCAGGACACACCAAAGTACACTTTCCTCTGCACCACAACATGGACTGGACAGCCAAAAGCCCATAACAGTAACAACAGTAAAGATATTATCTACTTCTCCACTGATGTAAGTCCAAGAGGAATATTACCCAATGGTCTCTCAAACCACACGTCCTGGCCTGGGAACGGCTGGGGATACCTCAGGAGGAGTGATGGCTCAATTACTTTGTTTTTCTGTGTTCACTGGTGTCTCTTTGTAGTTGATTTAAGCATGAACGTATGTTAGCTGTTTACTCATCAGCTGTGTGCCACTGAATGGAGTAACAACAAATGGTATCTGGGATGAACCAAGTGAACATTGCTGTTAGAGCATTTAAAAATGTTTTTTCTGTAGTTCAAACTAATATCTTATAATATTTCACACTCGCGCCCTGTGACAGACTGGCGACCTGTCCAGGGTGATAGACACCAGCACCTCCCGACCCCACTGGAGAGAAGGGTGTACAGAAAATGGATGGATGGATTTCACACTTGCATGATTTTTCTGCTCTTATAGATTTGCCTGTATTAATAATCCCAGGACATGCATTTGGCAGGTAAGAGAATGAAAATACAACTTATTCAGCTAATTAGAAACTGAAAAATTACAAAACACAAAGCACTGTATGGTGTAGTTAGGAAAGAAAAAAAATAATAAAGCCAGCAGTAAATAAATATCTCATGAAAAAAAAAAAATTCTAATCTTTGATGAAAGCAGCTAGTTATGATATGCAGACATGTACCTTTATATCAAGAATGTGCCTGGTATACAGCGATCTTTATTTAATCTTTTGTGTACTTTGAAAAAAAGTTTTAGATGATGAATTCAGCCTTATGTAACTTTTGGTTATTTTTGTTAATTCAGCTTCTTTTCATGTGAAACTGTATAATAATGGGAATTATATTGACCCATAAAAAAAGGAGCATAAAACAAATAAAGTTGTGTCTTGGCACGATAGACAACCTAAAGAACCTGTTTATTTTTCCCTCTTAAGTTGTCCATCCAACCATCCATTTTCTATACACCCTTGTCCCTTAGTGGGGTCTGGAGGGTTGCTGGTGCCTATCCCCATCTAACGTTCCAGGCGAGAGGCGGGGTCATCCTGGACAGGTCGCCAGTCTGTCGCAGGGCAACACAAAGACAGACAGGACAAACAACCATGCAGAAAGACCCCGGGCCGGGAAACACACCCAGAACCTTCTTGCTGCAAGGCAACAGCTCTACCAACTGCGCCACTGTGCAGCCCCCCCTTTTAAGTTGTGATTAACATTTTTTTTGCTATTTAAATATGTACATTTTAGAATAAACATAATTTGACAGGCAAAAAAATGTTTTTTTGTGGGGGGTGTAGGGGGAGTGGTTTGGCAATTCTGGAGAGATTCTCAGAAGAGCTCTTACATCTTAACATTATTATGTACAGTAATTGACATGGACATTACAAAATGTCTGGAGAGAGTATATCTGAAAATGATATTCCATCCATCCATTTTCTATATACCTTTGTCCCTAGTGCGGTCAGGAGGGTTGCTGACCGCACCCTGGCCTATGTCCAGCTAACATTTCGAGGGGGAATTACATTCTTAAGGGAAAAAAATATAATGGCAGGAAATAAAGCATTTCATTTGATGCCAAGTTGTTTGCTAGCTTTCTGAAAGAACACTGTATGTGCCAAAATAATTGTAGATTCAACTAAAGAAACAAATATTTTCAATACACACTAAAAATGCCACTAAACATGTGTCTAAAGAAACTATTGTTTTTTTTCTTTTGTTTAAATCTGTTAGCTGTGAAAAGACAGAATAAAGTTATGTTCTCTGAGTGTCCTTTTATGCCCAAAGTGAGTCATAGGAAACTCTTAAGTTGTTTAAATACAACTGAAAAAAATACAAAGACTGCATCACAAAAAGAAACATGAGACAAAAATTGAATAAAAAAAAATTAAAAACTGAAACTTTGAACACTAACTTTATTAGGATCTCCATTTTGGAAGCAACATTTTTAAATACGTATGGGGCCTGGGACTTCTATATAGCAGTAAACACCAAATACCATGTATATAAATGGTTTTACACAAATATACTTGCCTTCCTAGAATAAGGTATGTGTCGCCATCATGTGTTAAAAAACTGAACTACAGTTTACTACTTGAGTACAACTCTGTAGTGATCAAATTTCTTTAAACGTGCTTGCTTAGAGTAACCCGGGTGGTAGCCACGTTTATTAAGAAGGTATTGGCTTAAAAACTTCTGTAATTGATGAAAAGCTGGAATCACTTTTGTAGCCAGTTTCTCCTTGTGCCTTTTCTGAGAAAAAAGATTAGGAAATTAATTTCAAAGTCTATCTAGCACGAACTAAAAAAAAAGACAAGCAAAAACATTTGTATTCTCTTTAATTTTAGAATCATTGTACAAGGATTTCCCAATGGATTAGCACTTCTTTTTACAATATGTACCACATAGCTGCACCTACATATTTACATGCTTACATAAGATTGTATCACAAAACAGCGTGTGAAATCAGCAAAAAACAAGCGTTTTTGCCAAACTAACACACCCATTATTCCATGAGCTGGCTAAACAAAATATAATCTCACAGCCACCGGCCCCTTCTAGGTTTAAAGCTGAAATCACGAGTGTGAAAGTGTTGCACATCATGAAAAATAAGGAACAAAAAATAATGACAATACTATGATCTATCTATGGGTTAAGTGTAAACATTAAGCAGGTCAAATGCAAGTCTTGACCACTGTTACTGTTTGTAATGCAACAAGAACCAGGACGCATCCATGTGGAATTAGAAGCTCTGAATGGCTGCTTCTGTTGACAGATGGTGGTGCAGTTAAGGTGTAGAACTGCTAGTAACACAAAATAAGTGGATTTTGTCAAAGAATGTTTTGTTAAGAACACATCAATTCCATCAGCCCACTGGTTTGTGTGGATTCAATTGATGTGCAGCAATAAACCCTTGTTTCATTAAGTAAATGAAGAGTAAACAGTAGGGTGTTGCCAATAAAAGAGGAAACAAGTGCTCACACACGCTCACTGTTGCACCACAACCAGATACTCTAGCAGCTTTCTTAAAGGCAGAGACACGCACGATACAGTAAGAGTGGCAGTTCTGCTGTCAAATAGGCTAACACAATACAGCAGCAGAGTAAAATCTATGTGGCGTTTTCAAGTCAAGCCAAACAGCTGCAGCAGTTCAGACTCCTGATGCTGGCCTGCACCGCAGAAAAGACCATGAATCGGGAAGAGGTTGGATGCAAGCTGAAAACAGAAGGCATAAATTGGGTTCATCTGATTTTGGGAAAAAATAAGCACAATGAAAAATATCCAAATGCAACATTCTGCACTTTAAGGATATAGAGAACAATGAGTGCTTGTATCAGAATACTGATGGCAAAACAAATCATAAAATGAACTTTACAAAGCAGAGAATGAGTGACATCTGTTACAAAAAAAGAAAATGGGGTGGAAAAATAAGGAAGGAGATAAATATGCAGGCTGATAATATCCAAGCTTTTCTTTATTCGTAACATTGCAACTGAAAAGGAAGAGTTTGATGGTCAGCCAAGGCATCAGTCCTCATCGTCTGTTCGACCGGCCACCAAGCAGAGGACAACTGAGGATTCGACGTTCAGTTCACAGCATTCTGTTCCGTTTATGAGTGGGTGAGTCTGTGATGACGTCACTGTGGGGAGCAGAGCCTCGTTTACGAGTGGCAGCAGAATCTAAATGAAGTGCCATCTCCTCCGCTATGAAGGTGTTCAGGTCCATGTCGTGGAGGCCATTCCTACGTCGACTGAGAGACTGGGCAGGGTGTGTTGGGGAGCCTGGGGGACCGGAGCGCACAGAAATGCTAGCCATAGCACCACTCAGACCTGGAAAAATAAATATATACAACAATGTCAGACGGAACTCTACGTAGCTTCATATTGCAGCAGTTTCCCACTGAGCGTGACATTTTCGCTCACCATGCAAGGCTATAGCCTCTCTGAAAGGCTGCAGATCTGCTTCCACAGAGCTGTCTGTCTCTGGCGGTGATGGCCGACTTGCAGACACCATAGCAACTATAGGCGGTGCGCGAGCTGTCCGCGGAGGTGGAACTTTACCACAGAGGAAGCTGATGAGATCTTCTCGTCTAATAGTTCTTCGTCGCTTTTTAACCCATGCAATCACCTCCTTATTCCTGCGCTGGTGGCCTAAATGAACACCCAGGTCGTAACTCCGCTGGTGGGCCTCCACACTCTCTAACGGAATAAAACGGTTACCACTTTTAGTAAATCTGGTCACCATACACAAGATGGGGCAATTGAAAAAAAGAAGACATTTGTTACTTGCCTTTGTACAGGTTAGTGACAGCTGTGGCTGCATTCTGGAAGGGCACCCAGAGGGACAGACCTTGCTGCTGGCACACACGATCTGTGAAGAGCATTTCAAAAGAGTCACCATGTGGCAGAATCTGATGCTGATTTTTCTTTCACCTTCCCTCAAACCCAGATATTACAATTATCATTTAGGGAATGTAAACATCCAACTGCCCTGAGAAAAAAATGAAAATATAGAAGGATGATTGGCTTGAGTTCCAATTCAAGTCACTGACTTATTGTCAGTGACTTATTTGAAAGAATAACCCTTGATTATTTCTTTCAAAATAATCAAGGGTTGTGAAGATCAACATTCAAAAATCAAAGACCCATTTTCTGATATATATTCCTTAAACATCAACAAAAGAATGTGTCTTTAAGAAGAATGCTGAGAATGCACAGAGAAGTAGCTCCTATAACGGGCTCAGCAGATCCACCAGGTGTTTGCTAATTGCTGCTGTCTGAAGGAGCTAAGTGAGGCAGTTGGGACAGAGGGCTGCATTTTGAAGGCGGGGCTAGGTCCACCCAAGTGTTTTGCACAACTGAATGGTTGTCATAGAGATTAAATTATGTATGAAACACGCATGAAAAAGAAGAATCAAGGCAACACTCGAGGTATATCTTTGATGAGAGAATAACAATATAACATTATGTAAAGCCAAAAAATGTAATTTTTTCATAATATTGCCCCTTTAACAGGTTTTAGCATTAAAATATTAAAAGTGATTTTTGAGTAATTTTATATGACATTAATTAAATCTCCACTTTCCAAACATATTGTGTACAACTTGCTAGAATTCTGCTGTCATTCTTGCACAGGACAATTGTCACATAATTAATTTCAAACTTTTCCAGCCCATGTTTTTAGGTGTAAAAAGAACACATCTGCCTCAGGAAGCCCCTCACCCTGAATAGAAGTCCATCACCTTAAACTGAAAAGTTCTTCCACCATGTGTAGCCACAATAAAAGATGACAAGCTTCAATTGACTTCACCACTTGACAAGGAGCATGTCAATACGATATAAAATTAAGAGCCACTGCTAAGCACCACTGCACCTCCATATCGTTTTTGCCAGGCCCACACTGAGTTGCTGCTGGAAAGTCCTATGCAAATAAAATTTCCTTGCCTATTCTATGAGATGGATAAATAACACATGTACACATTTAATCAGTTTAATCAGATTTTTAAACTCAAATTCTACGTGTGAAACATTTTGTACCATAAAAATCAAGGCATAATATAATAATGCAGGAGTCAAATGGGAACCTTAAAACAATGTTACAGAAAAGTGCAATTAGAAGTTGTGTTGAACACTTCATCCAGAAGATCTGTTTAATACAAAATAATCAAAGAATCAGACCAATTTTGCAAAAAATAAAAAATTAATAAATGTAAATAGGTACATAAAAGATTTGTCAAATCAACCTGATGTTCAGGTCACCGCGTTTCAGATTTTTGGATTTGGAATTAAGGGCTTTTCCATTTTTATTCAGTTTTGGTAACAATTATTGATAAACAGGATTTCATTTTAGTCTAGTTTGGGACACAGTTGAGATTTTCATAAAATTTGGGGCTTTTTTGCTTTTTCTAGAGTCAGAATTAAACTAAGTTTCAGAAAAAAAAAACAACTTAACTTTGTAGTTAAGTTTTAAGCTATGGCCAAAGACATGCTGTCTTTGGCCATAGCTTTTAATGTGTTTAATTCAGGGACATAAATGACTGCAGAAACTTTTGTTTTAAAATATATTGATGTCTTTATTTTTTTTTTTTTTCATTACCTAAACCCACAATTTGATATGGGCATTTTTTTTATTACTCTTTCAAATCATTCTACTCTGAAAATTATACTAAGATACCTATTTCAATCATTGCTTTATGATTGAAGTACTTGTGCGGGAACCCAGACAGTTAATTCAGACAGAAACACAACTTTCACATGAACATAAACTTAAATACGGAAACATTTATGTTAATCCCTTCGCCATTTTGTGGTAGCAATGAATAACAAGGGAGTCATTAGACAACCTGATTGCACAGTTTGGAAGTTTGCATTTTGGTCACTTAGAATAATCCCTCTCGCTGTCACAACTGACAAATGTCCACCGCCTAACCTGCAACAATTTTCTTAGCATTTGAGCGTCAACACAGCTGTTGTTTTCAACCCCCTCCCCGAGTATCGCCATTTTGACAATCTAGATAACTTGACGCGAAGACTAAAACATTTGTCCAAACTGAGAGACCGACCGTCTTAGAAATTCTAAGTTAAACGTTGTTTTCAAATAAAACATAACTTGATTAGAATCGTTACGCTTAGGAGCTCTGCCAGCCGAGGTCACTGTGATACACATTTTATCGAGGCTGTCTGACGGTCTGACACGGTGACCGGCTGTTAGCAGCTAGCGTTAGCAGCTGTTCAGTCATCCTCAGGGTCACGATATTGAGAACATTACCACAAAATACTGACGGTTAAACTTCATTTAGGGAAACGACCTAATTCATTGCTACTAAAACAACAATGAAAGGATATCTTGTTAAAATTAATTTGATTTCGCGATTAGTATTAAGAGCATCCTTTGTGTCTATCTGCCAAACGACACCGTTAGGATTAGCTTTGATTAGCATTAGCTCCAAGGCTGAACTTCGATAAGTATGAAGCCCACCTTTGTAAAGCTGTGCGACGGCGGTAGCAGAGTTCTGAAAGAGGTGCCACAGTTTCTGTTGACTTTGCTCCCTTTCCTCTTCATTAGGATTGTCCTGTTCGGCTTCTGCCAGGCACTGCCGTTCCCATTTTGAGAACCAGTGCTCGGGGCCGTGTTCTTGGATTTCAGCTTCTCCCTCTTCCTTCCTCTCCTCCATAGCTAACAGGTTAGCTTTCTGTTCAAAGTGGAGTTTTCTCGGACTTATGGGTGACTTAGCTATCTCTCTTTGACGTTGTATTAGAGAAATAGATAATACACCCCTCCACCACCTACAGAAACAAAGGAATAGTAATGCTGTTAGAGCCGCATTGTCAATATTATCTACCCAACGTTGAACACCAAACCCAAGAAATCGGATGACAACACCTTAGAATTTCTGAAAATAGCTCCTCCCATTTCTCACTGTACTGAACGTTGATTGGGTGAATTGGGTGCTACGGGCGGGTCTTTTTTTGCCAACGACGAATTCTGATTGGATACTGACAAAACGCGTAAAGGTCAGAGAAAAACAAAGTTGATCTAACCTGCCAATCAGCATTTTGTACGATAGAGGGCACCCTAACCACTCAAATTCAGGACACAAGGTTTAGGCCGGTTTCTTTAGGGCTTTAAAATGCCGTAACTTGTTCTAGTAATGAACAAGTTACCAGATAACTGCAGTATAACATAATTTAAGTAAAAATATATTTTTTTCATTATTAGAGCAATGTACAGTTAATATGAAAATCATTGTTCAAAGTTTTACGTCAATATTCTAAATCAACATCTGTATTTCACCTACCTTGAAAAAATGTCGCCAACCACTGTTTCATGAGAGTTAATTCACTTAAAGTACTCATTTAATTATGCTTAATTGGAGAGACAATATTTCATAAATAAAAAAATTGTTGACATCAATGTATAGAAAATTCATTATAATTGGAGATAAATAAATAAGTAATTTCTTATATGACCGGTTAAATATCCATTATGAAAATATTTTTGAAAAATCACCAAGACTTGTTTAAATTTGTAATTAATAAGGGTGTAAAGGGGGCTGAATACAAAAGCCTGTCATTATTTTTCTTTTTAAAAACATTTTGAAAGTTATGATAATCTTTATCACTTCATGTGTACATTAGATTTTTCTATCACTAAAAATCTCAATGAAACACAAATGTTTTAAATGATCACAAATCAAATATATATATAAAAACCTTAAATACCTTTACGATACCATTTAATACAAGAGATTTTTGACCAGTAATGTTTGGGATTTTTAGGTTATTATCATTACTACATATGTCATAACCTTGTGTGGCGCTTTTTGGCACCAAGTGTCTGTGTTTTAAGAACTGATTATTCCTCCTCTAGAGCCAGATGACCTGTACGCAGAAAAAAGTTGCTTTGTTTATCTTTTCACATTCTTTCTCTTCCTAAATAAAAGGCTTGCCCGAGCTGAGAGGATTCGGGGGAAACGCTTGGTGAAGAGGATCGGAGGATCCTTTTTGCTATGCTTTCTCCTAGAGCAAAAGTGCGTCCATAAAACTTATTACGTTTGTCTGAGGTTCTTTTATGAAGGTTCAAAAATACCCATCAAGTAATGACCACAGATCGTTATCTATTATCTTCTGTTCAAACATGCTGGTCTTTTTTTCAACCAAATCTAGTCTTTGTTCTTGTGTATTTTTTGCAATGTGATTTTTTACATTTTATTTTAATTATGTTTTCTTCACTTTGCATTTTTTGCAAACAGCTTCAATTACGATTATCCATTATGTTTCTATCATCAATAAAACATCTTAGTGTGCTAGAAGGCTTTTGTAGTTAAGCTGCAGACAGCCAGGTATAGTCACTGTGAGTTGTAATCATTAACTGTTAACTAACAGCCTTTATTGCCTTCTGGGTGTAATTACTATTGAGATGCAGAGGGGAAAGTTCGATGCCCTGTCCCTGGTTGGCCTTAGATCTATAGGCTGAAGAAAGGGGAAGTCCAAAAGTCTCCCTGAGTAACACTTCTTAACAAACTGCCTCAGCTGTCTTTTTGTCATCCTGCATGAGTTTCTGCATCAGACTGTCCTTCAGCTGCTTTTCAAACCTAAGTCTACATTTTGCACTTTTCCTTCATTTTTGCCTGATAACTTTGCAAAGTGTGAAGATGACAAAGGGCGAGCAGGCAGTTTCTGATATTGAAGCTTGCATTCAGGAAGCCGGACCGACTGTTACTTTCACCAGGCTGCATTACTGTGTTCAGGAGAAGAAGTTCTGCCGAAAGACAGGTCCTGAAAAACATATTCTCAAAGATGTGAGGTAAGACCAGATTCTTAACATTTGAGGATGTTAATTTACAAGCTAATAGCACCATCACTCATATATTTGAATTTATCCTTGTTTTTACTTTTCTATATATATTTTTTCTATTTATTACTTGCTAGATTTACTGCATGTCTTGTTTATATAATCTAGTTTTAAACCACAATGACTGTCATTCTTAGGCTCTACATAAAAATGAGGTCCAGGTTAAATCCAGCAACATACATTGCTGTCAGTCAGGTTTCTATTCCTGCCAAATCTAAAACAGATTCAGAGCAAGTAGGAAAATACATGAAAATTATATTATCCATTCATCTGTCCGTCCTTTTCTTACACCCTTATTCCATTGGGATCAGAAGGGTGCTGGTGCCTATATCTCCAGTGGTCAACGGCGAGAGACAGAGGAAAATTATATTATATTATACTGTAATATATTTTGTTTGTATTT
Source organism: Phalloptychus januarius (assembly GCA_902982915.1). Classification (NCBI taxonomy): domain Eukaryota; kingdom Metazoa; phylum Chordata; class Actinopteri; order Cyprinodontiformes; family Poeciliidae; genus Phalloptychus; species Phalloptychus januarius. The sequence continues at coordinate 396,929 of CADWAE010000061.1, forward strand.
TCCTTTAACTCATGAAAAGTATTTTGAATTGCCTTGTTGCAGAAAATGTGCTGTTTAAATAAAATTACCTTACCTTACCATTATATTATATTATATTATAATACAGTGCTATATAAAATGTAGACATTGTTGATTATAGTGCTCTTTTTATCCCTATTTATAAAATAAATAACATAAAGTCTATGTTGCTCATTTCTTTTGTCATTAGCCTGAAATGTATTGTTTTTTTTAACAAATACAAAAAGTGGAACTCATCACAAAACTAAAACCTGTAATATTTAAACATATTGTAGATTATGATGCCACATTTTATTTCCTTTTTAAAATGAGTCAAAAATATATTTCATTCTATTTCTATTCACTTGATGTGTTAAATATTTTCAAGGAAGGGGTAAAATGGTTGGACTACATTCTGATGTATTTTATGTGATATTTAAAAATAGGCGATATCACCAAATATTTTTTGATTGTTGTTTGTGACATTGTAATAATATTAATTAAGTGTACCTTAAAAAAGTAGAACTTGCATATGTTTTTGTAGTGGCATCATGAGACCAGGGATGAATGCCATCATGGGAGCCACAGGAAGTGGTAAAACATCGTAAGAAGTTTTCATTCAACTACATTGTTATAAATGCATTTCAGTTGTGCATGAATTATAAAAATAAGTTTTATGTTCTTTGCACAGACTTCTTGATGTCATAGCAGGTAGAAAAGATCCAGCTGGACTGCGCCAAGGAACAGTCCAAGTGAACGGCAAAGCTGTCACTTCTGAACTCAGGCTCAGCTCTGCTTATGTGGTGCAGGTAGGAAAACACACATGCAAAGTTCCCTCCCTAATAACGCTTGTTTTCCTACGTTATCTTTTTGTTTTGTTTTAGGATGACATCGTGATGGGCACTCTAAGTGTGAGGGAGAACCTCCTCTTCAGTGCCAACCTGCGTCTCAACCCAAAGCTTTACTCCTCTGCTGATAAACAGGAAAGAGTGAACTCCATCCTGCAGGACCTAGGCCTTGTGGACTGTGCTGACACTAAGGTACTGAGCTCTATGCAGTAAAATGTGGCTCATTTTAAAATAACATTTGAAACAATACTTCAACTTCTTATTGCTCCCTGAAGGCTTTTATAGGAATTAAATGATTTATTCAGAGTGCTGTAACAGACTGCCAAAAATCACATATCTTTATGAGTGGATAAACAATGTTCTTAGGTGTCGCTTCTTTGCATTTAACAAATTGTTATCTTTCTTTGGTCTATGATTTGTGATTTTTAATGAGGCCATGAAACCAGAATACAGCTCTTGCAAAAGTTGTTAAGCAACAATAGTCTAATCCAGTGTTTCCCAACCCTGGTCCTCAAGGCAAACTGTCTCAAATGTTTTAGAAGTTTCCCTTATTTAATGTGCCTGATTCAACTGATTGCAGTTCAGCAAATGCATGTTAATCAGTCATCAATTGAAATCAGCTGGCCTGAAACTAGGAAATATCTAAAGCATGCAGGCCAGTGCGCCTTGAGGACCAGGGTTGGGAAACAATGCTCGAATCAGTTTTTTGTCAGTGATAAATATAAGTACATATAATGAGTGTCAGTGACCTTTATTCATTTTCTAAAACAATGGAATATTGTTAAAATTGTTCAGATAAGAACAACACAATTTGTATTGCTTTACGTAGCACCTCTATGGTGCTATGGATCGTATCTGAAAATGTTAAAACTTTTTTGTTGAAAATGTGTATGTTGCTCCTAATGTGCTGTCAGTTTTTGAATGTGTGCGTGTGTGTGTACATCTGAACACAGATAGGAACTGAGTTTCTGCGAGGCGTGTCAGGAGGGGAGAGGAAGAGGTGCAGCATCGGGATGGAGCTCATAACTTCTCCCTCTCTGTTGTTCCTGGACGAGCCAACAACAGGACTGGATTCCAACACTGCAAACTGCATCATCAGCCTGCTGCACAAGTATGATGCAGTTATAATACATCAGCTCATTGGAAACACATCCTCCCGTGCTACAACACCAATGAGACTCAGAAGCAGCATGTAGCATTATGCTAAAGTGCAGAAAGTATTTTCTGCTATTTGTACCTGCTACAAGGCAAATGTCCATATGTCTCCTGTTTTGATTTTGTGACAACACTTCAACATGTGTCCAGACTGTCCAGAAGAGGTAAAACTGTAATTTTCTCCATCCACCAACCACGCTACTCCATCTTCAAGCAGTTTGACCACCTCACTCTGATGCATAAAGGAGAGATTGTGTATGCAGGGGCAGCAGACTATGCCCTGGAATATTTTACAGACATCGGTATTTAACATCAATACAAAGAAGCTGCAAAAAAAACAAAACAAAACAAAGTTGCACAAGAATATCATGTAATTTTAAAAACCTGGCTTGTTTTTGGACAGGATATCAAATTGAGCCTTTTAACAACCCTGCTGACTTCTTCATGGATATCACAAATGGAGAGGCAACATCCAACAAGCAACCACAGACTGCAGGTAATTTATTCATAACAGCAAAATCATATTATGCTCAATGCGTATCTAATTGTGAGCAAGAAAATAGACAAGTCAAATAACTGGTGGTATTTTAAACCACCAGTTGCCTTACTGTGTTTTTTGTGTTGTAAATGTCAAAATATTTTATTTTGACATTTAAAACACAACCCACTTAGTCCTCGATGTTGCTGTCACACACTTTGCTTTTAACAAGGAAAATGGGTAATAGTGAATGGTAAAACATTATTTTCCCCTGAAAATGGTGCTTTATTGTTAAAGCAAGCAAGCTACTCTGTTTGGACACATTTTAAACAATCTACAAAGTAGTTTTATCATGTCTCTCTGCTCCTGATTGCCTCATTAAAAAAGTTTTTTTGGACATGTGTAATTGTTCATGTTTTCTTTACGTCTTCTATCTTATTGATAGCTCACCATTGCATTTAGCATTGGTGTTGTATTTTCCCATTGTGGGCTCTGGATGTTTATGTACAGGTCTTTCTGAGGAGGACTCTGTTGCAAAAGAGAGATTGACTCTAAATAGGACATTCCTAGAAAATTATAGGATGTATATATTTAGTTGTCTTTTACTTGGCACTCATGTCTTTAATTTCTAAGAGGAGGGCAAGAACTGGTTGGCGTTGGAGTATCGTGAGTCTGGCATGTACCAGAACATAATGCAGGAACTGGACCAGGTAAACCAGAGCACTATTGATATGAACAGAAAAGAAGAGGCAGCCAACTACACCACATCCTTCCTCTATCAGGTCAGCAGATCTGTGTTTGAGAAATGCACCGATGCACAACCTCAGTTTAACGATTGACAGATGTTCCAATCAATTAAGATGTTATGAAAACAAAGTTATGACACATATCATTCACCTGTTATATGATTGTGCTTGCTTATCTGCTGTTTGAACCCAGTCATGGCCATGAAAAGATAACGCTGTTGTGTGTGTGAGACAGATGCGTGTGGTGTGTGGAAGGACAGTGCTGAACCTTCTCAGGAATCCGCAGACCTCGTACGCCCAGCTGGCTCTCAACATCTTTTTTGCCATTCTGGTGGGACTTATTTACTACCAGATGCCTCTGACTCTACCAGAGGGTTTGCAGAACAGGTATAAACAATGTGCAACCTGAACTTCTGAAGGATCCATTTTAACTTGCATGTTATGAAAATAAACATGGCAGAGCTTTTGTTAATTTTATTGTGACTATGAAATAAGTTTCATGCATGTTTTGGGTATTGGTGGTAAATAAATAAACAGGGAAGAATCAAGTTGAGATAACGCCTCCCAGGTTTATGAAGTAAAATGGCATAGTTTAAAGATTATGAACACAAAGTAGATCATTAAACATTTAATTGAATAAATACTAAAGCATCATGTTGAACTGATGCGTCAGTGTTAACTTTTTGTTCCTCTCTGTCGTTGATCAGGAGTGGCGCGTTCTTCTTCCTCATCATAAACATGGTTTTTGGGAATCTTTCTGCTGTCGAACTCTTTATCAACGAAAGGGCAATCTTCATGTAAGCAGCATTTAAATGTTTAATGTGAATTGTTTCAGAACATTGAGACTAGGGCAATAATTTTCTCCCCATTCTGGTCTTAGTAATGCTTTGGGGGGATTGTCTGCAGCTTTTTTTTTTTCTTCTTTTTTTGCCAAACAATTATCTCAAGCTGTCCAGTGAGATCCTCCAATGGTGTGTCTGTATATTGTAGACTGAAATGCATCATGTGTGTATGCTGGGTGAGTCACATGGGGGCAGGGTTTGATGAGCATTGGCTTTTTACTGCTCCTTTTCCAACTGAGTATGAAGGTTTCATTTTATGTTTAGTTACTCTTTTTATTTTTTTCTTCATACATTTGTTGTTAGGGTAACTAACAATTAACAATTAATTAATAATTTTGTAAAATATGCTGTTTAGTTGTCACATCTACAAACAATTTTACTATCGTTAACATTTTCATTCATTTACAAAGCAAACTAAAAATATAAACAAACTCGCACTTTAGTTTACAAAAGATCTGGAAAATATGTCATAAAATAGTATCTAAGTTATTTTAATCAAAACTCTTTATTTGTATTATTATTAATCTACAGTCATGAGAACTCCAGTGGATATTACAGAACCTCTGTCTACTTCCTGTCCAAGATCTTTGCTGATCTCATCCCCAACCGCATCATCCCCATCTTCGTGTTTTCAGCCATTGCCTACTACATGATGGGTAATGTATTCACATCATTACCCATGTATTTGTGTACATTTGTATGTACACACAAATAGTGTACATACACCAGTTATTAATCTGTTCAAATTCTTGAAATTATGAATATTTAGAGAGTAAGCATTAATATACAAAATATACTTCTGCAAGCTGTTAATAGACAAAGGCTCAAATTGGAGGCTGGTGTGTTAAGAGCCTGTGTTCATGGAGATCAGCTCATACTGCTTCCAGAACACTCAGCTCTGTGGTGGTGGTAACTCTGAAACCGTCCTCAGATGAAAACGCTCCAGGCTCTGCTGGGAGAATGTCTTCAAATATTTTCAAGACATTCTAGATTGTGTTGAACAGAACAGATATGGAGCTGTTTGTTGCAGGCATCTTTCTGTCAATGTAACACATTAGCATCTTGTGTTAATGTAACCATTAGCACAAGAATAGTGGTGTAAGCACATCTCCTTCTGTGACTGCAATCAGTTTGCAAATTTCTTTTTGTATGACTTCATCTGGACTCTATCACAGTCACCCGTACATTTCATATGACTGCACAAAAATGCAATTAACTGTTCATTTTGAGGGCTGCACAGTGGTGCAGCTGGTAGAGCTGTTGCATTGCAGCAAGAAGGTTCTGGTCTTTCTGCATGGAGTCTCCATGTTCTCCCTGTGCATGGTGGGTTCTCTCTGGGTACTCCGGCTTCCTACCACAGTCCAAAAACATGACTGTCAGGTTAATTGGTCTCTCTAAATTGTCCCTAGGTATGAGTGTGTGTGTGCTTGTTTGTTTGTCTTGTGTGTCTCTGTGTTGCCCTGCGACAGACTGGCCACCTGTCCAGGGTGACCTCGCCTCTCACCCGAAACGATAGCTGAAGATAGGCACCAGCAACCCTCCTGACCCCAGTAAGGGACAAGGGTGTAGGAAAATGGATGGATGGATGTTCATTTTGAACCAGGGTAATAGATAATAGATTTTATTTTATCTGAGATAAGATGCTTAGTTTTATTTCTTTACAATAAACGGATCTAATCACATTTTGCTGTAATTTCTAAAATTCTGTTTGGTGTGTAGCAGAACCTGCCTGTTCACCTGTGTTTGTCTGTTTTCAGGGTTGAAGCCAGCGTTTGTGGCCTTCCTCTGCTTTGCCCTGACCATGTCTCTGGTCAGCTTGGCAGGAGTCGGCCTTGCTTTCCTGGTCTCAGCCAGCGTATCTACATTCGCATTGGCTAACATCCTGATTGCCCTCCCATTTGTCTTCATGATGGTGAGATTCCAGGACACATGCACTGAAATCTTCAGGATACATATTAACATTGATTTCTGAACATAATACGATTGATTTTTCTTCTTTGTCACTCCTGATCTCATCTCATCCTTTTTCTGTTGTAGGTCTTTGGTGGTTTTCTCGTCAATCTCAACTCCATGCTGAGTTGGTTATCTTGGTTGAAATGGATCAGTATTTTCAGTTATGGACTAAATGTAAGATATAGTGCTTCTCAAAAGTATTTCTACTCCTTGACATTTTTCACTCGTTACAACTACAAACTTTAGTGTATTTTATTGGTTTTAATGTATTAGACCAGCACAAGATAATGCATAGCTGTAACGGATAAGAAAAACACATAGTTTCAATCTGTTTTTACAAATAGAAAATCTGAAAAGTGTGCCACGCATATGCACAGCAGCCCCCCACAGAGTCAATACTTAGTAGAATCACCTTTTCCTGCAAGTAAGTACAGCATTTAAAGTGAATCTCTACCAGGTTAAATACTAACATTCAAAACCTCAATGACAACAAAAACTTCCAATCTTGCCACAAATGATCAATTTGACATATATCTGGACTTTTAATCTAATGAATGAATATGTGTGAAGCTGCCACCACCATGTTTTATGGTGGAGATTGTTCAGGATGAACGTTCCAGATGATTAGCCTCAGCAGATTGGAGGGGCTCTTTTCTTGCTCGCATGTTATGAACATAGAGCATTCTTCTTCTTCTTTGCAAGACTGACCACTTTTCTACTCACGTTGACGACTCAAAGTTCTATCTTAGAACTCCAGCCACTCTCACGAACACACACATTTCTACAGCGATACAGAGATCTGTGCATATTTTAGAGTGAAGCGTCTTGCCCAAGGCCACAGTGACATGAAGGGAGAAAGATGGAATCGAACCAAATCTTTCCAAACACAGCTACTTTCCCCACTGATGTCCATAAACACTCTGCAAGACTTCAGGCAGTCTATAGTTAAACAGAGACTGAGAGTGAACTATGCACAGATACACGCAACTTAATAATAAGGCGACTTCCTAAATGGGAACGAGGGCTGAGGACAGATGCATACAGCAATTTACAGATTTAATTTGTTTATAATGCTAAAAAAATGTATCCATTTGCAATGATGCATTACTTTGTGTAGGTCTATATCACTGAATAACAAAATACTTTGAGGTTTGTGGTTATAATGTCTGAAAATGTGAAAAGTCACACTTTAACCATATTCAATAAAGATACTAAACAAATAAAAGGTGTCTAAGGGAAAATGGAGAGTGATGTAATAATTCAGTTTTTCTTTCCTAGGCTGTGTACATCAACGAGATGAAAGGCCAGATTTTCTACAGCAACAATACCATGTGAGTGCGAATGCAGTGGTTCGATTGCAACCCACTGTAACATCCTCTCAGTGAAAATATTCTTTTCCCTGTGCTGCAGAATCCCAGGAGAGGCATTTCTGGAAAGCATGGACATCGACTACTCTCTGTGGGGCTTCTGGCAGAACCAGGTGGCTCTGCTGGGAATCATTACTGTGTGCATGACCCTGGCTTACGTGCAGCTGCTGCGAATCAACCGATGGAAGTGATGCCAACCTATCTGATCATCTATATTTATTGGGTTTTTTACCAGATAGAGAAACATGTTTTAAGTTTATTCTATAATATATTTCTTTCTTTTGTCTTTGGTTGTTAAAGATTTGGAGAGGGAAAAAAAGACATTTATTTCACAGCTCACATGGTATCTCACTCGGAGTGACGCACTCACATGTTGTAACATTTGACTCTTTGGCTGATAAGCTGATGCTTAGCACACCTGATAGGGGAACGAGGGAGTGCCTGGCAAGAGGAAAGACGGCATCTAATTCCTCACAAAGCTGATTACAGGGAGTGAGCTAACATTAGCAACCAAGAAGAAAATATGTGCATAATCCACACTTTCCCTGCTTTCCTTTTTAATATGAAAACTGCATAAAGCTCTTTAAAATAATAGTTAGTAAATCCATGTGATGAGCTGTTTGCAGATTTTAGTGAAACACATGGCCGGCATAAGGTACAAACAAACAGTATTGGCTTCTTAGAGTTTGATTCTGGTTTTCAGGTCCCATGAAAACTTGAATTCACACAGAACAGATTTAAAAACAGTATTATCTGCATATATACTCAGGAAAAGCGTTTGAAAAAGTTTGAATCTTATCTTTAAGATCAGAGTATGACTGTAATTGAATAACTTTCACTGTCTTTAAAAAACATTTCATGTTCACGGATTTTAGTAAAAATAAAAATACTAGGAACATTCCTAAAAGAATTGATGAATATTCATTATGTCCAAAAGCATAATTAATATTTTTTTTGTCTGGCTTTTTCGGATCAGTTTAAATGATTTAAATCTATTTTCAGCCTGCAACCTATCAGAAAAATGATTGGAAAATATTTGTAGGCCTTTTTTTTAAGGTACATATAATATCTAGTAGAATTTCTTTGGTAACTTTTATGTGGAAGAGATTATGTGATTTTATTCCATCTATTCCATCTCCTTTTCATCACTGGCTCAATTAACTTTGTTTTGAATAATCTAAACAATGAAATACTGAAAACTTTTTTAAAGGTTTGTCTAAGCTTTATTTTGAAAGTATGACAATCCAATTTTCATAACTGGTGCAGCTATATTTGTGAATTAATCTACAATCAATTTAATGAAATATGGACACGTTTATTTTAAGGTTTATTCTGAAGCTTTAATTTGAAAAGCCAACATTATTGTATTTTCATGACTTCCTAGATTCATTAATCATGTGGAACCTACTTTTCCACATTTCGAGTCCATGAAATACTGAGGTCAGTATTTTGAAAGTCCTAATTGCCAATTCTGGAGTAAGGAGCAAAGGGAGCAGCATAAGAGTTGTAATTTATTTAAACTTTAAATAATTACATTTTTCTCTTAGCCTGTATTGCATTGTCTGAAATCTATGCTTGAAACCTGTCATTATAGTTATATTGTCATTAAATGCAACAATTTGATTGTTGTTTGTATTGGTTTAGACATATATTTAATAAATATCTTCACTTGACTTTTTAATCCAAGCTGTACAAAAAAAAGACATTTTCTTTATTGATAGTGAATTGACAGGAAAGTGGGTAATGAGAGAGGGGGAGGACATGCAGCAAAGGTCACCAGGCCGGGAATCAAACCTGCAACAGCCACGTCAAGAACTAAGGCCTCCTCATGTGGGTTGTGCTAAACCCCTGCACCACCACAGCAACCCCTTTGAGAGCATTGTTGACCCTAACACTTATCTTTGAACATGTAATCAGTCTATTTTTTATTTTTTTTTTTCATTTACATTGTCAGAAAAATTGCAGAGGAGCAATGGACAATGAATTTAAATGGCAAAATTTTACAAAATCCAATGTTTACAACAGGTGCATGAATCAACTTGATCAGCTGGCATTGGTAAACATCCTGGGGAGAATATAAGTAAAGCCATTTTGAAGTTGAATTTGATTGAGAGTATCTCAATAAAAAGCAAAGAAAAAAAGATTTTCAAAGGCATATCATTGTGAAGGATAGATTTTATTTTGTTTAAATAATACTTTACAAAAAAAAATTTAATTGAGCAGAAAAAAGGACCTGATAAATCACAAACTACACTGTACATACATTTTCTCTGATTATTTTTTTATGAGAACTGTGGCTTGTAGTGGGAACTGGTTCATATAAACACAGAAGGTATCAAGTATTTACAGGAACGTATTTGGTTTCCATGGAATAGTCCTTTCTAGTGATAGTGCCATATCTCTGCTAAGATCCAAAACCTGCATTAAATGTAATAACATAACTCAATAACCCACAACTTTTACTCCAAGAACCTGCTACAATTTTAAAGTCATAACTTCATTTTAGTTCAGTTTCCAGGCAACCAATAGGACAGAGGTAGCAACCATTGCCTTCTCTTAGGGTCCTTAGAGCATTGTCAAAATAAATACATAAATGACCAATGTTTTTATTAGAGATATGAGACTTTTACAGAAAGAGACAACAAAGGTTCAGGGAAATTAATTACTTCTTATTAAACATAGTTTTAAAATTATTTATGTAATTGTGTGCAAATATGTTTAAATGTATTTTTTCAATTTGATATTTTAATGTCCGAGGCTGTACAAATGTTTTTATTATTCTATTGTTTGAAAGCAAACATCTCTTTGGATTGTACAAGTTGCTGACCTCGAGCGCAGGATGTTCATTTCAAACAGACATAAAATTTTGCATTCAGTAAATTAAATATAAATCATATACATGCAAAAAGAAAAAAAAAACATCTACCAGACATTTACCAACACAGAGGTGATTCATAAATTTGAACACCGCTATTTAAATTCCCCTTTAGAGACTTTTCAAACTGCTTACAGTCCTGTTTAAGCTCTTTGCCACCGTAACGGGTGCGTTCTCCAACCCACGCAGCCACTCGGTGCATTTCAGCACCACCTGCTCATCCATGGCCGAGTCCTCCTCGTCCTCATACTCCACATCGTCATACTTGTGTTTCTCATTAAGGAGGGAGATTTTTACAATTGAGCTTATGTCTCCCAGTGGAGCATCAGGATTGTTCTTATCGGCTGCTCTGCTGCTCCTCTGAGGCACTGACTGCTGCCTCCGTCTTCTGGAATCAGTGGTGCTTCCAGAAGCACCAAGACCACCTGTGGCATGTCTGGCAGCTGAACGATGGTATCTCTCGCTGTTTCTCCGCTGCAGCAGCAGAACAGCTTCAGGTGTGAGTGTTAGAGTAAAATGCATCTCTTCGTTATTCCTAGATCTGGTCTTCACCACCGGTTCACTCTTTTTGGAGCTTTGGTTCACAGGCTTGTTCTTTTCCATATTTGAAAGAGACTCCCCTGAGCTTGATGTAAGAGGGCTATTAGTTTGAGACGACAGCAGCGATCGACCTCTTTTGTTTGTTCGCAGCTCCCCTGAAGAAATTCTTCTGGCTGTGGTCAGATGACTCTTTGGCTGACTCTTTCTGCCCAGTTGTTTCAAATTTAAAGCCAGTCTCTCCTTGACTGAACTCCCTCTGCCTTCTCTTGCAACTCTTGTCGTGGCTCCCCTGCTTCTAGACGATGCATCTCCAGTCAGCCCTGACACAGAGCGTGTGAGCGAAACTTGTGGAATTAACGGCATTTTGGCAACACACAGAAGCAAGTAGGACAGAAGCTCAGATGTGCTGTAAAACAGCTGGTGGAGAAAGAAAGAGGAAAGCAGCTCACTGAGGAAAGCAGGATACCTTGAAACATCCTCAGCCATGCAGGGCTCAGCTGGTGCATTGGTTTTGGGATCAGTCAGTTCTTATACCTGAGAGGCATTGTATATCTGAGAGGCACATAGGGCGTGGTGCTGCATGCTTCATGGGATGAGCATGGCCTCAGAGGACGCAAAGGAGAAAAACGTCTTATTACTGTCAGGCTCAGGGATCTAAAATAAACCTGCAGTTGTAATCCTCCAGTCTGATCGGGGAGAGCACATTTACACAGCGCACATGTCGGCATTAACCCAGGGTGACTCAAAGGGTTTCTTTTCTCAACAGAATTTCAGAGGACGTATTTGTAGAAGCAGGTCATGTCAAGTTTATTTATATAGCACATTTCAGCAACAAAGTAATTCAAAGTGCTTCACATCATAAAAACATTTCAACCTGGAAAGATTCACACACACAGAGAGACAGCAGGTATTGGAAAGTTTATTTGACAAATAATCTTTGGTACTCAGATCCCCTGCAGAAGAAGTGATGCTGGTAACCGCCATCAGAAAGAATGCACTGCTGTAGATAAGGATTAGAAATGTTTTCCTGGACACTGGTGATGGAGAAGATGCCAAAGGTATTGAAGAGTTCGAGAGGTGGAGGTGGAGAACGGGCGGAGGTGGGTTGAAGCTCGACCAAAGACCAGACTTTAAGGAAGCAAAGTCTGATGATTGGAGGAGATGAGAAGACCAATGCCATCGGTCTTCTCATCATGTAAAGGTGGAGCATGATGAGGTGATTGGCTGGGCAGGTGAAATGAAGAGTCTTCCAGTTTAAATTTATGCCTAAGCTTCAAAATATAGTTACCAAGTGTGAAAAAAACAAGAAACATGACATTTTGTCAAATACCATCAAAATCATCAAATATATTGTTCCATTTTCTACAAAGTTAACTAAACAGGTGGGTTTTTAGTCTTTAGTTAAAGGCACTCAGTGTTTCAGCTGTTTGGATGTTTCCAGTGGTGTTTCCTTGGTGTAAATCTCTCTTTTTAAGGAACCTGCCTGATCACCTTGTTCTTCAAGCAGAGAAATGTCCTCTTTATTAATATTTTCAGCACAAGACTTAAAGGTCTGGTCCTCCTCGTCTAGATCCATTGTCTCCTGCACTCTAGCAATGGATTGTTCTTTGGTCAGTGAATTGCTCTGCTTTTCAATATTTCTAGCAGAAATCTTTTGGCCAACGGGGAGGTGTTCCACCGACCAGGTCGTAAACGTAAACGTACCTTGTTCTTCTTATTGGACTCACTTTCTGGTGGCTGTCTGTCCACTTTTTGATCCACTGTCTCCTGTGGTTTGGCAATCGTTTAATTTTCAGTAACCAATGAAACATCCTGCTCTTTGATATTTTCAGCAGAAATCTTTAGCTCCTCAGGTGCATACAGCTCCCACCAAACTGTAAATGATACCTTCTTCTTCTAGTGCTTGAGTGGCTTTAGTAGCTGTAATTCTCTTTCGACAGTCTTGTCAAAAGGGACAACACTGTTGAAAGTGTTGTCGGATGCATCCTCTTTGACTATAGGCTGGTTGGACTGCATCTTAACCTTTGCTTGTTTCAGGTTCTAAGATAAATCCCTTCTCTAGAAAGTCAGTAAATATTTCACTTTATGAATTATGTCAATCTCCAAAAGAAATGTGCATCAAACAACGTTGAAAAACTTCCCGTGAACTGCTAAATAAATTCTTAAGAGATACGTAACAACAACAGCTGCTAGACGGTTGTGATGAAAGTAGATCAATGTGACCAACTTATATAATCCCTGGTGATGTCAGAATTCTGACTTAGGTGCTATGTTGTGATGTCACAGTTTCGTTTAATATTCAGAATGACTTGGTGGATGCGCGAGCAACCTGACTGCAGAAAAAATTCTGGGGGCTTTTGAACAATCAGTGGTTGCCATAGTTACCCACCATTACGTTGTTATTTTGACATTGGCTAGTATGTAGTCAGTGTAGCTACCAGGGTTGGCTAGTTGAGTGTGACTAGTTGAGTGTGCAAACCTGACCACTGACACACACTTGTAGTTTTTGTTAATGTGCACAAAAGTCCTATTTGTACACAAACTTTGTCGGTCTATTGATATTTTCTATCTGCTGAGCCGTTTATGCCATTTCAAGGAAATAAGCAATGAACTTATATTGTCATTAGAAGTACTTAACCCTGTTCTAACATATAATAGCTACTATAAGTTTTAGTTTAAAAAACTATTTTGAAATAAATTTATTTGCAAAAATGTGTATTTTTCTTGATTTTCATGTCTTGTACTTGTTTCTTATATGGATTATTTTCATAGTCTTTAAAAGTTCAAAATTTCATCATAATATTATATTTTTGACCATCTATTGACATTTTCCTCTAAAAATGATTGCTGTTGTGATCAGTTAGTGAGTAGTTGAGTATGTTTTTTTTAACAAATACTTTTTACTCCAAGTTGAGTAATTTTTGGATGGCTACTTTTTATTTTTACTAGAGCAAAAAATATGTTGAAGTAGCACAACTCTTACTTGAGTAGAATTTTTGGGCCCTCGACCTACCACTGCCTTTACAAATAATAGCTGGAACATAGAAGCTGCAGCTTTTCATTACTTCCCTATATTTACTACTGTAATGTAATGTGTTGTCTATTTTTTTTTGGTTTTTATCACGTAAAGTACTTTGGATTGCCTGCCTTGTTGTTGAAATATACTTTATAAGATAAACTTGACTTGCAAGTGAACTAGTCCAAAGTTAGTTTGTTGTGATGATAGTAAAAACTGTTTAATGGACAAATCATTGCTGAAGTAAAGGTAACATATAACTTCACATTTTATGAATGAACTTCAAGTTAAAATATTTATTTTGTGGCACATTGGCACATCAAAAATTATTATTATATTTCCTCAGGGACTTAACGTTTTTATTTATTGACAAATTACAACACATCTAATAGTTTAATATAATTAGGGAAATTTTCCCCTTACTTGCTTTTCCCCCCTCTCCATGTCACTTACAGGCTCCGTAATTAAGATTCTTATGGGATGTTGCATTTTCAGTTATAGCTCCCAAAATTTGAAACAGGTTGTCTTTTAACATCGGTCAGGAATCGTCACAGGGAAATATGATATTCCCTAAGGCTGGTTAGTAATAAAGGATTTTTTTGTAATATCAATACCGCATGCACTGATGCTGCTTTGACTGTAAAATTATTTTTGCGACATATTGTGCGGCCTAACTTTTGACTTTCTGCTTTAAAACACATCTCATTCCTGTGGTTCTATCTATATAGCTATTATCTTGGGAAAATATACAAGCAAAATCGCCCTCAGGTGTAAGATGACCTCAAAAGTCGCTTTGCATGTTTCCATTCGAGCCACAAGAGGAGCTCTTGCGTGTTGGCTACTCGATGTTGTAAAGACGTTCGTCGTAAACGGGTTTGTTCACTTTGAATGTAACCATTAGCGTGACAATGCTAAGCTAGCTGTCAGCCAGGTATCCAGGGGTTTTGCTGCTGAGTTAGCCACCGGATGCTCCCAGTCGTACCTTCTTGACATTCCCTCAACATTCCTGGACGAATTCGTGTCGACTGCCCAGAGTCCGCGAATTCAAGTCCATTCCTGATTTAACCTAGTTCCTTTACCCCTTAGCTTGTGTGACTTAGCTCACTGGCTATCGAGACTGCACACTCAGGCAGAACCGAACCGACGAGGTAAGTTAGCCTCCGCGTTTGCGAGATGTGATGTTGTAGCGAGGCGGCTCGCTGTAAGGAAACACCGGTGCTTGAAAACACATAGAAGGTAGGCCTAACAGTAAACGTGTAGAAGAGAGCAAACTGGAACCAGCCTTGAGCTTTTATAGAACAAGTGAATTTTGATCTAAGCTTATAGTAAACTGCTTGTAGCGTTAACGGCATTTCGCTGGACAGAACCAGCGAACCCTGGCGTGGCTAGCCAACCGGGTTCACGGCTTCTGGTGTTTAAATGTATTTGGTCTAACACTTAACCTTTTAACCCTAACATATATATTTGTATATATATATGAGAGGGAAATTTTGAATGCTAACGTTATTCTGCGTTTTTTAAGAGGCCATTAATAGTTCAGTCCTTCCAATGCTCCAAGTTATGTTTAGCCAATGAATTCAAGCTAAATGCTTGTATAGTCAAAGTAAGCCACAGATAATTTTACAACAGCTTTTTAGCTTTATATGAGATGTGTTGCCAGAAGGCAAAGTTCAGGACAACTGTTCGCTTGGAAATTGTTGTCGCTAGTTGCTAACTAAGTTTCTGTTTTGTGCAAAGTTGCACTTAAGGACCACACCCAGACAAGATGTCACTTCATCAGTTTCTGTTGGAGCCCATCACCTGCCATGCGTGGAATCGCGACAGGACACGTAAGGCTGAAAATATAATTGAATTAAAAAATAGCAATTACTAACAAAGCACTCTTGGTTAGTTCCAACACCTGTCTTAGGTTGTGTATCAAATTCCACATCATAAAAGCTGTTCATGCGTGAATGAGTAACTGTAGGTAAATAATAGGTGTTGGGACAAGCTTGGTTTCAGTCTTCAGTAGTCAATGGAATCTGGTCTAACTGGTTGGGTTTCTATATTTTCAGCAAATATAGAAACCCAACCAGGGTTAATAAGAACAAATCAAATTTATTCTTATTTGATTTTTGTTTTCAGAAATTGCTATCAGTCCAAATAACCACGAAGTTCATATCTACAAGAAAAGTGGCAACCAGTGGTTGAAGACCCATGAGCTGAAGGAGCACAATGGACACATCACAGGTAGGTTCTCTTGCAAATTCTCTAACTTGTATTTAGTTTGCTAGAGATTTTTTACATTTAGTTTTATTGCTTTCTGAATATATTCAGAAAGGAGATGTAAGGGAGATGTAAAATTTTACTTTCATTGTCTGGATTTGTTTTAAAAAAATTGAATTTTAGAGTTTTTCCTTGTTGATTTTTTAAAATAAAAATAAAAATTTCTTGAAGTAGTTTAAATCATCATGATATTGTTGGTCATGTACAATTAGAAAATCAAGGAATTTATTTTATTTAAGAGAAAATCAACCAGTTTTTCTTTGGGTGCTAAACTAATATAACATGTCAACTCTTATATTTTTTATGTTATTTTTATAATTTCTTATTTGATACATAAGCACATTTGGAGGGTGATTGAACACCTTGTTGACAGTCCAGAGTTAATCTTTACGATTGACTTTGTGTTGTTTTCAACAGTAGTATCAGGGTTCCACTGATTGCAGCTTTCTCTCAGATCACCAGTCTTTAATATTTTTTTTGCCTGAAGTTATGGATATAACGAAGCAAGAAAGTTGCTGAGTTGTTAACAGCGGTGACTATTATTAACACCGAATGTGCAGACATGATCTGGTGGGCGGGTCTGTCAGTCAGAATGTCTCACAGAGTCCTTTTTTAGACCTTTGAGGTCAATAAAATCAGTGGAAAGATCGGCTTCCCATGTAAGTATCAGCTGATCATCCGTCTCCCAAAACTGAGGAAACCAGAGCAGTTTTATTGGCTGGCCAATTTATTGGTGCAAGCAAGTAATGTGCAGGTTTTAGTAAATTCTGAATAAATTGATCATATTTGTTGATTTTTGGACAATTCCACAAATTCATCCTTAATAGTCATAGACACATTCTAGAAGATGCAAATCAACGGAATGAGTTATGCATTCTACATATTGAGTGCACATGGTTTTGGTTATATTTACAGTCATAATGTATTCTTAAATACATTTAAGAATACAGACAATGTTGCTCTGGACACACTTCTTGAACAGATGGCGGTCCAGCGTCAATCTTTTCCTAATTTACATATTATCCTTTTCCTAAACCAGCAGTTTGAAAGTCTTTTTTTTTTTTTTTACATTTGTCATTGATTGGTTATTCTTTAGGTATTGATTGGGCTCCCAAAAGTGACCGTATAGTGACGTGTGGAGCAGACCGAAATGCCTATGTGTGGTCTCAGAAGGAAGGAGTTTGGAAACCCACGCTGGTCATCCTCAGGATCAACCGGGCGGCCACCTTCGTCAAGTGGTCTCCGCTGGAGAACAAGTTCGCAGTCGGCAGTGGAGCTCGACTCATCTCCGTCTGCTACTTTGAGTCTGAGAATGACTGGTGAGATTGAAGTAGCAGAGCAACTTTTAAAATGATTAATATTAAACTTGTTTCCATTATCATTGATTTGCTGCATGACAACTGGAGATTCTGTCCATTTTCTTCTGCTTTAGTTTAAAAACAAGACAGAAAACACGTTGAAATGTTTACTTAGACGAAAATCTTAAAAAGTTAAAAATCAAGCCTTCGGATTCTGTTGGATAAATATTCTATGATGAATTTGGGATTCTGAAACCAGATCACATTCCCTTCATTCCAATTTTTACTACTTTGTATTTAAGAATAAAGGTGTCACAATTGACTAGACTTGCAAAAATATATGTATTCATTATTTCAGTGTATAATAAGCCAGGGCATATTTTGAGTTGTTGAGATTTTTAGACAGCTGCCCCATCTTGGTCAGAATAACTCCATAAAATATCCACCACACTGGCAAACTATTGGCCACTATTTGTTGTTTTATGACTTCTAGAACTTGAGACAAATATATATGTATATATATTTGCAAATATGTATATGAAAATATTTTACTTGATGTAAAATATTTGCATATACATTTTAAGAATATTATAAAAATGGCAAAAATAATTGAGTCAGGAAAAGTATTGAATTTTAAAATGAAAAAGGTTTAGGATCCCTGTGAGCAACAGTAAACTGTGTTGTGACATTTCCTGAGCAAAAACAGTAATGAACTAACTTTTAATTGGGTTTTGTTGCACAGTGCTACCAGTCCTGCTTTAAATACTGTCTTCCTCTCAGGTGGGTGAGCAAACACATAAAGAAGCCAATCCGCTCCACCATCCTCAGTCTAGACTGGCATCCCAACAATATCCTCCTGGCTGCTGGCTCATGTGACTTCAAATGCAGGTACAATTTGTGTAAATAAAAAAAAAATGGAGTAAGAAATAAAGCTGTAGTAAGTAAAAACTGTCCAGCCTTTTTTTCTTTTTTTTTTAAAATGTTTTTTCCTCTCAACTGTCTTTTCTGTTTTCCATCTCGGGCCTCAGGGTCTTCTCAGCCTACATTAAGGAGGTAGAAGAAAAGCCGGGCCCCACACCCTGGGGCAGCAAAATGCCATTTGGGGCGGTGCTAGCAGAGTTTGGAGGAGCAGGTCAGTATTTATGTCCTGCTTCAGGCTGATTCAGTAGTTTTTTGAACAAAAACCACATCAGCGGGTTTTTATGCATTCTTGTGCTGCAGGTGGAGGGGGATGGGTCCACTCCGTCTCTTTCTCCGCCTCTGGGAACCGTCTGGCCTGGGTCAGCCATGATAGCACTGTCACTGTGGTAGACAGCTCAAAGACTGCCAGGTTTGTTGGTTTCTGTATCTAAAACTTTCTCTAAAACTCCCAAAATATCTTACAAATTTTAAAAGGTAGTTTTGAAATGTAAAATAAATAACATACAGCTTCAGAAATCTGAAGTTATTCCATCAGTAGTTAAAATCATCAGTTTTTTTAATAATCCCATTTGTTGATTAAACCCCATAAAAGTGAATAAATATGAGTGTGTGTTCTCAAAACTATGTCTAACAGTTAAAAACAGATAGAGAATTACTTGGCTCTGTTGTTTGTTTTTTACTCGCAATCTGATCTTTATTTATATCCAGTCAAAATTTGGAATAAAATACTTTCACAGGTCTATATACGTCTGTCAGAAGGAAATGGGACTACTTTGCTGTAGCCATACTTTTTACGTACAGTTTCCTTCCTAACAACTACCTTTTATATGCAATGTTAAAATCACAGGTTTCTGACAGTGGTAGTTATTTTGCAATGAATTGTATGTTGTTGCACATTGAAACAACTGGGGCCACATGTATAAAAGATTGTGCAGTTTTCACACTAAAACTTGGACTACGGAAGAATTTAGAAAAGTGAAGCGCACAAAAACAATTCGGATGTATGAAGTTGTGCGTACACACACTATTGCACATTTTTCCTTTATCAATCCTAATTTGCGGGAAATAGAGGGCAGCTGCTGGTCTGTCCTATTGCCACCATGAATACATATGTACATTAGTATAAATACTCGAAAGTCTGCCACCAGGCCTTTGCGCAGCTACGTATACACGTATGATTGTCTACACACCATTATCACCTTAAAAGTAATCAAACCTGTTTGGAATTAATCTGCTGATCCAACCCAGTTTTCTTTTTTTAGCGAGAATGAAATGACTCCACAGATGGATTTCATGCGCTTCGGCGCACAGAGCAATTATATCTTTATGAGACAAAAACTGAGGAAATGTACTATTTACATTGGAGTGAGGTTTTCACATCCTTTTATTTTTCTTTTCTTTTTGTGTGCATAAAATATGGCACCACATTTTTTGTGCGTGCGCAGACTTTACACATGAGGCCCCAGGTGACTGTTACAGGACAAGAACACTGGAACCAAATTCTGTTCTTTTGTATCAAATGTAACATAGTTCATTATGAAGTTAATTTGTGTGTAGATAAAGGCCTACTATGCTTGCTTGTTGTAACGTGCTGTGGAAGGCGTTGACGTCTCCATGAGTCTCTCAGCTGAGCTCTGATCTGCAGTTTTTAAAACTATCAACCATTTCTTATCTTGAAATGTCACCATGAAACCTTAGCTTTTACAAATCTTAACCAGTTTTAATTGCAACAATGAGCAATCCAGGATTAGGTGGAAAATGTTACTTTGTCTGGCTTTGTTCTGTAACTGCTTTCTTTCACAAGCAAGTTGATTAATTTACTGTTTGTGAACACTTCAATACTCTCGTCAGTCTGTTTAGTGTTTTCTTACATTGTCGCCATGCTCTCTCACCTGGTATCAGCAAGTCAGAGAGAGCGAAAGACTGCATGTTTCACAGTCTTTCCAATGATGATGGTGGGAGTGATATGGATTGCAGAAAATCTTTAGGCAGAGTAAAGCGAGAGTAAAAATATTACATGTTGGACATCTTCCATAGAGAAACCTGTATTAGTTTACTTGAAGTATATTTGATATGTCAGCCAACATTATTTCAGGTAATGGAATAATGAGAAAAAATGTGTTCATTGCTAATAAATCATGAGGATTTATCTATACTAACACAAGTCAGAGTAAAACATTGAGTTAGGTATAAAAATGCATATTTCAGTCATGAGAGCAGAGGTGGCTCCTTTTCATGGCAGCATGTGTCATCGTTTTTGATGGAATAAAATAAATGCAGGTAAATTTGTGTGTGTTTAGTCCCTCACAGCTGAAGACAGAGTTCCTGCCTCTTCTCAGTGTCATTTTTGTTTCTGAGAACTGTCTAGTAGCTGCGGTGAGTTTAAAACAAACATTCACACTTTAACCATGCAGACATGAACCAGAATATTAAAATAATGTGTTGCGTGTCTCCAGGGCCATGATTGTTGCCCCATGCTCTTCCGCTGTGACGACGGTGGAGCGCTGGCGTTTGTGTCGAAGCTCGACCTCCCCAAACAGAGCATCCAGAGGAACATGTCTGCCATGGAACGCTTCAGGAACATGGACAAGAGGGCCACCACCGAGGACCGCAACACTACCCTGGACACACTGCACCAGAACAGCATCACGTACGTTCGGAACCAAACACACACACAATATGCTAAGATTGTAGTCAAATCCAGCACTTTCATATTTACTTTCAATGAACCGGGGCCAAACAGGAGAGACCAGAGGCAAGAGAAATGAAAGATGCAGAAAAATCTCACAAATTCAGCAGAATGTAAGATATAAGTAAGAAAACAAAATTAGTTTTTTTTTTTTTTTTTTTATCAAATGTCAAAAAAATAAGCAAATAAGAGAAGGCCAGAATGATGAATGTTTGCAAATATGTAGATTTTCATTTTTAGACAGAGTTTGCTACTTGTCAGTGTCCTGCAGAAACCAAACTTCTCCATTCTTTACCTTTTCGTATGTTGTAAAAATCAAATCTCTGTTGAGTCATTGAGAAATATTCATTCGAAAGTATCAAAAACATAATGGGACTGGCCAAATGATATAGATATAAATATAAATTGACAATAAAGCCTTTTTTTTTTCTTCCATTTCTGGAAAAATGCCATTTTAGTAGACAGTTTTAGCCCAATAGCAGCGATTAGTACCATGATTGTAAAATTGGAAACAACTAGAAGTTTTTTGTTTTTTTTCCCTTTTCCACATTTCTTTAGAATGTAAGATAAAGTCAGAAGTGAGCATTTATTGAGAATGACGATGCTATTAGGATTTATTTAATGGTGAGAACTTCTGGAACAGGCTGCTCATGTCTGGGCCACCACCACTCTGACAGCTGCACAGAACCCAATTCTGTTTTAATGGTCTGAACTTTTCACAGCATTTCTTTAGCAGACTTCTCATTTAACACGTCTTCACATCTTTGTTCCTGTACAGCCAAGTGTCTATCTATGAGGGAGACAAAAGGGACTGTCGCAAGTTCTGCACCACGGGCATCGATGGAGCAATGACAATTTGGGACTTCAAGGTAAAATCATTCCTGTACTGAGTGTGGGTCCTCTCATGATGCAGCACTCACCACCTGCTGTGTTTTTCCTCCTCAGAGCCTAGAAGCTTCTATCCAGGGTCTCCGCATCATGTGAAGGAATGTTTTGAATGAATGAAGTCGCTGCAGCCTCGCCCCTTTTGCCCCCTCTCTGCCAGTCATTAGCCCCGCTCCCTATGCCTCTCCCCCTCCCCTACCTGTGTGGCGCAGCCAGCAAAGTACATAACTGACCACCCTGTTGAGTGTCTGCTGAAGCACTGATCAGACCATTAAACACTCTTGTTGGGCGTATCCTTCACATACTCAAATACACACGCACTACACACACTGTGCTGTGGTGTGAGATCACTGATTTTTTTTTCTTTTTGTTTGCTTTTAAATAAAGGTTAACCAGGTGTAAAAGTGGGAAGGTCCTCTGACACGTACTAAACGTGATGTGAAATGTGTGTTTTTATGTTCTCTAACCTCCAGTACCAAAAGATGAACGCTAAAACGTGTTTTATCCAAAAAACCCAGACTGTACTTTACCTCACTCCGATCTGAACATGATCTCCTGTACAGGTGTTTGACCTCACTGAAGAGCAGGTGAAATAATTTACACTTGAGGCCAGAGTTTATAAAAATGCTGAGCAAATATTGATGGTTGTCCGATCGAAACCTGTACAAGATCTGATGTTGGAGAACTGGGAGGGAGCGAGCAGCTGTTGAATCTGCAGTCACGCCCGGCCACCACTACGCTTTGAACTACCACACTAAAACAGTCAATGGAGGATTTCTATGTAACTGATCATGAGGTTGACATGATGAAATAAAGATGAAGTACATTTACACTACACAACTAACTGACTGCACTTTTTTATTTGTGTACATTTTCTGACAGCAGGTACTTTTGTGTATTCTTACTTGGTTAATTGAAAGTATGTAGAATATTGGGTCACAGTAAACACCGTCAGTTAGAACAAGTCTTCTGATGCCACTTGGCATGTTCAGAGAACAGGGAGAGAGCGCCCCCTGTGCTGGCCACAGTAACGACTTGATGCCAGCCGTGAAGATACAATTTAAAAAAAGTTTTTATATGTTCTTCATAAAAAAAAACAAAGAAAAAAATATATTCATTCAGTCATATTCAATTTAAAGTATTTTTGAAGTAACTGAGCTCAAGTAAAAAATTTTTTGATCTGATTTCTACAGAGGCCTCTGGGGGACTTTCTACTGGGGATTTTTTACTTTTGCGTTCACTAATGTAGTAATCAGTTCATCCGGGATAATTTAACACTCTTAAGTCTTTCTTGCGGTGGCCATTGTTGTTTCTGCTACTATACAAGGTTTTCCTTAAGGTTTTTTCAAGTATCTTAATATCTTGTGAAATATCTGACGTTTTATATATTTTTCTTCAGGGTAGAAATGCACAACCTATGATACAAACAGAAACTTCCCGTAAGAAGGAAATAAATAATAAAAATGTTCCCCATGTCCCCCAGAGGGCTCCGACCTTCTTCCACCGTTTTGTGTTCTGTTTTTAATCGACAACAAAATCAGTCTTTTTTTAACTTTTGTCATTTGCCTGACTACATGCTATCACACATAACAATCTGTGAGAATTTGGAAACAGTTGCTCTTTATTTCCGAAAGTCATGGGGACCAGGGAGTTGGGGCGGTGGATGGGTTTTAATGAGTCATCTGTTCCCCCTCCATAAAACGGGAACAAATGACTTTACCAGCAAGGCTTTAACTGTGTTTAATCCTCTCTTCATCAACAACAAATCCTGTGATTGTGGTAACATTTCCTCCTTATTTGCCAAAATTATGAGTGGGGAACTGAATATTTTAGCTGCCTGAAATCATTTGGCTCCCATGTTATGGAGGGGGAACGGATTAAATTTTTGGTCCCCTCACCCCTTTAACTTTCTCAAATAATGAGCAAATGTTATCATAATTACAGGATTTGTTGATCATTAGGAGAGGAATAAACACAGTTGAAGACTTGTAGGTAAATTAATTTGTTCCCATGTTATGGAGGGGGAACAGATTACTTCAGGTGGCTAAAATATTTGGTTCCCTCCTCATAACTTTGGCAAATAATGAGCAAATGTTGTCAAACTTTACTGTACTCATCTCCCCTCATTAACTTTGGGAAATAAAGAGCAATTGCTTCCAAATTCTCAAAGATTATGTGTGATAGCATGTAGCATTCTAGAAATGTCCTTAATCCAGTAATCTGTCATATTTTACATTAAGTAAGGATTTTCCAGACTTAAATTTTTTGTGTCATGCTATCAGCCAGCTTCCATCCTCTTACATCAGCAATAAAAATCAGAAATACACACAACATTTTGGAAACCCATGTTTGGTGACTTACTTTTATTTGTCTGGCTTAAATGACAAAAGTTGGAGAAAGAACGATTCTCTTTAAAAAAACAACACAAAACAGTGTAAGAAGACCTCCATACAACAACTCGTTTATTTATGTATTTAATCACTTTGTTAGCTGCTGATTAAACTGAAAGTTACAACTTTGACATGATTATATATGTTGTTTTACCGAGATCGATCAGAAGCATCTCACATTATCTCAAATTATGATAGTATCGCATTATTTTTGAGATAATATCTCATTATAATGCCAAAATGTATTTTTTTTTTCATATAAAGTGGTGGTAATTGGCTTCCATACATCCAGATGAAATGATTGACTAAGCAAGTATTTTTTTAAGAATCTAAAAGAAGGAAATTTAGTGTCATCCAGATTAGAATGTCTTCAAGACTTGCTGGTAGTCTACATAGCGGATTAGATTCACCAGGGTTTATGCAACTGAGTATCATCAGCATAACAGCTCTTTGATATCAGCAGGTCACTCTGAACCCATCCAAGCACTGAGCAGATGCTTAGAACAAATCAGTGCAAAGATGTGCCATAGGGTTCGTCAGCTGAACAGAAACAAAACTTTGGACTTAAAGAGGAAACTCACCGGGTCAAAAAAATCCACTTGTGCATCAGAGGGTTAAGAAGATCCTCCTCACTCACAGTTCAAGCAGATGGCTTAGAGCCAATTTCTAAATGTGACCCTTGTGTTCTCTAACTTCTGGAAAAAATACTTACTCTCTTTATAAAATCAATCAAAAATACTTTCATTAATTTGTTTGTTTAGGAGTATTCACATAGGTAAAATCTCAGATTTTTACATGTATGTATGAGTTGGAAAACAGGACAAATTTGAAACTTAAGTTTATGCACATTTATTGACTTTTGACATTGACAGTAACCTTGCCACATACATAACTCCTTGTGCTTCCATAGCAACTAAAACAAACAAGAACCTGACACAGGTTGTTGACATAATCATGTCGATGAGAACATCTATGTTCTCATTGATGATGTCATAAAGGTTCAAAGAGATTATTACTAGCATCTGAAATACAAGAATTCTCAGTTTGCTTTTCAACTTCGTTGGCAGTAGATTGATTCCAGAGAGACGACTTCAAACTGATTTTAAGCACCATTTTGACAAGTCAAGATGATTTTTGCAATAGGTTGAGACACAGGATTTCTTGTTATGAAGT
Source organism: Phalloptychus januarius (assembly GCA_902982915.1). NCBI lineage: Eukaryota > Metazoa > Chordata > Actinopteri > Cyprinodontiformes > Poeciliidae > Phalloptychus > Phalloptychus januarius. Next base: position 422,367 of record CADWAE010000061.1, read on the forward strand.
TGTGAGGATAAAGCATAAGAAGAAATGACGTTTTAGTAGAGAGCTCTGACGATGAGAGCTCAAAATACTTTTCTTTTGACCTTATTCCAAAAGACCCAAAAAACATGGAAGATTCCTCTCAGGATGAGGAAGTTCATTCTGAAAGCACAAATGATAGGAATATGTGGACACATTTTGAAGAAATCTCTGAGGATTCTTTAGCAGAAGAAAACTCTGAAGATGAAATTAAAAATGACACAGATAATTTTGACATTATGGACAACAAGCTAATCTTGAGCCAACCATGTACTTTTGCAAATTGTCCAACTCATTCTTCAACTGTTGGATGAATGCCACAACACATAGCATTATGAACTTGAGTGTTACAAGAAAGTTTGTGGCTCAGTGTCCCTAAGAAATATCTGGACTTTTTACAGAGACACTATTGTTTACAAGGTTTTTCTTTACAGCAATGCAGGATCCAGGAAGATGTTTTCTCCCAGATGAAGTCTTTGAGGTTCAAAATGAAATAATATAAACACTGAAGATGAAGGATATAGAACATTGGGACAAGCCAGGAGTCTTTCTGTTTTATATGTCACATTATCTGACCCAGTATGGCATTAACACAGACTGTGAGCTGAACACAGCTCACTGCTGTGAACAATGTCAGACGTCTTCACGTATTATTTGTAACTTTCAAATATCAACTGTGAAGCTGACATTTGCCATAATGGGAACATCTACATCTATGAAAAGACCACACGTTACCTCCCTCCATTATCGAGACACCTTATTGGAGATGTGGCCTAGAATTGGCTCATGGGCACCAGAAGGGAGTACCCTGGAAGCAGCTGATGTGTACTGGCTGTCCATGCGGCATGCAGCTTGGGTGGTCGATGAGGTAAAAACTTGGGTGTGGGAGAAGTTTGCAGAGGCCATGGAGAATGACTTGGGCAGAGTACTTCAAAGACCTCCTCAATCCTACCATCACATCTTCCACTGAGGAGGCAGAGCCTGGGGACTTTGGATCAGGCTCCGCTGAGTTGGCCACAATGAGAGGCACAGAGAAGGAGTGGGCATACTTTTTGCCTCCAATCTTGGTGCTTGTGTGGGGCTCATCCCAGTAAAGAGAGTAGCTTCCCTTCATCTACTTGTGGAGGGACGGGTTCTGACTGTTGTTTGTACTTATGTGACAAACAGCAGTTCAGATTAACTACCTTTTTTGGAGCCGTTGGAGGGCTGACAGAGAGTTCCCCTCCTGGGAACTTCCTTGTTCTGCTGGGGGATTTCAACGCTCAGATGGGCAATGACAGTGAGGCCTGGAGGGGTGTGGTTGGGAGGATCGGCCACATGATCTAAACCTGAGTGGTGTTCTGTTATTGGACTTCTCTGCTCAACATGGATTGTCCATAACAATAACCATGTTCAAGTATCAGGTTGTCCATATGTGCTCTTAGCATTCTTGGGTGAAGACCTGGTGGTGAGTTGACGTCAATGATTGGGGACAGGGCTGGCCCAATCCTCCATGGGTCCTAGCGGAAATTTGGTTTTGGGGCCCTCTAATTTTGCTAATAATGTGGATTGCTGCAATCAACAGTCAGATGAGTAGACCATGTCTGCTCATCTGACTGTCTGCTATAGATGTCTGCTATAAACTTTATTGCATCTCTGATTGTGCTCTTTACATTATATCCTATATTTAGTTGCTTGACTTCCTGTCATATAAAACAGGTTTACATTTCTTTCGAATATTCACCTTTTTTACTTACTGACCAAAACAAGACCTGGGAAGAAGCCCTGAACTACTGCAGACATAATCACAAAGAGCTGGCCTCCATCTTGAATAAACAGATGCAGGTCTTTGCTGAACTGGAGGCTGAGAAAGCCAACAGTCCCTACGTATGGCTCTGCCTTCACTATGCCTCCTCCCTCCATTTCTGGTTCTGCTGTAGAGTTTAAACACTGGGGTCACGATGAACCAAAAGAAAACTGTGACACTAATGGAGCCATGGAGAAAGAAGGAGACCATCGCTGGTTCAGCAAGTCTGATCATCATGAGTTTCATTTTTTCTGTGCTGTAAACTAAGAGCTGTGACTTAGTTGGTGAGTTCTGGTTTCCTTCATCAGATTAGATACAATGTTTCGCATCGTATCTAATCTTTAAAATATTTAAAACATTTCTTTTTTCTCTTTCTTTTGTATTATAAATGCTTGCTGTATTTTCTGACATATTAATGACAGATCAGTATAAATTTGACTCATGGTTTAAATGTTTAACTAACTGGAATGTTTTACATGTTTTTTTAAATAATGCAAATTACATTTTTTTGTTTCTTCTATAATAGTGTCTTTACAGATCTGCCTAACAAGTCAGGCAGACAGCAGCTGCAGACAGCTGCTGCTTTCAGCTGGCGGTCTGACAGCTTAAAACAGCTGTGATGTTAATTTGAGGACACACCTTAGTCTAACATGTCGCTATGGTCAAATTATTTTCAGTTTTTTGGGTTTTTTTTGTAGTGGTAGCATCATGTTTATACAGACCTGTTTCATTTGTTGGTTCTTTAAAATGATTCTGTTGAACTACACTTTAAAATCATTTCCAGTAAAGTTTTATTTAATATTATTCTTTGTCAGTTTCAAGTTATTTCACTGACCATTGTTGATATGTTTTGTCATTATGAAAACATTATTTTGTCGAAGTGATGAATATCTAGATGTGTACATATATATACATTTTTACATATTTTATCATTTTAACCTTGAAATCTGAATATGAAATGAAGCTAAAAGAGCAGAAAATAATTACCTTAATAGAAATGTTATTCCTCACATTTCTATTTGTATTTGTATTTGTAAATAATAAAACAACATAAAAGCTTCATTCAGGTGGGGAAAAAGATAGTTCTTGGGTATCGGCATAAATTTAAACTGGTGATCAAAGTGTGTTGTTTCGGTCTGTTTGTTGGAATGACCCCATGCTTTCTTCTTTTCTTCTATATTGAAGTCCTCCTCCTTTTCAAATTCTTTCTTTATGTAGAAGTGCCCACACGCCCCTCCCCTTTTCTTCATGCTGTTTTGCCTCTCATCTCATTCTGCACCTCCTCCATTTTGCAAAATTAAATTGTTTTCATGCTCCTGCCTTTACTTTTCCTTTTGACTTTCACACTAGCTGTTACAACTTCATTCTTTCAAAGGAACAGAAGTTTACTCCCATTAAACCTGCTCTCTTCTTCCTACCGTGGAACCCAGAACCCTAAACTACAAACTTCCTGCATGTCTGAGTTTGACTGCACCCTCCTCCTCTTCCCCCTCTGAACTTCTCCACCCCTCTCTTCAGCTTCTGCTTTGCTCTTCCTGAGCTCACTCTGTCGTTGGCGTTCGCGTTGACTGGCCAGAGTCCGCGAGCTGAGCACCCTCTGCCTTTTTCACCCTCTACCTCCCATCTCTGCAACTCTATTCACCACTGTCCTTCCCTCCGGGTAAGTAAGCCGTGATTTTTTTTTTCTAGTTCATAAGTTATGCTCACACACCCACATGCAAATTTTGCAAGGACAGCACAGATTAAGAAAAAAATAACTGTACTCAGAGAAATTATATTATGTAACATTATCTTTTTGCTGTTGCTTGTCAAGAAATTGTTGCATTTTGAATTGTCTTATTGCTATTGTTCTGCTTTTCTACTCAGAGTTGAGCAATCTGCTTTAGGGACATATGATACCCTTGATAGTACAGTTCTTTACTTTCTTCTGAAAGTCTGGATTTCATTAAAACAAGTTATCAAGCTAAGTTTCTGATACCATGATAAAAAGTTGGATTAGAGTTTTACTTATTTTTCATTTTGGATCATCAGATGGTGTGAGGCTACAAATATCCCTGTTAATTATTGACATTTAAACATTTTTCTCCCACTGCTTCCTGTTTTAGACGAGTATATTGTCACTTCTCTTTTTCTGTTAATCTTTCAGTACACAAGGTTCCTCTCCCCACTTCCTGATCTGATTCTGTCATTTGATTGGCCATGGCATACCATAGCTTCCTTCTGGAACCAATTAGCTGCCATGCGTGGAACAAAGATCGAACGCGTAAGACTGCTTTAAAAACTCCTTAAACTATCTCATTGTTCAACTGGTTAAACCCAACGGTACATCTTCCTTTGACTAAAGTCTCTTGGTGCCATCAGTCAAGGCCTGTGATTGGCTCCCTGGTGGAAGAAGGTATTTCCTGTTTCCTGTAGACGTGAGGGTGGCACCGCAGAACTTCTGAGAGGCTTTTGTGCACCGTTAGCTAGAGGAAACCAAAGCCTTATTTGGCTATTTTGACCAGTGCTTTACTTTCTGAGCATTGCGGATATAACAGACATCCATGATCGAGTCATTCTTGTGTATATTTAGTTTTATACACACAGCTTGCAAAAATTAACCCTGGGACTGGAGAAGAAAAATGCACACAAAGCATTCATACTGCTCTTCTGAGACAAACACCTCTGACTCATCTGCAGACTAAAACATGTGGGGTTTGCCACAGTTTCAAGGAAAAGACATTGTGTTCTCACAAGCTGCCCCCAGGAAGAGACATACTGTGTTTCTGTAGTTTTTCTGTTGTAGACATTCAATCAGCTGCTCACTTATTATTCCACTGCACATCCTCTCTTTCTTTATGTTTATGCATCTTGGCTAACACTTTTATCCAAAGAAACTTACAAATGAATATTTGCATAGCAGGGCAGTTAACATCAAAGCTAACAATAAGCTACTAGAAGGACGAGCCCAGGTTAGATTCCATCAGATGTGACAGTGTAAAAATAGAGTGAAAACATAGGGAGGAACGCAGGAAGAGGAAAAAATGCAGTAAAGGTCATAGGGATGTACTGGGTCATCAGAGTTGGGTCTCTGATGACCCAACTCTTCAGAGACGACCTCTGAAGATCTGGGTTATCAACAGTTTCTTGAAGACAAACAAGAAAGCGTTGTAGTAACGCTCAGCAGGTCATTTCACCATCATGGAATGAAACAAGTTACCTGACATGTTATATTAGGTACAGACACACTTCTCTTAGGTTTAACAATGTGAAGCAGCATGACTGATCACTAGAGGTAACAGGATCTTTAAAGATCAAGCTGGCAAGTGATAGGGATTCTTTTTTGATGCTGATATTTTGGTATGTGGCGTGCTTGCCTGGGAAGAAAAGCATCTAAAACTCTCTAGTTTTAGTTGGAGACGATGGGATTCATGTCAATATGCCAGGGAGACAGCCCTGGGACCTTGTGGTCATCAGGTGAAAATTACTAAGAAAGCTGAGTATTGTCAGTATAGCGGTGGTATGAGACGCCATGAGATCGGATTAACTGACCCAGTGAGGTGATGTATATTGGAAAGAGAAGAGGTCCTAGTACCGAGCCTAGAGGCACTCCTGATAGGGGAAGGTTGATAAGAAATATTCCCATAAAAACATACACAGTTGCTGCACATTTGCTGACTGCACATCTATGGTGTAAACCTCCCATTCCATCTACGTCTCCATCTACGTAGATCTACATAGCGTATCTGGTTTTAAACTTAGCTTTAAAACCAGATACACAGGAGTGTAAACACCAACAGTCTATCAGCAGATTTTGAAGTACTCAGGCAAGTCAGACAAGTACTCAGCAACAACTATGTCATTTTCAAAGTCACTTGAATCATATTTCTTCCCAATTTTGATGCTCAGTTTAAACTTCAGTGAGTCATTTTCACCACATCCAGATGCCAAACTGCCAGGAATTGCAGATGCATAACTAATTAAGTTATATAGCACAAGAGTAAACAGGTATACCTAATAAAATGGCCAGTGAGTATATGTTGTCATAGTTTATTTAAATGTTTTGTTTTGTGTTCTAGAGATTGCCCTGTGCCCCAATAACCACGAAGCCCACATCTACAAGAAAGATGGAGCCAAGTGGACCAAAATCCATGAGCTGAAGGAGCACAATGGACAGGTAACAGGTGAGACCATCTCTGCTCTTCATGTACGAAACTAAATCTTTCATATACACCTCCACTCATTATCATCTTTTAAAGATGATAATGACCTGATACAACCTGGTATAAGGTTTGAATTTGCTCCTTGCTTGAAAAGAGAGAGGCTCAAGTACATCCTTCCATCCCAGAATGAATATATTTGTGATGATTAACTTCTGATTAGAACTGCACACCTTATCATAGTGCAGAATGTGAAGAGTTTCTTCTCCCTGAAGGTATTGACTGGGCTCCAGACAGTAACCGCATCGTCACCTGTGGTGCTGACCGTAATGCTTACGTGTGGACCCTGAAGGAAGGGTCATGGAAGCCAACCTTGGTTATCCTGAGGATCAACCGAGCCGCTCGCTGCGTGAAGTGGTCACCAAAGGAGAACAAGTTTGCCGTCGGCAGCGGTTCACGGCTCATTTCAATCTGCTACTTTGAGCAGGAAAATGACTGGTAAGGTTGCATGGAATTCATTTCCATTCATCTGAAAAACACAAAGCAGGATCACATATGACTAAGTGTCTGAACGTCAGGTGGGTGTGCAAGCACATCAAGAAGCCGATCCGTTCTACTATTCTGAGTCTGGACTGGCATCCTAATAACGTGCTGCTGGCTGCTGGATCCTGTGACTTCAAATGCAGGTATTGCCAGCTTTTCTCATGATTCTACAAGCCAAATGTAAAACCAGCTAAACTATATTCAAATGAAGCTAACAGGGATGTCTGAGTCAGAGTTGCTTAAGTTTATTCATGCTCAGGAACTCAGACCCAATCCTGAGATATATATATATATATGATAAAATAAGATCTATATAAAAGTTTTTTATTCATTAGCTGTGAAGTGCACTAAAATATGCTGCATTTCATCAATATTATATGATCTGCATTATTGTGACTCCATCCCACTTATTTCACCAGTGATATTCAGGAAGCTGAGCCTCTCCTGGTCACTAATTTAATGACTAGTGTTTCAGCTGCTCTCCATGTTCCCACGATGACTGACCACATCACAAAAGAGATAACATCCCATAGACACACAGGGAGCTGCAAAAAATATTAAAATGAATGGTTACGTTTTTTTAGAGTAAAAAAAATCTGGCTTTTACACACCTTCATCAGGGATGCGATCAAATGTGGAGGGCACAGTAGAAGCTGATGGGAGCAATGCAACTTGTCTTCTGCAGGGTGTTCTCAGCCTACATAAAGGAGGTGGAGGAGAAGCCTGGCCCCACTCCTTGGGGCAGCAAGATGCCATTTGGGGAGGTGCTGTTCGAGTCTGGAGGTTCTGGAGGTGCTGCTCCGTCATCGGGTGGAGGTGGCGGATGGGTGCACAGCGTGTGCTTTTCGCATTCTGGCAACCGTTTGGCCTGGACGTCCCACGACTCCACAGTGTCAGTAGCTGAGGGAGGAAAGACGGGCACGTAAGAGACGGAGGGGCGGCATATCTGGGGAGCGAGCGTCTGTGTCAGTGTTAGACTTTTAACTTTTTGTCATGACTTTCGCAGGGTGAGCAGCCTGAGCTCGGAAACTCTTCCTCTCCTGTGTGTTACCTTCATCACTGAGAACAGCTTAGTTGCTGCTGTGAGTATTCAAGACAACACACACCTGGCACTTGTTTTAAGCACACTTCATGATCTTGGGTTACAGCATCTCAAAAAAGTATTCACATGTTTTGAACTTTTCAGCCCTTTGTCACCAGCTTCAAAATATTTAAAATCATTTGAACAACTAAAGTCCCTCTTAAAATGTTGCTTGTAGTATCTGGAGTTCTTCATCTTCTCTTTACTTAAAACAACCAACATGTCACAATATAATAAATAGTATCTGCTCATGTGTCTGTTATCTTTCAAAACTTGCATTCTTTTGTTTCTTCAGGGACATGACTGCTACCCGATGCTGTTTGTGTACGATGGTGCAAATGCCAGCTTGACGTTTGGTGGCAAGTTGGATGTTCCCAAGCAGGCAGCTTCAAAGGACATCAGTGCCAGGGAACGCTTTAAGAACCTGGACCGTCGAGCCTCTGAGACTCAGAGCACTGACAAGGACCTGAACACGCTCCACAAGAACAGCATCAGGTCAGAAGGCACAAGTGTTCAGATTCTGAGAGGAGGGAAAACCTAGAGGGGGCTTAATAAGCAAGGGACCCCTGTGATAGGGAAACAAGAAACAATTGTGCAAAAAGTCAAACACAGAATTCCTAATTAAATAACATTTTGCTCATTCTCAATGTCTTATTCATAAAGCGATTAGCTCTAGTGAGGCTCCACTGCAATTATCTGTAAATCTCCAACAGTTTCAGCTGTAGGAGATTCAGGCTGTGTTTGAATCAAACACATCACATCATGTTTTAATCAACAGACTTTGATTTTTCTAAAACTCCATTTTAGCCAAATCTCAGTGCTGGAGGGAGGAAGAAACCAGTGCACCAAATTCTGCACCACTGGCATGGATGGAGGAATGGGCATCTGGGATGTCAAGGTAACATACACACAAGCCTCCGTCATATTGTCAGATTTAATCTCTGAATATCTGACACATTTGCATCCTCACTGATATCTTTCCAGAGCCTGGAGTCTGCTATGAAGAATTTGAAGATCGTGTGAGCTGAGCTGTACACCAACATTCCTAAAGACATTAAGAATCTGCTTCTGTATTACAAAAGGCTTTTTGGCTGTATTTTATTCAAGTATTTCTTTATACACATAGTAAAATCATCGGCTCTGTTCCAACAATGTGTGTAATCTCTCCCAGGCATTTTGCTGGCTCATTTGATTTGGTGCTCTATAGGATGGGGCTGACCTCAGGTCTGCAAATGGTACTCAATGAGTTCTGTTAGTATTTTTAAAACAGCTCAGTGTGAGCTGAATGCTTAAAGCAGCTTTTACACATTTTAACCCCACAGAGCGGCTTCACTGCTTATATTAAAAGCTTATGCTGGACATAACATGCATTTAATAAATGATTGCTGTGGAAGTGGCCAAAACTAGTGTGTGTCTCTGTGTATGAACACTTTTACTGCTTGTCATTTATAGTGATTCTATTTCATTCTATAAGTTTGAGGTTGTAGTTTTAGTTGTTTTCAGTATTTTACATATCTCTAGAAAATGAAATAAGCATCTTGTTGTCTAGTTTTCATGTTTTGAAGGATTGCATGATAAAATAGAACATGGTGAATTTTAAAGGCTAAATAATTTGGTGCTAAAATTTGACTTTTTTGATATCTTTTATATTTTTATTTAACAGGTCAAAACATACGTAAATTAACCCAAATCTTTTTGCATACATGTTATTAAAAATTCTTGATTGCCTTTTGACTTTGCATGGCCAACTAACTTCTTAATAATGTATCCTATACTACACATGTATATAATGTGAACAGCACTGCCAGAGATGCTATAAGTTTATAGCAGGTGTGTGAAGGATCTAATGATTGAACTGCTGATTGCAGCCAGTCCATATTGTTAGCAGAAATAAAGGGCCCCAAAACCAAATGTCGCTTAGGGCCCCATGGAGGCTTGGGCCGGCCCTGTTCTCAAGTATGCATAGATCATCTAATTCCATCCATTGTCTATACCAGCTTGTCTGCGCGGGGTCCTGGAGAGCGAGGTGTCCATCTCCAGCAGGCATTGGGTAAGAGGTGGATCATCTAATTCCAACAGCTAAGTAGCTGTAACTTTCCCAACATGCAACCCACCTCTTACCCAATGCCTGCTGGAGATGGACACCTCTCTCTCCAGGACCCCGTCTCACCTCTTCCTTTAACTTTAAAGGAAGTTGGAGAACCTGTTTAGAACCGAAAATTTTGATGAGAATTTGCAGACTCCATGCATAAAGCACTTATATTTTATATTAAGTTTAAATTACACATAACTTTATATTTACTGATTTGATAACTTCTGAATCAGAAGGTAGGTTGTTGCACTGGATTTTATTTAGGGGTATTACAGTAAAAGTAAATGTCACATTTAATTCTGTAGAGTCTTTCTCTTCACAATTATGCACTACTGTGTGTAGAGCTATTAATTAAACTGAAAAAAACTGTTCATTTAACAAACACGTAAGTTTTACATTAATTATGCAAATTCATGAAAATCGTATCATCTTGAATTTGAAAAAAATCTAATCCCGCTCTATGTGCCTGCACATCCATCTAGTGGCGCGACCAGGAACTGCATCCAGAATTTCCTCAGTTATGAATCAGAGCCTCTGAAAATGATGTGGCAGCCCTGAGATATATTTAAAAAAAACAGCCTTTCTCATCGAGTCGTGATGACGATGTGAAGCGGTGCTTTGCAGACACAGAAGAGGCTCAGCAGCAGCAGCAGCAGCAGCAGCAGCAGGGACACCTCGGACAGAGCGGGTCTCGTCCAGCCGCTTCCCGCCGCCCACACAGAGCAGACCCTGTGACAGGCAGCTGCGGGTCGGGATGCGTCCGTCTGAGATGACGGGAGGACGGTGCCAGTGAAACGCGGCGGCTGGTTGCGTTAAGTCTCGCTTTTGCAAAATCAGCTGAAGAGATTGCATCACATCAGCAGCAGTTTTTCTATCGAGCGACAATCAGCGGGGATACAGGCTTTTAATCCTACTGTCTGCCGTCAACTGTTGCTTATTTTCACTGTAAATGAATCTTGTAAGGTAGGTGGAAAGCTTTGCGTATCATTGTAACCTACTGGTATAATGAATTCAATTTTATTTAAACAAATGCTTGAATATTGCATGCATGCATCTAATTGTTTCCGTTTGGTGATGATGAAGAGGATGCTGGGATGAGAGAACAACTCAATATTTCATCTCAGAACCATTCTCTCTGAAACCAGATGTATTTACACTTCACTCACCATGCAGTTCTGTGAGAAAGTATTTTCCTCTTATAGATTAATTAAGGTTTTGGTTTGTTGCCAGACCTGCATGGTTCAGAGAATCAGAAAAATTTTAATATCAGCCAAGAAATAAAATAAAACCCAGAGTAAACACGAAACGCAGTTTTGAAGTTCTTTATTAATATATGAAGGGATAAAAGCTGCCCTGCGATGGACTAGCAACTAGCATCCATGGGAGAGGCTCCTGCCGCCCCTAAATAAAAGAGAAAAAAAGCATATTGTCCAATAAAACCTTGATTGGTTTTTAAAACCTTGAAACCTTGGTTATCAAGGTTTTATAGGACAATATGGATAATTATTCATAGTATATTTACTGTGGACTAAGAAGACAAATGTATAACGCTTTGGAATGTGTCCGTATGTTAGCTTCGGAGTGAAGCAATAAAACATTTCAGGAAAAGACCATCAAGTATAGTGGTAGAATAGTTTTGGTCTGGGGATGCTTTGCCCTGAAAGTCCTGAAAAGCAACGTAATCAGTTTGCAATAGTTCCTTTAATCCCATAGAAAGATGTCATCTCAATTTGTATGAAAATTAAGTACATCCTCAAAAAATCAGGATGCACTTTTTGACAACTTGTTAACAACTTAACAAGTTAAGTTATCTTGTATTACTTGTGCTGCCTCATTGGCTGATTATACTAATCAGCTGAACGTGAGTCTGTCAGATTAATTTTCAAACAATGCAGAGACCTGGAAGGGAACCCTTTAAACTTAAATATAGGATCATACTGCAGAACAATAATCCAAAACACACCAGAAAGTCCACCTCTGACTGGCAGGACCTTAACAGGCTGTTGACACCAGGGGTGGATTAACCATTTATTAGGCTTAAGGATCATTTAGTTTTTCACATGGGGTCAGGATAGCTTTGTAAAGAGAAAATTCTTAAAAATTTGCATTTTGTATTTAATTAAAAAATGAAGATCAGAAAAAAGCAGCTGAAACAAAAGAAATTTGTAAGAAGGCAGTTGATGTACTACACAGCACTGTTCCACAATGTTATGTATTTATTGTTTGACACAAAATTGAGACAAGCATTATCTTCATTATGGTCAGCACTGCTGGCAACATTTTCTAATGACTGATTCATATTTTCAGTCTGTAAATATCCATTCACAAAGCTTTACTGGTCAATCTTTTCTTTTCTGTTTAAAAAACCAGACACAGACGCATCTCAATAAAATACAATACAATTAACAAGATAACTATCTAGTTATCTATGATGAGTTTCTACATCCTGAGCAAACACATGTTGAAAGTGGAGAGAAACAATTCCCCCTTAGCAGAAAGAAACTTCCACAGAACCAGATAGACTAAGTGACCATCAGCCACGGCCGGCTGAAGCCTGAGGACAAAACAGGCACTTCAAAACAGAATGACGGAAATGACACATTAAAAACGATATTGCAAAAGATAATTTTACATTCTTAAATATCATCTTTGTGAATTTTTTACTAAATTTGTTTTGCAAGAGACAGTCAACAAAGGTAGTAATGTATTTGGTCAAATGTTTTTCTGCATTTTACATCTAATGAACATTTTTCAGTCTGATAATCACTTGGATCCGGATGTTTTTAATCAATTTTCCCAGCTATTCCTCTCTGTCCCCTCTGTGAATCTTTATGCCTGGCCCATAGTCTGTAGTCTGCTAATTGTCAGCAAATGTAATAAAGTTACTATAACCCATCCAGGCCTACTGGGCTGAGAACAGGAACACAGAATACAGACTGACAGTACAGAGAGAGGCGGCCTCTGGAGAGAGGAATCTCTTTATTTGGGACAGGACTGTGTTTTTCTGGGCTGGGTCAGTTATTATTAATATCTCTGAATGAGTGTCACTCTAAAAACAGCAGCTCGACAAAAGAGAGCCCAATAGAGGGGAAACAGAAAAGATGGGATGATTCACCTCTTTTACATATTTGTGATACAATAGGTACATTTTTCACTTCCGTTTCCATCCTCTGTCTCTGAGCGGTTTCAGCCTCCACTGTGTGGGAGGAAAGCACTTCCACTTAGCATCACACTACTGTACAGCAGTCCAAACATTTACATAGTGGAAATGTGTTTAGCATATTTTGGGGCGGCAGTTTCTTGGGCCTGGTGGGTTGCCAGGTTTGAAACCCTGTTTCCTCTATCTGGGTCACTTTGCTGTTGTGTCCTTGGACAAGACACTTTACCCGCTCTGCCTGTTAGTGGTGGTCAGGAGTGGATTAATCATTTATTACTGAATGCAGCCTCACCTCTGTTGGTCTGCTCCACAGCAGCTGGGGCTACAACCATCAGTGTATAAATGGGTGAATGATAGATAGTAGTCTAAAGGGCTTTGGAGTCCTCAGACTTGATAAAGAACTATACAAGTGCAGATCATTTTCCATCTAGGACAGAAGCACCTAGATGGTAAACTGGTATCCATAAAAGTTCAACAGTAAAGCCAAGTTTTAAAAATGTAAAAAGGTTAAACATGTATGTTTCTGGCAGACCTTTTCTACTTTCCCATGTGATAATTGGAGTAAATACAAACCATTTCAGTAAATGAACATTATTAAAATGTTCATTTATTTCTGTTACTCAATTCATTAAGTCAAACATATTGCATTGATTAAATACACAAAGACAGGTGTTTACAATACCTTGTTTCTGTTAATAATGATGTTTTTTCACTTACAGCTAATGGAAAAAATTTACATTTAACATTCAAATATTACACCAAACCAATTTAAAAAATCATTTGTAAGAAGGAAGTGCAGATTTTATGAAAAGTGTGTTTAATATCTCCTTAAAGGTTGTTATTTATCTTTAATAACAGCCCATCTTTAATTAGACAAACAAGGCTCATCAGAACAAATATTCAAATTTATTGAATATGTTGTGCTCTATAAACATTGTCGATGCACCCCAGACTTCTCCAAAGGTTCACCTGTTTTCATCACATTGTTTTTTGTTTTGTTTCAGGGTCTCCAAATTACACAGGAAAATTTAAAATTATAATTTGGTTGGAGGAAAGCAATGGGAGCCTCAGGACAGAAAGCCCAAACTATGTCTTCTTGCTGTGTCCAAAGTGTCTTAAAATATAGATGTCAAACATGTTTTATTGTTAGATTGTCAGAAGAAATGCTCCTTCCCCAAAATATACTAAATACAGATCATGTTTCGTGTGCTTTTTAAAGAAAAGCTGTGAGACCTTTAACTCTAGACTCTTTCTTTGACTGAAGTTTTTCCAGTGCCCTTATAATTTAATCAAGCCAAACGATCTGAAGTCGAGGATGTTCTTCTTTTGACAGCAGCTTGTGTTTTGGATCTCACCACTCTTATAGGTTGGCGTTTGTGTGAGAAAATGACAAATCTAGGTCTCTTACGAAATCTGGTTCTGGAAGATGCAACATAAGAGCATGGGCGTGTGTGTGTTTGTGTGAGTTGGATTTCTGTGCTTTTGGTTCTACATGTTATTTGATCACAGGAAGAAAGTCAAGACACGACAGAAGATGGCAGGGAGAAGAAATAAACGAGGAGTTCTCTGTTGTTAAAAAAAGAGACAATCCCTGCTCTGTGGTTACCATGACAACAGTGACATCACTGAGGGTTACCTCCTTTTCTTCTTTGCTCAGAGGCACCAATCAGTGTTAATGTGTGTGTCTGCGGTGGACGTGTGCACATGCGGAAGCTTCTCCGTGTGAACTATTTATAAAAGGAATCATAGGGTCAAACATCTGGTCCAGACGGGACCGTGGATACCCACTGTTGCCATGCAACTGCAGCCATGACAACAAGCTGAAGCATGATGTAGCGTTGCTAAGTGAAAGGAAAGCGTGGAGGTGGGGACTTGTGGACAGCTACGAGATACAAGCAGCATTTTACAGTTTCAGCGTTCATGAGAAGCAGGTCAACCTTCAGCTCACACAGATTAAGTCGTTTATGGTCATAATTTACTGACAGTTTCTCATCTCAGAGCTTCTGCAGTAGAGGCCAGATATTTTCATGGTCTAAATCAACCATTAACTTGTAGAGGGATACCCAAATCATCTGGCCCAGTAATACAGGCAGTTCTTTCAGATATTAAAGTAAACTTGATTTTCAAATCTTCTCTCATCATTTTGATATTTATCAAAGAGAAATCATTTGTTAATCCTAATATCTGATTTTAAGTCTCATTTATTTGTGCCTGTCTTTAAGTAGCATTAAATTTTATTTGATGTTTATAATAATAATAATACATTTTATTTCAAAGGCGCCTTTCTGGCACTCAAGGACATCGTACAAAGAATAAAATAAAATTATTTAATTGCATTTAAATTCTATTATTACTTTTATTTTGATTTGCTTACTTTGTCTTCTATTAGTTTTTGGACATCATGAATCTTGTGATTCTTGATATCCATGAATCAAAATATTCTTGCTTACTTACCAGTCTACCTTTGTATTTATTTGTCTGTTTTATGTTTTTTAATAGAAGCAAATGTCTTAGGTTTTAGTTTAAGTGATAAATAAAATTTTTATTCTAAAAAATTTAATTTGTTGATTTGTGATCATTTCCAGGTTTATGAACAACCGTGTTCCTCCTAACAAGAGATATCAACCCACAGACTATGAGCATGCTGCCAACTGTGCCACGCATGCGGTCAGTATGCACACACACACCACATATCAACTGACCTATAAGATCTTAAAGACACTGTAATTAGGTTTAAAAGTTGTGCCATTATCACATGCGCAATTGTGCTTTCATCCTGCTAGTTTGTGTATTATCCTCTGTAATCTAATGTGTTATTTATGTTCCAAATTGCTTTAGATGTGGATAATCCCCAGCCTGCTGGGCAGCTCACTGTTGCACTACGAGTCAGAGGACCAATGGGAGCGGCTGTCAGCCTGGGTGTATGGGGCGGGGCTCAGTTCGCTCTTCATCATCTCCACTCTGTTCCACACTGTGGCCTGGAAGAAAAGCCACCTTCGGTACCAAGACACACTTTCACAACGTTGGAGAAATATCTCGCTAACTTTTACATATTTATCATCTTAAAAAACCCAACTTTAAACGCATCTAGTATTTTATGTCATAGTACAAAGTTCTGCATATTATGGATGCTTTTCAAAGTTCTTAGGTTTTGTACATAAAGGCTTATGTGCTTAAGTCCTCATGTGACAGATGAGATCTGAAGTGAAAATTCTTGTCTACATTTATCGCATTATATATGTTGGAAAACTAACAATGTACATCAACCGGAACACACCAACCCTATGTGAAACATGATAGTGGCAGGAATGACTTTCTTTAACAGTAACTGGGAAACGGGTCTGAGCAGAGGGGAAGATGGATGATGCTAAACGCAAAACGAGCCTAAAAAAACTGCTAGAGGTTAGGAAAGATCTGAGACTGAGAGATCCAACTTTCAGCAGGACCACCATAAACAGGAAGCTACAAAGACCAAAGCATATTCATATGTTTGCATGGCCCAGACAAAGTCCAGACCTGAATCCAGTTGGGAATCTATGGGAGGACTTGAAAATGTAGAGATGCTGTCTGTCCAGTCTGACTGTCTGGGAGCTGTTTTTCCAAAGAACAGGAAACATTTTAACCTTTAGAGATGCAAAGCTGTCATAGACACTAGAAAAAGATTAGCAAGGTGCTTCTGCAAGGTATTTGATATAAACGCACAACAACCTCTGCGACAGACTGGCGACTGGTGACCCCGCCTCTCACCAATACCCCTCCTGACCCTACTGGGGACCAGGGTGTTAGAAAATGGATGGATGGATGGATGGATGGTACATCACCCTTTTCAGCTTTTTTATTAAAAAATGTAAAACCTATGCATGACTTTCTTTGAACTTCACCATCATGTATGCATTACTTTGTGTTGGTCTGTCACTACAAATCCTTATGAGGTTTGGTGATAACAAGGACGATAGGACTGAAGTGGCAATGTTTTTTAACAAAATCTTATGCTTTAATAAATTTTTGTTTATCTATCTAAACAGATCTATCTATCTATCTATCTATCTATCTATCTATCTATCTATCTATCTATCTATCTATCTATCTATCTATCTATCTATCTATCTATCTATCTATCTATCTATCTATCTATCTATCTATCTATCTATCTATCTATCTGACAATGTTGAATACTTTTACAAGGCACATTTTAAAGTGATGTCTGAGATTACAGAAAATATAAATAAAAAATATTCTATTTTCCAGTTCAGTGGAGCAGTGTTTCCACATGTGTGACAGGATGGTGATCTACTTCTTCATCGCAGCCTCCTACGCACCATGGTAAACATACTGGCTTGCTGTCTGTGTGTGAGAATGTAAATATAATGACACAGGAACCCAATTTACTGCTGCTGCTGCTTCTCTGCTAGGCTAAACCTTCGGGAGCTGGGTCCGTGGGCGTGCCACATGCGCTGGCTGGTTTGGGTCATGGCGTCTTTTGGAACCACCTATGTCTTCTTCTATCATGAAAGGTCTGTTCCCACACTGACACCTTTACTTAATTCAGACTGGCTGACTGTCCACACAACTGACCAGTCATGCCTTAAATGTGGTAAATATTACCACAGCTAGTAATAATAATTAATGCTGCATCAGTTCTTTCTTTATATAAATGTAGACATTGCAAATTTAAGTCACTTATGGGACAGTTGGAACATGTGAGCCACTAAGTGGCTCACATGTTCCAATTCGCACAGAGGTGTGAATTACAAAAAAAAAAAAAAAAAGAAAACACTTAAGATGACCAGCAACTCATCTTAGATTAGATGTTAGAAAGATTAAATCTAATTGAACATTTTTAAGAAAAAGACCAGTTGCCTTCTATGTGCGCACTTTAGATTACCTATGTTCTGGATGATTTATAATCTATACCAGTGTATTGATTAATTACAATATCAATACATAGTGTATTGATATTACACTATTACACAGAGTGGGAGGCTTGCTGCGGCAGACAGCAAGCCTCCCACTCTGGTGCCATCTTGCTTCATCTGACAGGACCATTTTCTACTGCTGCAACAGGGAGTCCTGACACAATTTTTGATGACCAATTGCTTAAGCTATTACAAAACTACGTCTTCTTTGTTTCTATCAGTTGCTTTGTTAACTGCCAGACATCTAAGAATAAAAATCTGTTTTTATATTTGTTTTCTCTATCAGGTATAAACTGATGGAGTTGATCTGCTACACAGTGATGGGAGTTTTTCCTGCTCTGGTCATTTTCTCAATGGTGAGGTCACTCGTGTAATGGATGCATTGCACTGTGCTGTATTTCCAGTATTAACACCTTAATCCCTCATGCTTCCCTCTAGCCGGAGCAGTCCGGGTTGTGTGAGCTGCTGGTTGGTGGAGCCTGCTACTGTCTTGGTATAGTCTTCTTCAAAAGTGATGGCATCGTCCCCTTCGCTCATGCCATCTGGCATCTTTTTGTAGCTGTGGGAGCAGCCATACATTACTACGCCATCTGGAAGTACCTCTATGCCCAGACTCCCAGGCAGGTCCAGACCTCCAGATGACATCAGTGATGACTTCACAGGATTGGACTCCTGTGATTAAGCCGCTCGGGAGAGCTGTGTCCAAGTTCAAGGCTTGCTTCAAATGAGGGTGAACTTGATTGGAAAACTACCAATACATTTAGGCCTTTCTGATAAACTCACAAAGTCAAAGTTCATATATTATCAAGAAGTCGCCTTCAAAAGTAGGCAGTCTTGCTTTGACTGTTTGTGGGTGCACAAGCAGCACAAATGAACAAATCACAGGCAGCGGCAGACAGCAAGCCTCCCACTCTGGTGCCATCTTGCTTCATCTGACAGGACCATTTTCTACTGCTGCAACAAAAGCAGTCCTATCAGGCAGCTAGAAAATACAAACACCTTGTGCTTCGGACATGAAAATCTGCGTTTGCTAGACTCTTTACAGAATAAATTTCCCAGCTACTGGAAAATCAAGTTGGTAAATCTATAGGCTTCAGAACCTCAGTCTGACCTGCTCACAGTCACCAATAGAAAAGATTTTATATCTTTGAGCACAATGTCGCCACCAATATAGAGTGCAGAATGTCACACCTGACAATATGCTGTATTCTCATATCCTTTCATGCTGTTGGTTGGTTAAGAAAACAGCAGAGAAAGACTCATTGCTAAAAGATAATAGCACAGTCGGATCATAAAAACCTTAACATTAAAAGCAGGATTAAAACATTCCAGTAAAGTTCAAATGGTGCTGGAGATGACACAACTCAGCACAATTTTGCTGACGACCTTGCTACAAAACCAGAGGTGAAGCCACGAGAATAAAAACCCAGATTGGTTCCAAGTGCTTGGAAAGCCTTGCGCCTTTCTCAAGGATTCCTTCCTTTCAGTCTTATTCCCGCTCTCTCCCAAGGAAACAATGTTCAGACAATGTTAATTAAAAATTGGGTAAATCTTACAACAATGTCACAGCCTGGAATAATGATAAAACATGTTAGATACCACCGTTAGATTATACAAGAACAAATGAGGACCTTCATGAAAAAGAAAACAATGGCAGAGACACCTTGCTGTGCTTAATCTGAGGCAGCTTTGTAAACTTGGACACAGCTAGAATCCCCGCTTTGGTTCATTGTAATGTTATATATCACTGTATTTTCCAGAAATTTGATTTTCTTCCAGTGATCAGGAGTTAGTTAGTATTGGAGGTTTTTCTCTCTGTGGTGCGTGTCCAGATTCAGTGCTCAGAGGCTGAATTCACGACATTGTCTTAATGTCAAGAGGAAGACAATGTTTACAATGAGCTGCCTTGACTATCATCGTAGGTTTAGCAATTATTGTAATCATCATTTACACCTGATAAACATGAGTAGTTCTTATTTCCAGTCTAGATTTGTAGATAACATAATACTGTTATTTTTATCAATATTTTTTCCTTTTTTAGTGACTTAATGTAATGATCAAAATAAGCATGAGTAGACTGATTTATTAATGTATATACAGCATACATTTGTGGTTGCAGCCTTACAGACCTGTATACATCCACAATTATTTGGTACCTGATGATGTAGTACATTTACTGAATATTAATAGTTTCGTGTTGTTAGTTAGATTTTGCAAAGACGAATGTCATCAGTATCATTTATACAGAGGTTATATTTTCCTGTGATGTAATTGTAGTGTTGAAAGTAGGTGAAAACTAGTGACATACTTTGTCTGAAACCACAATGAATCAGCACTGCCAGAAGGCTGAATTACTGCCGTAACTGTTAGCACACGCTACATGATTAAACAATACGTCTCATCTGAAAGGAAACTGAAGCTATAGTACTCTTGAACAATCTGCCCCAATATTAAGGCATCTCAGGAGTGTGTGTGGGGGTGTGCTTGCGTGTGTGTGTTCGTGTCTGCGTGTGGGGGTGTGTGTGTGTGTGTATTACTTACCGGGTGCAGTTGTTTGTATCTTTTACTACCTTACACCCATTAATCCAAAACCCATGGTTGTCAGTGTTTACATACAAATAGCTTGAACAGATAAGTATCTATATTTGCTAAGAGTCTTTAACTCTGCTTGCCAAACAAGCTTATACACCTTAATGAATGTGGCAGGACGACCTAAAAGGTCAAGAAATCTAACATTTAAAGGTATTAAAAAAGCAACTGATGTGGATCATGTTTCAACAGTTTGTCACTCAGGATTTTACAGCCAATTTAAAGGACCACCAACCTGCATCAATCGTTTGTATTCTGCCTGGTTGTCACCACAGCTCCACTTGCTTACCGCCAAATGTTTTCTACAAGTTTTACATGATGGTTACTATTCAGACAATAACTGAGGTATGATATAAAGGAGCCGGGAAGCTTGGTGTCAAACAGCTAAAATTACCTCTGATAAAAATGCGTAAAAAGCCTTAAAATAAATTAATGTCTCATCCTAGTAGCAAAATCTCACATCATTATATTTAGAAAAATCAAAATTTGAATGTGATGAAATGTATTCAGTGAGGAAAAAGTAAGGTTAGAATGTATACTTACTTTATTTAGCGAAGAGACTTAATATTTGAAGTTAGACGTCCATGACTTCTTTTTCTCTGTAGTATAAATGTGATACTAATTTCTCTTTGGAGGGGAACATGTCATTCTGCTAAGTTATGTGATTGTTGCTCATATCTACAATCAGGGCAGTAATAAAAAAAATAAAGTTAATTTCCTGGATTTACAATCCTGGTGAAGATCTAGGTTTACCTTTAACAGCGGTCCCCCTATGGTGGTGTATTAGAAATGCATGGAATGAAAGTCTTCATTGAAGGAGCTTTTCATGAAACATCAGGTCCTGGCTATTTGAAGTTTGGGTGTTGCATTTAATGCTCTGCTGTTCTAAGTAGTGCATGTGCTTTAGGATTAATGGAGGGGAATGCAGTTGGTTCTGCTGCATCATGATGGCATATATTGCTGTTTGTCAAATGTGTGGATCAGCTAAACGAGACAAAATGAACGTTTCAATAATCTGAGTAGTCAGATAATCATTGGCCGAATTAATCAGAAATAATGTGAAGATGTCAATTTCCTCTTGTTTCAAGTAGAGCACACTTATAAATTGTCCCCAATTTTCTTAATTTTGGGAGATCAGCGGTCAGTTATAAACTGATCTTATCCACCTACTGTCAACTTTTGCTCTTCTGCAAGAGAGGAAGGACTGACAGGTCTGACCAACAGTTCAAATCTACATGTGTGCTGTTAACAATAGTCACTCCTTGTTGCTAGCATAGGTACTTTCTCGCTATATTTAATAGCTTCTCAGACATATTTTTTTCTCCCAATAAGAAATTGGTATTGGACAAAGATGGATTTGGCAAGTCAGGCTTTTTTTTTAATATCGGTAATCACATGGTTTTTAGGAGCGACACGTCCACATTTATCTGTGGAAGCTTGGTGATCTCATTGTGCACGCTCCAGTGTCAAATGGATTGCAACGCGTTGCCTGAGCATTCTTTTGCCATGGCATTACGTTTTGCTATTTTACTGAGACAGAAAGTAGAAAAGTGTGTATTGGGTTATTAGAAACACACATAGTGAAAAAGTAAAAAAATCTCCTGCACGAGATGATAACTGCAACAGATTTTTCAGTGTGAGGTTATGCTACATTTAGTTATGCTTATTTTTTAATCTCATTAACTTATCTTTACCAGTGATGCCAATATATGTAGTAGACTTTGTGAATCAAAAATATGGATCTTGAAAATGTTTGAGTTTGTACAAAGATACACTGTGATCAACCCTGCTGACATCCATTAGCTGCATTATTTTTTAATCCAAAAGTATGGATGTTACCATTTACTGCTTTTACAGGCAGTCAAAAAGAATCTAAAATTTTGTACCGTATGATGCATAATCTGTTAATAGCAAAGTAAATCATTCCGACAACATTAAGTAATGCATGAAGCCAAGCCAGATACTGAACAAATCTTACCCTACAAGTTCAATGAAAGCATATCTCTGTTCAAAACATTTACCTCCCTCTTTGATGAAAAAATGCAATTTACAAGAACATAATGTGAATTGATTCATTTGGAAGAAGATTGAGAAACTTCTAACTATAAATCTCAAACAATTGTTTTTTTCTTTTTATGAGCCGTAGATATTTCAGAAAGATGAACTGATCTAAAATTAACAAAAAATCTTCTTCATGATTACACATGTATCATCACAGATGAGTGGGATATTAATGTTTATTGTAGATCTGAATATGTCTAATGTCTAAATGAAGCAAAGATATTTAACTGATGCTATTTGAACCACATTCATGAATACCGAACAGCTTGCATTTGTATTCTGTGTTTATTGACGCCTTCAAGATACATCAAACAACTGAGTATTGTAGCTTAATCATATTCAGTATTAACAATACTTCCATAAGCAGTTTAATTATTTTACTTTTCTGTCTTTATCCTGCTTACAGTATTTGTCTCTTTTAGAGATGTAGTGCACATATGACTTTGTACAAATTCCAAACTTTGTACAAACGGCATATCTATTAGTATTATTTATAGGCTCTTTGTGATTATGAAGCTGTTTAGTGGTTTTAGTCCTGCTGCTGATCTCTCCCTGTTCCAGGAAAGCTAAAGCATTTTCCCACATTCATGGTTATAGTTTGGTTATTGTATCTGGTACTTTTCTGTGATGAGCCGATTTGATGCTAACAATGCTTTTATCTTTTCTATCTCTGTTATAATAAAAATGTTCTTTCATGCACTCTATTGTTGAACTCTTCCTTTAAATGGTTTAAACCATTTTTCTCCTTTGCTGTACTTTGATGTGGCACCTTTGTTTGTCTCTTTCTTTGTGTGTATTTTTTTAAACTTGTATTAAGCTGGTGTTTTACCAGCTTTGTACATTTACATACTGAAAAGATTTGTCTGTTCTTCTTTGTCAAATATGTCATCCAATCTCCATCCATCAGATTGGATGGAGAGCATCTGTAAATGTACATTTTCAATGTTTTAGTGTTGATCTTCAACATTAACCATGCTTCTCTGTCCTGGCCAGTTGGTTTTTGGACAATCATGGCTTGGCAGGCATATAGATATGACATATCCTTTTCGTTTTCAGTTGTCTGTAACATTTTCCAAGATGGAATATTGTCTTACAATCCAAAACAGCTTTGAACTTTTCCACAACTTTACTCCTGAACCGTCTTGTGTGTGCTTGGATCTCCATAAACCTGTTTGGTCAGTAATATCCACTAACATATCTCAGATGCCTTCACAGGTCAGCTGAATTTATAATGATATAAAATCACACACCGATGGATTGTGTTTAGACTCCAAGAGGTATCTGTTTGGGATAAAAACCTGGAGTTCTAGTCATTTCATACGAAAATCTCTTTAATCTGAAATTGTATCATGATTAACTTCAAAGTAAAGGAAGTTTTTAATATCCATAAATAAATACAATTTTAAACATGTGCATCAAAAAGCCATTAGCCACATATAGAGCAACGGCAATGCCTCTGAAATCTGACACCATAAACAAAGAATTTTATTTTATTTGTGTCTCAGATCATTAATGATAAGCTTGAGTGAAGCTCTGTCTTTCACCAAAGACCAAAGACAGAAAGTGATGATTTAACACATAGGTAAAGTTTCAGACCACTGTAAATTGGCTATGACTTAAATTTGAACATTTTCTGCTCCTTCCAAATACTACACAGTCTCTCCGGTAAACCTACTCAACAACTTTCATTCATTTCTACCCTGTTGAGGGGTTTTCAACCTGCTAGCTGCATTGAAGGCGGAGATAGTGATGAAGTGTCCGCCAGAGGGAGCCTTTTTCGTCGCTTTAAACCGAAAGCAGGAGTATTTTGGTGACGAACAGAGCTCGGTCCTTTCCGTCTGGTTTCGGCTGCGAGGCGTTGTGGATGTAGGAATGCGGTTACCATAGGGCTGTGGGCATTGCTGGGCACTCGGCACGGCGGAGATGTACGCAAGGGAACGAGGACCCACCGCATCTGTCTGTTGTCCAACTTAGCTGGGCCGTGTCGGGAATGTGGAAGGGAATTCGAGACGGAGAGGCGACGGTGGGAACGGGGCAGCAGTGTCTGTATATCCCCCATCCATTTTTTCTGGGGATTTTCTGTCTTTGTGGGGGGGAGAGAGGGATTGCGAGAGAAGCCAAGGATTCCCCGGCAGCATCATGGAGCCACGCACTGCAGACAACGTGAGTACTTTGAGGCAACAGACACGCAGAGAGGTCCCAGGGGAGCGCGCTGCTGAAGCACTCAACTTTCCACCAGCTAACCTAATTAATTTAAAAAGATAAATATTTCATATACGTTTCTATTTGTTGGGTGGTATTTATGCTAATTAGATAATGTACAAAATGAGCCGGAGTACAGTCATTAAGCACACCTGCTGACGGTCAGAGGCCGCGCCTGCCGACTCCTCAGCGGATTAATTTCTGAGGATTTTCTCCTGCCTTTTGTTGCTAAGGCGGTTGCTATTGACGACCAGCGAGTCCGAAGTGGTAAACAGACGGACTAACACTGAATAACGGGGCAGACACAAGTTGAGTTCCGCGGTTTTATCTCTCCCTGATAGTGGTGGGTGTGTGCGCGGTTAAATCCTGACCTTCTGGTGGTGAACACAAGGGCAGGCAGCAGGTCAACAGCCTGTGAGACATTGTTAGCAAATGGGTCTCAAATATATAATTGTAAAACATAGAGCTTCCTCGCTAGTTTTTCTTACTGTGAGTAGACGAGGGAGGGTTTCCTGGGATTGATTTAACTGCGGCCAAGTGGCCAGATTACTGTGGATTAGGCGGCATTTAAAATAGTCACGTTATCCCAGCACTTCTTAAATCTGCTACAACATCATCTATTTAGGCTGACCTACAAATATATTTTTTAAAAGAATTGTATGCAGTTCAAGTGTTTGCAGGAGGTGCAACATTTTAGTGCAAATAGATCAGGTGGTAATTTGATAAAATAAAGAGCTGCAACAAAGGTGTCCTGAATATTTGTGTCCCTTCTCCAACTGAATTACCTCCTCAGAATTTCATGAAGTTCTACAAAGTTCTTGTAATATATCAGTGATTTGTGTGTTAAATCAAGAGGACATCTAAAAACGTGCAAATATTGAAAACACTATTGCCCCAGAAACCTAATAATTGTTGTATTGCCCTTAATGACAAGGCCATTATGCCATTATTAATTACACATAGTGATTCTTTAACATTGCTCTGGAGGAATTTTGTCTTGCTCTTCTCTTCAGAATTGTTTTTATTTTTTAGACACAATTGAGAGAGTTTCTAAGCATGAGCACTGCATCTCAATTTAATTTAAGTCTTAACTTGGACTAGACTTTAAAAAAAAATTAGAGCAGACCCTTGACAGACAAAAGGTATTGTGTGATTTAAACTGTGCATATGCCAAAACTGGTGCTGTGGTGGCGCAGGGGCAAAGCACATCCCACATATTGAGGCCTTAGTCCTCGTGCCGTCACAGGTTTGATTCCCAGCCTAGGGACATTTGCCAATTGTCTGTCTCCCCACTCTCTTTCCTACTTTCAAATAAAGGCCACTAGAGCCAACAAAACCATTAATATATATATATATGCCAAAACTGAAGTTAATTTATGTTGTCAGCATTTTGTTAAATTAAACTAAAATTAATCAGTAAAGTGTGCTAATATTGATTGACTTGAGTACAATACCTTTGTGTCTCTAATCCCCTCAACACTGCAATAGTCTATTAAAGGCCTTTATGTCAAACTAGAACAGAGGTCTTCTGAAACACAATATAACAGTAACATGGATCATTTTAAAATTCATAATGGTATTATCTACCATCATAATGCTGTGATAATAGTACTTGTCTGAATACCAAAAGAAGTAGTGGTATTTTAATGCAGGGTGATTAAAATCCCATGTTCATCAAGTTTTAGATGGACACCTGATTCCAATGATTGTCTGATTTTCTCCATATGACATCAAGTGCTGCAGAAGCCTGCTAGTCACATTCATTTAAATTAGGTGTGTGGCAGCAAGGAGAAACCCAATTCATGTTTCTTCTCTCAGGGTTGGGAACCACTGGTCTAGAGGGCCACATACATATTAATGATCAGATTCCAGATGCAGCCCCTGCTCTCTATGTCTGTTGCTCTTTGACCCCAATATATAAGATCTGGCCATCAAGTTTTGCAGCCACAGTGACATCTCTATGATCTGGAGAACATAAAATTCCCTTCTATGCTGATGATTTTGATTAGTTTTTGCATCAAACCCCAAAACTTCCATAGTTTCAATATTATTATTTATTCAATTTAGCTAATTTTTGGGTTATAAACTTAACCTTGATCAAATCGGCTATTCCCAGTGCATAAGTATCAGAATACAACTTAAAATAGCAGCAATTCAATTGACTCTGAAGGGACCTGAAGAACACCTTAATGTTTGGAATTACTGCTGGTGTACTTTGATGTAACTATGCCATATACTTGGATTTTATTTAATTTTTTTCAGAGTGGAAGGTGACAGTGAAATGAAATGCAAATCGTCTGAGCCAGAACTGTGATCTTCTTCCTGCTGCAAAAGAAGTGATAATACTTAACGTCAAGGTACATTTCTCATCTTGCAAATACTTTTTTGTTGCTTATCACATTACCATCAGGATGCATTCATTTTGCACAGTACATGGCTTACTGTACAATAACTATCTTCACAGCTAGTGTGTGATAACCCCTTGCATCCGTCAGCTCCTCTTTTGCCTGTCAGATCTGGAGTTTGTGAGGCCAACAACATCATCATGTTCTACGGTTCTTCCTCTGGGGCCAGCATGTCCCTGCCATCCAAGAGCCGCCTGAAGCGCCAGAGCAGAACCTTTACACAAGTATGTAAACATCGTTTCTCCCATATAATCAGATTTCTTGCTAGAAAGCTAAATAACTGAATAAGACACAACTACTTTTACTGGAATACAAAAGGATTGTTTAGGTTTCATTAACTTTTCATCGGTCAAAGCCTACCAAGCTCTCTAAAGCTTTGATAAATGTCAGCCTTAAATTATTTAAAGCAGATTAATTTATTTTAATTAGACTATATTCAGCAAAACAGTTTGTCATTGTCATAAAAAATGTTGTCATCATGCTCTAACTGATAATATTGGAAAACGCCAAACTAGAGGTTTTCTTAAATTCCATTGGGAAAACCTCATTTATCAATGGCACAAAAATTCAGTTGTTTGAAGAAAAACAAAAAAGTAGGATCCTATGATTTTCACCATTTGTTAAAACATAGGTGGAATTGTAGAATTTAACAAAAACAATGGAATCAGTGGTTAAAACCCCCCCCAACAAAATCCAAAATCCACTGAAACACAGGAATCAGGGGTCTGACAGAGACACATCATGTACTTCCACTAAAATGCCTGTGACCGATGGAAATGATTAAAGCAGTTCCTCCAGGATTTCATGTACAATCTGTTGATTTTTCCTACTGAATATTTCATGAAACCAAAAGTTTTCTTTTTACTGCAATGTTTGTTTTGGTGACGCCCTGCTTTCCACATAATTTCGGATTTTTTCTTCCAAGTTCATGATGTGTACTTCACTGACTACTTGCTTCTTTAGGTCCTGTACCGCACTTTGAGCTACAGAGACCGTGTCCCAGCAGAGACAGGGACAAACACCCGAGGGGATCGCCGCTCCACGACTGAACCCCCAGAGCGCCCGGCGGATGACCCCGCCGAACTCTCCACTCAGAGCTCGGCCCCCGGGGTGCTGAAGATTTTTGGAGATGAGATCTGTGCCGGTGCCAACTACAAGAGTGTCCTGGCCACGCCCCGCTCCAGTGCTCAGGAGCTCGTGAAGGAAGCGCTGGAGCGGTACTCACTCAACAAGGATGCAGCCCGTGTCTATGTGCTGTGTGATGTGATCGGGCGTCTGGAGGGGGGCGGGGCATGGAGGACTGAGTGCCTGCGAGCGCTTGGGGACAACGAGAAGCCGCTGTTGCTCCAGGAGCTGTGGAAGCCCCGAGAAGGACATGCTCGCAGGTTTGAGCTGCGCAGGAGAGCTGAGGTGGACGAACTCAATGCCAAAGAGAAGGATACCATCACTGCCGGTAAGTAAACACACACACGCAGAGCGGCTGGTCTAATTCTCTTCTCTCTTACATGTCAAACTCAGCAGAAAAGCACAGCTCGTTAGCTCTTCTGCAGTCGGTGTGTGTGTGTGAGTGTATATGTGCACATTTTGTAGAAAGGTGTTGTGAGGGGAATATTTAATCATGTTCAGAGTAGTGTGTGTGTTTTGGTATGTCAAAACACACATACACTGATACACAGAGGTAGAGCACTGAAATCTTACCATCCCATTAGTTGATGTCCTTTTAGAATCATGTGGGAACTTCAGCGTTAGCTTAAATTTTGCTTCAGTATTCTGATCTTTTAAATTATTTTAATTCTATCTGAAAATCCACCATTTTGCTAAAATGTACCTTTTTCATTTTTGTTCTGAAAACTAAATGAAAACAGACTGACTTTTCAGTATGTAATACAAAAAAGTCAGCAGGCATGCTATGTTTGCAAATGCATGTCTCTTCAGTAACTGTGATTTGACCTTCTATTTCTAACTGTTTTCAGTTTTTTTTAAAGTTTGCTTCTTGAATGAGCACATGCTGACACTCACCTGGCTGGATCCCTTTAAAAGAATACAAGAAACATGTTTTGGTGGTTTTCTGTAATGGAGGACAAGTATTTTTAGCCTCAGTCACACGTTATGCTTTCCAGCAACACGGACATTTCTTATGAAGCTTGCCAGGGTGCACTGGTTGCTATGTCAACTTCTGTGCCAGCCAGAGTCAGTCTGCAGTCAGATGAACTGTTTTCCTTTTTTGTTTGTCTGGGAAAGCAGAATATTTTTCAGGCTACACAGAAAACACAATTTCAGAAAACAGAATGACTTTCATGTCAACTTGTCTTTTATATATTATATACCTAAGTCCAGAATTATTCATACCCACAGTCAGATTTGGAGCTGGGGGTTCTTCTCTTTTTTACTGTTTTTACTAACATCTCTCTTCTGAGATGTCAATGAAAACTACAATTAGCTATTACTACTATTTGCTAGAAGTAGTATTAGCATTTTGGAGTAGCCTAGCCAGTGTCCTGGTTTGAATCTGAGGAAGAATCTATAAAGCAGAAAAGATTACATTTTAGTGAGGCCTTACAGTTTCAAACAGCTTCTAACCAAAGATAGAGGATCAAAATACCAGTAGAAAGATCCAAAAAATGGTCTGCACTATTAACAAGAGTGTGACTGAAGTAATGCCAAAAACTATTTTTGAAAAAAATATGGTTTCAACTTGCCAGTTTTTCAGTTATATTTTAGGCACTTTAAGGCAGAAAAAAACGATGTTTGCAGACTAAATCTGAGTGGTTGCGAAGCCATTCCTGTGTGCAGGGACTTCATTATCTACAAATGCAGAAAAATCAAGGAACAAGAAAGGAAGCTTCCCAGTAGTAGCTGGCCTACCAACATTCATTAGCAAAGCAATGACTGATAGAGAAAGTCACATTCATAATGGTGGCTGTCTGATGGTCTTGTTTTGCTGAACCTGAAACACTTGATAAAATTGTGAATGCTGCTCTCCTGAATGAGGATGTCTTGCTATCACTTCCTGATCTTAAACAGAACAGAGATGCAAAGCATACAAGCAGGCCCACCTTGGAATGGCAGAAATAAACGAAATGAATGATTGAAACTCTTCAGTGTAGCTTAGCCCTCCCATGTCATTTATACCCCACAAGTTCTTTTACTCTTTGCCCGTTGCGGCAGGGTCATACTGACCCTGTGTGCTTTTACGAGGTTTTTTTTGTGTGCTTATGGAAATTGACAGAGTTAAGATAATTCTGCAAAGAAGAATGAGTTAATGTTTCTCCACAGCAATGTTGAAGACAGTCATTTCAAACACTCTGACAGCTGTTGTGCCCAGCATGCTGGTTATCAGACGTTATTCCTTTTCCACACAGTGCCAGTTTGTTTAGAATCACTTTCTTAATAAATAAAATATTCATCTGGAAACTTATTTTGGTCTTTACTTGTGTTTTGTTTGTCTTCAGATGTGATCAAAAAAGTAATAAACAAGAAAAATATACAAGGGTGCTCAGATTTTTTTCCAGGCATTGTGTTTTGGGGTCTGTCCTATATGTTTTAACAGTTTTGATAGTGGTACTTTATACGCTATTTGCTGTCAGAAATAGTCTGCATTTATCAGAAAAATTGTTTTGATATTGGCTGTATTAAAATACATTAAAAATATATGCTCAGTCTCAGTAATGTAATATTCAGTTTGCTTATAAGTGCTTGTGGGTGTCAGACTGTCATCACAACACTGATTTAGCTTCTCTTAAATCTTAAATCTTAAAACTTAAAAAGTTAAAAATCGAAGCAAATTGACTCATGAGTTGAATGCAGTGAGATTGAAGTTTAGACATTTTGCAGCTAATTTCTTAAAAAAATACAAATCAAATTACAGAGTAACGCAGATACTAATGTGACTGAGAGGAGGGGCAACCTTTTTTTTTAATCTCTTTTGGAAAATACGTTATAAATCAAGTTAAAAAAGGGAGTTGACGACCTCGTCCTACTTTTCTTAATTTCTCTATGCAACCTTGCCTCCAGAATGTTGTTTGAACAGATATTTTGTCTCTTTGGTTTTTTTAAGCTGAGCTCAGCAAAGTTATTTTTGAAGGCAAAGGTGTCTACATGTGCTCATCCATTAATGGAGGTATTGGGCAGAGTTTATTTTCTGTGTTCTATGAACATGGCATCAAGGCAAAGTTTCAGTTCAGTTTGAAACAACTTCCTAGCTCTGAATCAGCTGTTTTAGGAGTTTTTAAAACCCTTCTGCTAAATGCTGATTTGTGGAATTGTGCTGCTTTGGTGCTTCAGATCACAGCTTCCTCATTTCTCTGAACACTGCATAAACAATAAAGGCAATGTTTTAAACTGTCTATCTTAACATGGCCGATTCATGACATTTTGAGAAAGTATTAAAACACCAACTTTCACCATTTACTAAAATATTTTTATTAATAAACAAGTCAAATGCAAGAAAATTAGCTCACAAATTTAAGAATGAATACAGGAATTTAAAAAATGATTGAAAGAAATTAATTTTCGAAATAGCAGTCTACATTATATTATCAGTGTTTTCAAAATTGATTCATGGTACTATTTTTTTAATTGATTTTCCATTGATCTGCCATTTAGAATTATTTTTGTTATGTATCCTAGCAGAACAAGGTTGTTTCTGTTTCTGGATGAAACTGAAACATTTTGTTTGGTCGGATGTATTCAGTAGTTGTTGGATTCATTCAAAACATTTCTCCTATGATCAATATTATCATGTAAAATCCTTTGTTGTTCTAAGGTGAGTCGTTGGTTTAACCTTCTGAAACATGACCTGCTTTTATAATATACTGCCAAAGAAAAGAGCAAACGATAACATAACATATTGCTTCTTATGAAAATACATTTGTTCACTTATCACATTTTTTTATCACATGTTTTTATTTTCACACTAACCTTTTCTCTATGTTTAAGTTTTTAGAAAACTCACCTAGCCTGGACTTTTTCCTTGTTCTGTCAGCAGTTTTTGTCTTTTGTTTGTTTTTTTTTTTATCTCTGGTGTATGTGGGAACGTGCATGTTCATGTGTGAATTGTCTTTTCTCACATACACTTTAATAAAAGAGATCACAATTTAAAGATACTGTAGAACTTTCACTGCCAACCTGAGCTATGGTCATCCTGCAGTAGTTTTGTTCTGTGAAAGTCAATTTGTGCCAGAGGTTGTGTAAAAGTTAAAGTGATGCTCACACAGGGACTTCTGCTGATAACTGAGCAATTTTCCTGTGAATGTTTAGGTTTACTTGTCACTTTGATAGTGTTGGAATGCAAGCTGACACTGTGCATTAATGGAAATCATTTCCAAGCAGGGGGGGTTAGGGACTCTGAGGGGTGCTGTGGTTTAACCCACTCTCTAGTAAAGGCCACTAAAGATGATAAAACCTTTTTTCCTTCTTTTTTTTATGAAAAAAAAACAAACAAAAAAGTTAAAATAATGTATTTTTTGATAGTTAACAGTCTGTTATCTGAGAATCAACCAGTGTAGTGGAGAAGTGTTTCGTCAACATAGAGATACACTAATGACTCCATTGTACTAATGATGTTGATGGACAATATGGTGGTACTAAGGATTGCTCCATGTAGAACGCTATTAGAACATGAGCTGCCGAGAGAAAAACTGGTGATTTCACAAACTTGTGAAATCACAGTTTGTGATCTCTAAACGAGATATTTAGAGATCCAGGAAATACATTTACCAGAAACTGCAATGCAACAAAGCCTGTTAATGAAACCCTGGGGTTTCATGTTATTAAAAGCTTTGGCTAAATTAATAAAAATTGCAGCACAAGTTTCATTTATGACTTTAGACTTGCAGTTGAACAGACATGGCCAGTTTTTAAATTAGATTTAATCCAGTTAAAATGCTTTCAAACACTTTTGACTGATGTGTTCAAGTGGAGCAAAACAGAAACGAGTCTTTAAAAGTTAAGTTTGCAAAGCTAATTTCCAGGTATGACAAATGTTCGCATTGTTTATGAACTGGTTAAGAATATGTGGGACGAGAGTCATGTGGACTGCAACTTTGAAGTCCAGCTCCTCTGACCCTGAAGCTCTGAATTATACACACTCACATAGATTTGGCACAAATTAACTTTATGACTTGTTTTTGCTTAAATAAATTTGGCATCTAATTTGGCATTTGTATGTAAAGAGGAAAATCCTGCCACATCCTGAACTGTTTCTCTGTAGTAACTGCTTATGTGTGTCACTTCTTTCTGCATGTACGTCTTGTGGCATGTGCTGTGTGAAAGGTTTTGAGTGTTTGGGGGTAAATTCTGTTCTTGGTGTTTGGGTGTGGGGTTGTTTCTCAGCCCCCCACTTCCCTCCTAACTCCTTCCACCCTGCTGTAGGGCCCAGAACCCCTCAATTCTTGGCGGCTCTAATGGGTCGGTCTGGGCTGGGCAAACACAGGAGCTCCCCCCTGCGGTCTGGTCGGGTGGTTCAGTCCAGCTCTAAAGGTGGGGACTGGCCTCAGGTAGGGTGGCTGTCAGTCATTTCCATGAAGACCACCTCTACCTGCGTTGTCACCCCCCATAAGTCAGTGACCTACAATGGCTTGTAAATGTTTTCATACCCCTTGAACTTTTCCACATTCCAACCACAAATCGATGTACCATCCATCCATTTTCTATACTCCCTTGTCCCTTACTGGGGTCAGGAGGGTTGCTGGTGCCTATCTCCAGCTAACATTCCGGCCTAGAGGCGGGGTCACCCTGGACAGGTCGCCAGTCTGTCGCAGGGCAACACAGAGACAAACAACCATGCACACTCACACCTAGGGAGAATTTGGAGAGACCAATTAACCTGACAGTCATGTTTTTGGACTGTGGGAGGAAGCCGGAGTACCCGGAGAGAATCCATGCATGCACAGGGAGAACATGCAAACTCCATGCAGAAAGACCGGGGCCGGGAATCGAACCCAGAACCTTCTTGCTGCAAGGCAACAACTCTACCAGCTGCACCACTGTGCAGCCTAAATCAATTTACATTCCTATGAAATATAAAAGCCAACATTTCTTACAAATAAACATAAAAATGCGATGTACAAAAGTATTCAGCCCCTTTTCTCTGCTAATGACTAAATAGAGTCCACCTGTGTGTAATCTAATGTTAGTAGAAATCCATCTGCTCTGTGACACCTCAGAGGTGGATTAAGAGAATATTGGGGAGCAAACAGCATCAGGAATCCAACTAACCTTGGGTCGCTCTACCAGGGCATGAAGCCCCCGACATTGGGACACTCAAAGTCCTCCACCATGATAAGGTGGCAGCCCATGGAGGGGATCCGTAACCTGCTGTTCACAAATGCTCTCCATCTAATCTGTCTGAGTTTGAGATGTTTTGCAAAGAATGGGCAAAAATCTCAAGTGCACAGCTGGTAGACAAACCCTTAAAGACTTGCAGCTGAAATTGCAGTAAAACATGGTTCCACAAAGTATTGACTCAGAGGGACTGAATACTTTTGCACACCACTCTTTTCAGTTTATTATTTGTAAAACTTTTTTTTTGAAGGATGTGTAACTTTCCTTCTATTTCACAACTGTATACCACTTTGTGCTGGTCTTTCACATTGAATTTATGTTTGCGGTTGTGATGTAACAAAATATGGAAAAGTTCAAGGGGTATGAATCCTTTTGCAAGCCACTGTAGAGTGTGTGAGGATGTGTGTGTGTGTTACACAGCCTGGCCATAGATTACCTGTATTTGATTCATGGGGAGTCGTTCACCTTTACACATTCTTCAGCTTCTTGTGATGCTCCATCTTTTACCACTTATTCACCTAAGCTTTTAATGTATTTACACATAAGTTATTATACATGTGCCGCTAATCCCTAAGAAAGTATTTTAAATCTAGTCGGTTCACGCATGAGTTCAGCATTCATGTTAATAACAAAATATGTCAAATCAAAGTAAGCTTCCTCTTTCCATCCTTTTGTCTCCCTTTCATTTTATTCTCTAAATGTTCTCCTCCTTGTCCTTCCCTTCCCTCCTTGTTCTCATGCTTATTATTCCTCTTTGCCTCCTTACAGATATTAATGCCCAGGCCCGGAAGCTCCAGAGGAACAGGGCTAAGGGGACGCTGACCCTGCCCCGCTCCAGCAATTCATCCTTCTGCCGCAGCCTCAGCGAAACAAGCCTTAATCAGGTGGGGGCCTTGCTCACACCCAGTTTGGATGATGGATTATCTGTTGTTCACCAAACAACGTAAGTGCATACATGTTTCTCTGTATGTGCAGCTTGGAGTGGGAGAGGAGCCCAAACGATATTATTCCACCTTGCCAGGGCCACTGAGGGGTCGAGAACGTGACGGGCCCTCCAGCAACCGGAGGAAAGAAGAGGGCAGTCAGGGAGCAGGTGGGGTGAGGCACTCTCTCTACCAGTCCCCCCATCTCCTTCTGCTACAAGGATTCAATCGGCAGGTGAAGATAATGAAAATGTTTATAATACTATAATTTTTTTTCCATTTTGCCACAATATAGCAACAAACCTTAATGTATTTTACTGGGATTTTATGCTATAGACAGACACAAAATAAACCATAATTGTGAAGTGGAAGGAAAATAAAATATTCTCTCCTCAGTTTTTATAAAGGTGTGGCAAGCATTTATATTAAACATTTGTACGAAGCCCAAGTCAAGTCAACATTGAGTAGAATTCATTTAGCTCTTATCTCAGTTGTCAGCATTGTGGGGTTCTCGTCTACCTTTGTTCTTATGGTGACTGAAATGTTTGCTAATTTTTCTTTGCAGACTTGGGTGGCACAATCCTGCATGATGGGTGGCACCTTCGCATGATGGTGCCACTCATCATGCAGGATGGATTCTTTACTTCCATAGAACTGAAAGCTGATCAGAGTTGAGTTGGGAGGATGGATTGCACCTTGTTTGATTGTTTAGATGCATCCAAACTGAAAACAGTTTATCGTGAACTGTGATGTGCAGTGCTGATTTTCTGCCTCATATAAAGTGCATTTAGACCAAAACAGTTGCAGTTCTGATTTGATCATCTTCTTCAAAGTCTTTACTGTGATCCCTACATGGTCTATGGCAATTTGCAAAAGGGATTTTTTATGGGATATGCCTTTCTTCTTGCCCCATTTCCTAGAGGTCTGATTGGTGAAGTCATAGTGATCCTGTCAAGAGATTGTCCCACTGGAGCCGTGAGTCTCTGCAGCTCCTCCAGAAATCCTGCCTCTCTGATTAATGCTGTCGTTGGGTCTTACTCTTTTACACTTTTGGGTAAAGAACTGAACAGTGTCCGCTGTTTATGTTTAAATGTGTAAAACTTGACTGGTTGCACTTGATTTTATTCAGGGTAAATAAGTTACACTTCAGATTTTAATAGTGAAAAATAAAAAAATTCCCTTCACTTCAAAGCTCTACTTTGTGGTCTTCCACTAGAATACATTGAGGTTTATGGTTTTACTTTTACAAAATGTAAAAAGGTTCAGTTGATTCGAGTTGTTTTCAGGCCTAAATGTACCAATGATTTTTCCATGTTTTGTAGGACTGCCTGGTTTACCTTTTGAACAGGGAGCAGCACACAGTGGGTCAGGAGACCCCATCAGCCCGCCCCAACATATGCCTCTTCTCACCTGATATCCTTCCCCTCCACTGCCGGTTGCGCCGAGTCCCCGCACCACATCATCATACCAACAGCAGCAAGGGAGACGATTTGGCGGAGAGTCACCGTTTCTGCGTAGCTGTTGAGCCTGTACTCAACGCCACTGTGCTGGTGAACTTTTCCCGCTGTGAGCGCACGACGACGCTGCGGCATGGCGACCTTCTCTCCTTTGGAGCACATTACATCTTCCTCTACAAGGACCCCACGGGCGCCAAGCCCCTGCCTGCTCAAACCTTGGCACGGCTACACACACTGGGACAGCTTTATGATTCAGGGGTAGAGGAAGGGCAGGATGGGACTCAGACTTGTAAAATGTGCGGTTCTGTACTGAAGGACAAAACCGCGCAAGTGGTTAGCGTCCCGGCAGTCAGACGTAGCTTCAAGCCACACCTGGTGAAACCTCGTGGTGTTGGTATGGTGTCAGGAGGTGAAACAGCAGGACATAGAGGAGGAGGTCAAAAGAGAAAGCTACAGCTGGAGTTTGACCAAGCTCACGAGGACCAGCTGTTGAGTAGAATCGTCTCTCTCATTGAACCTGGAGGTCAGTACCTTTAAAAAAAAACAATCTCAATATAAGTGCAGTAATACATGAGAGAATGCATCACTCATGTATTACTATTGATAATAATGATTATATTTATTAATACAATTTTAATGATTATATGGTATTATATCCAATTATTAGATTATTAACATGTTGCTAGTAGTAGTTCATAACTAAGAAAGAAGGCCACCATGTTTTTATATTGTTGTTGTATTGAACATTATTACACGATAATTCTCACAATACTGCCACCATAATGTGGAAAGAAATATTTTGTGGTCCTAAACAAACAGTTCCCCAGCCCAGCTCTCTAGTGTCAGCTTGGTTGATGTCTTCCTCTCTTGAAAAATACAGGAATCACACAGCATTTGTCTTCATCCATGACAGTTAACTGTTAACTGGATGTTATAGTTGAGGAAATCATCAACTATATAACCTTATTCTCATATAGGAAGAGTTTGCCTGCGTCTATAAATTTTGTTATGATTAAATTATGATGTTATTATGTACAGATTGGATATGCACCCCAACATGGAAATAAGTCAGTAGTGTTTTTTTCAACTGGTCTTGCCCCCCCAGGAGACGACCATAAGCTGACGCCTGCCTACCTTCTGTGTCTCTGCATACAACACTCTGCATCAACCTTCCCTCCCGGCAGCTTTGGCAAACTGCTGCTGAAGATCGTCCGTCGAATCCAAACCATTGCATGGGTTGGTGTCAGTACATGAACTATTCTTTTGGTTATCTCAGATCAGAGTAATACCATGACAGGCTGGCATTCAGCATACTTTATATTGGCATAGTTTGAATGCTAGTATTTAAACTATTCTTGATCCTAGTGTGTTTTTGTTTATGACTTTTTTCCCCATAGAAATTTCTGTGTACCTGAACTGATCATTGTAGTTGAAACCAGAAGTTTACATACACATGTTCTTCTCCGAGATGTTTTATCTTGTTTGTACCGTAGTTATTTCATTAAATGAAGTTGTTGAGCATTCACTGACTCTGGTTTAGGCCAAACCGCCACTCAGAACTGCTGGTAGGGATGAGACTGAAAGTGGCCAAAGTTATGTCACACCTAGATTAATGGAGTACCATGTATGTGGCATATAGAAATCATTGAAGGAGTCAATGATTTCCAATCTTTGTAAAATGTGCGGTTTAACATTTTACAAATAACTGCTAAATATTATTTTATTTAGCAGTTATTTAAGGCCATTAAGTTACTGTAATGGCAAAAAAGGATTTAGCTATTGCTTACAAGCAAATCTCTGAGTTTGTAGTACAAATATAAAGCTACAGAGTTCGTACTCGGAATAAAAGTTCATTGTTTTTCATATGTTTCTACAGCACAGTTTAAAACAAATATCTCTTTGGAAATTTGATGATCAGATTTTAGAGTTACTAGTTAAACATAGCAAAAGTGTCATACTGGCTTTCAAAGGCATTTATAAAAAATTAAATGAGATAAATTCATTATTCTGA
This sequence comes from Phalloptychus januarius, assembly GCA_902982915.1. Taxonomy (NCBI): domain Eukaryota; kingdom Metazoa; phylum Chordata; class Actinopteri; order Cyprinodontiformes; family Poeciliidae; genus Phalloptychus; species Phalloptychus januarius. The sequence goes on from CADWAE010000061.1 coordinate 461,028, forward strand.
GTCTGCCAGGCTTTTGTAAATGTCAATGATGTTTCTTTAAAAAGCTTGCTCAGGCAGTAAAAGAAGTGTAATTCACCTACGCAGATCCTGCAAGTTTAATGAACTTAATTGGTGTGTGTGTGTGGCTTGCAGGAGAAGACAAAGGAGCTGGCTCAGAAGCAAGCTCAGCAGTGAGTATCACTTTCTAACTTATGCTGCATAGAAAGAAATAGTGTTCCTGTCTGTATGCTGTTGTTTGTGTCACTGTGTCTTCATAACAACGTAACGCGTCACCTTGCGTTTGTGTAGTCAGGATCCAGCCTCCTTGTCTTTACTCAGCATCTCAGACCTGATCCCAGACTTGCAGACCATCTTCTTCTGGATGTCAAACTCAATTGAGATCCTCTACTTTATCCAGCAACGAGCGCCAGCCTACACACACAGCATAGAGACGCTGCAAGGTAACACACACCACACACTCAGTCTGAATGATGAGTCGACATGGCCTGGCTGAGGAGTCGTTACTCACAGACATGCAGAAGATATGACACATCTGTAGCATCACTTTCCTTTTTCCTGAAAACCTCTTAAAGGTCTCTGTGTCTCTTGTCATCTCTGTCCAGGGTCAAAGGAGTCGTTGTTATCGGCAACTATAACAGCCAATGAAGAGGCTATGACTATCTTGGAGGAAGTGATCATGTACACATTCCAGCAGTGTGTCTATTATATCACTAAGGTTCTCTGTCACTATTGCTTTGGCACTATATTCGTTATGTTTCAAAAACTGAGCTGGTTGCAAACATACATTGTCCGTATTATCCTTGTATTGAACATACCTGAAATTAAAGTGGTGCATCTGAAGATTGAGATCATCTTGATCATGACACATGTTTGTGTTTGTGTGTAGGCTCTTTATGTGGTGTTGCCTGGTTTATTAGACTGTAATCCATTCCCAGTTGACAGCTCTGAGCCCTGCTGGAAGGGAGGAGTCGGGTTTCCTGAACCTGTCCGCAGAGTCCTGCAGGTAAGCATCCGTACACAGTAGACTTAGACTTACTTTATTGTCATTGCACACCACATTGAATTTTGCAACTAAAAGTCATAAATGTAAAAGTGTGCAGGTATTAGTCAAAACTAAAGTGCCGAGTATGGTGATGATGAACTTGAATGAATTTTATTCCTTACATGTTCCTTGCAGAAATTCAAATGTTTTGGGAAACAGTTCTCACAAGTATAATTGACCATTTTTGAGTCAATTTAGCAATCCTGCATTTTATATATTTTTCAAGTTTGTTTTTTAGCTGTTAGGGTTCTGGTTTAGCACATGTTAAGAACAATCCGAGAAAATCCTTCTTTCAAAGGTGTAACTGTATTTTCTGAATGGATTTTAGATTCGTGGGAGATCTGATCAAGGTATACAATCAGGTGTTCTGCAGCTGCAATCAACAACAACTTCGTTGATAGTCGTTCTACTCTGGAGCAGAATTAAAAACTCTTGAACTCTGAGGAAATGAAACAAACAAAACAAGTAGACATATTCCAAAGAAGCCCAGCACACAATCGATTTTCTTTTAAACTGAAAATTGGTTAATGATAAACATTCTTGGGTGTTTGTGGCAGTTTTACTCATCAAATTTAAGTAAAACTGCTACAAGTGTCTTCAGATCAGAGAATAGAATGGATATATATTTTAGAATATGTCACCAAGCATCAGTGTTATTGACATTTCTATTCTAAAAGTTGTTTTTTTTGTGTCTGCAGGTTTTTCAGAGTGCACAGGAGCTTCTGCACGGTTACCTGGTTCACCCGGAGATCCAGGCTCAGATGTTTGCCTACCTCTTCTTCTTCTCCAATGTTTCACTACTTAACCAGTTACTGGACAAAGGTAAGACAAAACCAATAACACCCACAGTCCCACACTCCTGTCTATTGGATATCCTTACTAGTGTGCATAGTTGTTTAGTATATGTGAGTGTGTGCCCTTTAGTCCTTGCCAGCATTTTGACAAGGACTATCAAAGATTTGTCCGCTGTGCCCTTCTCCTATCTGCATTCTGTTTCCCCTCCTCCTCAGCTTTCTCCCCCTCCTCCCTCGTTCTTTCCATCTGGCCATCAGGGGGTTTGACAAAGAAGAGCAGAGGTAGCTTTGAAAAGTGTCAGAGTGAGGGGTGAGGGCTTGGGTGGTGGAGTTGTTATGATGACCTTCCTAATTGTGCATTACTGGCTATAAGTACAGAAACAGTATTCACCACCAGCAATTTTCAAAATTTCCGGACAACTCACCTTATATCTATTGTCGCACACACAAGCACACTCTGCCATATGTCTTCATTAACTGGTGAGACAAGTGAGATCACGTGTCTGGCAGAGGGAGAAGGAGAAAAGCCTTTACACGCTCTTCCATCTCCTCCCCAACTCCATCTCATCACTCCCCATTCTGCTGGCAGCGTTTCTCCCTGCCTCCTCCCTCCTCCGTCACTCATTGATATTTCACTGCTGATGGTGTCCATGGAAACAAGGGAGTGAGTTTGTGGCAGGTATAGCTGACGTTTGCACCAGGCACTCCACAAGGCTCACACTCACACAATAACTCCTTAACATCGCATCACTTCAGATGTGAAACACAGTTCACATTGTGTTACATTACAGATCAGAATATGTGTTTAGTTTGACTTGCTTGATTGGGTTCTGTGGGTCTGAGTGTAAGCAGCTGTTCTAAAGCATTGTTCCACCTTGATGAGATGCTATCTGATGTCTCGTCTGTATGAGATCCTTCATCCCAACATAGATTACTGTATGCCCAGACATAAGCCTATTACTTCAAAGAAGGTGTCTCTGTGTGTGTGCGTCCAGAACATATGGTGGAGTATTGTAAAGGGTAATGTGTGTGCAGTCAGCAGATAATGCTCACAGTTCATTGTCTGCCTGCAGCTTCCTGTCATGTGCAGTTTCTGCACAGACATGTCTGCTTTCTAGATAGATGCATATATAGATGCTTTATTAATGCAGAAGAGGGAAATTCACACATCCAGCAGCACCAACCACAAGTGCACCCATAGATATAAATAAATAACAGTTTTTTAAAAACTTATAAAATACCATGCAATGCATATAGTATCAGAGAGTATTAAAAAGTCTAAGTGTTCTGGCAATAAAAGATCTGATCCAGTCGGTTCTGGAGAGCAGTGAGCACCAGGCTTTGCTTCAGCTGCTTTTCTGGCTGACCAGGAGGGTGTGAAGCGGGTGTCTGCTGTTGTCCATTACTGCTTTTAGTTTGTTCAGTGTAGCTGTGTGCACATATGCAATGACATCAGCCTATTGCCAAGCACTGAGCTAGCTTTTCTCATTTATCCAGTTGCTTTCTGTTCATGTCCCTTAGTCTGCAGCACAGAGAAGGGCACTAGACTCTACATTGTGACAGAACATGTGCAGCATTTCCTGACTAAAAGATCTCAGCTTTGCCCCTTCCTGTGCAAAGCCTCTGTATTCAGATGTCAATCAGGTATTTCATCAGTCAGTAGCTCTGCACTACTTCAAGGAGGGAAAGCAGAGGGGGGGGGGATTTCTATCTTTTGAAGTCCAACAATATTTCTTATGCTTTGGAAGTGTTAAAAGTGCAGTATGTAACCTTTACTAAGAAAAAAATGTTTTTACATATTTGTTAAAATTATCATTATGTCTCGACAGTATAATATAATTAGTGAAAAAAATCCAGCTTCTCTGCTCTCCCAGTATTAACTGCAGAAGAAATCCATCAGTGTCAGAAACAACCAATCAGAACCAGGAGGAGGGTATTGCTGCCAGTCTCCCTGGTGGTCCCGGTCCACCACGACCAGATTGATTCAATTAGCAGATCTGGAGCAGCTCTGCCTGACTGTTCTTATATTTTTGTATCTACTTCAGGGGTAGAACTCTATATTGTTCTGTAAAGTTCTTCAGTACTGAGCTGAGTATTGCACAGAAGGGATTTGATTGACCGCCGTGATTTAGCAGCGCTGCTAGCAGCTCTTCTCTCTGAAGAACGGAGGAAGAGAGAAACGGTGCAGCTCTGGTCAGCGTTCTGTCAGAGGTTTGCACCGACAATGAAACACCAGAACAATAGTTGCTATCAGAATAGTTCTCAATGTGACAGGTCTCTGAGATATACTTACAGTCTCCTGGGTCTAGAGTGAACAGAAATGGGTCCAGACTGCACCATGCAGGCTCCTGTGTTGCTCTAAAGTTTTGACATTTTTGCAGTTGAACAATCTGCGGTCTCTTAGTAAGCTAAGTTGTTATCTACAAAACCAGGGAAAGGTCGATATCCATTTTTTATCATCTATATTTGACTGTTTGTGTCTCTTTTTCAGGTCTTGTAGAACAAATCTCAGCTTCTCCTTTTTCTTAAAAGCCTGCTTTTCATGATTGAGGGTCATGGGTGATCCATAGATTACTTTTTGGAAAACAATATGGAGTCCTCACTGGTATCCCAACATCCCTGGAGAAATTAATGTAACTTATGATGTCCACCTTCTTCTCCATATCCTCATCTGTATTGATCTCCAGTGTAAAGCCCTACTAGACTCTGTGGTCAGTTTCCTAGAGGAACGGGTTGTTCCAGGCAGTAGTGCTACTCTGGGAGTGTGTAACTGTGATCTGATCTGCCTCAGGCTGGTGAAAGTGGGGCACTACAAGCATCATTGGTATGTCCATAAAACTGGCACAATGTTGGGTCTTTAAATGGGTTTTGTACTACATAGACAGTGTAATAAATATTTTGTTAGGAATTACATAGTTCAATGATTAAGAAGCAGAACAAAAACCTACAAACAATCATGAAGTCAAACTACTTGAAGGGAAATTCCTAAAATGAACATTCAAGGTTTCATTCATAAACATTTAACTTTCACAAATTATGTCTGCCAAAGCCTCTCTCTGAAAGGTAAACTCAAGGTTTCTGTGCAAAGGTGGGATCTACTTTCCTGGCCCAAATTTGGAGAGGAAATATAAGAAAAAACAGAAGTGGGGTCTTGAGAAATTGTTATAGTGCTAGAAACAGAAAAGACTAACCTGTTGGGTCAGATGTCAGTTTACTTTGTTAGGACCAACATGAGTTTGTGTTCTGGGTTACTTCAGAAACCCTAAGATGGAGGAACTGTCTGCTTTGGTTGGCTGGGAGTCTGTTGGTTTTGTGGCACACTCTGGACAACTCCTGTTGTTAGAATCCAGAAAGGAAAAGCAAATGCTACCAATGTCAAGCTTTCTGGAGAAGCTGAATTCTTTACAGCTAGTACAAAGAGACAAAAAATATCTGGCTGAAACTAAGATTAGAAGGTGAACAAAAACAGAAAGTTAGTCAATACAAGTTGAGCCCAGCTTAATACATTTGAATGGGCTTCTGTGACGGCGTTGTTCTGTGTCTTTGCCTATCACACACAGAAGCCATGCTGCTGAGATGACCGTAGGCCTGGAGGAGTTTAGATCACGTTTGTTTGTGCCCAATAATTTATACCAAAGGCAAAAAAGAAATATTCTTTCAAATCTTTGTTTGCATCTTAAAGGAATCCATAATTAGTTGTTAATTATGGATTTCTCAGAATTTAGTTGAGAAATATTTATTTAAGATGTGAAAACAATACAGTTTTTATAAATTTTAATAAAATATTGTCACATGAACAATGCCATGTTGTTCACACTGCAATGCATTCTGGGTAAATGACATCTATAGGTCCAACTGCAGCCAAATCTCCCTCCAGCCAAAACAGCGATGAGTAACATCATTAAGGCATTTCAATTTGAACCAGAAATCGATCGGAAAGTAGAAATCATAAGAGGTGACAAAGATGAGGAGAAACAAGAGGAGGAAGAGCTGAACCTAATTTCTCAAAGCCTGAAAAAACAAGAACAAAACTGATGCTTAACATTGTAAGACTGAGCCAAAAACCAGGAGAACAACAGATCAAGACCAGACTCTAGCACCTGTCCTTGTTTTTTATCTCCTACATTCAAACCTGCTGTAAGGAGATCATTCTGTGTGCCATATATATTCTGGCTAATTGTGTAAAACATGCTTTTTGAAACTCTGTATTATCCATTATGATAAATTCACATTTTCCTTTCTCTTTCATGTTGCTCCATCAGTCCGGGTGTTCAGTACAGCAGCCTGTACTTCCTCTGATCTATCACTTCCTCTGAGTATGAGGGACATCATTTGACTGAAAAAAGTCTATTGGCTGCTTTCAGTGGTTGAACGCATTAAAGTTTGGGAATCATAGCTGGCCATGTGTTTCAGTCCAAGCTATTTTTATTGACATTGCACACTGTATTGTTCTTCTATTTTTCTGTTGCATCCACAAAATTTGAAGCTTGGATTTTTTCCAGGGAGATGCTTTTGTTGCATTGTTTTTCTTCTCTGACAGAACACTGCAGCCTTTCCTAGAGGAAGGGGAACCCTCTGCCATGCAGCTTTACAATGATTAGCCCAGATAGCATAAATATGTTATTATTACTGCAAAGTTAGCAGTCAACTTCACTTTGTGGTGAAACAAAAAGTCTATTGGCTGCTATCAGTGTTTGATCGATTACCACTAAAGCAGAGCTGCAGACTGGAGTTGGTCTTCTCTGAGGTCAGCTCAGGTCTTCTGCAACACCACATTTACATTCTGCAAGCAGTTAGTGGGTGTTGCTATTGTTTCACTTTTTTCAATCAAAGCTTAATTAAAAATGTATTTCTATTGTGGAACAGAGAAACACTCCAAGGCAGGAATTTACATAAGCACAAGTTTGTGTCTCGTTCTGCCTTTTTTTGATGTAGTGTCCAACTCTGTGTATGTGCGTGTGTGTGGGGGGTCGGGTGGTGGGGGTGTGTGTGTTTGTGTGTGCGTGCGTGCGTGCGTGCGTGCGCACAGGTCCGGTCCGGGGTTGGTTCCAGCGTTCAAAGTCGCTGCAGATCCAGGCGTGTTTGCGAATGCTGATGGAATGGGCAACCAAGTCCGGTCTGGGACATCTGGCTGAAAAGTTCTTCACCAAACTCAACAGCATTGTGTCCATAGTGGCCACGCCCCCACAGCAGCTCACACAGGTGACCCACACACAAGCAGAGTCAACACTCTTAATCGAGGTATTGTTTTAAGAACGTACATCAGTATTAGTTCTAAACAAAAGTCAGGCAGCATCTCAAGAACCTCATGGTTGTCATCTTTAAGGTACCACATGAAGTTTACCTTAAACTTTTTGTTTAAGGTAAACAAAAAGGTCAGATTAGATAATCTGACCTTATTCTGAACAAAGTCAGATAATTTTGTTCTCTGCTGTGTCTGCAGTTGAGTTGGCGAGTGTTGTCCAGTGAGCACCCATCTCTAAAACCAGTCCAGCTCCATAGGATCCTCACCCAGTACCAGCTGACAGCAGAGATTGGTCCAGTCCCAGTATGGCAGCCCAGCAGTGAAGACGAGGCTTATATCTATAGATCAGGTACAGGTGTGACTCCACCAAGTAACCATGACATAAAGTCCCATGTTTGTGAAACATCCCCAAAGGTCAATGCCTTCTTCAAATCCACAAAGCACATGTAGCCAGTTGAGAAAACTCCCAGGGAACCTGCAAGACCCTGTACAGGTGTTCCAGTGTTCCATGACAGGGATGAAAACCACACTGCTCTTCCTGGATCAGAGGGTCAACTATCTGACAGATCCTCCTCTCCAGAGTCGCATCAACCAACTCAACCCTAAACATCCAGAGCTTTAAGGAACTCTGGTAGAATCTCCTCCCCCATTGGGGCCTTGCCACTGAGGAGCTCTGTAACCACCTCAGTGACCTCAACACCAGAGATTATAGATCCTGCCCCAAAGACTCCAGGCTCTGCATGTTGGTTTTTGAGTGTTCTGACCACCATCAGATTTAAGTTAGGACTCTGACTGGACCTCTCTAAAATATCTTCCAGTCAGAACAGAAATATTGTAAAGAGGTATGAATAATTTTGTGCTTAACTGTATGTTTTTTTTGCATGTTCAGTTGACCTCCTGGAAAGCTTTGAGAACCACCCGCCCATCGTCCTGCCCAGCTCAGGGTTCAGAGTGGACCTGGACAGCGAGTGTGTGGAGGACAGCATCTACAGGCAGCTGCTCTACGTCCGCCACTACCTCTGGGGTCTGAGGACCAGGACTCAAACTCACACCACCATGCCCAGTGTGCACACACAGTCCAACGGAACCAACACGGCTGACTGGCCCGACGTCCAGGTCAGAGAAATGCACGCGCAAGCACGCCTCCCACTAATCCAGGTCATGTGACCCAGCAGCTGCAGTAATTGTGGGATTATAAAGAACTTCTCAATCAAAAGACAAAACCTTCTTCTCTGGCCAACTCCGGCCCACATACACACGCACTCACACAAACCTAGACACGGTTAAATCATGTTTAATCTGATTAGACTTTGGGATGTCTAATTATTGGGAACAGCTGACCAGACCATAATCTTCGGTTTTAGAGCACCTCATATGTGCACCAGAGATTCATTCAGTCACAGATGCACTAAGAAGAAGGTTTGTAAATAAAAGGATTATAAATTGAAACTTTAATCATATCAACCGACGCCTTATTTTTAGAAACGAATGCATCCTGTATCGATGGTGAGAGACAAACTCAATTCCATCTGTCATTTCATTAAGTTTGTCCTCTAAAGTCTGTCATTCCTTTGACAACCCAGAGGGAGCTGCTGCCTCCGGCCCACAGCAGCCCCCGCTCTGGGGGGGGCACCGGAGATGAGGCGGCAGCAGAGGAGAGGGGGCGAGACCGGCCCCCGGGCCAGATACAAACCCACAGCCTCAGGAGGAACGGAACCATCCACCATCCTCGTGCAGCCAATCCAGACCCATCCTGCCTCCTGACACCACCCAACACCCCCCTGTACCCAGAAGTCGGAGGCATGGGGGGGCCCATCCTCTGCACCAGCATTCAGACTAATGGCTGCTCAGCCAGAACTCTAGCAGAATGTAAAAAGACAAACGGACTTCTCACAAATGGACTGGAAGGTAGGACCAAGCACAAAGTCCAGGGTGAATCAAATCATAACACACAGTAGAAGCCATGCACTGACCACACACATGTCCATGCAAAACTATCCATACCCTTGGAATATTTTCAGGGTTTAACGTATTTTATTTGAATGCAAAGTGATACACAACATAAAGTACAACATAATAAACAAGTGTAAGGAAAAGAACTAGAAAATTCCTGCAGAAATTTAACTGGGGCCTGCCAAAGTGTGCCCGTCGGTTTGGACCCAGCGTTCTGATGCTAAAAGTTAGCATCAGTGCTAAGGTTAGCTACAGTATAGTCAATAGCATGTGCAGAAGCAAAAGCATGTTGACTAACTGGGACTTGTGCAAATCGGTACAATCAAATTTGTATATAAGCTACAATTAGCCAAAATGCTAATGTTAGTCTAAATGCTGTCACTGGCATGTGGGGTGTCACTAGCATGATGTCTTCATTTGACTTACTCCATTCATTATAGTAAACATGGCTAATAAGCAAGAAAAACAGTTAAAAGCTTTTTTTAGGGCAAAGGCTAATGCTAATTAGCTAACTAACCTGAGAGAAAAAGATCGTAAAGGCAGATATTATTTGCACCGCCTATGGCGGTGCACTGATCTTAGAGCAATAGATAATAAAGGCTGATCTTAGATGCACCGCCTGTGGCGGTGCAATAATGTCAGGGCAGTACTCAGGCTTTTATTTTGACATTTTTATTAAGCTTAATTTTTAATGGCCACACTCATCCAATATGTAACACTGGTTGGTTTAAACCAGTTGTATTAAGTTCAAAACAGCAATTACTTGATGTGAAAAATATAAAGGCTTTTATTTTGAAATTTTCAATTAACTTTATTTTGAATGACCAAACTAATCCCATCTCTAACAGTGATTTTGTTAATCCAGCTATATAATGCCCACATCAGCAAATAGTTGTAAATCCCAGCTCAGTCCTCCTCTGTAGTAACAGAAAGTTCCGCCATGTTGTAGTTCTAACCTTCAGTCATTGTAGTTCTAAAGAGCAGCTCAACTGTCATGTGAGTGAGACACAGAGGGAGAGATAGAAATGTAACTGCTTGAAGCAGTTAGTTTTGTTATAAATGGTTACACTAATCCTATGAGTAACTGTGGTTCAGCCATCATTGTAGTTCTTAACTTCCAGCTCAGCTCTCCTCTGTAGTAACAGAGTTCTGCCATTAATGTAGTTCTGACATTCTGCTCAGCCTTCTTCTGTAGTAAGTCAGAGTGCCGCCATGTTGTAGTTCTGACTTCTGGTCAGCCCTCTGTTTTAACTGAGTGTTTGCAATGGTTAGAACTACAGAGATTATGTCTTTAAAGTCCTAATCAGCAGCTCTGCCCTGGCCTGTGTTCCGTTGCTATGGTAATTAATTGCCTCTGCCAACTGCCAGCTGTGAGCCTGATTGAAGAGAATTCTACCTGAGATTTAGTCAAAAAAGCAGTCCGAACAACTGGTTCCCATTGGGGAACCGTGATACGTATTGGAAAACCGTTTTAAGCGTATAGGAGGGCTATCTGTCCTCTCCGATATTACCGAGATTCATATCTCTACCTCACTCACAGTAATAACAGCGATGAGAGAAAGATGGTGTGCGCTGAGCTCTGAAACTTTTCAGAAAATTCTCAAAATGAATGGCTGAGAGCCTGAGTAAACCTGGAACTTGTTTTTGCTCTGAAGCACCTTGACAGAAAACCGTAAATTCTAGAGAAATTTCGAAAACATTTTACCGGAGCAGACATGCGTATCAATGTCATGACCAACTTTCATCCCAATCGAGCGATATTTGTGGGCATGAGGGCGATTTCAAAATTATTTTTCGGTCCAAAATCCTCTCATTTTCTCACTCTAACTGAGCGGCCGATGACATCACACACACTCTAATTTTTGGCAGTTTGAAAAGTTTTTCGCTTGTTACGTCGCCGTCGTAACTTCGTTTCCCAATAAAAGTAAAAGCTCCCCTCCCGGGACCGAGCCGCATGTTTTGATACCACTTTTATGGGGGTACATGCAGCGGTACGAGCCGCATTCCGGTTGACGCAAGAAAAATAAATAAAGAGACATTCTATTGATAGTAGAACAATAGGTGCCTGCCCATGCAATGCATGGAGGCAGTGACTTTGCAAGCCAGTCACTGCCTCCATGCATTGCTATGGGGCAGGCCCCAATAAATGGTTTTCAAAACTTTGAGCAAATAAACTAATACGTGCAGCATATATTTGTATCCAGCCCTTCTGAGACAATAATTTGCAGAACCTCATTTGGCATAATTAGGGCTGCAAGTCATCGGCTCCCATCTCAATCAGTTTTGCACAGGTAGAGACTGAAATTTTTTCCTGAGTCGTAGATCTCTGCAGCTCCTCCAGAGTAGCTTTGGGCCTCTTGGTTTCTTCCTCAGAACTCTGCTTGGCTGGCCTGAAACTTTAGTGAATCAGAATTCATGAAAACTCTTCCATCACTGTTGGTGATGGATTCAGCAGTGATCCATGAGATGTTCAGAGATTAAAACACACAGCTGGGCTACATTTATCATGTGACCTGTGAGGACAGTCGGCTGCACAGGATGTTTGCCAGGGGTAATAGCTGAGTATAGAGTACATCACACTCCAGATTTTTGAAAACCATCCACACTGGTGTTGGAATTTTAATAACAGACAAGTCAGGTAATCAAGAAAAAATGGAACAAAATGTGAAACTTGAACAGCTGCAGTCTAAATGGAGATGCTGAAAGAAACCGTTTGAATCTGGATGGAAGTGTGAGTCTTTACATTTCACTGGTTTCAGAACATTATCTGTTACAGAATAACACATCAGACAATGCAGTTTATTTTAACTGTGTTGTTCAAATATTTTCTAACTTATTTTCTAAATTGCCTTGAAACTAGATTAAATGTGTGTACGTAACGGATTAAAGCAAATGTGTTTGTTTAGGTTTGGTTGCATTAATTTCTCTTTGGGATCAAGGAAGCACTTTTAGATTTGAATTCTTTGCTTCTTTGCCCCATTTTATTTTTTTTGGTGCCAGTAAATTGATGCCTGATCATATTTGGAATGAAATTGGATTTTCATCACTACTTTTAGGGTTTGTCTCCCCCTTATGGCCAATAATAGAGCTTGATTTTGGATTTGTGCCTTCAGTGCAGCTGAACTGTTTTGTACTTGGAAGTTTTTCCAAACTTTCCCCTGATTGGCAGCTGACACACGAACAGCAGCAGAAACTTAACCCTGGTTACCATTGGGTGAAGTGATCAGCCACGACCCTCACTATTTCTATCAGTTCTATAAATGTATTATATGTTTTCATGTTCTATTAAAATCATGGGTAGAGCTTCAGTTGCAGTCTGGGACCTGGACTTTGACAGCTTTGTGTTTGTATTGGACCTCGGAGTCAAAGCGAGCCGATAGAACCCGCCACTGTTCTGATCTGTCAGGTTGTGCTGCAGCGTGTGAAGAGGTCGGCTGGGTGAACAGTGCTGCAGTAGTGGAGCTGTAGACTCTTGTTTGTGTTGTTCTGGTCAGCAGCAACCCTTCTGATGAGTTGTCTGATGTTTGTCAAACCCCACAGCAAACTGCTCTGTGTGTTTTTGTGCCTTTGGGTGCGTGCGTGTGCATGTGTGTGTGTATCCTCTGCAGGATGTAATAGTGGCTGTGAGTTTCCTTTCCCTGTTTCCTCCCCCGGCGCTCCTTCCCTTGCTGATGATTTGTGTGTGGTGTTTGTAGTGGAACTCGACAAGGGACCCTACGGACTGGGGATGGGACTCATAGACGGCCTGGTAAGTTTCCACATCACATCTCCAGGGGTCTGTTACTGTTTAGGAAGTATAGATCTGACTTTTAAAATTTTTTACATTTACATTTTTACAACTGTGTCTTAGTATAAGATACAGTTGATTTTGTAAATGTCCTGCAGAGCTTCAAGGCAAAGACATTTACAGCACATAAATGATGTATAGAAACCCTTCAAATCAGTTTGTTTCAGAATCTTACACTGAGAAGTATAACTTTTATATGTGTACGCTTTTTCAGTGGACAAAATATGAGAAATAATTCCTAAAACCAGTGGCGCTACATTATTGTTACCACTGCTTGTCTCGGACCTTTGAGTCCTGGAAGTTGGCTCACTTCTCTGTCTTCTGAATCAGTTTGTGCTGATTTGGTCATGAGTCCAACTGTAGGACCAAGCCACACTAAGGCGACTGCGGCGATATAGATTCAGAATTTTATCACAAAATATTTTTTATATTATTGTCATGACGATAAAAAATTCTGATTAAACAAATTAGGTATTACCTTTTCAGGTGACTGCATGGCACAGAATCCAGAGCACCACAAACATAAATTCTTCTCTTGAAAAATATTCTGACTTGAAATGAGTTTCTTCAGGGCGCCACATTCTGGAAGAAGTGTGATTAATGTCACCAACTGAGGACATATTGTACTTTCCCACATAATTACTTTATTTTACACCAAGCTCAGCTGGACGTAAAGGTTCAGCAACCACAATACTGGAACTGTAGAGCAAGGAGATCTCAGTTAAAGTCATATGACTACCACTGTAATGGTAATGTGATGGTAGGACGTGAGTAGGCAAGCAGGCGTCTATTGGTTGTTATGGAGACGTGATGACCGCAAGATCCAGTTGTTTTTTTTTGTTTTTTTTTACTTCCTGCATAAGTTAAACGACTGCATTGTACTGATTTTGTTGTAGTGAGATTAAATGGCTGCAATAAAATGTGCATTTATTTGAAGCCAGGGGTGTCAATAAATGTAAGTGGTGCAGTAAGGAAGTCATTACTCATTTCACAGCATTGGGACTGACTGAGTTAACAGCAGTAGACAGGAACTAGAAATTTCACAGTTCTAGTCTTACAAAGTAAAAAAGGTCTAAAATGTAGATTTTTAGGTAAATGATCTATTGTAAACAGGTTATAGATATAAAAGACCATGATTTCTCCAGAGAATCAAAATAAAGCGGATCTTATTTTAGTAACCAGTGTGTATTTCAGTCAAACTGCCGTTTAAATCAACTCATATCCTCTCGATCTGCAGTAATTAACTCTCCGTTTGGCAGCACACCCCCCTTAACGCTCCCGGTATTTACATCCGGACCCTGATCCCCGATGGGCCGGCTGCATCTGACGGCAGGCTGAGGATCGGCGACCGCATCCTGGCAGTGAATGGGACCAGTCTGATCGGAGCCGACTACCAGAGGTAACGGAGCGGTGGAGAGAGCGTCTTCCCCCTCAGTGTGTGACCTCTTAAGCTGATTGATCGGTTCAAGCTCACAGTGATGCGCTGTTTATTGCTCCTCCGTCTCTGCTGAGCTCCATGTAACCAGACTCTTCCTCTCCTCCCTCTCTCACTTCCGTTTTCTCGCCCCGGAAGCGCGGTGGATCTGATTCGCCTGGGAGGGGGTCGACTGCGTTTCCTGGTAGCCAAGTCGGACCCCGAGGTCTCAGAGAAGATCAGTGCCTCGTCCTGCTGACCACTGCCCCGCTAGCACCCTTGATGCTGATGCATGTGCAAAGCTCAGCAGGGTTCATACATGTAAATATTAGATTGGGAATGCTGGGTTTGTAAAATGGCATCAGAGGGATGTTCATTAATCATCTCCAGGCTGCTTGGTGTTTAAAGCACAGGAGATTCTCCTCAAGCTGTGGAATATTTCCAGCTCTAATTCCAGATGGAAATATCTTGATTCGCTGTTCAGCTGTCACTCTGAAGCAGCTTTTTTGTAAAACTGGAGAGACATCCTTCTGTTTATGTCAAAACATTTGATGAAGTGCTTTTGCAAAGGAATGTTTTATAAAGTTGTTTGTTAGGAGTTCTTGACACCATCAAACTTTTGTGATTGAATGTTTACTTTTTGTACCAGGCTTTGGATGTAAAACACCTGAAGGTTCTGGCTGAGGAAGCCGAGTCCCGGTGGAAACATTGAGCTCCGGCTCCTCAGTGCCGCTCTGCTCACTCTGTAAATAGTTGTAAATATTTTGTCAGCCAGATGAACAGAAAGCAGTTTGGGATTTATTCCTATATGTGAGGAGAGAAAAAACAAAGACATATTGATATAAAATGTTTTCTGGAACGATGGGACTTTTAACTATTTGTGTCCTTTTTTTTAAACTTCTGTATTTATTTCCGCTTCTTTATTCTGGTTTGTGCATTACAGCAACTTTTTTTTTTTACCTGCTGCTACAACATGTCCAATTACACAAAGCACTTGATTGTTCATGTTTAGAACTGAACAAAACATTTTGAAAAGAATCCATGTGGAGGAATCTTCTGCTGAAACCAGTTGCCTTTGATAGATCAATACATTTTAACCGGATCTGAAGGAAGGTGAGCTAATGCTGTTTATTAATTTGAAAATACTTTTTAGAAAGGGAAAAAAACATTGATCTCTGGGGTGATTCTGTTAGGTGAGAGAGCTAAGATCCCTTGGCAACGTTTTGGTGTCTTGTTGCATGTGCAGTATACACACTTTGAAGGAAGGATTGCCTCCTTGTCGAGGCTAAAACCCTTTCATGGCAGTAGTGCTATGTTAGCCTGTTACCTTTTAGCACATTCCTGGAAGCTTCCAAGATTTCTGGCATTCTGCTGCAAACATGAGGCCAAACCGAATCTGCTCTTCTCTTGGCGTCCATATCCCAGAAATGTGAGCTTCAGAAACAAAGCAGCTCTATGGAACCACTCAATCGGGTCATTAAAGAGTACCATGTGCTGGTTTCTCCCATTCTAAAGATAAACCTAGAGATGCTCAATAAAACCTAGACAGAGTTGGGGGGGGAAATAAGTATTCAATTCCATAGTTATGTAAGTTTTCTCATGAAAAAAATCAACAAAGCATAATATTTATGGTTACTGGATTTTAATGTGGAGACAAAATAATCAATTCCAGATAAGACTCACGATAGGGAAAATATTGATTATCCATAATATCAAATTCTCACATTGGTGCACTCCCCAGTTGAACTTATGTAATCTCTTGTGCTTGGAATTCTTATATAAAAATTAAGTTAAACAAGCAAACTTAGTAAATCTACAAATGATAAAAACGTCTTTTCTCCACTGTAAGTCATGACTTCGCTGCAGGTCATGGAGACGTTCAGCCTCACCGGACAGCGCTGCATCAACGCTGCCTTTCATGCAGAAAGAAGCTGGATAAACGTGAAGATTAAAAGCGCTATGTTGGATATTTCATCATTCTGTGCCTGATAGGGCAAAACATTGTAACAACAAGATGGTTGAAAAACTGACAAGGAGCCAAACTGGGGGCTGGTTATGTAAAACCCTTTGCTGTGGGAGATTTCAGGCTATTAATTTGTACTAACCTGTGAGATGTCTTGTACCAACTGGTCATTTTAAGACTCAGTTGTCATTAACATGAGGAGTTCAATAAATAACATCTATCAGAAGGTGACTTCAGTTGTTCTGGTTTGATCAGGGTTCCTAATCGATCAGGATTCTGATCAGTCATCTGACAAACAGCAATCAGATGTACAATCAAGAAACAGAGGGTGAAATACAAAGTTATCATAAAACGTGCAACTAAATGATTTGATCAGCAGAGTCAGAGTCGCATGACGAAATGTCCAGACTCAACTAGACCCAGAGCTTCACCACCTGCATGGAACAAACCACTTACTGCAGCGTCTCTGCTCTCATTCTAGAAAAGTTCATTAGAAGAGAAATGTAGGTCCAAAAACAAGTTTGAGTCAAATCTGGAAAGTATTACATGTTGAAATTTAAGAATGTGGGACTTCAGACCATTTTTTCCCCTTAACCACAATGTTTCTTTATTTCCTTGTGATCTTTATTGTTCTGCTTTATATTTATTTTTTGGAAATATTTCAATTTTGTATCTAGTTTGTATGGCACATCACCTCATGCATGTAGTCTGATCATTATTTCTATTAAGAACGATGGTACACGAAAAAACAAGATATTGTTGGATTCTTTGACAATAAATCAACTTGCTTAAATATTGTTTTGTCTTGTGTAAGAGAAGACAAGGAGTTACGTCAATAAGAATTAGTTTAATTTGTGCTACACATTTTAATAAATCACAAAAACAGGGACATTAAAAAATACGTATATCTCTATTCCCATGTTTACCTGTTGACAGCTGCTCTTACACAAATGTTGTTTTTTTTCCAAAATAAGAACTTTAATTAGCTTTGTTACTTAGCAGAGCAGCATACAATCATAATGCATCCATCAGTTGTGCAACAACAATCAGTGAAATCTTGGGCATGAAGCCTGTGTGAGGACATTCTGAGGTGCTAAAGGCAGAGTGAGGAGACAAAAGAACGGGGGAGAAAGTGCTAGAAAGAATCTAATTAAGGCAGCGTCTGCAACAGCTTGATGCCTCTGCAGAGACTGCAAGGAGAGATTAATCACCAAGGAAGAACTGTCAGCGAAGAGTGTGAGAAAAGCAAGCTGAAAGAAGAGAATATGCAGAAAGTTGTGGAAAGAAAGCTGAGAACAGGTAATGTTTCTGGTCACGAGTTGGTCCCGCCCCTTTTTTCTCTTAAGAAAACTGAAACAAGTTAATTGACGCAACGTAACTGGTGCCGCCGTAGTGTTGCTGATTGTGTACTGTTAAAGCGCTATGTTAGTCGAAAACAGTAAAGCTGTCTACAGGCTAAAATAAAATTTCAGGTAAGTAGAAATCTTTTAAGGCTTTGAGGGACAGTAGCTCCTCTTTGTGCTAAAACAAATTGCGCGGAGGTCAGTTCACCTCTCCTCACATCACTACACAAACTAAACAAATGAAAAACAATCAGTTTGTCAGCATTGGGTTAGCCCTCCACTTCAGTCAGCCTCCAGTAGCTGCCTCTCTTCGTCCTCCATCATCAGTCTGTTGAGCCTGAATGTGAGGAGCTTCACACTGAAACAGTTGGCTTGTCTTTGTCTTTCCTGCATTTCCTCTCAACATCCATTTTTTTTCTGCTTCTGTGAGAAGGCAAGAGGTATTACATTCTGGTCTGAAAATTAATATTCATACTTTAATTTCTCTGAGCCTGTTTGCTTTTAGGAGGTTTCTGTCTCATTTTACTGTCTTTTATAAAACTACAGTCATGATCCTGGTCTCCCAGGTGACATAAACCTGGTTAACGTGCTGCTAGCTTCCAGTCTCCATATTTAAACTAACTAACCAATGCAGCAGTCAAGGGTGGGTCTTTGGCTGGAGTTCCACCACACTCCTCATGTCTCCATTGTTTAGAAACTTAAAGCAGTGCTAAACCATTCTGTTCATCAGGCCTAATTATCTTCAGTCTCCTTTGATTAATGTAAGATGAGACAAACTGAAGCCAGATCCACTCGCCTCTAAAACGTAGAACGAATCCACATTTGATGTTGTTTTGACCAAATTCATTCCCTTCAACAAATACAGTCGTATTTATGTCAAAAGGCAAAACATTCAGGAGATGACAGAGGATGCCCGTTGGATACCTGGTGAGAGACCCCAGGTTTCATTGCCGGGGCTCATGGGTTTGTGACATCATAGCAACAATAACAGCCTGCGGGGCAGACGTAGCTTGGTGCTGAGCAGATTCAGTTTCTCCTTCATCCTCCATCTTTGGCCGCTTGGCCAGCGGTTCACCTGCTGAGCCAGAGGAGGCGTCTCCTCCGCCGTGCTGCCGGCCCACCAGCACCGGGGGGGAGCTGGATGCCTGGGCAGCCAGGATCTGCAGGGGGCTGCTCAGGCCTGCGGGGCAGAAAGCAGAGCTCAGCTCGTGCGGATGGTGCTCAGTGCAGAGGGACAGCTTCTCTCATCAGCCAAAATGTTGCAACTCCAATTAAAACACATGCAACGTTTCACAGTGGGAAAAATACTGACTTTTTAAATCGGGCATTGTTTATGGATAATTCAGAGCAATTAAATAACCAACAGATTAAAAATGTCTCAGTAAATAGAAATAATACTTTAGCCTGAATTGGATGTTTCTGTAAAGTGTCTTGAGAGAACATGTTTCAGAAATAAACTATTGAATTAGATTCATAAAAACCAGAGAAAAATGAGCAGTACCAGACTTTACAATGAAGAACCACAGTTGTGGTCTTGAAATAAAATCCTCAATGTCCGACACAGAGATGAGACCAAATCCAGTCTGAGACGAGAACCACAGAAACACACGCACTACAAAGGAAAAATCAGCATTTTTTGCCCTTATTTGAAAATTCCATGACTTTCCAGGTTTTCCATGACCGGTACAAACCTTGCTTTCCTGAAATAAATTCACTTTTTTATTGACATTCTGATATACAGTGATCAGAACGGCCGTACCTAGAGAAATGGACAAAGCTTACCAGATGAATTAGCAAAGCTGGTTACTGTGGAAACAGCAGCAGTGATGTGTTTGCCATTCTGGGTAACAGGACGGACAGGAAGTTGGTGCAACCCTGGCGTGACATGGCGTCCCTCTCCAGCCTGCACCGCACTGTCCAGCGTCTGGATCACCAGCTCTCTGTTCTGCTGAGCATCTGGACAGGAAATGAGCAACTCACACGTCAACATCCCACTGGATGCATTTAGCTTTCAGAAAAGTGACAGAAAACTGATTCTCTTCGTTAGGATCAATTAATGTCATTAATGAATTCACACCTGGACACAAGGTCCTAAGCGACGGGGGACTGAGCTTTGGTCCATTTAAAGCAGACCAAATGCCAGGTGTGAATACACAACATGCTAAAGCAGTAGCATACACACTCATTCCCAGCCTTTTCACACAACTTTGAGAGATTATTAAGAAGGAATGCTGCATCTCCATCTAGCCTGGCCATTGTCTTCCTATGCAAACCTGGTTTCCAGAAGATTTTTTGTTGGGCCAATCAGAGAACAGAAGCAGAAGTTGAGAACAATGCACTGCTTTGGAATTATCTGTCTGTAGTTTTAGCAATGGCAGCAGAGGAAGTGAATGAAGCTGTCCAGTCTGTGTTGGTCAGTCTAAATATTAAATTATCAACATTCCCTAGTTCAGATCAGAATCAGTCCGGTTCTTCACTCTGGAGGATGGCTGTTTACAGTGCAGGCAACGTTCAGTAAGCTTCTTAGTATCGAACTGGTGCATTATGTTCGACATGTTAGCAATTGAGTAAAATTTAAAACCTGAACAAAGGGCACGCCTCCAGGAAGCAATGCTTTGTCAACAGCAGAGAGCCCAGACCCTCTGGAGGAAACCAGGTCGTGGTTTCTACCAGGCTGATGTCACCTGCAGACTACGAGCTTCAGCAGTTCCTGTCCTCACCTCTGATGTCGCTGTTGCTCTCCAGTCCTCCAACAGTCAAAGTGCTGTAGCCATTAGGGGGGGCAGAGACTGGAGGGGTGCTGGTGACCACGCGCACCATGGTAACAGAAGGCTGCTGGGCGCTGTGAAGCATGTGGATGGGCTTCAGGACGGTTGGGTGTGGGGGGGCGGCCATGATGACATGCTGAGCGCTGACTGGAGAGCCTGTTCACACACATTTTCACTCATTTCTCATGCTCTGGGCAGAATGTTTGGTGCTTGTTTTCCGGGCTTACCTGGGGCGCTCTGGGAGTACCTGTACTCCGGCACAGACGCCAGTTTGCTGGCCAGCTGCTCATGGTGGTCCTGAGGGATGGGAGAGCCCTCTCTGCTCAGACACTCAGGAGTCTGCAGCCCACTGGACGAAGGGGACAGCAGCCCCTGATGGGTGGGAGACGCCGGTGCACTCCTGAGTCAGAAAGCCAAGGAGAAGAAAACTCAGCCATGTTACTGACAAACAGCTATGATGTCATGAGGCACTGCTGCTGCGGCCATCTTTCACCAAAACACAACTCAACACAACACTTACTTGGTTCTGTCCAATCACATGACAGCAAGTGATAGAAGCAGACAAAGGGGATAAAGGTTAACCCCACTCAGTTCAGTGTTCATGTTGGCGTCACTGACAACTAAAAATGAATCGTTTAGGGTTGTACCGTGACGACAAAGGTCCGAACGGAGTCCTGAAGCAGGCCACACCTCTCTGCCGTCTCTTCCTGAAGGCTTGTTCCACCAGCTTGCTCTCAGAGGCCGAGTCGATGCGCCAGAAGCTTCCCTTCCCAGGCTCGTCCTGAGAACGGGCTACTTTCAGGAAGTAACGGTTCAGAGACAAGTTGTGTCTGATTGAGTTCTGGACAAAACACAGAAAGCCTTTGTTAAAACGCATTCCTGCCATGGAGATAAGAGATAAGAAAAACTGCCTTGTTGGTCTTTCATTGGTCTTGAATTTTGGGACTAAAAATATCTCACTCTGTAATGAATCTGTAAGTTTCGCTTTCTAAAGTGAATTAATGAAATGTATTGTTCCGGTTCAGCAGGAAGCACTCTGGGTTTGGCTCGCAGCCTCCCAGGTGGATGAGGAGCGCTGTACCTGCCAGCCCTTGTCTGCAGTGCGGTAGTAGGGGTAGTGTTTGGTGATGTGGGCATAAATCCCGCTGAGGGTGAGCTGTTTGTCTGGAGCTGAAGAGATGGCCTGGACGATTAGTTGTGCATAGGAATACGGAGGCTTGGACTCATCCTGGACAAACACAGCAACAACAATCTCTTGTAAAAGAGTCAATGAGTCTCAAGAGATTTCTCCTGTTCAAATAAAGGATATATGAATATGCATCACAAAAAAAGATGCAGATATTATTTTTACCTTGGGGCTGTCTCCGCCCACCGACTCCACACGCTGCTCACTTCCCCCACCTCTGTGCTCAGCAAGACTTCGCCTCTGCTCAGACACAGCCTTTGCAGCGTATTCTGCAGCTAACTGGAGGTCGGAGGTTACATTGCGTCCGTAGCGATACCCTGATGACCCCGCCCCTCGAGGGCTAGCAGGGCAGGAGTTGGGAACGCTGTGGGGAAGAGAAAGGTGTGTGCTTACGTATTCCTGGGTTATTTTGCAGAGGGTGTGTGTGTATCAGCCAATGGCAGCATGAGGGTGAGTGAATCAGCTTCCTCTCTCTGTGTTTGCGTTGTGCTCCAGATGAGCTGTGCAGCGCTGCGTTCACACACGGCTTCCTGCAGGTTCAGGAGGCAGAGCAGAACGAACCAACCAGGTTTCACAGTCCCACTAAATGTTCAGCTGATTCCAGCTTCAACTTCCTCACAGAAACTCTGCCACCAAATAAGTAGAGAAACTGACATATAAACATGACAGTCATCTTTACTCATCGCAACAATGGTTATCATGATTAATGCTGATTTGAACCTTTCACTGCATAAGCAGTCAATATTTTATGACTTGATAGTCAACAAAGGTTATGTGACCCCAGATAAGTGAATCTAGTCTGGAGAATGTGTCAACAGGGACACACAGGGCAGCAGTAATCTGTTTGACTGCAGCATGTTTACATGGGCTTCAGCTTTTAAATGCATAAAAAAGGAAAATTCAAACAGTTACTGATGAAAGATTTTTAAATCCTTAAAGATTTCTCACATCTTTGAGAGATCTGAATACTTGCAGTGGCTTACTAATCAACAATCGCTCCAGGATGTGACAGGCCTTCAAATAGTTACATGTGTAAAGTAGAAGAAAACTAGAGCAATCAAATATTTTAATAGACACCTAATAAGTAAACATTAGGTGAATTCAACTGGTGCATCAAAGTTTCAGAGGTTGGTAAGGAAGAAGAAACAAGCGGCATCATGAAGACTGCAGTGTTTCCTCTACCGTCACCTCCCCTCCAAGATCCCTGCCATGATCACGACATTAAAGGTCTCACAGTTAAAGTTATTGATTATATTAGCCTATCAAAGTAATACCACACTGTCTCATTAACACGGCTAATATAGCCCCAGGGTGCGAGCACCAAACCACACCGCTTGCTTGGCTTGCACGAGATCATCGCAAATTTTCAAAAGCACCAACGTCAAAGTTGAGAAAAGCCTGAAAACAGGCTCTTCTACTGTGTGTCCATGACAACTCAGATCCCACCAGCAGCAGACAGCGGACAGAAAAAAACAGTCGCAAAAAACCAGCAGCCAGGATATCTGCGTTTTTTTTAAACGCGCCAAATAATTTCGCTTCGATGGTAGCAGCTTGCTCTCTGTAACTCCTGGTTCATTTGGAGGAGCTGTTAGCAGGAAGGCCTGTTAGCTCTGCTCTGACGTCACCAGGTAAAAGGTGTCACCTGGTTTGGGTTTGTAGCTATTTCTATTCTCGTGGCAAAAAGACTTTTGCTCTGTGGAGGGTGAAATATTCCCCTCTAGTAGATAAAGACATTTATTTAAGAGATATATAAAATACATTTTATGGAACATTAATAGAGAATATTCTCTAGTTTTCAAAATATTTTCATGTTTTGTTTGTATTAATGCTCGTTACATATATTACACAATCAGACTGATTGCTGGTATTAAAACAGGAGTGCTGGGAGGAAGAACTGGAGACGTTAAAGGAGGATTAGCTTTGAAAATGTCATGAAACTGTTTAATTCACTATCTGGAAATGGAAGTTAACCTGCTGAAACATGGTTGTGTGCCCCGGTTACTCTGCAGCAACTGCAGAGAGTCTACATGGAAGAATTTGCATTATTTATTTTTACTCCATAAATGGCTCCTATTGCATGGAATCAGCTTCAGTCTGAACTGAAGATTGGAGCTGATTTGGATCTTATTTCACTGGACTTCTTTTGAGCAACATGATTCTATCAGTCAGTGTCATTGCTTTTAAACTACTTTGTAATTAGTTTGAAACTTGTGCATATGTTTTATTTTACGTTTGTGTAACCAGGTTGTTGGTGTTGCAGATTTCTGCCCAGGTCCCTCCTGAAAATTAGATCTGGATCTTAGTGGGGTTTTATCTGGTTAAATAAACGAACAAAAAAGAATGAAGCTGGAATTTGTGGACAAACTGAAAGAGCCTCAGGTCATCCTGTCCTGTTTGGGGTTTCCAACAAACCATTCAATGCCCACAACACAAGGTGCTCTGGCCATTTTTGGTCCAAATGGAAAACTAACCCTAAGCATCATCCTGAACAAACCAGAACCTTTGTAACCACCCGAGTGGTGGTTACAAAGGTTCCACCACTCGGGTTTCAAAATCAAATCAAATATGGGGCCCCAATATTTGGGGCCCCATATTTGATTTGATTTTAGTTCTTCGTCATGGTCTGTCTCCCATTTTGTTGTGCAAACCCCACAGCAGTCCTCTCTTCTGCAGAGATCAGGAAGCTGTTTACTGTGGATAAGAAGATGGATGGAGGTAAAAACAGGGCAATTCTGGAGAAAAACTGTTAGGGTCTGGAAAAGACCTGAGGCTGACTCCCGCTGGAGAACCATCTGACTTACATACTCAACAGAAACTCAAATTTTATGAAGATGTTATATTGTTAATACCTCAATCAGATTAAGGATCTGAAGAAAGAAATGAAAACTGCTGTTCAGATGCTCCAGCTAATCTGACCGAGCCGAGGTTTCCAGATGAGAATGTGCAAAGATTTTAGTTTGCAGAGGTGGAAGCTGGAGACGTTCTGCAGCTTTACTGCAGGAAACAGTGATCCTACACAGTCCTGACTCAGGAAGGATGAAAACAAATACATGCCAGTCATATTTGTAAATATACATTTTAAAATCCATGCATCATTTATCTTTGTTGGGCTGTCAAGTGGAACCATAACAACATGGATGTTTCTAGATGTAATGGGACAAAATGCAAAGAGGTTTATTTAATGCAAAGCAAATAAAATCTTCCTCTCTTTAAAATAATGAAGTCCAAAGGAAACATAAAAAAACAAAAACAGAAAAGAGTAGGGAATCCAAAATCAGTATTGTTTACATCCTCAGCCAGTCTTTTTATACTGGTTTAACAGTCTGGAGCAGATCAACACAATCACAACTAAAACAATACAGCAGAGAGCCAATGATACCGAGAACCAAGTTAACTATTAACTGGATTTGATCTGCTGCACCAGTAAGTCCTGTAGCTTCTATTACACACACACACACACACACCCACACACATGCACGCATGTTTGTATGGCTATCTTTGTGGGGACTTTCCATTGACTTCCATTCATTTGTACAACCTAAACATTACCCTTAACAAACCCTAACCAGAACTCAGTTCACACCTTAGTCCTAAATTTAACCCCTGACCCAAAAACAGTGTTTCTCATTGTGGGGGCCAGGCTTCAGCAGTTGGTCCCAGGTAACATGTGTCAGGAAAATGGTCCCCACAAGGTATTCCACACCCCTGCCACTGTGGGGAAAGTAAACAGGGGTTTTTGGGAGTCCGTAAGCTCTGATTTGCTGCTAACAACAGCGAGCCATGGATACAGTTCCCTCAAGACTCACAAGAGGGACAGAATATGGTTTGTTTACATTTCTTCGCAGGGGGAAGTAGCTGCAGGATTTGTTTAACACAACCGCTAAAAGTTTAGAGCTTAAAACCAACGAGGAGAGGGAAACAAAATTCTGCAAAGCAACTTCTTAAGAATAAAGTGGATTATAACTGAACAAGCCAATTCTGCATCTTAAAAAAAAACTAACTCAACAGCCCTCCTGTGTATCCATAAAGAGGAACAATGTTTAGTATTGTGTCATTCCCTGAAGCTGTCAGACAAGAAAAGTAAGCAAACTGCCTGAAAGGACACCATGTTGGTGTTTCAGGAGGAAGAAGAAGTTTCTCTTTGAGCCGCATGTTGCTACGAGTATCAACCTAAAAAAGGCCACAGGGGAAGTGGAGCAAAGAAGCATGAGCAATCATATTTATATTTGGTTTGTTTTGACTCCACATGTGAGGAAACATTAGCCTAGGGCCCAAGCGGGGGAGGCGAGGCGGGGGTGTAAGGGAAACCACGAATGGACTGAAAAGTGGCTTACAGGCAAAACTCTCTGCCCAGTAACCAATCACATGCCCCATAGCTGCAGCCATCCCATATAAGGCATGGAGACGCAGGCCCACATTGGTGGGTATGCTGGATGTACAGGCAAGCATCCACCACCAGAGGGCACTGAACAGCAGTCAAACTGGCTGCTCAGTTATAAGCCCACTAAATGTATCTATATCTATATATATATATATACATATCTATATATATAATATTATATATATATATGTATATTATATAATTATATATATATATATATATATATATATATATATATATACATGTAAAGACATTTAAATAAAGACATTTAGGTGTGAAATGTACAGATGCTTAAGATGATATTTTTAGGTTTTGCCAGCATGTTGTATCATTCTTCTAATTAAAATCTGCAGCTTTGTGCCATTCAGTTCAATTGAACCAAACAAACATCATCTGAAGACCACGTACAAAATAACCAGGTCCAGCTTAGGACCGCCGCCATCAGCTGTTTTTTATGTACTTAATCTCTAATTTTTTGATTAACTGAATTTCCTAAGCAAATGCTCCTAAAAATGCATTTTAGTTTATTTCAATGATTTATTGCATAGTACAAAGTTACATTTCTGTTGAGATTTCCACCTTCAATATGAAATATGTTAGAAATTCAACCTCCACTAAGATAAAAATAAATCAAATGGAACCCAATTATTTTTTTTAATGTATATGATAAGCAGAGGGTCAAATATGATGAGACTGAACCACAACTCAATAAATAACAATTCAGTAACTCTTTGAAAAATTGTTAATTAATATAAATATTGAATTAATACTGAATAAATAAACAATATTTAAGCATTAAATATTTTTTAATATTAATTAGTTCACTCGTTGTGCAACTCCAAAAGGAAAGGACAAAAAATAGTTTCTTTTACACCTTATTGAATATCCTTATGGAGTGTAGCTTTAAAATGATTTGTATGTATTAAATGTATCTTATTTTTTTAGTTGTCTGGTTTAAATTCAGTTCATTTATATATAAACAATACATAAATTAATGTGATTAAAACAGAACAAAGTAAAGTTGATCTGGTCAGCTGCACATTAACCCACAGGCTTCATGGTAACAGTCACCATGTAAACATGTTCAGCTTCATAGGACGCATAAGGCTGCTGAAAAATAAAATAGAAAAATAAAAATAAAGAAACTGCAGGTTGTGTGTTTCCTGGTCAGCTACTCATCATCAACCCTCTGCTGCAACTAACCCTCACACAGCGTCACCGTTTACTGACGCCAAACCTGAAGGACTTCATCACTTTTCAGCACTTCATATTTTTTAAACAGTTGAACCTTTTCAACTGCTTGTTGAATATTTTAAGATAAAGGACAAATTTCTAAAAATCGTGAGTTGAGTAAAATAATTGCTCCATTATATTTTTGAGATAAATCCCGTTCAATGCAGTTATGTACTCAGATTAAAACACATTCAGTCAAGTGCAACAATTAGGTTCCAGTGAAAAGTAATGCGAAAACTGCATGAGTTTTGTCAATTTATTATCAATTTTTAAAGGCTCATGTCACCAAAAAGTCAAACAAATGTGCACCATAAAACAGAGAGAAGTTAAGCAGGAGAACGGAATCAAGTGAGAAATGAGCCATCTATGAAAAGGCTTCACTGGGATCAAAGCTGAATGTAAACTTGTCAAAATAAGATGTTCCCCACATGTACTGGGGGCTCACCTGATTGTGCCGGTGGGTGACGGCAGCGGGGAGCCAAACGCCCTGATGTGCTCTTCATGCTGCTGCGCGGTGGGAATGCTGATCTTAAGAGGGGAGATGTGGGGCAGCAGCGGGCGCGGCGGGGGAGAGGGCTGCTCCTTCTCCCTGTGCTCCTTCACTTCCAGGAGTGACGTGAACTGGATCTTGATGACGGTACTGGGAAACCGAAACACACACCTAGAATAAAGAAGGACAGAGGTGAGAGGAAAGACATGATGATGGCCACAAAGAACCGAAAAAGATAAAAAATAAAGATAAAAATAAAATAAAAAACAGGAACTTAGCCACACTGGTTCGTTCTCTCCTCAACAAAGACCTTCAGTGATTAAAAGTTTGAGTTAGCTTACAGAAACATAGCTTAACTACCACATGATCAGTGGAAAACAGATCCTTACTCTAACAACAATTAGGGTAAGGATGTAAGTGTTAGGTCATAAACAACATTTAGACTATGTTGTTGTGACCCACACAAGTCAACAAGAAAAATATCAAATATCACCTGACAAGCAAAAGACAGCAAACCTTTGTCAAGGTTGGGTCTGCAACAAGTTCTAACAACATTTAATATGATGAATATCAAATATGACAACAGACAGTAAAACAGCAATGTTTAATATATAAAATCTAACTAATATGACAAACAACATACAAATAAAACATGGCTACATGTTTAAGTTACTACAAAAGTGTGTTTATATAATAACCGAGCGTTTTGTGGGCAAACACACTGCACTGGTGGAATGTTTACACAAAAACCTGTTTTCCTAAATCTCTCTCTTCTTTAATACTTTTAGCAGGTCTGAACAAATGCCTGAATAAAAGCGAGAATCACCACAAGACCATCCCAGTTCAAACCTAAACAAACCTGTACAAAAGATATCTGTCTGAATGATGTGTTAAATATTTTACAGTAAGAGGATGATGACTGGTTTTATTTTCCTCGTCATATAAAGGAAGTGGAAGGTTTTTTTGCTGAAAAAGCGAAAACTTAAATCAAGGGAAAATCCAACAAATAGATGAAATGGACATAGGCAGCTCTGAGACAAAAGGTCAAAGGTTTAGTAGTCTAATCAGGCCATGTAATCTAAGGTAGCATCACATGAAACACACCAGGCCCACCTGTTGTATGCTGTGTTGACCTGTAGCCACTGCAAGTCATTTTGACCTGAGATGGGAATAATGAAAAGACTGCATGGAAAACCTGCTGGGACCTCCCAGCGACCAGTTACCGAAAGGTAGAGTAAAGACTCTACCTGAGTCAGCATTTATTTACAAAATTCAGTTAAATTTATCAGATGTAAATTACACTATTCAGCTGACGTGAGCAACACTCAACTGTTGATTCTGGATAAATAATAGGCAAATTCAGAAACAGGAAAGATCCTTTGAATAGAAGAATAATCATGGATGAAATAATTAGTGTTAAAACATCTGATGTCAACAGCTCCCCAATGTAATTTATTAGAATATTTTTTTACAGAGAAGTTGTATCTAATGGCATCGGGGGAAATGCTGGCAGCACAGCATTAAACATGAGGTTTCCTCAGTTTCTTTGTAGTGGTGTTAAGTTCACAATAAACGACTTGGTTCATTTCCGTTACTGTTATGACTGCTACAGCTAAATGTAAAACTGAAAAGCAATTTTGAGTTTACAGTTCTACTTCATTGGCAGAATTTCCAATTTCTCCTGCTTCAGAACAACTACAGCACAATGAAATGTGCGTGTGTAACATGCAATTTTAAATAACCCTAAAATCTAAATGTAAAATTACTACAAACTCAGCTGCATGTCAATTCATATTTTAATAAACATAGTTTTCTTCTACTACAAAGAAGATCACTCATGTTATTGTTGAGCTGTGCACTACTTGGAAAACCACATGCAAACATGGCTCTGGTGGATATGGCGTTATAGTTTCTCCATGTGAGTCTTCCAGGCAACACTTCCGGTTCAGAGCGGGCACGCCCCTAAACAGTCAAGGAGCCAATCAAACAGAACAACTAACCTTTTCAGTGATTTGTCAATATATACACATATCAGTTCTGCAGGTTACCTTTGTTTATTTACAAAAACTGGTCAGCGGGGAAAAAAACTCTAAAACATAATGCACAGATATTTATAGTAAAGACCAAAGTACACTCAATAAGTGGGTGATTTCATTGGAAGGATACATAACCCAGGTTTCAGACAGAAACTAGAACTGTTTCCACATGACTCGTGAGAGGAGTTGTCAGGGGTGCGTTTGTTTACATTAATGTTTACGTGACGGTGACACGTTGCCTTAGAGCCACGCAGCTAACATGAAGCTAACGTGATGAGCTAATGTTTTTAAAAAGCCGACACGGGCCATTAAATGTGGATGAAATAATTTTAGATTGGATTGCATGAATAATTAAAAAATAACTTAATCTGCACACATTGTTGAAAACATTATCCACATACTTTGGGTACTGAGTCAGTAGGCCAGAACGAATGAAGCAAAATCTGCTCAGAACTAAAACACAATAGTTATAAAGCATATATTATCAGGAAGGGCTCATTTACAAATTAAATTGAAATGTAATTAATAGTAAACAATGGGACGAACTTTGTACGCCCAAACAAAAAACGCTCCCCCCATTTGACCGTGTAAAAAGTTGTATGCTAGGCTTCAATTTCATGTTGCCAGAAGAATAGACGTGCAGTAAACTTCTTAACATACACACATAGTTCTTAATTTAAGCACAAAGTGTGCAAACTGATTAAAGACGTCATAAACAATGATGTGTTCATTGCTGGGTAAGTATTTATGGCATATTAAAAATTTGCAAGGCGCTGCTAACAGTTAAGCTAACTACACTCACTCTCTGGGAAGCGGTAGCGGCGGAGCTCCTCTCCGCTGGAACACTCCGTCAACAAACACGCCGTTCTTCCCCAGACACCGCAGAGAGAAGCCGCACGCCTCGTCGTAAGTTATCTGCAGGTGTCGCCTTGAAATAAAGCTCGAGTGACCCATGTTGATGTCAACCGAGCCGTGGGACGAGTTCCGGCCTATGGTGACCGTCCTCTGGCGCATGACAAACTCAAAGTCCCGGCCCTCAAGCCTCGCAAGGGCCTGCGGAGGAGTCGAGGAGAGCCTTGCAGGAAACCCTCCGGCATCGCAGCGAGCTTCCATTATTGGAGGACCCAAGACGGAGAGCGAGGGCTGGTGATAGGAGTGAGAGGTCACCGCGATGCGCACGGGGCTACACGGCGCCGACTGTAATGCAAGCAGAGCCCGAGCTCCGTTGTCGTCCCGGTAGTCTGCCATATTTTTCTTAAGGGGCTACACACTCGGGAAGAGTCTGCAACAACTTTTTCTTGTCAGGCACCGAAAGCTGCAACGTGAGAGTTTTCGGCCAGTGCACTTGCTCGCTCTAAAGCTGACAGAACAACATGGAGTCCGGTCGGATCATAAGAAAACCCGGAGCGAATTTTCCAGGAATCGGACTGCTGGTGCGTTCAAAGACCCTTCTTGAGACCTACAATGTGTAGTGGTTTCCAAACGGTTCATGACAACTGCCACCTCTGTAAACACTACGTTTCCAAAGAAAAACGACTTCCATTGCTTTGAAAAGAGATCAAAGATTTTCAGTTTGTTTTGCTTTGTCATAAACATGGACATACTGAAATGTTTAATTTAAGGATTTGGGGTGATTTCAGAACTCAAAAATCCAACATGGCTGTCCACACACTTAAAGGGATTGTTTGGAATTTATGAAGTGTGATTTTGTGAAAATATTACCAGTTATAGCTACCTTACTTGAATTAGATGAGTAATTTCATTTAATATATAATAATTCAGGGATCAAATAATAGTTTGATTATTACTTTTATTGTCTTTTATTGTTGTGTCCCTGGGGAAGACACTTCACCCCCTTGCCTGGTGGTGGTGGTCAGAGAGCCTGGTGGCACAGCTGCATGACATCTTCTCTTGTCAGACTGCCTCAGAACAGCTGAAGGCTACTGGCTTGCCACTGTCAGCGTGTGAATGTGTAAATGAATATGTAACAAATAATAATAAACTAAGAAATTATAACCAAGAAATACTTTTACATATTTGTACATAGCATACTGCTCAAAAAATGAAGGGAACACCTAAACAGAACAGTGTAACTCCCAATCAGTCACACTTTTGTCAATACCACCAGGAGTTAGGTAGTAACACTTATTCACCTGCTGCTGTGCAAATGGAGCACACAACAGGTGGAGAGGCAGTTAGCAAGACAGCCCCTATATAGAGGGATTCTGCAGGTGGCGACTATTTCAGACTATTTATCTGTTCTCATCCTTTCTGGTTGAACTTTTAGTCATTTTTTCATTTTGTCAGTGCTGTCACACATCATGGCATCATAAGGCATTTTTTACAGCCCACTGAAGTTGCTTAAGAAATGCAGCTAATCCTAGACAGAACATCAACGCAAGCGGTGGCGAGAATATTTGCTGTGTCTCTCAGCACAGTGTCCAGAGAATGGATTGGAAACCAGGAGACGGGCCAGTACACCAGGAGAGATGAACAGGGCCGTAAGAGGCCTACAACCCAGCAGCAGGACTGCTACCTCGTCCTTTGTGCAGCGAGGAATAGTAGGTCCACTGCCAGGGGGCCCTACAAAATGTCCTCCAGCAGGCTACTAATGTGCATGTTTCTAATCAAACTGTCAGAAACAGACTTCATCAGAATGGCATGAGGGCCCAACGTCCTCATATAGGGCCTGTGCTTACAGCCCAACACCATGCAGGACGATTGGCATTTGCTAGAGAACACCAAGATTATGAGTTTTGCCATTTACACCCTGTGCTCTAAATGGATGACAGCAAGTTCACACTGAGAACATGTGACAGACTTGACAGAGTCTGGAGACACCGTGGAGAACGTTACGCTGCCTGCAACATCCTCCAGCATGGTGATGGGTCAGTCATGGTGTGGGGAGGCATTTCTTTAAATGGCCGCACAGCCCTCCATGTGTTAGTCAGAGGTGCCATCCAGCAATGCTGGATTAGAGCATCAGTTAGGATGTTCTCTTGAGTTAGGACCCTCAAGAGAACATCCGCCGTCTCTTTAGCATCACACCCAGGAGTTGTTGGGAGGTTATACAGACGAGTTCTGGAGGTCACACACACTACTGAGCCTCATTTAGAAATGTCTTAAGGAACATTCACTGATGCTGAACCAGCCTGTTATGTTATTTGCACTTTCATATTGAGTGAATTTAAATCCAGATCTCCATGCTGTTTGAATTTACATTGATATTTTTTGTTGTTTCCTTCTTAATCAATTTCACTGTTAATAATAAAGTTTTGATAATATTGATCTAGGATGTTATTTTTAGTGTTTCCTTTAATTTGTGAGAAGTGTATTTCTATAGGTTCTTTGACGACTCAATGTCTTTTACTCTTTAGCGAATGAAAATTACTTAATTATACATATTTGTCGTTCTGGACTTTGCTCAGATATTGGTTTTTCTAATTATGTTTAGAAAAGCATAGTGAAGAGAGTTCATGATATTCCTATATTTATTGTACAATTTCTTTTAAATAGGAACAAATTAGGTCATGATACATTAATAATAGCAGGTCAAATGTAGAACTTTGACTATAATGAGTTAAACTGTCTTAGAGGTAGTGCACTGTTCAGGAGAAAGGCCTATATGACATGTAATGATTTACAGATCAGCTCAGTTTGATTCGGTCTATTCTGCTCATGCCTTGCAGAGGAACCTCTCAGTTCTTCATAGTGATGTTAGGAGCAGAAGTGAATAAAGTGGACATCTTAGGATAGTCCCAAAAACAAACATATCATGCAGTATTTTTGACATCCTTTCTTTCCTGAACGTCACATCTGGGTCTGTAGCAGTTCAGCTACAGTTCATGTTTTTACTTCAGGAAACTCATGCTTTTCTTCAGTAGTTTGTTGAGATTTTTATAAAGTCTCTAAAAGCATTACTAACTTCATCTCTTCCAAGCCACTTTCTGCCTGCAAATCAGAATAGTTGTTTTTTTCTGCAAAAACTAAAAAACAAATGAATACATGCATGCAGTTTGAGCGGTGAATGAAATAAGTATTTTTTTTTAGATCTCTGGTGACATATTAGACATTTAGATTATATCTAGCTCATTTTACATGATGTTAATGCACAGGACCTGGTTTACCCTCATCTTTTTTTCTTTCATTTTTTTTTATCTCTACGCTCTGTTTATAAACATAGAAAGAACAAGATGATTGAAAACTCTGGAAACTGGATTTGTGAAGGAGCAGGGACCAAAAATGGGAAAGTCAACCAGACTGTCCGCATGAGAGCGCTGTTCAAATACGAATCAGATATCAAATATGCAGGTTTTCCAGTACTATCATATTCTAGTTAATGTATTTTGTTTTTAAGATTATTTCATCACCAACAAGAGGGCAGACGTACAATAAAAATAAAAATATACCAGACTGGTTTTTTTTTCCTTCAACAAAATAACGTTTTTAAACAAATTTTCAGAGAAAAGTTCATTTTTTAAGTTAAAAAAGTACAAAAAAAAGGACATATAAAAAAAACAAGAAACTTTAAACTCAGCTGTAATCTCTGCTGTGCAAATTCATGCTGTCTTAGACATTTCAAATAAAATATATTTTTTATTTTATTTAGTTATTTTTTTTGCACCGTTAAGCATAACAATATGGAGGACAAAAAGACTCCTGTCCTGGTGTTCTACATCCTTCATTTTCAGTGTTTCAACGATTTCATTCTGAACTGCAAAGCCACTTTTTTGTAATGTCTGTGTTGGCAAAGAGTTAGCTGTGGTTGTAAAGGTAACTTGCTCCTCTGTGAGCAAGCAAACACATCCAGGTCCATTTGATCATGAGAAACATTGACACTTTCAAAAGCAACAAAGTCTTCTGATGCCTTTACTATCAAATCCGTAGTTGTGGTTTAAGGATTCCTCATCCTTAGAGGAATCTTCCACGACCTTTTGGTCTTCAGGGTTCAATGTCAAAAGCAAAGTATTTTGATCTGTCATCGTCATAGCTCTCTACTGAAGCCTCTTGCGCTACATCCAAACATTTTTCAACTCCCTTCGTAAGAAATCCAAGGCTCCAACCAATATCAAAAATCATCTTGACTTGGTGTCCAGTTAAAATGGTTTGTAAGATCAGTTTGAAGTCGCCTCTTTCAAATCAATCTACCTCCAACAAATGAAAAGTAAACTGAGAATTATTTTATTTCCAATGATAATAATAATCTCTTTGAACTTTTATGACATCATCAATGAGAACACTGAAGTGCTCATTGACATGATGAAGTGAAACAATCTCTGTCAGGTTCTTGTTTGTTTTAGTTGCTATGGAAAAACAAGAAGGGTATAAGATTACTGTCAATTCAAAATGCATGCATAGACATCTAAATTAGTAAATGTAAGTTAATAAATGTGCATAAATTTGAGTTTAGCATTTTTCCTGTTTTCAAACTCACACATGTAAAAATCTGAGATTTTACCTATGAGAATACTCGTAAACAAACAAATTAATAAAAGTATAGTATTTATAAAGAGAGCAGTATTTTTCCAACAGTTAGATACACATCAGTCACATTTAGAAACTGGCTTTAAGACATCTAACTTGATCTATTTTGAATTTTGGGTGAGGAGGATCCTCTTAACCCTCATCTGGCCACTTTACCATGCCAGCCTGACTGGTGAATTGCTGCAGAAATGGTTGTTCTTCTGAAAGGCTCTCTTCTCTCCACAGAGGAATGCTGGAGTGACCATTCGGTTCTTGGTCACTCCCCTGACTTTGGACCTTCTGCCCCAATCACTCAGTTTAGAAGCCCAGCCAGCTCTAGAGAGCTGGTGGTTCTGAATGAGACCATTGAGTTGAAGTCAAAGTCTCAGAACGTTTTCCACAAGTGTGGAGCCTTCCTCAGACTTGTGCTTCAAGACAATCCTGTCTTGGGAGTCTATCGAAAATTCCTTCAATTTCATGCTTGGTGTTTGATCTCTGGCATGTGATATATGGAACATTGTCTAGAAAGGTGCATCCCTTTCCAAATCAACTGAGTTTACCACCAGTGAGCTCCATTTAAATTTTAGAAACATCTTAAAGATAATCAGCTCAGTTTTTATCGTCACTGGCAAAAGCTGTGAATACTTATGTAAATGTGATTTCTTGGTTATCTAAAATGCTTTCTACATTGTCATAATGAGGTTTGTGTGTGGCTGTAATAATAAAACACTATAAAGCTGCAAAATAGCAAAATGTGAAAAAAGGATTTTAAGTACAAGGGCATTGGGAGCCTGATCTGGTCTTTTTCAAGTTCTAAAATAATGATGTCTAATTTTATGCACAGCACCACACAGAGTCTAATTCATACAACAAAAATAAAATCAACATGAAAGGCATGAAAATGCTACCTTTAGAGGAAAGGTAGCAATCCTTTAGTTACCTTTTTCTAAGTAAATTCAATCAATTGATCTGTTAATAATCAACAAGTGTAAGCACCTCTACCAAGCTGAGATTTGACAGAGCATACAGCAATATGTTAACAAAATGCCCATCAATGTGATAAAACCTAAAAGGGAATTTTCCTCCAAATGTTGATGTTATTGACCATTCTAGAAAGGTGGCATTGAATGCATAAAAAAAATATTGAAATTTACTAAAAGAGTTTTACAGCTACACAAATTAACCAGCAAGCAAAAAAATGTTATAAGGACATAATAAAATTTTATAGGTTGTACAATAAATCTTGATGTAACCATACGCATGAACAAAAAAACACAGAAATGAAAACATGTTCCACAATATCTTTATTAAGCAATGATAAAGTTGCATGTGTCATTTATCCCTTGGCACAGGATGTAGTGTTAGGATCTGGGGTTGTTTGAGATTGGTTTTGGGTTTTGTAATTTTTTTGTTTCTTACTTTTTTTTTTTTTACTTATGCGTCTTTTCCATTTCCACTTCAGTTCTTCCTTACTGAGTCGAGTTTATGTCTTTTTGCCGGTTATTCTTTGTCTCTGTAGTTTATTCATGGTTTTTTTGTTTAGCTATTCTTTAATTTCCTAGTTTCCTGTGTATTCTATCAAGGTAGGTAAGCCCCTGCACCATGTCTCTCTCCCTCTCCTCAGACTGCCTCATTCTCCCTTCACTCACACTTGCAACCTGTTAGCAATCAGCCCAGTTCCTTTGTTCCAGGATTCAACCTCGCAGTAGGTAAGCACTTCATTGTCAGTCACCACTTGCCGGTTTGTCTTTGTCTACTCAATGTCTGACGCCTGGTGCTTTTGGATCCACTCAACAATACATATAGAAAAACAGGGACAGATGTTAAAGATCATTCATTTAGCCTTGTTTGTGTACTCTAAAAAGCTCTATAAGTTTGATATATTATCATACAAAAATAAAATTTATAAGAAAGTGACATAAACTTCACAGAATAAACATCATAATTTGATTTAGATATATTTCTTCAGCTGGAGGATTAGGAGCGAGGGACCAGCTTCAGTTGGATGGGTCTTTTCGGTGCTAGCAAACCCTGGACATCCATCTCAAATGGGATCTGGTAGGAAATTCAATATGCAGAGAGAAAACTGGGTGAACTGAATAAACAATGCAAAGAACAGCATGGCCTCACCATTATTAATTCTGACACTGTAAAAAAACAAAAGAAAAGAAAAAAAAAGCTACACCTGTTTAGAGAAACCTTATGGTCAAAGAACAAGAGACAACGAAATGAAGATTGGCATGAATTACTTTGCAAAGCTCAGTGTTAAGTCTTCAAACTTTGGATCATATTGATATGTAACACTAAAAATCTACCCATAAGCTTCCTCACACAGCCTGAAAGAGGAGCAATATGCAGAGTTAATGTGTAATCTCACCTCAGTCTCTTTACACACAGAGAAGCTGTACTGCTGCAGGATCTCCACCACTGCCAGTTTCATCACCACCAGAGCAAACCTCATCCCAATACAGTTCCTCGGCCCTGCTCCAAAAGGCATGTATGTGTATGGATCGATGTTCTCCTTGTTTTTCTTGCTGAATCTGATGCGAGAAATACAATATACACATGAATATATAATCAAATGTACTCATACTAACAGCAGACTTCTGCAGATGAAACGCAGCAATGTGCATTTTCTCCCTGATTTAGTGCTAGTTGTTCATTCCTTCTGTACCTCTCAGGTTTGAATTTCTCTGGTTCTGGCCATATCTCAGGGTCCGGTGCAGAGGCCATGTGGGGATCAGGATAACCATGTCTTTTGGAATCATAAAGCCATTTATCTCCACAGATGCTTTGGCCACACGCTCCAAACGTGCAGCAATGGGGAACAACCGGAGAGACTCATTGATGATGCTGTCCAAGTAGTCCATCTCCATCAGAGGCTGATACTGAACAGGAGCCTAGACAAACACAAGCATGGCTGTTTACCAGCTCAGACTGCAATTCTACAGGCCAGTCTGAATAGGTAAGGATAGCATTAAAAAGTTAAAACATACAAATCTAAATCTAAAGAAATCTATTTAAAAATGGGCAAATTTTAACTTTAAATCAGCATTTTGTTTGTTGGGCTCTGAACATATTCTGTGACAGGTGTATTGCCAAAAAGACAATCACAATAGTAATAGTTCTGTTTAATTTTTCTCATGCAGACATTTATTTATCAAAAGAAATTCCTTCTCCCAGGCCTCTTGTATCTTGTGGGTGAACTCACAAGGAAGTTCTTTTACACTTAGGGGTAAACTATCTTGTGAGCAGTTTACATACTCACAGTCTTTATAATGTATTGTTGAATTACTATTGCAACAACACATTATCAGTAGGGCCAACCTGTCTCACGACAGTCTAATCACTTCACGTACTTGCTGGCCATTGTGCTAATGGCAGGGAAACAATTAATCATTCCAAAAATACCAGTTATCCACTGTCATTGGTGGCCATGCTAACTAGCCCATTCATTCACAACATGAATGGGCTAGTTCATTCATGTGTGAATGAATTAGCTCTACATTAGCTGAAGCATAATGTAGAGCAAGGATGGAGTTGGAGGGCTGGGGGGTTTGAGCAGCGCCACAAAGAGGGTTCCTAACAGCTCTTAGACGCCCCTCCTGGCCCTGATTGGCTGTTTGGAGTTGGAAATGGGAGCATGGGGAGAAGGCAAAGGAGCAAGATGTTTTACACAGATAATCTGTCTCATGCCATACGGTCACCACATAATGACAGTTTCAACAAATATGAAAAAATATTTTTTTATACAAGTTAAATACCTGACATTTAAAGACCTAGATGCTTTACATATTCTATATTTTGGCGTACTGCACCTTGTTGGGGAAGGTGGAATCAATCTCCTCCTGGAGCTTTCTCATGACCTCTGGGTTCGTAGCCAGATTGTAAGCCAAGAAAGAGAGAGAACTGCTGCTTGTTTCATAACCAGCAAAAATGAAAATCATGGCTTGGGAAAGGATTTCATGGTCACTTAATCCTGCAGAAAATACAACATGGTTCACAATAGTAAGATGTGCAGCTGTGTGTGATATTGTGAGTGTTTGAAATATGTCTCACTTTTGTCATTTTGCAGCCCATTGTTCTTTTGGGAATCAATCATTAGTTGGAGAAAATCAACTCGACTCTGCAAGCAAATAAGAGCAGATCAGATCCCATTTTAGAAATGAGACAAAGATACTGAAATGTGGAAATAAAACATTGTATCTGACTGTACCTTCTGCTGGTTGGTCTCACGGTTGGACTTAATCTTCTCCAGAGAAGCATAAAAGAAGTCGGTCACAGATTTGGGGAACAAAGAAAATTCAAACTTTTCAAGTATGGGGCCGAGGAAGGGGAAGAAAGCTGAAATTAAATGAACAACAATTATATTACTGCTGGGCAAGGAAAGTCAGGAACTGTTATGTCTGTTACAACATTACCAGAT
This sequence comes from Phalloptychus januarius, assembly GCA_902982915.1. Classification (NCBI taxonomy): domain Eukaryota; kingdom Metazoa; phylum Chordata; class Actinopteri; order Cyprinodontiformes; family Poeciliidae; genus Phalloptychus; species Phalloptychus januarius. The sequence continues at coordinate 500,552 of CADWAE010000061.1, forward strand.
TAAGATTTAACAAACTTGTATTCTTTATTAAGCAAAAAGCTGAAAGAATAAAACATGCCCTTGTTTTCTAAAGGTACAGTTTTTTAAAAAATGACAAAAATGACGTTCTTATAGTGTAAAACATCCAGTTTCCATGTCTCCTAAGGATAGAGGAATGAGTTGGACTGTTATCGGAACACCTATCATTAACCTTGTGTTTGTTCAGTCTTCATATTTTACCGACAGCGAGGAAGAGGGGGTTTAAAAAGTCAAACTTCAGCATCTTCTTGATGTTTATCACAAATGGGTCCGAAGGGTTGTTCAGTGAATCAATGTCTACACTGAAAGCCGTGCTGGTTACGACGTCTATGCTGAACGATCCAAAGAATCTACAAGCAAACACAAATATGTTTAAAATGCATTGGCATTGATAGAGGTGAATTTAAGAATCTTCTGGAACAATTTTATGAAAAGTCCTACTCCTTCAGTTCTAACGCTTCTCCCTTGTCTGCCTTTTTCTTCATGCTGCGGATCAGGTTAGCAGAATGACTCTTCATGATTTCAAACATCTAATGCACACATAGAGACGAGAAAACATTACCACACAGACAAATAAAAATGGAAAATATTTTGGCTTGAAAATAAAGTTCAAAACACAGTTAATTTAATCCTGATAACTTGATCATGCAAGCTTGCTCCAAAATTATGTCAAGATGCAATTTACTGTTGCCACGTTTATTCAGGGATTGCTGCAAAGTCAGAGACTCATAACAGTCTGTTGGGCTTCTTTTGAAAACTCTCTTTATGGCATAATAAATACAACTTGATTACAATAGCCAGGATCAAACTGCAATGTATGTGAGTGAATTACAATCTGTTTACTGGATTGGACTGCATTGACTGCAATTGATTTGTATTTAAAAATAATCTAGTTTTGAAGCTGCCTAGAGAAAACATTTTCTGTGCCTCAGCACTACACAGATAAACTGAAATCCGAGCAAATCACCCAGAGTCCCGAGTCCTCTCCAATGGTTTCCTCTCTGCAGTTGTTCCACTAGTTTTCCTGTCTACGACATGAGATTGTCACTTTTGAGTAAATTAGCCCACAGCACCACATCTTAACACCTCCCCACCATGCTTAATAGTGCTTTTGTCCATACCAATCCGTACCTATGAACTTGTCCTTTATTTCACTTCAAATTCACCAGGAGTCTGTTGCCAGATAACTCGGTCTCCCAGGAACCTTAGCAGAAAGTTGAATTTCGCGGCCCAGTCATGAATACCAAACTCCACACATTTGCTTGCTAAATAAATCTCAGATATCTAAACAATTTTCTCAGTTAAATTTAGTCCACAGAATTTATCAGAGTTGTCGGACTAATGGCATGTTTCTTTGGGTTTCTCCACAGAATAACTTTTATTTTTCAACTTTTTTTGTGTGTCTTTAGGATATGAACATGCTATTTGTAATAAAAAGTGAATTTATTACAAAGCTTTTTATTCATTTTTATGAGCAGTGCCAAAATATTTGGAGGAAGCAGTATGTTCAGGTCAAATTCCTGTAAAAGTTGAAAGCTATAGAGAAGGTAGAGAAACTCACCTCTTTCAGTCTCCCAGAGGTGAAGGAAGGAGACAGGACACTGCGGATTCTTTTCCATTGGTCGTCTTCAGCATTGAACAGCGAATCATACAGGGCCCCATTCAGATGAAAATTCTTTTAACATAATAAAACAGCAGCTGATGAGAACTAAATGAAATGTAAATCACTATTCCTTCATATGTATTGTAGAGCAGTCACTACATACTCTGCGGTTGGTGAAGAAAGAGTAGCATTCCTTCACCAGAATGGCCTTTATGATTTCAGGATCTGCAACACACAACACGGGCTGGCGGCCATCGTAAATGCTGAAAGATTAGAATGAAACAAACAACTTAAGGTGAAACAGATCAATGGTTTATTATGTCTGTTCTTCAATAACAACGTGAAAACTCACCCCCATATTTTCCCGTATTTCCTGTAGCACTCTTGATCGAAGTTGAAGAACCCCTAGTTACAAAAATAATGTTTCATCAGAAATATTTAGAGAAAACATTTTATACAATTTTCAGCAGAATTAATTAATAAATTAATGAGTTGTCTTAAAGAATGTTGTTCATAGAAGATAAATTACATTATTCTGTTTCAATATATTTAAAAAAAATAATTTTATAAATTAGATTAAAATTGAAGTGCATATCTAGCTGCAGTTCAATTTAAATTGATTTAAATTGATTTACAATGTACACAATTTAAAAATAATCGGACCTGCTAACATTTGGCACTAAATCTTCAGATTGTCATTGTAATGTCATTGTAACAGAAATAAGCTAATGATAATCCAATTAAATTAATTATAGGTAACAATTTTATTAGACATCTGTAATCTGTAAGAACCATAAAATTTACCCTTGTGACCATTTTCATCTATCAAAACCCTGAGTTTATGAGGACAATATTTCAAGTTGCACTTTCATTTAAATTATTCCTGCCGATATTTTTGCGCTAAGCTTTCATTAACAAACTAAATAAGAACAACTTAACTTACACGGTATGATAAGTTTTGTATAAAATAGCTACATTTATTGTATAATCTGAAGGCTCCCAGCAGGAATCATTTTCTGTGGTACATTTTTGGTGCTATCAGTCTCAGGCTGAAGGTGCTCCTGTAGCCGGCCAACATGAAGCGGATGAGACTCGTTGTCCAAGATGACCTGTATCTTGGACAGGATCCTTCTCTCTGACACCACTGTCAAAGAGGTCCAGCTTCACTCCAGCAACGTCACTGGCCTTGCCGATCAATCTGTTCAGTCTTTCGGCATCCTCTACCTTCAGCCTGCTGGTTCACCACACACACAGGATGGCACTGGCAACCACTGACTCATAAAACATCCTAAGCAAAGTCTGGAAGATGTTGGAGGACCTCAGTCTTCACAAAGATGAAGTCCTGCTCAGAAAGTAGAGGCAACTTTGGCTCTTCCTGTATATAGCATTGGTGTTCTTGATTCAGTCCAGTTTATTATCAATGATATTTATAATTCTCCACAATGTCAACACTAACCTCTGTAAATGACAGCTACAGAAGTACAATAGCTGAAGTCAGTTGCATAGAAGGTAAAGGACAGTCACTTGTGGGTCCTCTATGTTGCTGACAACAGTGTCTGATATACGATGTTGCAAGTGTACAAACTGTGTTCTGTACACAAAACACAGTCCATGAACTGTGTCAGTCCACAGTTCATGGACTTTGGACTGGCTGTCCACATGTAGACTGCCAGGACTGGACAACCTAGAACTGGCAGAACTGTGGAGTATCTGGATCATCAGATAGTCCACAGGCTGATCTGGAAGGTCAACGTCCCAGACCTGTAGTCCTTAGAGTCACAGGGTCGCTGTGTTTTTGGCACCAAAACAATGCAGGATGTTTTCCACATCACTAGGATCCTCTATATGTTCATGTTGAAGATATGAAGGAAGACTCCACAGAGCTGGATAGCACATGCTGTAGTTCACACCATGGGGGCCTGCAGCCTTGCCAGGGTGGAATCTCACCAGCTGTTTTCTATGGTGATGTTTATTGTTGAAGTGACCAGTTGAGCGGTGAAGGGTGGAGGAGTAGAAGAGGAGGGAAGGAGGTGTGAAAGTGAGATGAAAGACTTTGAGGAGGGGTGGGGGAGAGTGGGTTGACAGCAGGAAGCATTGATGGGAGTGCAGGGGCCGCAGTGTCAAATCTGTTAAAAAAACTGTTTGAGTTCATTGGGTCTTTCAATGTTGAACTCAACCGCACTACTACCAGCTGACCTGAACCTGGTAAAGAAGCCAACAATAAGATAAAAACTATTTAAAATAACTAAACTCCTGGCATTCACATTGGAATCTTGTATACTGAACAATAAAAGAAGCTTCACATTGTGATTACTGAAAAATTTCATTTTTCTGAATTTCTCTTTTCACTTGGGTTGACATGTTTTTTTAATATATATTTTATTCAATGTAATGTATTAAAACTGTATCAATTGACAATAGTCTTGGAGTCTGTTATGTAAAAAACTCTTGGATAAATAGAGAAAATGCAAAATAAAATTGAATTTAGGACATCTGTGTGTTACTACTCTGTGACCTTTAAAAAAGTGATGAAAAATAATGTTCTATTTCTACCCTTTTGAATATGTGCTTGCTGTCAAGATTCATCATTGGATTTGGTGAACATGTACAACCTCTAGTTAGCCAGTCAATCAGAACAGATGATATTCATAAAAATCTGAATCAGAACCAGACCTCTGATATACAGATCAACTAACAGGGCCAGGTATATTTTAGTTTAGCTTTGACACTAAAATACTTTATAAGACTTTTACACTTAATTTTGAGTCTTCATAAATTGCACTAGTTTGGTTTTAAACAAAAAGGATTACAACATGTCTATGCTCAGATGTTTAAAGATGCAGCAGAAAGTTTTGTTAGGATTGTTAGGCATAAATTTGGATCACATTAAGCAGATTAACAATGTCTGATTTTTCACGAGTTTGTTTTTTCTTTAATAGGACAGGACATGTAGGTCGAACAGCTTTCAACTTGTTTTCTTTGGCTAAATAAGGGAAATGACTGACTTCCTTTATTACCCATAAAAAGTAATTGGACAGTGATTGTCGAATAGGCTCATACTTTTATTATTACCAATAATCATTACAGCATTTTACCCAGGTGTGTAACAGTAATAAGCAAAACATATTTTTGGCAGGGTTGGACTAAGGACAAGTAGTTGAGAAAGTTTAGAGGTTCACAAAGTGGAGAAATCTTGTACATTTAAATCAGCATTTATCTTTTCAGATTTTCAAAAAATACAATAAAAAACATACAAAGGCTGCATAGATTTCTGAAGAAGATCCAAGAAATGTAATATCTTTGATTAAAATGGAAATATGATCTAGGTTTTATACTGCAGGTGCGGTTTAAAAGGTGTTATACATACCCTTCGGTAATGCAGCATTGTCCCAAAAAATGGGACAGGTTTAGGGCCAGAGATACCTAATTTCTTGAAAGTTCCATAAGGCCAGTAGGCGTACCTGAGGATAAATATACCTGAAACATTATGTGTGAAGTAAAAACAAAGCAATAAATTCTGAGTAGAAGAGAATAGAACAAATGTCAATTTCAGATTCAAGTAACTGGAAGAAATAAATAGATGAATACTCATTCATTAACACTCACACAAGGAGGAGTGTGACAAAGGCAACCAGCAGAGTCCATGTCTCAGCGGAGAAGTACAAGAAGTAACCCATCTGTCCTGTCAGTGGAAGTCTCTGTCTCTGTGAAACCAAATGTCGCCACCTGCACCTTTTATCTCCTGCTGCACGGATCTGTTGCGCAAGGTGAAGTGTGTGAAAGTTAAACCAATGGTTCTGAGGTGTGTCAAAGGGATATTATCAAGGTAATATTACTAATCTCCTCTCATGATAATGTCTTGTCCTATATACATCTCAGTTGAATCATTACTGCTGCATTACAAAATGTCTACTATTTTAATTTTTATTTCAATACATGATATTATTTACTTTGTTGTGCCTTTTTTGAGATCTCTGAATACAATTTAAATTATGAGGGCCACTTTCAACAGTTTTAGTATGCTGGAGAACAGCAGAAAATCTGTTTTCAATGTTTAATCTGTTTAAAAATTCATTCAGACATGCCCAGTCATGTTATTGGATTGATCAGAAGCAGAAACTGCTTTCCTTGAATCTTGTCGAATGAGGCCAGAGGGTGAGCAGTTACTGCTTCTCTGGAGAATTTCTGCTACTTTAAAATTGCATTACAATACATGGTACTATTTATGTTACATTTATTCATGTAAATTCATCTACAATTTCCCTATCTGTCAGTCTGTCTATCTGTCTATATGTGCCCTTGTTGTGCCTTTTTTGAGTTCTCTGAACACAATCTAAATTATGAGGGCCACTTTCAACAGTTTTACTGTGTATATGCTGGAGAGAAGAAGAAAATCTGTTTTCAATGCCATTTTTCCTTAGTTTGTGTTTAATCTGTCTAGTTTTCTACTGTACTCATTCAGACATGCCCAGTCATGGTATTGGATTTATCAGTAGCAGAAACTGCTTTTGTTATTCTTCCAGGAGAGTCGAATGAGGCCAGAGGTGACCAGTTACGTAATTCTTAAGGGAGGGAATAGACGATTGGTGCCTGCAGTCGAATTCAAAGTACAAAAAAAAAAGAAACCTCAGCTCAACAGACTTTGAATATGCCACATCGGTCATGAACTTTCTTCTCCTCTGAAACATGGTTTCTTCTGATTTCATTTATCTTCATATTTGTTTCGTAAGTATTTTTGTCATCAAATAAGCTGTGCTCACTCTGAATAGGAATATTCTTCAACCAAATGAATCAAAATTTTGTTATTGTCATGAAAATAATTTACACTTGCTGTGCTGCATTCTGTGCAGGTATGGCCACTGGACATATGGAGTGTTTGAGAAGTTGGGAATGTCATAAATCTAACCTGATGTAAGCTCAAATCTTTACATAAAAACACAGATATAAAGACATATTCCAAACAGTCTTTATTCAACAATAGCAAAATGAAGATAATAAAACTGCATGAGTCACCCACAAGACTTATAGGTAGGCATATTTAAACAGAAATCCTGAACTGAGGAACAAATAAAATATTTCTAATCTAAACTGTATATACATTATATTGCCAAAAGTATTTGCTCACCCATCCAAATCATAGGAACCAGGTGCACCTGATTCCTATGATCCAAGGCCAGAGGTGTATAAAATTAAGCCCCTAGGCATTCAGAATGTTTTTATGTTTGTGGGTCGCTCTCGGGACTCAATGAATTCCAATGAATTTCAGGAGATGGGGTTGGCTCCTTGGTTCCAGTGAAAGGAACTCTGAATGGTTCAGCATACCAAGACATTTTAGACAATTCCATTCTCCCAGCTTTGTGGGAACAGAGCTGACCCCTTTCTCTTCCAACATGACTGTGCACCAATTGTTGGCCGATGTTCATGACATCAGCAAACAGTTGACCAACACAACACCACACATGCTGTCTGCCGCCTGCCCTGACCAAGGAGATAAGAGCACATCTCTCCAATGTGCCAGACGCTATCAAATATGAGCATTACAGTGAAGTTGAGAGCTGACAGTTCTTGACAGTTTGTGCAGCTGTCCGGGAGGCTGATGTCAGTTTATCTTGGAGGTGAACATGTTGGATGTGGAGGTCTTGGGCTGGTGTGGATACATGTGGTCTGCAGTTGTGTGGCCAATTGGATGTACTACCAAACTCTCTGAAATGCCTTTGGAGGCAACTTGTGGTAGAGGAATGAAAATTAAATTCACAAGAAACAGCTCTGGTTGACGTCCCTGCAGTCAGATTGCCAACTGCAACATCTGTGGCATTGTGCTCTGTAATAAAGCAGCACATCTTATAGTGGTATTTTACAGTGACCAATCTAAAGCACACATGTACACTGTTTAAAATATTTAATTTTTCTGTTCGGCATATAAAGAAAAGGGGACTTAAAACGCTCCATTGAAAATTGATTTATAGGAAAGGAATGTAAACTTAAAAAAATAAATGTTACAATTTAACTTAGTTATATTGCATAAGATGGAAAAATGACAAAAAATCAACATAATGTTCCATGCTTGGAACATTTGACTCCATTTAAAAATAGTCAGACTAGGTGCAGAGGCTGAAGCGCATATAGAAAAACAGGTGCAGAAACTAAAACTGATTCATTTAATCTTTTTTGTGTACTCTAAGAAGTGCTAATATAAGATGTATCATTATACAAAAAATTTGTTTATGGAAAAGAAATATAAACTTCACAAAATCAACTTCACAATTAGATTTAGATATATTTCTTCAGCTGGAGGATTAGGAGCGAGGGACCAGCTTCAGTTGGATGGGTCTTTTCGGTGCTAGGAAACCCTGGACATCCATCTCAAATGGGATCTGGTAGGAAATTCAATATGCAGAGAGAAAACTGGGTGAACTGAATAAACAATGCAAAGAACAGCATGGCCTCACCATTATTAATTCTGACACTGTAAAAAAACAAAAGAAAAGAAAAAAAAAGCTACACCTGTTTAGAGAAACCTTATGGTCAAAGAACAAGAGACAACGAAATGAAGATTGGCATGAATTACTTTGCAAAGCTCAGTGTTAAGTCTTCAAACTTTGGATCATATTGATATGTAACACTAAAAATCTACCCATAAGCTTCCTCACACAGCCTGAAAGAGGAGCAATATGCAGAGTTAATGTGTAATCTCACCTCAGTCTCTTTACACACAGAGAAGCTGTACTGCTGCAGGATCTCCACCACTGCCAGTTTCATCACCACCAGAGCAAACCTCATCCCAATACAGTTCCTCGGCCCTGCTCCAAAAGGCATGTATGTGTATGGATCGATGTTCTCCTTGTTTTTCTTGCTGAATCTGATGCGAGAAATACAATATACACATGAATATATAATCAAATGTACTCATACTAACAGCAGACTTCTGCAGATGAAACGCAGCAATGTGCATTTTTCTCCCTGATTTAGTGCTAGTTGTTCATTCCTTCTGTACCTCTCAGGTTTGAATTTCTCTGGTTCTGGCCATATCTCAGGGTCCCGGTGCAGAGGCCATGTGGGGATCAGGATAACCATGTCTTTTGGAATCATAAAGCCATTTATCTCCACAGATGCTTTGGCCACACGCTCCAAACGTGCAGCAATGGGGAACAACCGGAGAGACTCATTGATGATGCTGTCCAAGTAGTCCATCTCCATCAGAGGCTGATACTGAACAGGAGCCTAGACAAACACAAGCATGGCTGTTTACCAGCTCAGACTGCAATTCTACAGGCCAGTCTGAATAGGTAAGGATAGCATTAAAAAGTTAAAACATACAAATCTAAATCTAAAGAAATCTATTTAAAAATGGGCAAATTTTAACTTTAAATCAGCATTTTGTTTGTTGGGCTCTGAACATATTCTGTGACAGGTGTATTGCCAAAAGACAATCACAATAGTAATAGTTCTGTTTAATTTTTCTCATGCAGACATTTATTTATCAAAAGAAATTCCTTCTCCCAGGCCTCTTGTATCTTGTGGGTGAACTCACAAGGAAGTTCTTTTACACTTAGGGGTAAACTATCTTGTGAGCAGTTTACATACTCACAGTCTTTATAATGTATTGTTGAATTACTATTGCAACAACACATTATCAGTAGGGCCAACCTGTCTCACGACAGTCTAATCACTTCACGTACTTGCTGGCCATTGTGCTAATGGCAGGGAAACAATTAATCATTCCAAAAATACCAGTTATCCACTGTCATTGGTGGCCATGCTAACTAGCCCATTCATTCACAACATGAATGGGCTAGTTCATTCATGTTGTGAATGAATTAGCTCTACATTAGCTGAAGCATAATGTAGAGCAAGGATGGAGTTGGAGGGCTGGGGGGGTTTGAGCAGCGCCACAAAGAGGGTTCCTAACAGCTCTTAGACGCCCCTCCTGGCCCTGATTGGCTGTTTGGAGTTGGAAATGGGAGCATGGGGAGAAGGCAAAGGAGCAAGATGTTTTACACAGATAATCTGTCTCATGCCATACGGTCACCACATAATGACAGTTTCAACAAATATGAAAAAATATTTTTTTATACAAGTTAAATACCTGACATTTAAAGACCTAGATGCTTTACATATTCTATATTTTGGCGTACTGCACCTTGTTGGGGAAGGTGGAATCAATCTCCTCCTGGAGCTTTCTCATGACCTCTGGGTTCGTAGCCAGATTGTAAGCCAAGAAAGAGAGAGAACTGCTGCTTGTTTCATAACCAGCAAAAATGAAAATCATGGCTTGGGAAAGGATTTCATGGTCACTTAATCCTGCAGAAAATACAACATGGTTCACAATAGTAAGATGTGCAGCTGTGTGTGATATTGTGAGTGTTTGAAATATGTCTCACTTTTGTCATTTTGCAGCCCATTGTTCTTTTGGGAATCAATCATTAGTTGGAGAAAATCAACTCGACTCTGCAAGCAAATAAGAGCAGATCAGATCCCATTTTAGAAATGAGACAAAGATACTGAAATGTGGAAATAAAACATTGTATCTGACTGTACCTTCTGCTGGTTGGTCTCACGGTTGGACTTAATCTTCTCCAGAGAAGCATAAAAGAAGTCGGTCACAGATTTGGGGAACAAAGAAAATTCAAACTTTTCAAGTATGGGGCCGAGGAAGGGGAAGAAAGCTGAAATTAAATGAACAACAATTATATTACTGCTGGGCAAGGAAAGTCAGGAACTGTTATGTCTGTTACAACATTACCAGATTAAGATTTAACAAACTTGTATTCTTTATTAAGCAAAAAGCTGAAAGAATAAAACATGCCCTTGTTTTCTAAAGGTACAGTTTTTTAAAAAATGACAAAAATGACGTTCTTATAGTGTAAAACATCCAGTTTCCATGTCTCCTAAGGATAGAGGAATGAGTTGGACTGTTATCGGAACACCTATCATTAACCTTGTGTTTGTTCAGTCTTCATATTTTACCGACAGCGAGGAAGAGGGGGTTTAAAAAGTCAAACTTCAGCATCTTCTTGATGTTTGTCACAAATGGGTCTGAAGGGTTGTTCAGTGAATCAATGTCTACACTGAAAGCCGTGCTGGTTACGACGTCCATGCTGAACGATCCAAAGAATCTACAAGCAAACACAAATATGTTTAAAATGCATTGGCATTGATAGAGGTGAATTTAAGAATCTTCTGGAACAATTTTATAAAAAGTCCTACTCCTTCAGTTCTAACGCTTCTCCCTTGTCTGCCTTTTTCTTCATGCTGCGGATCAGGTTAGCAGAATGACTCTTCATGATTTCAAACATCTAATGCACACATAGAGACGAGAAAACATTACCACACAGACAAATAAAAATGGAAAATATTTTGGCTTGAAAATAAAGTTCAAAACACAGTTGATTTAATCCTGATAACTTGATCATGCAAGCTTGCTCCAAAATTATGTCAAGATGCAATTTACTGTTGCCACGTTTATTCAGGGATTGCTGCAAAGTCAGAGACTCATAACAGTCTGTTGGGCTTCTTTTGAAAACTCTCTTTATGGCATAATAAATACAACTTGATTACAATAGCCAGGATCAAACTGCAATGTATGTGAGTGAATTACAATCTGTTTACTGGATTGGACTGCATTGACTGCAATTGATTTGTATTTAAAAATAATCTAGTTTTGAAGCTGCCTAGAGAAAACATTTTCTGTGCCTCAGCACTACACAGATAAACTGAAATCCGAGCAAATCACCCAGAGTCCCGAGTCCTCTCCAATGGTTTCCTCTCTGCAGTTGTTCCACTAGTTTTCCTGTCTAGGAAAATTAGACGGGAGATTGCTTTGAAAAAAAGTAGATTTCTGTTCTTCTTTCTGGTTGTTATATCCTGACATATGTTGATAAATAACTGGCTTTCTTCAGTGTGTCATGCAATACCTATACCAAAAGTAAAGCCGGATTACTAATTAAAAAGGCTTAGATATTCTGCTTACTAAATAAATCACAGATATCAAAACAATTTTCTCAGTTAAATTTAGTCTCTAGAATTTATCAGAGTTGTACGACTAATGGCATGTTTCTTTGGGTTTCTCCCCTGAATTAGCACACTCAACTTAAATTTGGAATTTTTGTGTCTTTAGGATATGAACATGCTATTTGTAATAAAAAGTGAATTTATTACAAAGCTTTTTATTCATTTTTATGAGCAGTGCCAAAATATTTGGAGGAAGCAGTATGTTCAGGTCAAATTCCTGTAAAAGTTGAAAGCTATAGAGAAGGTAGAGAAACTCACCTCTTTCAGTCTCCCAGAGGTGAAGGAAGGAGACAGGACACTGCGGATCCTTTTCCATTGGTCGTCTTCAGCAATGGATACAGCATCATATAAGGGTCCATTCAGACGGAAATTCTAACATAATAAAACAGCAGCTGATGAGAACTAAATGAAATGTAAATCACTATTCCTTCATATGTATTGTAGAGCAGTCACTACATACTCTGCGGTTGGTGAAGAAAGAGTAGCATTCCTTCACCAGAATGGCCTTTATGATTTCAGGATCTGCAACACACAACACGGGCTGGCGGCCATCGTAAATGCTGAAAGATTAGAATGAAACAAACAACTTAAGGTGAAACAGATCAATGGTTTATTATGTCTGTTCTTCAATAACAACGTGAAAACTCACCCCCATATTTTCCCGTATTTCCTGTAGCACTCTTGATCGAAGTTGAAGAACCCCTAGTTACAAAAATAATGTTTCATCAGAAATATTTAGAGAAAACATTTTATACAATTTTCAGCAGAATTAATTAATAAATTAATGAGTTGTCTTAAAGAATGTTGTTCATAGAAGATAAATTACATTATTCTGTTTCAATATAATTTTCAAATACATTTTATAAATTATTATTCACATTGGAACATCAGTCCTGCATGCTGCACAATAATAAAACTTTGCTTTGTGATTACTGAACTACTTTCCTCTTCTGAATTTGACTTTTCTTTCGAGTCGTCTATTTTTTTTTAAACATTATTCATGTTGTTTATTAAAACTCTCATTCAATTAACAGTATTCTTAGGGTCAGTTGGATCACTAAAAGTGAAATATTATTTTAAAAATGTATGAGTGAGAATAAAGTGTATTACTATATTTATGTTTATTTCGAAAATGATTTAGTTATATCTTTCGGTAGCCAGTATATCAGAAAAGTTCAGATGGATGATATTCCTGGAAATCTGAACCAGAACCAAACCTCAGTTAGTTGATCCTGTCAGATCATTAAAATACTTTATTAGATTTTTACACTGAGTCGATAGTTTTTACATCTTGAAATTTCAGGCAGTTTTCAAAAGACATTTGTTGCTCTACAACTTAATCAACAAACTCCTTTTTTAGTTGCAAAGGGAAAATAATTTAGCTTTCCATCTTCATAAATTGCACTTGTTTGGTTTTAAACAAAAAGGATTACAACATGTCTATGCTCAGATGTTTAAAGATGCAGCAGAAAGTTTTGTTAGGATTGTTAGGCATAAATTTGGATCACATTAAGCAGATTAACAATGTCTGATTTTTCACGAGTTTGTTTTTTCTTTAATAGGACAGGACATGTAGGTCGAACAGCTTTCAACTTGTTTTCTTTGGCTAAATAAGGGAAATGACTGACTTCCTTTATTACCCATAAAAAGTAATTGGACAGTGATTGTCGAATAGGCTCATACTTTTATTATTACCAATAATCATTACAGCATTTTACCCAGGTGTGTAACAGTAATAAGCAAAACATATTTTTGGCAGGGTTGGACTAAGGACAAGTAGTTGAGAAAGTTTAGAGGTTCACAAAGTGGAGAAATCTTGTACATTTAAATCAGCATTTATCTTTTCAGATTTTCAAAAAATACAATAAAAAACATACAAAGGCTGCATAGATTTCTGAAGAAGATCCAAGAAATGTAATATCTTTGATTAAAATGGAAATATGATCTAGGTTTTATACTGCAGGTGCGGTTTAAAAGGTGTTATACATACCCTTCGGTAATGCAGCATTGTCCCAAAAAATGGGACAGGTTTAGGGCCAGAGATACCTAATTTCTTGAAAGTTCCATAAGGCCAGTAGGCGTACCTGAGGATAAATATACCTGAAACATTATGTGTGAAGTAAAAACAAAGCAATAAATTCTGAGTAGAAGAGAATAGAACAAATGTCAATTTCAGATTCAAGTAACTGGAAGAAATAAATAGATGAATACTCATTCATTAACACTCACACAAGGAGGAGGGGACAAAGGCAACCAGCAGAGTCCATGTCTCAGCGGAGAAGTACAAGAAGTAACCCATCTGTCCTGTCAGTGGAAGTCTCTGTCTCTGTGAAACCAAATGTCGCCACCTGCACCTTTTATCTCCTGCTGCACGGATCTGTTGCGCAAGGTGAAGTGTGTGAAAGTTAAACCAATGGTTCTGAGGTGTGTCAAAGGGATATTATCAAGGTAATATTACTAATCTCCTCTCATGATAATGTCTTGTCCTATATACATCTCAGTTGAATCATTACTGCTGCATTACAAAATGTCTACTATTTTAATTTTTATTTCAATACATGATATTATTTACTTTGTTGTGCCTTTTTTGAGATCTCTGAATACAATTTAAATTATGAGGGCTCAAAATTTTTCAACCAAGTTTTAGTATGCTAGAAAGCGGGGTGTTTCAAGAACATCAGAACCAGTCATGTTTGATGATAAATTATGAGCACTTTGTTTAGTTTTGCGGAAGAGAAAATGAATTTTATTTTAATCTGTTTAAAGATTCATTCAGACATGCCCAGTCATGTTATTGGATTGATCAGAAGCAGAAACTGCTTTCCTTGAATCTTGTCAAATGAGGCCAGAGGGTGAGCAGTTACGTAATTCTGGCTGCTTGATTTGAGGCCATCACTGCAAACTGGATGGATTTTTATGAAGATAACTGAGACATAACTGAGACAAAACAGGTAAGTGGAATTTACCAATCTTCAATAAGAGAAAAACTTCAAAGTACAAGTAAGACAATATTGATGCACTTAATCATTAGATTATGACAGACACTTTATTTTGACAAGGCTACACGTGTTTTCTTTAGATGTTTGGCTTTTATGTTACTGATCTATTTATTGAAGATGTTCTGGTTATCATTTCTGTCACACTTCCATTACATTTAAAATTTTGCATTATGTTTTGTATTTGAGGTGCCAAACTGAACGTATTGTCTGTTGAACACATTTAGGCTGGCAACCTGAACCATGTGGCTGTATCTGCTGTGTATTCTAGCATTTTTGGACCCTACAGTATGGAGGTGATGGCGAGCTGAGTATTTGGTTTGGACCTGGACTCAATCAAATCCCTTCATTACGCATGCTTCGAAGCTTTTTAAATTTCTTGTGCCTCTTCTCTTGTTTCAAGGTATTTCTGTTTGATTTCACCTTTTTACCCATTAAAACTGCATTATCCAGCATTAAAACCGTGTGCTTCCTATGTCCCCTCAGGGATTTTTCCTTTCTTTCTTCCTCTGCTGGAGTTTCTTGGAGTTTCACTATTCCCCAAATCCTCTACTTCTTTCTTTAGAACAGTTGTAGAGAAAATAAGAGCAGAATGGAATGAGAGCTTTGCCAAAAACATACTAATTTGTACATTTTCTGCATTTTAATAAATTTCTGTCAAATGGTTTTACCTGACCATGACAGGAAATGGTAAAGTAGATTCTTAAAATTATGAAAGTGGAGAAAACTACCTGCCACATCAAGGATGCTAGTAGCATCCTTCAGTTAGTCTTCTGTTTGTCAAGATTTCATATAACAGCCCTTAGGAATTGACTTGATGGTGATTAAATCTTTTTTATTTAATTATTTGATTTTATTTATTTTCTTGCCTGTCAAACCTTATCTTAGATTTGTCTTTTTCAAAATTCAACTATACAAAACAATCACTCAATTAAGTTTATTTAATTAGTCCAGTTTTATCATCAATTGTGTGTTGCTTGTTTAACAAGCAAATTTTGAAGTATATTGACAGCTTGATAATATTTGAAATCTCCCATAGTTATTAAACAGTCAGAATCAATGCATATAAGAGATAAAAGATAATTAAAGTCAATAAAGAAGTTTTTCAAAGTGAACTCATTGTTTACCTTGTGCTGCGTTAAAGGCCTGGCGTTAACAGCGTTGAAAAGATTAGCAGTGAATATCATTTCCCAGCTTGATTAAAAGTGACTCTGTGCTGCCTGAAAAGATAATAAAACTCCCAGTAAATATTGGAGTGAAAAGTAAAAATGTCCTTGTGACAAATTGCTAGAAGGCAAGCATCTGCACCTGCAATTTAAAACCTGCACTTTCTACGTTCCCTCTTATCTATTGACAAGTTACTGATTCTTTTAGTAAACATCACTTTATGCCCAATGATTATTAATTTAGAGTTTAATTGCAAATTAAACAAACAAAGCAAACTTCACAAATTCGCAAGGATCACTTTGAGAATCTGTGAAATTTAAGAAAATAACAAAAAACACACCTTGAGTTTTCTTTGATTTCAGATTTCAGATTTATTCTAGTCCCTAATGGAGACATGAATAAATCTAAATCCCATACTCATGCGAATATCATACTTGATATTCACATTAAGTATGTGAATATAAAAAGACATAAAGAAATAAGAGACAAAGTATCAAAAGTTAAAAAGTAAAAAACAATAAAACATTCCAAAAAAGACACCAAATATAAATCTACACATAATGAGAAGAGTACAGCAGTATATATCATTGTCAACCGACATTTGCCACAAACAATTCAGTTGTCAGCTTCTTTGATTTATCAAAAGAAGCTGATAAATCATTAGACCATTGCCTGGTCTAATGCAGTGGTGGCCAAAGTGGGTCCTGGAGGGCCTCATCCTGCATGTTTTAGTTCTCTCCCTGGTGGTACTAGCAACCTCCTCAGCATGTCACTGTTCTTCTTACGCCTTATAATAAGCCACCATTTGATCCAGGTGCGTTAAACCATGGAGAGAACTAAAACATGCAGGATGCCGGCCCTCCAGGACCCACTTTGGCCACCAATAATTAGTGCACTGGGTTTGCATATTCTTTATGAAGGGAACTTCATAAAGCAGAGGGCCTTATCGGACCTCTGCAGCCAATCAAACTAAAGCTACAGAAACGCTTCCTCAACTCAGCAGACGAGGGCAGCTGTCTCACTGCTCAAGGCTCAGATACATATGCAGTTGTTTGTAGCAGTTTGATTTGAGAAAGAGCATTTAAGACTAATTTTTGAATATATTAATAAACAGCAATATTTCAGTTGGATATTTTGGCACATTATCTTTTGGTTTTCTACGTAGTATAAAGGTGCCTTTCTGTTTGTTGTCCCTGCCTGATTTTACCCTGACTTTCTTGTTGAAATCATATTGATCAAATAGAAAAACATTTGCCAAAGTATGAACTTATTAAAGAGAAAATTATTAAGACATTAATATAATTTCCCCAAAAATATTCTTAAGAATTATATTAAAACATGATTGATGAAAAAGAAGCATTTTTGCCTTTATATTATTTCCAAACTGTGAAAAAATTGGGTCCACATAAAGTAAATCTTTGTCCATGTTTAACTGCTCATAAGTACAACACATTATGACGAAAAAAATCCCAAATGTCATTTACTTTTTGGAAGGCAAATTACATTTGGGATTCATTTGCCTTCCAGAAAGTACATATTCCATTTGTTTGCTAAACATAAGATTGTTTATCTGCAGGCATCTTCAACCAAGCTGTTTTACAAACCAAATTTCAAACACTTTCAGTGCCTAAAAGAACAATTTCCTCCACCATTTCCTCCAATAATTAAAAAAAATCATTTTAAATAAGGGGATGAATTGCAGCTGAAGTCATTTTCCTGGTGATGTAAAAGTGGTTAATGGTTGACATGAATGTGGAAACGACTCCTTTAACACTGTTCTTAACCCAGACTATAAAATGTTGTTAATCCTAGACAGATGGATGGTTAGAGAACTCCTTACCTGATGAAGCTCAACCAGAGGGGATTTGTTAATCAAAGAAAAACTTTAGATTATGAATGAAGATTACTACATATCCTACAACAAACACACAACGCTGAGACTAATGCAACAAAAGCAGAAGTAGTTCTTAATTTGTTCAACTGAGCTTACATTTGAATTATTAGTTCTTACAATAATCTGTAAAGACAATACACATAAGGCAGGTTTGTCTTTAAAAATACTCTATTATCTCTGTTTACCATTTTAAAATGGTTAAGAACATGTAAAAAAAATATATATATTTATGCTAGCCCTTCAATAGGAAATTGTAAAATTTTTGGTTGACTCTAAACAATTGTACAAGCAAGATCAAGTAAATATGACCATCAAGTTTTGAGATCTAAACAGTAATGGTTTATGAGCGCTTTACAATCCTGGGCCATAATATCAAGCTGACAAAGTAGTGGAGAGCAAACATACGAGTCACATGTCTGGGTGTGTTAAACTGGGTGAAAAGGTAGCTGGAGTTGCAGTAGAGAGAGGTCAGTAACTGCTTGGTTTCGGGCATGAGTCATTAAGCCTTTAGATAAAACAAATAATAGTCCTGGTTTCATTAGTCCATATAAGGGTTAAGGTTAGCAAATTCTCTTTAGGCCAGTCAATATGTTCTTTAGGAAACTAATATATTTCTAGAATAACATGTTTTTATTTAATTCAGTGTCTTGTTGATATCTTGGCTTCATATAATGGTTACAATACTAATGCTGGACATGATCATGGACACCACACCAATACTTATTTTTCACCTTTGTTTGCAAATAAATTCTTTAACATTCAGACAATGTGGTTTTCTGGATTTTTTCCCCCCTCATTTTGTCTCTCATGGTTGAGGTCTACCTATGATGTCCATTATAGGCCTCTGTCGTCTTTTTAAGTGGGAGAAATTGCACAATTGGTGACTGACTAAATACTTTTTCCCCACTGTATTCCATTACCTGACTTTTGAAAAAAGGACATCTTCATTTTTTTAGATCTACTAAAGAAAATCAGTTGCAATATTTAAATAAAAATGTTTTATTTCTATCTTTAGATTTATTTTATCTTTAGATTAGTTTCTTATATCAGACAGTTTTCAGCCTCATAACATGAAAAATAGATCTAAAATTAGGCCCAACTGTTTTTTTACTGTGAGAATAGCAATAATTAACCAAGAAGATCCAGGATGGAGCGGCACTGAAAAAGGCCTAAAGGGAGCCACTGGTCTGGTTAAACCTCTGTTGTCACTCAATGGATTTTCAAGAAACAAGAAAACAATGAAAATAAAGCAACATTTTTATCAAAAATATATGCCCACTGTTTTTATATAACAAATGCATTTTACTTTCTTTTGATATTGTTAGAACATAAATACTACTTGTTTTTTGAAACAGTTTCAGAAAGTCAGTAAGTCCCAAAAGTAAGAATGAATCAGATAAAAATAAGAGGAATAACATTTGATAGCTTCTGCATTATTGCACAAACTGTAGAGAACATGTTGGCCAAACTAAGGTGAGGTCACACTGCTGCAGCCGTCTGCACAGTTCAATGTTCCAGAAACGTTTTAGACATAGAGTGCTGCACCAACAGGACAGCATGGCCACGTGTTACTGATAAAACGAAGCACGAAAATCTCTCTCCCAGTTTTTATCTTTTTGCTCTTTTCTCTTGATCTCATCCTTCTTCTGTCCTCTCTGTCCCTTTTCTTCTTTCTCCTGCTGCTGGCTTTTTACAGCACCAGCATCAGCAGCTTTGAAGTGAGTCACTTTAGGTCTTTTTATTGGTCCAAATCCCAGGCCTTTCTGGTCTCTTTTTAACACAGTGGATATGGGCTGCTTAGCACCGTCTGCCTCTGGGCCCAGACCCGTACCCGGTTTCCAGCCGCAGCGAACCATCATCCTGTAGCTGTTGCTGGACGGGGGGAGGCAGTAGTAAGGCGTGGGCTGAGGACGGCGCAGACTAAACTGATGCAGAGTAGAGGAAAGATGTGACGAGTGGCTGCTTCCGTACTCACAGTGGCACACACCGCACCACTGAGGCTGGAGCAAACTGAGAGCAATAAGAAAACATGTTAGAACAGACATGCCAGGAGAGAGAAATATCTGACTTTCTTAGCTCATGTGCATACAATATAGAAATTTGGATGGCTTTTTGGTTTAGATTCTTGTAGTTTGACAAATGTGCAACAGAGCAGGCGGTTTACGAATAGCTGTCAGTAGGACTGTATCTTAAAAAACAGATGCAGCGTTATCACCATGGATAATTTGTTTTAGGATTTTTTAAAATATAGCTGATATCTGACAGTAGACATGCATAAATTAAGTTACATTTTTAGGCTTTAAATATTGCTTCAAAGTATAGTTGATCTCCAAGACACATAGTGGTCATGTTTTTTTTTTTCTACAAACAGCAATCCAAAAAGTGTGCACACATTTGTGTGTTGCAGGTCTGCAGCTGTCCCATATTCTTTGTTCTATTGCAACATGAAGGTTTGAACAGTTCCCTATGACAAGTTCAATACTTGGGATATTGTTTTATAACAGCCCTGCTTTAAACTTCCTTCTTCATGACCTGTCTGAAGTGCATCTAGCTTTTCATTTAGTTCATACAGTTTGACTAATTAATTCACTAATTAAACTGCACTTAAACTGTATGTGTATATTACTGATTCAAAATAAATAGCTACAATTAGAAATATCTTAAATTAGAAAACAATCTCTAGCTTTTCACCGGGAGTCGGTGGGGGCAAATCCAAATATAACCTCACAATTTAAGTTTATATAAAAAGGAAATTCAAATAAAATGAATTGAACTTTGTAGATGTAACATTATAAAGTGAAAGTGGTATGAGTACTATTACAAGCCACTATATCTTAGATATAGTTGCTAAAACAGAGGAGTGTTTTAGCTTCATATGTGATACACCGACTGTAACTTATTTGTGCCAATGGTGCGATTTCTTCAGTCGTAACTACATGTTCTAACCTGCAATGAGACGGTGTCTCTCTCTGTGGACTTTTTCCAAAACTCAATAACTCTTCCAGGACGTCATGGTGGCCGGCTGTGAAGAAAGGGGGCGAGTAAAGATATTCAGAAAAAATATACAAACCAAAATATTATGAACACTGACTGGTTGGCACAGACAAATGAAGGTACCTTCTGATGCCAGATCTTGGGCATCCTTGCCTCTTGTATCAACAACTCCGACCCAGGCTGCACCGTGCATCAGCAGCAGCTTCACTGCAGCTTTCTGTCCTGACCAGCTGGCACACATCACAGCTGTCCACAGATAGGAGTCCTGCGGGACAAAACGCAAACTGATAAATAACATTACATCAAGCTGAAAAGAAACAACGCGTCTGGATGTTGCTACCTGGAAATTAATGTCCACCCCTTTTGAGATCAGCTCATTGAGTCCTGCAATGTCCCCCTGATGAGCGCAGCGCAGCAGCCGGAGCCCCTGCAGCTCCTGGGCTCTCTCTGAGCTCTCAGACTGTCTTCCTTGGTTGTCTTCTCTTTCACGTCTTGCCTCCATTTGGACCACAGACTCGGGTCGAACCTGCTGCACTCGTCCAGCCCTGACTCTCCTCCTAGTTCTTCTATCAGAGCCCCTGTCACGATTGTTTCTGTGGGTTGCTCTCACTGACGGGTCCTTTTGGGTTTTGTCATCTTTAATCAAGTCTTCATAGAACCTCCTGACTTCTTCTCCGCTTATTTTGGAACTTTTGTTGGTGGACGTTTGTTCCGTTCCGAAGCTAAAAGCATCATGGCCGTTGGCAGGAATAAATCCCAAAGCAGCCATTCCACGCATCAAACTTCGATTTTCCCGATTAAAAGTTCACTGCTGCTTCAACAATTACCTTATTTAAGCAAAGCGAGTTGCCTGTTAATAACATAGCAATTTGCAGTCCGTGCTGCAAATTGCAACAACAAATTGAAGGCTAAGCTGAACTCTTAACTAGCTTTAGCCACAAGCACAACGTAAACTAGCCGTGGTAAATCGTTAACTTTAAATTAAGACGATACTGCAAGTGACTAGGTCATATTCCTTCACATTACCAGGAAGTATTAAAAACATACATTAGACAGAAACTGGGCATCATAAGTAAAAAGAACAGGAAATGTTCGTGATCTTTGAAGCTAACGTTGTTTTTTTTCCGGGAGCACTAAACGTTCCGAGAACTAATTTGAGTGCTGCCACCTACCGGTTTGGGTGTTAAACGGTTCTACTGAACTGTGATATTTTCCTAGCTGAAATTCAACTTGAAATAAATGAGAAATCTTGTACTTCCGATCTCAGGCAGTTTGTATTCAATGAAGTAAAAACATAAAACCTATTTTTATTTAACATTGCTGCATTTTAATCATTTGATTACTCTGAGATTTATAAAGGTATGTTTGAACTAAGCACACAAAATGAAGAGAAATAAGACATCTCCTTCAGCTTGTGTCACTAATCATCTTGATCTCTGAGTACAATAGTTTATAAAGCCTACAGTTTTATTTTCTATGTTTACCAGAACATGGCAGAGTTTGATTTGATGTTTTTCCAAAATCTGTTTTTTTCAAGATAAATGGAATGCTGTGCATGTAGCTGGAGACCTTTCCATTAATTTAAGAGATTAAGAATCCACCGGGTTGGGAAACAGGAGTTGGGACAGGACATTGGTTGATTTTTTTTTTTTTTTTACCACTTTTTGAACTTGAAACATTAGATTAAGCCAACTTTTGTTTTCATTTCAGTTTCATAGGATTTTTAGTTATTTCTTAAACTATAAAAAAATATATAGATCTTTTCTTTTGGAAGAACAAGTCAGACGTGTTTGAGAACCAAACCACTTGTTGCCTAACTAGGAAAACATTTTGGTTTTGGAATTTAGGCCACAAACTTTTACTGTATCTTCTAGATCTATAAATGGCACAAAAGGCACAGTAGAAAGTTGGTGTGCAAAAAGAGGCCTTTATAATATACTGTAGGTCTGTGTACGGTGGAATTTGGTTAAAACATGTTTTTCAATACTCAGAGCATCCACAAATTTCCCTCCAGTAGTGATAGTTTAAAATAATATTACTAAAAAATTATCCAGCATCATCAAGCCAAAAATACTAACCCTTTACAAAACATGACCTCAACACAGGATGTTTTTGTGAATTAACAGTTTTATTTTTATGACATCTTAAAACAGTAATAAAATACTTGCTGAAATTGCAACCCCACAAGCAAATTTAAAATATTAAAGGAAACAAAATTAACATAAAATGTTAGAAACAAAATCAACAATGAGAAAAATAAATGCAATTTCCCTCCATTTGATCGTCTGCCCCGTTTCTCCATTTTGTTAAGTTCCTTCCGGATTGTTCAATGTAGTGATTTATTACAGTCACAAAATGACATATGCATATTAAACAAATAATTTTGGCATGGCATATATATGTATATATTCCTGGTGTAGTTGTAGCTCCATCAGAGATGTTTTTAAGTCATGTTTTCCAAGTTAAGTATAAAGTTTCTAATGCCTGAAATAAACATTTTCTCATTACATCTACAGAATCTAGATTAAATATAACCCTCCATAGGCTTGAAATTCTGTACTGAACAGTTTGTCCTTAGGCTTTAATTAGCACAAGATGATGATTATCCTTCAATATTTTAATATTTACTAACAGTTATCTGTTAGGAGTTTTGCATCTTAAATGTTTGAAAAAACATTTTCTTGAACAACCTTTTCATTACAAAATGTTTTTAAAATGGGTTGAGATGAACTCATTCCCTCAGTGACTGGTTTCTTGCGGCAGAAAAGCAGAGCACCTTTCAATTATCGAGCTCTACATCCATCAGTTCTTGTGTGGACACAAACTGTTTATTGAAGACATGCTTCCAATACAATTTGGATTCTTGCACATTCTCAAATATGACAGTGAATCAAACTACAGTCCTAAAAGTATACCTACAAGCATGCAAAACCACTAATGCAATTTTCACAGGAAACATCCTGCAGATTTATTAGATCATAGGATGATATTTACTGATGTGTCTGTTTCTGTCCCCAGTTTGTGTAAAGGTTTGTCCACAGTGAGGGCAGGAAAAGGGTCTCTCTCCTGTGTGCGTTCTCATGTGAACGTTCAGCTTGTCTTTGCTAATAAAGCGTTTGCTGCAGCAGGTGCATGCGTATGGTTTATCCCCGGTGTGGTAGCGCTGGTGCATCTTCAGCTCTGTCAGGCGGCCGTACGTCCTGCCACACTCCGGACACTCATAGCTGGGCCGCTCATCCATGTGCTGCCTGCTGTGGAGACGCAAGCCACTGGAGGAGCTGAAGCTCTTGCTGCACTGCAGGCACTTGAAGGGTTTCTCCCCGGTGTGAATGAAGACGTGCAGCTTGAGACTGGCGGCTGAAGGGAAGCCGTTGCCGCAGATGGAGCACAGGTGGGGCCTCTCGCCGGTATGAATACTTATGTGCCGCTCCAGCTTGTTCTTGTTCAGGAAGGTTTTGCCACAAAAAGGACAGGTCTGCGGCTGCTCTCCCTCATGAGAGATCATGTGCTCAGTCAGTTCCACCAAAGTGGAGTAAGCAAGGTCACAGCGTGTGCATGAA
The DNA here is from genome assembly GCA_902982915.1 of Phalloptychus januarius. NCBI lineage: Eukaryota > Metazoa > Chordata > Actinopteri > Cyprinodontiformes > Poeciliidae > Phalloptychus > Phalloptychus januarius. Next base: position 524,795 of record CADWAE010000061.1, read on the forward strand.
TAAGGCCTCTCTTTCTTAAACTTCCTGTGTTTGAGGCAGTGTTGCTCCAGCTCCTCCTCCTGCTCGAAGGTCTCAATGCAGCAACTGCACTGGTATGGTCTTTCCAGAGTGTGCGTCCGAAGGTGATATTTGAAAGCTGTAAGCTTTAGAAAGACGTCGTTGCAGTGTGGACATTTGGATTCTCGTCTGTCGTGGACCTGTACGTGTCTCTTATAATGAGACAGCTTCATGAAGTGTTTCTGACACAATGAACAGTAATACTGATCATGCTGGTGACCCTCCTCGTGTTTCTTCAGCGCATACTCCACTTTGAACTTCTTCCCACATGTACCACAAGGAAAAGACTTCCGATGAACCTGCATGTGGGTCTCGAGTTCCTCCACACTGCCAAACCTCTCGTTGCATTTGGGACACGTCCCACTGTTTTCCTTCACATGATCTTCCAGGTGTTTGTTGAGGTCTTCAGGGAAGTAAAAGATTTGCTTGCAATCAGGGCATGTGTAAAAGTCAGACTTTGTAGCTTTACGATGAGACATGATGTGTCTCTTCAAATGATACGGGCGGCCGAATTCTTTGCCGCAATCACCACAGATGAGGCTTCGAGGACTGGGCTCCACCGCTTTGTGTAGCTTAAGATGCTTTTCCAGTGCACCCTTCTCTTTGAACTGCTTATTGCATGCCAGGCAAAACAGATCAATGTGAGCATGAGTCCTTTTGTGTATTTTCAGTTCTAGCCAGGTGGTGAAACTCTTCCCGCAGTGAGGGCAGATGTACTGTCCTAGACCATGCTGAATTCTCACATGACGTGTCATGTGGTAGGACTGGCTGAACGTCTTGTTGCAGACAGGGCAACTGAAGGGTTTTTCCTTTGTGTGGGTTCTCATGTGTCTAGCAAGTTTGTTTGGGCCTTTGAAACGTCTCCCAACACAGATGGGACAAGAATTGTCTCTAGTTTTCTTTAGTACAACTTTTTCAGAGTTAGCTTTGGAGTTGACACCTTTAGTCAGGCAATGGCTCTCAGCAGTTTCACAAGCTTCTGCAGAAACATCGGATAATTCTTCAGTTTTCACCTCAACGCATTGAGCTTGTTGTTGACTGCTTTCTCCCTCTGTTTGGGAAGGCAGGTCTTTTTTGTGTGACTTCACATGATTACGAAGATCTTCATTGTTCAAGAAGATTTCATTACAGTCAGGGCAGTAAAGGATCTGTGGCTTGTGCGTCTTCTTGTGTTTAAATAACTCTGCCAGGCTTTCCAGGCTTACCCCACAGGTGGGGCAAATATATGGGCCCGCAGCATGCTGATTCCTCATGTGTCTGGTCATGTGGTAAGACTGACTGAATGTGAGATCGCAGAGGAGACATTTGAATGGTTTCTCACCAGTGTGTGTCCTCATGTGTCTGTTGAGCTTGTCCGCGGTTTTGAAATACTTGTTGATGCAGATGGAACAGCAAAGGTCTTTTCCCTTCGTTGAAGGAGGGAAGAAGTCTTCGTCTTTACTGTCATCATTGTCTTCGGCACAGCAACTTGACTGGTTGCTTTTTTCATCTTCCACCATCTGAGGTGATGAGGTAATGTTAACATTATCATCTAGTTCATCACAAGCCTGCGATCTACCTTCACTACCACTGTAACAAATCATCTCATTGCTGTGAGAGTTCTGATTTTTGATTTCGTCAGATTTTCTTTGGGCTTCAGTCACAAGTAGTTCTGATGTAACCTTTTTCTCCCCACGTCGAGGTCTTCCTCTTTTGAGCTTTTGTTGAGGTTCCGCCACAGGTGCCTTAAATTTAACTTTTCTTCCCCGATCCGAGGTCTTCCTCTTTTGCGCTTAATTTGAACAGGAGTTTCTAAATCCTCTCCAATATCCACACTCACTTCATCAAAATCCAACTGCTGAGAACCACTTGAAGAAGGTTCTACCTCTTTAGCAATAGTCAGAGCCTTGGCCAAGGTGAGACGGTCTTTCCTCATCAGCAGCTTCTCTCTGAGCTGCTGATTGTTTGTTTTCTCAATCAGCTGATCTAGTAGAAGTTTGTTCTTGTTCCTTCCATACTGACAAAGCCTCAGCAGATTTTTTAGGGCTGTAACAAACTCATCTGCAGTCTCTCCAGGCATCTGAACCCTTTGGTGGAACTTAAGGCGGTATGCCTGAGTGGCATTATCAGAGCCAAAATGAGCAGTGAGCTCTGAAATAGCAACCGCATACGTAGCCTGATTCTTGATCAGAGTTGAATAGACGCGCTGTCCCTCTTGGCCCAGGAAACTTCGTAAAAGCACCAGTTTACTGGAGTCCTCCATATCTTTTTCACCAAATGCTTTTTCACTGAATGCTTGAGCGTAGTGTTCAAAAGCTTTTAGCCATTTTGGCCAGGGCATGGTGAGCTCTCCTGGGGCCTGTGAGAAAGGTGGCGGTGGGGGCAGGATTAAGAACAAAGGTTCTGGGCGTGGCTCTGAAGAAACTTCTTCCTTCACATCCGCCAAAGCTAACTCTGCAGTAATGTCACACATCGTGGGTTTAGCATGAAGGAGCTGATTGAAGCTACTATCTAAACTTTAAAGATGCCACCTTCCTTAGTTTGTCTTCAAACTTCTTCTGTTTCGCAGTTCTTAGGCCAGTCTTCTGAACTGGAAAATAAACAAACAATAATGCAATTAGGCTGTGTGTTTTTCTAACGTTATAAAGGTCAGAGTCAATTTTGAACTAACTTTAATATGCTAAAGCTCAACAAAACAGCATACACTTAAACACAAGGGTATGGGTAAACCACATCAGTCCATTGAAGAAACATACAGGACAAATACAGTAACAAACAGGAGTGAATTCTGAAATTCTAAAAAGCTTAATACACGACTTATGTCTATGTTTGAGAGAGAACCAGTGGACCAGCAGAGACGGAGAGTTTTGATGCCAGGACCATTTTTGTTACAAGGCAAACAGTGCTAAACGTCACTCTACCATGCAACACCATGTGCATGGAAAAAGGTCTACCTATATACATAAAAAAGTCTGCATACATATATATCCTATCAAAACACATACAGACAGATAGATGCCATCCATCCATTTTCCTGCACCCTTGTCCCTTACTGGGGTCAGGAGGTGCTGGTGCCTCTCCAGCTATCGTTTCGGGCGAGAGGCGGGGTCACTCTGGACAGGTCGCCAGTCTGTCGCAGGGTAACACAGAGACACACAGGACAAACAACCATGCACACACACACACACACCTAAGGACAATTTAGAGAGACCGGTCATGTTTTTGGACTGTGGAAGGAAGCCGAAGTACCCGGAGAGAACCCACGCAAGTACAGGGAGAACATGCAAACTCCATGCAGGAAGACCGGGGCCGGGAATCGAACCCAGAACCTTCTTGCTGCAAGGCAACAGCTCTACCGACTGCGCCACTGTGCAGCTGACAGATAGATGCAATAAAAGTAAATAACTGGTGCCAGTTTTTAGGTAGGGAGATATTGAAGCAGATAGTTAAATTGTTGACAACATTACAAAAGTTAAACTGTTTTGGTGTTTTGTAGCAAAAGTAAGGAACAGGCATAGAAACAGAAGTAGCGTGCCATGGATAAACACAGATATTTTGACCTTAATGAAATCAATAGATGCAGCCCTTGAAAAGGCCCTGAAATCAAAATTAGTTCAAAACAAAAAATATTTGTTACTTTAAGAAATAAAAAAGTGAAAGCACCGCAAAAGGCAAAAGCTAACTTTTTGTTATTAATATTATTAGAAAGGCCAAGTGCATTTCTAAAATTTTGTGGGAGCAACACAACAAACCAACAGGCACACATTTTAAATTCCCAAATGTTTAAAACTTAAAGTGGTAGGAAAACTGCAATAGGACCCTGGTGAAATAGCAGAGGCCTTGAACAGTTATTTTCTGAATTCAGTATCGTTAATTGCTCATAGTTTCACTCTTGTTCCGCTTGATCCGATACCTATTAATAATGATCTACCCATTTTTCTCCATAAGAGAAAAAAACATTACTGATGCTATGGTACAAATATCCACTTGGCTTCAGCATGCCCGTCTTCAATTAAATGTTTCTAAAACAGTTGGCATGTATTTTACTAAGACCACAAATTACACCTGACCCAGACGCGAAGGGAAGAAATCACATTGGTCAAACTATTTAAATATTTTGGGGTTGTGCTTGATACTAATTTAAAATTAAAATTTCATGTTAAGAGAATAACAAAAAAAGTTAGGTTTAATCTTACATGTTTTAGGTATATGCAAGATACTGTTTGTCTAACTTGGATACAAAATTATTCATAAATGCTATGATTTTGCCTCACTTGACTTACTGTTTAACAAGCTGGGAGCGGGCCAACTCATTTATTCTAAAGCCTAATGGGGTACTTTATAAACAGACATTTAAAATCTTAAATTCAAAAGCCTGTAGGATACCGTCATTGCAATATTTTAATGAAACATCATTTGTTGAGTTGGGGAAATATGACCATATTTGTACATCTCTGTGTGGTCTTTTTTCGTGTGGTCTTCCACCTCCTTCATTTGAAGAGCTTGTCACATCATCGTCTGTAAGGACCATCAGAGCGACTTTGTTGTCCCTCTTAGATCAAGTACATTTGGTCAGAACTCATTTTGAGTGAGAGCTTTTCACGACTGGAACTAAATACCAAACAGTCTTTTTAATCATTTGCTACTAATTTGAAAGAATGGCTCTTGGGTAAACAAATAAGCAGGCACTGATCATGTGATTCTTATTTTTATTTTATTTGTTTTAATGTATTTTATGTTGAACTTTTGTGCTTTATGGCTTTTTATTCTTTTTAATCATGTATCTTGATTGAGTCCTTTTAGATAAAAAAAATGCTTTTAATTTTTTATTATTCTCTTGTTTTGGAAGAAGCTTGTTCAGTTGTCTGTATTGAACTGTAATATGTATTTATGTTGATTGTAGCTTGAGGGAGTACATATGAAAATTGGTGTTTTTGGCTACCTGTGGCATATTGTGTCATGTACATTGTCCCTTTTGAATTAAAAAACAACATCGCATGCTGAAGAGATTATGAGGTCATTTGAACCAGGTATAGCAAATAAAACATGAAGGACAGTTTGCCATGAAGACCAGAGTTTGGAAACACTTGGCTTAAACAAGGACGTATCAAAATGTCTCTTTCTTATTATTGATTTTAATATGACAAGATTCGCTTGGATTAGAAATGATGACAATTGATTAGCGATTAGCAGTTAAGTATTGTGTGGACTAATGTCAATAATGACATTCATTTTAAAACTAACTTCATCTATTGCAATCTTTAAAAGCCACATTTGTTTAAACATGATTCACATGGAGCATAAAACAATGGTCCTTCCAGGTTTAAGTCGGATCATAATTCTTGCGAGTGGATCTGTTCCATGTTTTAAATAGTTGTAAAATGAATGAGGCAAGGACCCTACAGCCTACACCCTACGGGGTGTAGACCCTACATCCTACACCCTACGGGGTGTAGACCCTACACCTACACCCTACGGGGTGTAGACCCTACACCTACAGCCTACGGGGTGTAGACCCTACACCTACAGCCTACGGGGTGTAGACCCTACAGCCTACGGGGTGTAGACCCTACAGCCTACACCCTTTTTCCCCTTTATAAACACCAGAAGGGTTTATAAAGGTTGTCTTCTATCTCCTACAGGACCGACAGCACGTAACAAAGGTGCAAATATATAATGAAAAAATGAGCAGGACAAAACGTTGACGAGACGGAGCACAGGAAAACTCACCAGACCACAAAGAGGGGGTAAAGGGGTCTCACAACTCACGACGTGTTCAGACCTGCACACAAACACTTGCATCGCTTCAGCTCCGAGCGGCTGCAGTTAGTTGGAGTCCGCAGCTCTAAACTGCGCTGCAGATTTAATCAGTCGACAGTAATGCTGCGGTGTTAGGGCGACAAGCGGAGCTGGAAAGCAGCTAAATTAGAGGCGTAAAAACAAGCCCGTTACGATCCCAATACTGCTTCCGGAGGCCAAGCAAGCTCTAAGAACAGCTTCCTCTCACATGTCAGCGCCCGAGAGCGACACCTGGTGTCAGGGAGCCACTGGACAGAAAACTGTCTTTTTATTAACTAAAAGAGGTCAATAAAAAACCTTCAGATAAATTCAGATTTTGTGACAATGGCGTCAGTGAATTATTATGATATAGAACATGTAAGAAAATATAAAAATAAATAAATAAATAATAATAATAATAATAATACACTATTCAATATTCCTTTTAAAATAAAAAAATAAACTGAAATACTTGATTTTTTTTGTCTTTCTGTATGCAAAATTGACTAGAAATATAAATATAGTAAGCTAAATACAAAGGGACTCTTTTCAAATTGTCCTCTTTTTTTTTACCACAAAGGTATTTCCCTAACAAAAAATAAAAAAACCCATCTAAAAACAAACATGAGTCTTTTTTTTAAAATAATATTTTTACATGATTTCAAAAGGTCTCCCAGATTGTTAAAGACAGTGATGTCTCGGGATGAAGAATATTCTAATGAAGGTGTATAATATTACACCAGAATAAATTCCCAGGAAAAAAAGTCTATCTTTTCTTCTGATTTGCAGTTTTTGGCATTTAAATATGAAGAGAAAAAAAAAAAACATTTCTACTAATCTGTTTCTAAACACAAAAATTTAATTGAAAGACTTTTATCTTAAAATATCTAAAATACTGTTTTTGTTTACTGGTTTTTGATGTAAAAATCTGATCACCAAAACATGCGCCAAAGCAGTTCCAAGGTTTTACAGTTTTTCAAAAGTTAACCTTTGATTTGAACAATGCAGGCTGTACCTGGAATGATGATGGAGTTAAGTAAACAAAGTCAGAGGCCCAAATGTATCTTGCCATCACACATTTTGTAAATGATTGTAAGTGAGGTTAAAAATAATCCCTAAAACTCACTGCTAGTGAACTGTAGCAAATTCCATGCTTAAGCCAAAGAATTGAAGCATTCCATGCTTAATGGAATGCTTCAATTCCATTAAGCATGGAATTGAATTGAAGTGAAATGTAACGTAAAATGTGGTTTAAAAAGTTTTTAATGTGTTCAAGCTGCAAGACCAAAAATGAGTGATTAAGACCCATAAAGATCAAACTAAAATTTAAATGCTTAAATATGAGCTTGGTTCAGTGGCACAGATATAATCTCTGGTACACCTTTACAAAAATTAAGGAAATTAAGGCAATAAATAAAAACAAGTTGTAATGAGTAACTCCACTTGATAAAATATTGATTTTGTTGTAGTGGCTCTCAATACAAGTTATGTGTTATTTAAATTATAACTTGTAAAGTTGCTTTATGCTTAAATCTTTTTTTGTTTTTTCCATGTCCTGCATGGCTGAGAATCTGTAAGTAGAGTAGAAATAATGAAAATCGAGGAAGTAAAACTTAAACTTAGTGTTCAAAACACCAGGTTTTGTATAGAAAAATATTCAGATTTGCGTGTGTGTGGTGTTAGAGGCTCTGTGTTGAAGATGGTAAGAAATAAAAGCATACATTTCTGTTTTTCTCTCTCTTGGCTCCCACTCACTGAGCTGTCTGCTTGTAGTGCTTAGTCCCTCCAGTTTCAAACTCTTCTCATTAACATAAGAGTTAAAGAGATAAATATAATTTAGATATTTGCTAAACAAAAAAGTTTAAGTCTATCAAAGCAATGCAGCCAGTTTGCTATTTTTGATTTCCAAGGCATAAAGAGGCCGTTTATCATGATTCAGCCAAAGTAATGAAATAAACTGCAGTCTGTTTTTTATTTTTAATGTTTTTCTTCCTATTGTGCACTCAAAGTAAATAAAAGGTGTTTCATGTGTTTTGTGCTTCAGAGCCACAGGTAGCTCCTCTCTCCAGCAGCTGCTGTTGCTCCTCCTACACTTTGGACTGAATCATTGTTCTAACAATGGCAGAAGTGGACCTAAAAATTCATTCTTTTTTTTTTGATGAATGGTGGATTTACATCATTCCTTGTTTCTCTCGCCTTTTCATATCGATATTGTTTAAATACAAAGGTTTCTTTCATTATTATTATAATTTTTTTGGAGGAGGGCGGGGGGCAAAATTAATGACAAAAATCAGATTGTCATTCTGGGCAATTCCGGACCCCCCGGACGACCTCAAGATTTCCACCCATGGCTTAAGTACCTACATATCTTTGCAAAAGCTGTCACTAACTGTTGAGGACACTTTATTAAAAAATACAGAATTCCTGAACTGAATCCAAATTGAATAAAAAATAGTTACGAAATAATACAAAGCAGGAAAATAAGTAAAAGGAAATTCCATTTAAAAATGGAAAAAGCTTTTACCAATTTTAACAAGTCAGATTGTGTGATTTCTCTCAGAATAATGTGGCCTTTGTTTGCACTTATGCTCAGGGGTTTAATAAGTGTCAATAGGTCGTCATGCTAATCAGTCATTAAAATGTCAGGTGCTTTCCTGTCTATGTTTAGGGGCAAAGTTGCGGAAATTAATTTGTGAGGGACTGACTCAGCCTGAGCAGATTAGATCCTTGTTACCCTCTTCATGTTTGATCAGTGGACAAGCTTCTCCTGTTCAAAACAGCCTCACCAAGTCAGTCCAGCTCAGACACAGCAGAAAACCATATCATCGTAAAAATAATAAAACTGATTATTGTTACCATAATCAGTTTTGTTGGATTATTACCTGCCTCTCTGTTGTACAACTGTCATTTTGAAGGAAAAGTGCAGGTATATTTAAGTATTATGCATTGCTCTCGAATATGTCTAAAGAGACCGCAAACGTTTGAAAAATGTAAGATTTGGCTTCAGTTGCACAAAAGAATGTCATTTACAGATACAATCTGAAGATTACATCTGCTCATTGGCATCAGAACCATGCTGCCATGAGTTGAAGGATTCTGTTTTCATCTTGTGGTTTTGTTCAGTTCCACCCACAGTCTAATTTGCTCTTTGGTAATAGTGTGTGCATTATTTCTCTGTGTTGCATTCCTTGGTACTTAGATGTTTAGTCATATTCAGTTTAGTTATGGTCTATACTGATCCCTGTGTCTCTTCACCTCCATCCCTCAGCTCTTCCATATTTATTTACTCAGAGACATTGCAGCAGAGCCATCTTAAATCCCAGTAGACTCTGAGATTTGGGTGTTCATGCCATAGGTTTACTGTTAGATTTGAGAAATCTCTCCCGTTATCTGGGGATGGACATCAGCAGGATTCTGGTAAACAACTCTGCTGCTCAGCCTCTTCCTACAAACGCACTGCATGCTGTGTTTTCACACCGTTAGCTCACATTGCTTTCACTTCCAGAATATATTGAAGATGAAAAAAAGTAAAAGTGACCAGAAGATGAAAAAAAGTAAAAGTGACCAGCAGAACCTTTAGAGTGATGATGGTGGTTCCTCTGCTTAGGGGAATAATTTGTTGAGAGCTGAAAAAAAGGAAAAAAAACAACAAAAGCATTTTTTTTCTTTCTTGGTTGGAAGGATTTAAAATCCTTCAGGCTAAACTCATCTCTTACCAGATGTAGAAGACACAAGTGTTGAGAGCTCCTTAAAGTTCAAGAAGACTACACTTAATTTAAATGCAAAGAGAAAAAAGTTCTTAATGTCAGAGGTTTCAATAATTAAATTCCACCTTTTGGTCACTCAGGAATAGCTAATCAATGCCAGTAAATCTGGAAGCTTCATTTCATTTAGGTGCTGTGAAAGTAATGAATGCTATTTAGTACTTCAATTTTAAATTTAGATGCATGTTTGTTATTGTGTAATTAAAGTAGTGATTGCATTATTAGCTCAGATTAAAAAGTGAACAGCAGCATGGTGAAAGATGCACCTTTTTTCACTGTGATTAGCTTTTACCTCATTGTTTAAAAATTCAGTTACCTGCTCTATGTTTCTTTCTGATGTACCTTTCCTCTTTTGCTCCTTTAACTTTTCAGAACAACACACTTTTACTTTGACATCTTGGGCCACACCTGCAATTCTGTCTGCGTAATAATGTGCACTTCCTTATTACACACTCACTAACACGCTGTTATACAATGACCATTTATTCACACTGCATGGGGCTGAAAATAAGCATGTCAGGGTGAGAAACACTGCTGATTGGCCAGAGAACCTTTAAATCAATCAGAAGCAAAAACCTACAGATGAATTTTGTTTACATGTGGAGAAACAGATCAGAGAGCATCAGTCACCTAATACCTGAAAGTTAAACCAAGGTTCAGCCTGTGGGAGCTCTACCTTTCAAATCTGGTCAATCCTCCTCTGAAGCATCTGTAAACTTGCTTCCTTCTCTGTCCATTTTTTTAAAAATGTGAAATCGGACCTGTTTTCCCTCCTTCAGCCAATACACTTCTTGCTGCGTTCTTTTGCTGCTTGAATCCAATTAAATAAACATCAGAACTACATAAAACACAAGTAAAAAGGGCTTAAATGTACAAAATCCATCTTAAAAACACAAACACACACACTATGGCACACGTTGCTGTGCAGTGAACTTCACAGACATTAGAGTGGGCTTACTGAGCACAGAGCTGTTTCACATGTTAGCTTTGAGGCACGCGTTAGCGTGTTGCACTCAAGACCTGGACAAACAAAATGACATCTTGGCAAAATGAAGATGAAACGTTCAGCTCAGTGCAAGCATTATGGCTTAGGAAGCAGTGGTAAAAGGAGAACAGTAAAAAAAAACAACAACAAAAAACACATTTTTCACATACCTTGTAAAAGTATTAATATGTCTTTAACTTCTTTTTAACATTTGTGACATTAAAACCACAAACTCCAGAGGTAGGAGGTTAGGGGTTGGACAAACATGAAGTAGTACAAAAAAGGGTAGATGATTTAAAAAATTTGAACAAAAAGAATTTATTTATGGTGTGCTCTTAACCCTCTTAACTCTGATACACATAAATAATATCCAGTGTCAAATACTTAGTAAATGTCGTCCACCTGGGAGTCATTTCTTGTCAGTATAAATGCACGAAGACCATAGAACCCAGCAGACAGGTCATAGAGAAGCTGTGGAGGAGTTTAAAGCAGGGTTGGGTTATAAAACAATCCTAAATTCAGAAAAACTCACAAAGCTCAACTAAAAACCAACCAACTAAAAACAGAACTGGCTTAGAGGCCAAAGCAAACCTGTGGACAATGTTACTCTAGTCAGATGATCCCAAAATGTATATGTAATGTAAATTGTAAATGTAATGTTCGTATAAACCCAATTCCACTGATGTTAAGATGTTATTGTGTAAAACAATGTCTCAACTTCATTGGACCGTCTTGCAGACATAAAATCCAAATAAGTGAATATTTTGAAAAAAAAAGAAAAGTTTATCTGTTTGAACATTATCATGTCTTTGTAGTGAATTCCACTGAATGTCATTGGAGTTGAGGTTATAAGATAACTAAAACTGCACATCAGCCTGACTGCACCAGCAGGATGGTGGCAGCATTATTCTTTGGGGATGCTTCTCCAGCAGAACAGGATAGCAAAAAAAAAAAGGTTAGGGTTACCCTTCCAACCGCACCTCCCAAAGCAAACATCCAGAGCTACAACACATGGTCTAGATCATGTCTTATCATGTATGGCTCAGTCAAAGTCCAGATGTAAATTTAATCCAAGACTTGAAAAAGATGTTCACAGCTGCTCTCCATCCTGTCTGAGCAGCAGCTGTTTTGCAAATAAAAATAGACAAACCTTTAATCTATAGATTTGAAAGTTTTGCAGCTGTAGCTGCAGCAAAAGTTCTGACGCAAGGAGACTGAGTACAAACGTGTAGCACAATTTCATTTTCTAGGGGATGTTTTCAAACTGTCTGTTTTCTTTCAACTTCTCAATTATGCACCACTTTGTAATAGTCTATCACATAAAATCCTAATAATACAAGCTGAATTTTGAGGTTGCAATGTGACAAAATGTGAACATATTTCAAAGTACTGTATTCCAATTCAAACATCACTCTCCCAAACTGATCAACACTCTGACATTGCAGGTAAGTGCTGAAAAACATCTGCTCACGTACACTCTCTGTCCATTTCAGATTCAAAAAGCTGTTATTATCAAACATTTTTCTCCTTTCTTCTCTTGTCTGCTCTGATATCTGAAAGCTGGCAGCGCTGCGTTTGTGTGCATGTACCAGTCTGTGAAAAAAAAATCTGCTCACTTGTGTGCAGTTTTTTTCCCACACAGCCTTTAAGTTCCCGTCTCTCAGCTGGAGATGCTGAAATAGCGCATCAGAGAGTGCATTAAGTGGGGACTTGTGCACTTAAGTGTAGGTACAGAAAACGGACGAGAAGTTTTGTGCAGAAGTTCCAGCTTCCTCCACCTCCAGGGGGGGTCTTAGCAAGACATAAAAGGGCTCAACACTTAAATACAGTTGTTAAGACTCTCTGTGGAGAGTCTCTGGAGTGGACAGGAGTACCTGGTGGAATAAGCTGGAGGGAATTTGTGGAAAATGAGGATGGTAACGGTGCGTTTAAGTACACTAAGAAAAAGAGCACACACTGAACACAGGGTCGTCATGAGCAGAGACGAAGGCGAGTAAGGAGTGCGAGTTTAGTTCTTTGGGGTGTGACGACTCCTTTGTTCCCAGTTCCTTCAGCACAAACACATGGCAGTTCCCCCTTTCTTCCATACAAGTGTGTGTGTTTGTGCATCTTTGTGCAAACGCTGTCTCTGGAGTCAAACGAAGGAAGAAAACCCTGTCACAGGAGTGCGTGCCCCCGGCGGGTTGGTGCTGGGGTTGATGTGTGTGTGCGCGGGCTGCCCTGTGGGTGTGTAAGCTCCCCCTGTGCTGTGCTGCGTCACCACCGTCTGATAGTAGGGCTCCGCGTCAGCAGTGGCACACTCCTCGTAGGCAAAAGGACTCCCTGTCCCTTTGAGACCTTTGGGCTGCCGCTTCCAGGAGTTGTAGTATGTGGGATCGCTCATGTAGTGGTTGACAAAGGAGTGCTTTGGCTGTTCATCCTCATAGTCACTGTCTGTCAGCTGCACACAAACAACAGGAGGCTTTTCAGCTTACCAGTTATTACAGGAACAAGAGAAAGACAGGAAAACTAAACAGAAAAAATACTATTCTGTTATATTTTCTTGTTATTTTAAAGCATATTTGAATTTCTATAAAACCAGGCTTCCAAATAAGTTGAGTGGATCATTGGCTCAAGGAAGGAGTGAAGAATAAACTTCCTCTCAACACATCTGAGCTGCTGCCCACTGGAGGGCGCTAGAGGCTAATTAAAACAAATGCAAACTGACTCAGAAAACTTTTGTCCAAATAAAGAATGCAAGTTGCTGTTAAAATCTAAAGAAGAAGAAACTTTTGTCCCCTCAAAGTCATAAACAATCATCTCAGTCTGTCTCCTCAAACAGACTGAATCCAATCATACATTGTAACTGATCCTAATCACCAACCAATGCACTCAACCTCAGCCTATAATTCAAACTGGTAAAGTAAATCTTTACATCCACAGCTCAGGTGAATTATCGTTTATAGAATGACTGTTCATTCTGAAATTCTGGCCTTCATGCAGGATGGATAGAATAAAGTCAGCATTGAAAGAAAGAGCAGAAGTCATGTTTGAGGTTTGGTACAACTGGTCAACTTACCAGAAGCAGTAATTAGAAACAAATTACTGATTACTTCCCCCAGAAAAAAATCCAGTTACTTTACTGATTACTTATTTTAAAAGTAACTATTTACTTTAATTACTTTATTTAGTTACTTGTTTTGTTTGGCTTGTAACTTCATGTACATTTCATCCCCAAAAATGTAATGACATGCAAGTCATCATCATTACATTTGGATGGAAACATGTAAAGTCATCAGCCAAGAAGTCAAAAATCAGTTCAAATAAAAAAAAAATGGCTCTTGTGTCTTTCTATTCTGTGAATGTAAACTTCTTGTTTCAACTGGACATCTCAAGCCAAAAAAAGCCATAAGTTCATGGCATGTCAAAGTTCCAGACATGTGACTATTTTTGCAAGACACATATTTACTAAACTGTGACCTGTGTAATGTGATACATATCTGCAAAAGATGCAGCATAATCAGCACAAATACACTATTTTCATTATGCTGTATTTTTCAAATATAGCAATGTTTAGATTTTTTATATTATTCTTTGTAGTCCTTTTGTTATATCTGGAATTTCAGATCAAATATATGATCAGAGAATATTCTATTCTATAAAACCAAAGTCACATCACAGTGATGTAATACCACAACAAATATCTGAAAAATCGTTCTTCCAGCATCTATATCCACTGAGATTAACCTGGCTTTTTTCAGCTTCCTCTGTTGGACTAAAAGCTTTGTACGAGTCAGAGCTTGTTAGCAGAGCTTCATGTTGATTTGCCGTCTAACCCTGTGAGGACTACAATAAGTCAGATCAGTCATGAATCTATGTTTCTCTTTTTAGTTTTTTTTGACAGCAGACATGTTAGACAAACTAAAGACTGAAAATACTTGTCACTTTTTTTGACTGTACACCTCAGGCAATTTCAGACAGATTCTCTTCTTCCAAATGCAACATGCTTCTGAATTGTAAGGATCAAATTGATCACAGTTGTTTGGTGACATGTTACAGTAGTTCCAGAATTCTCAGTGATTTTTTTTTATTTTGAAAGTATGAAGACAAATGTTCCAAGTGCATTCATGGCAAATATGAATGTAAACCACACACAAAAAAAAAAACAAGAAAAGGAAGGAAGAATGAAAAGAAAGCAGAAAAATAAATGGACAAATGGTTTGACTTATTCAGGGTAAATGGATGAATAGATAAATGAATGAACAAATTTATGGCACAAAATTTGGAATAAAGTCTGAAAAAACAAATATTTTGCCAAACTGAAAAAAATAATTCCCCTGCTTTTCCAGACTTGTTAAAATATTTTATATCAAATTCTGTTTTCAGCTCTGTGAACTCAGTCCAGAACCGAAACTGATTGAGGATTAATCTTTCTCACTCTACAGCTTTTAGTTTGCTCCTTTCTTAACAACAGTAGAAACATAAACCCTGAGGAATTAACCCACACAATCTGTGGATAACAAAATGCCATATCAGTTAAAAACTAGTGATCACACATGGAGCCGGAATCCAGCACTGACCAACTGATCTTCATAAGTCAGACACACTGGTGTAAAATTGTGGCACATATTGAGACAAAGTTACACCAAACAGAAACAGAAAAAACTTAAACTGAGGCAAACATTGGAAATCCACATCCATAAAGAGAGATTAGAAAACACAGATACCTCTGATTCAGAGACCTCGGTGGGTTTCTCTGTGAGTGTGGTGCTTTCAGTGAGCACGGCTCCATTATAGTTGTTACAGATATCTTCATCAGAATAGTGGAGACCACCTGGACTGGGCCTGGGTGGAGATCTGGACACACATTTGGATGATGAAACTGTTATTTTTCTGCCAATGAGGATTAGCACTGTGTAATCCTCTGAGAGAGCTAACCTTGTCCCATTCTTTTTGAGGAAGGAGTTCTTGGTGTTGAGCGTTCTGCTGTTTAGCTCTAGAGAAGTAAAACCACCGTTGTCGAGGGTTACCGACTCCTCCCTTGGAGTAATGTGCTTTCCTGCGGGAATAGAAAAAAAGAGAAGGACATTTGAAGAAGCTGGTCTAGTAGATTACTGTTTCTATACATCTTGTTTTTTTTAATTCAACCTCCACTACTCAGCTATTTGTTTTTGTTTTTACATATGTGTTGAAGCTGTCACCATATCCTGTATGGTATGAGACAGAAAATCAGTGAGAAAAAAATTGAGCTCCTTTGCCTCCTTCTGGTGCTCCCAGTGCTAACCAGAAACAACCAATCAGAGACAGGAGGCGGGTCTTAACGCAGTCAATCACAATCGCATGTAGTGCTGCTCATCCCCCTTGCTCTTTGCTTTGCTGCAGCTAGCAGGGAATGTCATGAATGCAGGAGAGTCTGCCATTAGCAGCACTGACTGACAGAACTAGTGCCTTCCTGCAGCAACAGAAGCTCAGGGAGGAGCAGGAGGAGATCAATCTTTTCACACATTATCTGCGAGGAGACTCATTCTCACAAAAAAAAAAACTGAATTCTAAATAAAAAGTTGAATAAATCCCCCAGTCATGATTTCTTATCACATAAAGTAATCATCTGTTTGACAAATTGTATTCAAAATTATAAGAACTAAACAGCCAACTGTATTTGGTTTAACATCTAAGCTAAATATTTCTCAATCAGTCTATTAGATTAAATTAAACCTGGATCCTTTTAAGGAAGGATGATTAGGGAGAAAACTTTTCTTCTTTCTGTTAAGCAATTAGAACAATTATGATAATTTACTCTCCTCTGCTATTGTGTTGGAAAGTCAATTAATCAATCTAAAATGTCAACATAAAAAATAATTCACAAGTGTCACCCTAACAATGCTAAGAAGATTCAAGTTAAGTCATTTTGTGCATCTATTAGTTTTATTATCACGCTATTTATGTTAATTAAATGTTAATCAGTCATCCATGCCTTTCTATTTCTTTGGGCTATAAATGTGGTGCAGCAAAGAGCCAAATTGTTTTTGTCATTCTTTAAAATGAAAAAGGCAAGAGAACAAGGCATTCTAGAAAAGGGAAATGTGTGTTGATTTTCTGAAGTGGCTGAGTTTACCATTAAATGTAGCAATTATAGTAAATATATTAACATAGCACAGCAATTAAATATGTTAAAATAACAAGAGCTGTGGCAAATAAGACTAGAGAAGGAGCAAAAATCAACTTTCCACTGTTTCAAAGAGGATAAAGAAAATATCCAAAGCTCAGAAACACAGCAAGCGGAGTTAGGTTCAACTAATCTTAATCATTTATTTTGCTTTGGTTCAATTCAAAATATCTTATTAATCTTAAAGGAAAATTAAGTAAAAAATAAAAGTGCAAAGTGATATAGCTAGTGCCACAACTACAAAAAAGCTGAGTAGATTTCTGTACTAAAATAAAACCATTTGAGAACAATAAATTAAAGTCAGGAACACAAAAATCCAGTCAGACACTTGGGAGTGGTCTCTGTCCTGATTCATCAGAGGTTACACCTCTCAGCTCAACAAGCGGCTGGAGGCAGTTTTACAAACAAACATGTGGATAGGTGCCCCAAAAGTGTCTCAGCTTTTCAGTGTCATAAAAATTGTGACACTGAAAAGTCACAATTCACACAAGTCACAAGTCACAATGAACCTCTATGTTTAGGTAAAGCCAAAAACATTTTTTCTGAAGAATAAAAATAAATAGACAAACATCAGCTGCACAATTGAGGCACCTGAGAGACTGGAGGGTTGAATAAGAGAAGCACAGACCTGTACCACAGGGCTTGTACTTGGTGCTGTGTCCATGCAAAAGCAGAGTAAAGACCAGGACCAGGATGAGGATGAGGCCCACCAGAGCCATCACCAGCAGGAACCACCACTCTTCGTAAAAAGGACGCTCCGACAGCGCTGCACGCAGAGAGGTGGATTAGGACATTAAACATGTCTGATTTATTCTTGATTCTTTTGAATATATAGTGCTACAAAAGTGTGCTTAACCTGTTACAGATTTCTTCTTCTTGTGCTTATTTTGCCTACTTAAAGTTTCAGATTAAACAATTTTTAATGTCAAAGATAACCTGTCAAACTGAAAAAAGTTTTCAAATGATATGATTTTCCAAATTAAGGAAAAAAATGTATCCAAACCTACATTTGGTTTGGATACATTTTTTTCTTTAAATGACATTTGTGACTGTACACAAAATAGACCATAAAATATTGCAGTAAGCATATTGCGAGGGAGCGCAAAAGAAACAAAATTCCCCATATCCCTCAGAGCGCTCCATAAGAACCAACTTGGCCATCTGTAAAACAGAAAATAAATGAAAAGCTGTACCCCTGGGGTAAAACACAGATGGAACATTTCCCAGCCACACATGACTATCAAGAAATTATTTAAGTACCAGTCTCCACAATATATGATGATTTCAAAAACATTTCAGATAATTCCTCAATTCTGTCAATTTATATTTTCAGAAACTGTACAAACATCATAGCAGAAGATGCTTTGCAATTTGTAAAAAAAATTTATAAAAATCACATTGATGTATTTTTTTGGTCAAAATTATTCAAACATCATTGTGGCAATACACTTACATTAAATATCCAAGTGACTCCAAACCACTTTTAATAGCAATGGATACCAACATCAGGGCTTCTGCAGCTCTAGCATAAAAAAGTATTTTATATTTACTCTAAATGTCCTTTTCTGACATTAAAATTTGCCTACTGGTCTGAAACACATCAGTGAGACAAAAAAGAAAAAAAAAGAAAATGTCAGGGGGAACATTTTTTAAAAGGGTAGTATTGTTTATTTTCCATGTCATGGCACAATCAAGGAACTATGCTGCCTCACTTGTTATAAAAATGCTATTTATATCATAACATTTTAAACTCAGGAACTCATTATGACATGGCTCCTCTATTAACCCTGTAACAACATTTTTTACCAAATGAAATCAAACTTTGCAGATGCACAGTTCCATCAGGTGTTTACTAACTGCTGCTATTCCATTCAGCCATTACACAGTTGAATTTTTGCCACAGGAGATTTCTCAAACATGGACGAAAGAAGGAAACACTCCCGGTATATTTTTAATGAAGGAATAACATTATAACCTGATGTAAAGCTCAAAAAAGTAATTGATTTTACATAACATTACCCCTTTAACAGCACAGTAATGTTTTTAAATTTTATACTCATTCAGCATATTATGCATTTAGAATGCAAAAAGTAAAATGTCGCAGCAAATCCTTTGAAAATAAAGACTGTTCTTCTGATCTGTTTATTTTACAATGAGAAATGAACAGATTTCTAATTTTTTTAAACTAGATAACTAAAAATTAGTTTATCTTTAAACTACACTAAAGTTTAAAGATAACTGATAAGTATCTGAGTTTAGATTTCGGTTTGACCTGTTACACAGGCTGTAGTTGAAGCAGTTCTGCTGTTTAGGTGGCAGCAAAAGCCCAACCACCTCAGTATCTTCCTGCTCTATGTTGCATCCATCAGGCTGCATCTACTGTCTAAACTTCTCCAGCATTATCTCCAGTGGTTTGCACATCTGTGTGTGTTTACCAGCAAAAGCCACGGAGGGTGCACTTGGCTGTCCGTAACCATAGCGATTCACAGCAATGACTCTGAACTCATAGCTGACCCCCGACCTCAGACGCTCCACTGGCACAGAGACAGACCTGCTGGCTGGAGGGAGGAGTCGGATGAAGGAATCCCAGACTCCCTCATCTACAGGAATACAAGTTTCATTAACACAAGTGAAATAATAGAATTGTTAGCTGTGAGTAAGAATGACACATTTTAGGTGGCAACAATATTGTGGTGGAGGCAGTAATTGCTGTTACGACTTTTAATAAAGAGGCTTATTCATTGTTAGCAGAAGAAAAATTAAATCAAAGACTACAATTGCTCTCCCACAGAGTGCTGAAGCTCTCTCCTTCCTGTATTACACACACATACCCCCACCCTACACACAGGTCTTTAATTGTGCCTGACTTGATTTGCACACTGGGATCTGCAGAGACCGGCACTCAGAACCGTTTTAGTGTGAGTAAGTGAAAGAATCAGTGCAATGCGTAACAGAGCTCACCTGAGGGACGGGCCTCCACAACGTAACCAGTAACAGGAGCTGCACCCACGTCTCCCTCTGACCAGTGGATGGTGAGGGCAGATGACGTCTTGGTGATGGACATTTCCACCGGCGGCCCAGGGGACCCTTCAGTATCAGAGGAACACATTTACAGGCACGGTACTGATTTGTGTTGTTTTCTTGGGAATTTATCTATAGAAATGAGTTGAATCCTTTCTATAATTTATTAGCAATGCACGATACATTGGCACTAACATCAGTATCAACTGATATTACGGTAGTAATTTATTAACATATCAGTATTTGGTCCGATAAATAAAACTGGCCAGAAAACAATAAGTATTCATTTCCACTTTGTTTGCATTTGTGTCAAGAGGAGAAGGGTCAGAGGTCATGTTTGGTTCTATACAATTCAATACATTCTCCAGGGTGTCCTTAGATAGAAACCTTTTAATATGTTGAGTGATTAATTGAGCATACATCACTGTTTGATGAGTAGGATCAACGTGTGATTGAATTGAACTATTTTTTTGTAAAATGCCTTGAGATGACATTTGTTGTAAATTGGCACGATATAAATATGGTGAATTTTTAATTCTACTGGCCAAAACGTTGTTGGAAATTTGTAAGGTATGTTGAAAACAAGGGACCAGTTTAAATGTTTCAATGAACCACCATTTCTACCAAGAAGAATGGTCAAATATCCAAAAATACTTCATTTCTGGTGTGAGGTAATGTTAACTTTTGACTGAGTCCTGGTTTGACTCTGAAGGAGAATCCAAGGAGGAAGTTAAAGTTTAGGGTGATGGCCAGGAGGTCTTCAACTGTTCAGGTTCATTAAACCAGAGGAAGAGAGTTGTGACAGATGAAATGACTAATTCTCCATTGATTATTTAGAAGGGTATAAAAAAATTTCAAAAATAAAAAATGAGAGCAGAGATATAATAACAGTCCCATTATCCTCTGTTAGACAAGCTTCTTACTTAAGTAAAAATAATTTTAAAATACAATCTGGTGGGGGTATGAATAATTTTGGGCTGAACTGTATAACTTGGAACCCGTATTTAAAGGTTACTTGAATGTAAACTTCATACCTGTATTTTGATAAAAAGAAATATTTTTGCAGGTCAAGTCAAATCCTATCATTTTTTTAGTTTCAGCTGGTGACATCTAAATCTTTGCTAAACAAAACATCAAAATATAATTTGAATGTTTGTTAGTCTAAATAAAATGATTTGAGCTGAAGCAAAGTCTAAAGTGACAACATTTCTGTCAGTTCTGCCTACCTTTCACAGGCTGAGCTGTGATGTTTGCTTCCACTGCTGATCCGTAGCTGACTGTGAGAGCTTGAACCCCAAACATATACGTTGCTCCTTTGATCAGGTCTCGAACTTTCAGCCATC
Source organism: Phalloptychus januarius (assembly GCA_902982915.1). NCBI lineage: Eukaryota > Metazoa > Chordata > Actinopteri > Cyprinodontiformes > Poeciliidae > Phalloptychus > Phalloptychus januarius. The sequence goes on from CADWAE010000061.1 coordinate 545,867, forward strand.
GCTGCCAGCTCCCTTTCACATCAACTGTCACCACTTTACTCACTCCTGCAGATTTTTGAAGAGAAAGCATTTTGTAACAGCAGACATGTCCTATAGTGAATGAGTGTCTGTGTTTGTGCATACCTTGTACAGGAGCGGTGGGCTGATAGATGACCCGGTAGCCTTCCACTTGTCCATTGGGAGTGAGTGGAGCTCCCCAGGACACGTTGACGCTCCCCCCCGTCACTTCAGAGAAGGTCAGGTAGCTCGGTTGGCTGGGCGCTGCGGAACAAACAGACCGGGGAGATCAGAAGACGCGCTGCCTGATGGTTCAGTTTTCAGGGAACTGAGTTGTAACGAATTTCCTACCAGACTGCAGGGTCCGGGCCCCTCGGGGGTCACTGGGAGGTCCATCCCCGGCAGTGTTAAAGGCGGTCAGTGTGACCATATATGGTGTGTAGCTGGTCAGGTTTGTGAGGTGAACACGGGTATCTGGGACAAAAATCACCTTCATCTTCTCGGTCTGGTTCTGGTTGTCTCTTTCCCAGTAATGAATCTGGAGCACAGACAGATTCATACAGCTGCCATTCCAGAAAAACCTTGTATTCAGCCTCATTCAATCTGAAAACCCTAAATATAACGCAGTGCAAGAAACTGCTTTAAAATTCACCTTAATGGTAAATCTACATTTAGGTGAGAAATCCAACTGTACAGTGAAGGTTACTTAGAGAACCTGAGTAAATGAACAGCATGAAGAAACATAGCAGGTCAGAGAGAGTTTTAAGAAAATGTCCAAAGCAAACTTGAAGAGCATGGAACAACTAACTATACAGTAAGTGAGGAAACATTTAAATTTGTTATTGTGTTTACACAGCCCTGGTGGATCTCAGAGACCCTTCACCTTCTCCCTGTGGTATAAAATTCACATGGTGACAAAACAAAGCCAGGAGTATGGCTAAACAGGAGTGGATCTAGAATAAGGTGCAGACCATAGACATAATAACAACTGTTGTATGTTTTTAGGATAATATTTGTTGAAAATTATGCTAAAAAGCACATGCTTTCCGCTTTATTGACAAGAAAAATAGATCTAAATATATTTCTGGTAGTTTTAGGGTCACTGAAGACTTTCTTTGACTCATGTCACTTTTCTGAAGCCTATCTTTATGTGTTGAGTCAATTTTGTCTTTGAGCACTTGAACACCTTTTTTTTTTTTAACTCAGCAAATGAATTATTGTCTGATCTGCAGTCAGAAGGTGACACCGTGGTGTGCATAGAGACTGAGTCTTCTGCTACAGAGAATGGCTCAAAAAGCTGAATACAAAGAATAGAGATCCAAGAAACCACAAAAACAAACACGCACATTTAATCATAATGACATGCTGAGAAGCACAGTGTGAAAATTAATACAAGATGTATTTGGTGTCTGAGAATGCTTGAATACATCCCAGAGTGTTCACTAAGTTGTACATAAGGTCTGATGCTTTGCTAATATGCCAATAACTTATCAAATAGCAACATAGGGGGGTTGCTGTGGTGACGCAGGGGCGTACTGAGGTCTTATTCCTCGTGGCGGTGGTCGCAGGCTCCATTCCCGACCTGGCAACATTTGTCGCATGTCTTCCCCATTCTCTCATTACCCACTTTCCTGTCCGACTTCTTTCAAATAAAGGCCACTAGAGCCAACAAAGCCATTTTTTTAATTTGTCACAAAAACTAACATTGAACTATAGTTTTGGGTGAATGCACTATTTAGCATTTTCACCAAAATAACATGCTGTTGCAGTTGGGAAATAAATCTGCAGCATAGAGGTATACAAATGGCTATATTTTCTTATTATTCAGAATATACAGCACTATGGAGAACCATAATCCATATTTAGTGCTTCCAAAGCTGAAAGTAGCAGCTTCTGAGCAGCACTTGAGGGCAGCATTTGACCATATCTTTTCTTCTAGAGGTTCTTACTTTAATGAGATACACAATAACTCATTGATACAATCATCTAAAGATTATAGTATATATTATCTTCAGCACACAGGTAAAACAGCATTTTAAACAGGGCGATACAGTAAGTGAGTCTTGTCCTATTTAGAGAAAACTGAAAAATAAAAGTTGGACTTACTTTGTAATTCCTTCCACTGTTATTCAATGAATCAGATTTTGAAGTTGGAATTTTCAGGACAATTACAAGACAAATTGTTTATCTATCATAGATAAACAACATGAAGATGATTTTTTCTGTATAAAAATGTTTTAATTTTTCAATTGTTGAAAATGGATTCTTCTTCCCAAGAAGATTTTCACTGTTTTTGTATTTTAGTCACTGACCATCTTTCAGTTGACAAAAAAAATAAATCTTGTTAGACAAAGGTAACAAGAGTGAATACAAAATGCAGTTTTCAAATCATAATTTGAAAACTGCATTTTCATAAACGAATCGTTTTTATGCAGACCAACACACTACCATCATCATTTTCAATATCGTGTGATGGATAATCTGTTTCTGAATCGCTGTGGTAGTTTCATGTACTTTTGGTAATCTGCCCACTAATGGAAAAGGGCCAATATTGTTCCATGTTTTTCTCCATGTGAAACACACATGGAGAAAAGTCCCAAAGCCTTACAAGCTGCCCTTTAACTCTTTCCAGACTGATGCATATCAAGACATTACTCCTATTTATTCTTGCTATATGATAGGATACCAAACATGTTCATTACATTTAATATACAAAATCATTCTTGGATATTGAGATTTCACTCAATCACTTCTGCTTGTTTTGCAGAATACGTTGTTTCAGGCTACATCATGATTATGCAAATTAGCTGCTGCTGGCCAACTCCTCTCAACTCATTGTTTTCATTAGCTCACATGAACATGTCTGCAGGCAGATGCACAGTGGTATAACTATATGTCTTTGACCCAGAAGCACAATAACTCAGCACAAAAATATTTTTTTCCGCAAATGCAACCTTTTTAAAAATATACATTTGTAAGGTTAGAGGAGATGCAATTATCTATATATGTGAAAAAAACAAATAAACAGGCAATGTTAGTAATGTCTGAGTGCCTGACATACTGTCACAGACTGCATTTTCAATATAGACGATCCCTTTCAGTTTACTACAATTCCAACAGTAAATGGAGATGACCAGTAGATCTAGCAGAGACTATCATTCAGGTTTAGCTTGTGCTAAATGACAAATCATATTCATCCTGAACAACAATACAAAACAAGACACCATTATGTATGCCATCATCTGCAGATTTGTGACAAACAGCAGGAGCAAAACTTTCCCTCTGTCCAAGTCTTTTGGTAAATCCTGTTGGTAGTTTTCAAGGAACTCCTTCCTAAACTGGTCTGCACAAACTACAACTTTCTTTGGCAACAATCACAGGACATTGCAAGCAAAACATAAAATGTGTCACATACAGAGCAACAAAATATGTTCCTTTTCTAACAGCCATTGTGCAGCATAAATCCAGAACAAACAGTGTTGTATTATAATGAAGTGGCTGGAGCTCCACTTGTGTTGCTGGATGAGGGGCTGGCCTTTGCTTGGAAATGCTAGGTAATAAAATTGTGACGCAACAATTTAGATGCTTTGGAAACAGGGCACTTTGCAGGCACCAGAAAAAAGCTCTTGGACTTTTCGTAGAAGCAAGAGATGAGTACAGAAATGTTCAAAAAACAAATTTTGCATAATAGTCAACCTTTGAGATTTAGCAATGGTGGCACCTGAACTTTCATACAGGCCTATGTTGATTTCAGATAGATTTTTTCTTTAAGAAGTATAATCTTGATTTGAAATCTGAGTTATAATTACTGAGATTATTTTAGAATAAAATAAAGTCAATTTTGTGTTCATACATGCACACACACACACACACACCCACACCCCCCCCCCCACACACACACCCCTATATACACATATACATATATTTATATTTGCAAGTAAACATTCACAGTATATATATTAATATCAAATAAATTAGAAAAGTATCTTTTGAAAATAAACTTTAAGTAACTATTCAACACACTTTTCATTAGTCCCACATTTACATAATAAATTTTTTTTTTATGTGCCAGATATAATATTCTAATCGTAGATGTGTCTTCTTTAGCTGCAAGTGAAATCATCATAATTAACAGAAATAAACACTGGTACTGTATGTATACAAAAAAACCTGGAAAGGCAAGTTTTCTCTAGCACCATTCATACACATTTGTTTGATTATTTGATTGTTTTGGATAAAGGATCACCAGGGGTTAAATGTGGCCCCATAACATGTTCATCCGGCTTTTCACAAGAGAAAACCACAACCTCAAGGCTTTTTCTTGATTCTAGAGCTGTAGACCAGGCATTTTACAACTTGCTGCTTCCCTTAACATAGGTTAAATGGTACCTAAAGACCAAACACAGTTTTGTATTATCACTATATATGGTTCAGAGGTTTAGGCCCTGAATGCAGCAGAGCCAGAATGAAGACTGGCAGGTGGTACGACCACTAATCTTTGATAAGCACAAAACTAAACAAGCTTACTGCCAAGGAAAAATGTGCAGAAGCTGGACTTGGCATGGTGGGTAAAAAAAAAAAAACACCAGACAGAAAGGAGGAAAAAAGAGAATCTGGCACTGAACAAAGAAAAACAAAAAACTTTCATTATGAGGGAGCACAGGAGCCACAAAGATCAGATTGTTGAGAGTGAGAGTAGGGGAGACAGTTGTGCAAAACACTGACTGAACAAAGAGCAGGAACATCCAACAGAAGCTTAAAAAACCTAGATTAACCAAACAAAGACAAGAAGTCAACAAAGCAGAGAAAAATTTATCTGAAATCAAAACCCAAGAATCACAGGTAAAACCAGCCAAGCTGTCGCCTTTCCTCTTTGTGTGTTACCGTCCTATTGTCTGAGCTATTCATCAAGCAGTACAAGAAGTCACAACCTCTAAATTTATTTATTATTCTCTTTGCTTTTGTTCTTTCATCTTAATCTCCTGTGCTTCACACCCCGCTCCTCAAACCTAATCCCATTCATCTCTGGCAGTTTAAACACCAAACCTCCATCTTCTTCTCTAATCTGGATTCCAGGGGAACCACTTTTACATCCTTCGCTCTGCAAATATTACACTCCTTTCTTTAACATTTATGTCCTTAACTCTGACACACAACAGTGTCTCAAGAACAGATAACCTTGTATCTGAAGTGCTAAGAGTGAGAGGGGGAGGACGGACAAAGAAATCATTTTGAAACCATTAAGAGATTTTCAGATTTGCTTCCAAACCTAATTCTTTTTCTCGTGTCTCTAAGACACTTTAAGATACAGCAGCATTAAGCCTCCTTCAGCAGGCTGGATGTGGACACTTATTTTAAGTGTTTATTTAAGTGTGTGTTTGAGTCCCACTTTGCCTTTCCCCCTGTGTGTTTGTGCTTGTTTCTCTGAGTCACCTTGTAGCCTTGGATGAGTCCATTCTGTGTCTCCAGGGGCGGCATGTCCCAGGTCACTTCCAGGGTGGAGGGAGACACGGCAGACACCTTGATCGACTGAGGCGCCACCGAAGGAGCTGCAGCCGGAGAGACGAGAGGTGCTGGTTACCGTGTGTGAGCAGCTGCATGTTAAAAGAGCGTGAAGTGAGGAAAATATGCTCTACCCTTCCAATTAGAATGGGCCTCAGGCAGGACCTTGTTACGCCACTGTACTGCACATAAGAATGAACACTGAGCTGTGTGCACCTGAGGCTGGAAGAGAAGTCCATATCACCTGATTTCATCATTCCCCTCCAGGCTTTTCTGGCTCCCCCTCCTGCTACGTTCCCCTATCCTCACCTTTTACTCCTCACTATGTGGTACGTATGGCCTACTAAACTCTGCAAACACACACATACACATGCACAGGTGATATGAATGCAGCGCTGCTGTGATGCACTGCAGGTGGAAGTGTTTCTATTTACCTCTATTCTTGTTTGCAGTTTACAAAAGTCTTGCTCTATCAAGGGTGTGTTTTTGTGTGCGTGTCTTTGTAATTGTGGGTCGAATGACAAAGTAAGCTGGCTGTATTAGGACTCCTGCTTTTACTTTACAGTGCAAGTAAAAGAGGCACAGCGTTCACTATTAAATAGTTGACCTTGTGTCATATTTCATGATGGATACACATGGATGCTCCCACTAGGGAACCCAACTGAGACTTTAAAGATAATTTTACTGAAGCAGTAAAATTATCTGCTTCAGTAAAAAGCCCACTAGAAAGAAGACAAAAACGTCTAAAACTCCAATAAAATTTTAAATCTTTTTAACTGAAAGTGCACTCAGTTCCTCAGCATCTTTGAACAACTTCACACAGGTACAAGAAATCCTATGTTGATGAAATCCTAAAAGTTGTCAAAACTCAGAACTGAGCATCTGCACTGGCTGAAAACAAAGTTATTTTCCTTTTCTGTCTATTATTTTGTCGTTTTAGCTTCATCACTGCAACTTCAAGCAAAAGGTAACTTACTGTTATTCCTTCAGTTGAACAGACTCATGCTAATATCAGGCTGTGGAAATGCTGTCATTTTACCTCTGAATTTACCTCGGAGGTGAACATTTACTTTTCAATTAGATAATGCTCTAAAGCACACTAGCAATTAGTTCAGGATACCTGTGAACGCAGCCTTCGTAATGAATTACAGTAAAAAGAGAATAAAAGGCAACAGGTGTTTAACTTGACCTGAGCTGGTGTCGGTAACTAAACCCAGCAGAGAAACTCTTCAGAATGCTAATACAGACTCTGCAGCGACACTCTATTCGACCTTCAGGAGTCTGATTGTTTCTGCTCTGCAAACAGTTGGAGGTAATTTAGAGCAATGCTTGTAGAATAATTTTTAAGAAAACTCAAGGTTACCTGGAAATGAAATATCCATGTAGTAAAGAAAGAAATGGTTTATATAGCTTGTTATTGAATATGGTGAAAACATAAATGTGTTAAAAATTCAAAAGTCTGAAATTCCTTTTTTGCACTGACGGCATTCACATATCTCTACTGAGAAATGGAAATGTAAAAGTCGACCCGGAAACAACACCGTCTTCTGTCATGTCTTACAATTATACATTTGTTTCATGGTTGTTTCTTTTCACCTACCTGCCTCTCCAACAGACACCTCAACCGGAGCAGACGGACGGCTCTCACCGATGATGTTGTAGCTCGTCATCACAATATGATAACGTTTGAACTTCTTCAGCTCTGTAAACACATGTCGAATCAGTAGAAGAGGAAATCTTCTACTGTACTAAACACGAAAACACACATCTCTAATCAGAAGTTTTGCATCTGACATTAATGTAAAAATAATGTCAAAATAGTTGTACCGTACATAACTGAGGATTTATGTATAATTTTTTTCAGCCTGTGTAGATTAGAGAACGTCTCCAATGAATTCACACTTTTGGACAGAGTTCTAGTTATCTCGTTAAAAGTGAATATGACATTTATAACCATAAACAGCATATCAGTGTAAAGCCTTTGCCTTTATGTTGGTCGACTTTGTAACTTACGTGTCAGCTCAAACTCTGTGAGTGAGGCACTGCTGACTGTCTTGAAGGTGCTCTTGGCTTTGGAAGAGTGAAAGAAAAACAAATGGAGAGGAAATCAATTGTGCTTTGAGTCCAACAATAAACCGCTCAATTATAATGGAATTTAATAGAATCACTGTATTGAAGAGCAAAACATTCAAAGACGTTTTTGCTTCAGTATTGCTGCAGGACTCTATACTTTGGAGTGGGCAGAAATTGTTCCACCACTCTACAGACACAGGTGCTGCTGAGTTTGAGGAGTAGAGAGGAGAAATTTTACCCAAAAACAGATGAAAAATAGATGAACACAGCAAATAAAAATATTTATCAAAGCTGAAAATGATCATTTGAACAAGTGCTCTCTGAATTAGTGGCAGTTCATTCCAGGTTTTCCAAGACCAGGGAATCCTGACATCATGAGGGTCCAACCAATCAATGAGAACACAACTGATGGCAACACAGGAGCTAGATCATGCTGGACAGCCAATAATAACTGGATTCTACTATTTTCCCAAACATCTTCTTTAGAGTCAGAGAGGCACCAAATATTAACCTTCTGCCATTTAGTCATCACTTTTGTCACTGTACATATTCAGAGGACTATTTTTCCTAAAATTGTAATTATTCTATTTGATGAGAGATAGTGTTCATATTCAAAGTCTGACTCTATCAAAAATGTAGTCTGGCAGTAAGGTTACACACATACAAAAACAAAAGTCAACCAAATCTGACAGGTTGCGCAGCTTTAGATAAGCTTTCTGCACTGGTTGCACTAATGCAACAAATGCACACATACAAAAGAACATTAAGCTTAAAAACGCCAGCACAGTCCATTTATCAGGACTTTTAAAAATGTGGTTGACAGACAGTCTGCCAATACTGCTGGATCATGCACAACTTGTAAATGGTGTCGTGTTGTGTAACTCACATTGGTTGCATCTTAAAATTCTGCCAATCAAACAATATTATGACTAAATAACACAAATTTATTTCTCAAGGTTTAACTGTTACAATTCATTGAGTTTTTTCTGTTTGAGTCTTTGAAGTGTTCAGAGTTTAACAAAAACTATGTTAAGTATTGTGACCATATTAGCAACAACAAAAAAATATATTTTTGCAAGCTGTGGAGCCGTACAGCTCACAAGCTAAAAATGGCAGACAATAACTTATTGACATAACTTGATCTTCACTGTTTCTAATTGGTTTAGAGTACAATATGGACCTAATATGTGTCTGTCACTGAACCAGAGAGAGACGTTCTGTGTTGCAGAGATTTTATTTTCCTAGAATGACTAGTTGCTCCAATGTAGCTTTAGATGTATTTAAAGGCACCAGTAAGAAATGAAGTTTCATGTGTAATTGGTCACACTCGAGAGCCCTGAGATTCTCAGCTTTGGTTGACCCTTTCTCAATTGGGCAAGAGGCCAACTTGCAAAAAATAAAACATATTTTATGGGGCAGTATGCCGGATAGGCTTTGTCACCACACATGTGCGGGAACCTGATTGGCTGTGGCGCTGGCGGCAGTATAAATAAGGCTCACCCTCACCTGTTGACATCTCATTGTTCCTCCGGGTTCAGACCACGGTGTTTGCTGGCTCTGCACGTTAGCTGCATCCTATGGCACTTAATGCTCGGCTAAACCTGCTCATGGCTGCCTGATCTTCCTTTTCATCAGAGGCACTACAAATAGAACTCTGTGGTAGGTGGAATGCTCATTGCAGTACGCTTCCAAATTCTAGTTCTAACCACTTATTCTCCATCGCCGCTGCTGTTTGTCCTTGGCTGGCTGTTTGTTCTCGGCCGGCTCGGCCTGTTGTCCTGGCCGCTGTCTGCTCGGTTGCCCTTGGTCCGGCTGATGTCCTGGTGTCCCGCCTGCCATCGCTGTCTGCTGTCACCGCCTACCTTTCATCCTGACTGCTGTTCCCGCCATCCCGTCTGCATAACGCGGATTTCTGCCATCTGTCCAGGATTGTCGATTTGGGCTGGGGCTCGGACTGGTTCCCCCGGTGCCGCTCGGGGTGGCATCCACGGCGGTGTGGCCATTTCTTCTGGACGGTTTCCTGAGTGGAACTGTCGTTGACCATTTTGTCACTGACTGACTGGCACAATTGTTCATTCTTAAAGCGTGTAATTTAACTGTGATTTCTATTTATTTTTGACAGGAATAGCCAGCTTGTGGTGTTGGTGGTGGACTCTCCCGGTGGTGGTGATCTTTTTTTGGTTTGGCGCATGATTTTCTTTATTTTTGCAGTTTTGTTTGTCGTGTTTCTGTTTTTAGGTCACTTTCCTGATTTGCACTGCTGGTGTGTTGAGCTATTGACGTCTTTTATTGTGAGAGATTTTAAATTGGTACATTGATTAAATAAAAGCATTGAATCGTGTAAAGGTCTCCAGCCTCATCTGTAGCAGGCCTGTGTGCCTTGGAGGTAACTTTTTAAGTGGAACTTTTGTGCCCACATTTTAATCACACTGGTCCCGCCACATTTTGGCGTTGCTGGCAGGATTTTTATTTTACAGTTTGAGGCTGAGACTCTTTCACTGTTTCATTGTGTTTTGTGACATTTATGTTCAAGCAGTAATTTTTTGTGGTGTGTTAAGGACAAACAGCAGCGGTGTATTTGCTTTCTTGAGCTGGTCATTTGTAGAAATGGAGGAAGAGCTACTAGAATTGACGACCCTCCAGTGCCAGGCCATCTTCAGCTTCTGCACCCCCGGCTGCCCAAGTAACGGACAGGTTAGTGTTTGTCCCACGCGATCGTAAGTGCCTTATGTTTAGGGGACGGATGGGGATCAGTGTGAGCGAGTGGGTTGAGGAAGTACAAGCATGTATGCGGGCACGAAATTTGTCAGCAGCAGATCAGGCCTTCTTTCTGTACGACCATTTAGAAGGGGAGGCTAGGGATGAGATCAAATATCGTTCCTCTCAGGAACGAGGGGATCCAGTTCAGATCATTTCTATCCTCAAGGAGCTTTATGGATGTAATGAGTCACATGTTGCATTACAGGAGGCCTTTTTCTCCAGAAAGCAATTGGAGGGAGAAACATTGCAAGAGTTTTCCCTTGCTTTGCTGAGCCTCTTGGCGAAAGTAAAAGCACAGGCACCTAGGGACATGCCTAATGCTGAAGTTCTCTTGCGTGATCAGTTCATTAAATATGTCCTTGATGGTGCGCTCCGTCGCGCGTTAAAACAGTATGTTCGTCTGAAACCAGCAGCAACACTGCTTGATGTCAGAGGTGAGGCAATGAGGTGGGAATTAGAGGGTTTGCCAGCTAGTATGCGGGGCCGGAGTAATTCTCTGCCCTCAGCGCCCGGCTTTCAGTTTGCTGTGCATGGTGGGTTACCACCTATTGCCAGCCCAGGTCAAACAGAGATTAATGAGTTAAAAGAGCTCTTAAAACAGCAACAGGAGCAACTTAATCGGCTTACTCGGAGCATTACCCTCCTCCAAACTGCACAAGAGCGCAGCCGCTCTCTACGTCAAGGTCCTGTTATATGTCGACGGTGCCAACTTCCGGGAAACTAGCACCCACCGAGTTGCAGAGCCACAGCTTGGGTGGGGTATCCATAGGCTCAATTAATGGTTTGTGTTCAGCAGATGCTCCTAAATTAATTGCTTCTTGCCCACATATCGAAGTGGACATGGCTGGAGTGAAGGTGCCCTGCTTGGTTGACACTGGTTCAATGGTGTCCACTTAATAGTGGACACCATCTCTGTAATCAGAGATGGTGTCCACTATTACAGAGAGCTTCTTTATTGAATTCTTTGAGCCCTGGGGTGAAGAGCGTTTGAGAGCTTGCCATTGGCTACAGTTAAAAGCAGCCAATGGTCTCCCTATTCCTTACATCGGCTATTTGGAAGTATCTATTGAACTGTGTGGCAAGTTTATGCCCCACTGTGGGGTGCTGGTGGTGAGAAATCCCCCTGGTGGTGGTTCAGCTTCAGTTCCTGGTGTGTTGGGGATGAATGTCATAAATAAGTGTTACCAAGAGCTATTTGGACAGCATGGCAATGCTCTGTTTAATACTACTTCTGTTGTGGCATATCCCAAACCCTTGGTTAATGCCTTACAGAAATGTCATGCAGCTGAAATGCAGCAGACTTTTAAGCAGCCTAGTAAGGTCAGGGTGCGGGGCAGGAGGGCCTGCCGCATTCCAGGAGGTGTAATGAAGATTGGGCCTACCACCTGCTGTGAGCAATACTCAGGCGCCACTGTCTTATTTGAACCATGTGAGTCGGGTTTACCAGCTGGTCTGTTAGCATCCCCTGCTTTAGTTCAGGTTATTCGGGGAACTGCTTATGTCCCAGTGGTAAATGTGGGCAACACATATGTGTTGCTTTACCCTCGTACCACTGTGGGAACTTTAAATAGTGTCGGTGTGGTGAGTCTTCCAGCAGGCGTAACTAAGGTTCCATTATTAGTTAATGTGTCTTCCCAAACAGCTGCTGCTCCTGCCTCTGATGGGATTGAGACAATTGATTTATCATCTTTGTCTCCAGAGGATCAGGGTCGGGTGCGAGCACTGTTGGATAAATACACCTCCGTGTTTGCAACTAATGATCAGGATCTGGGTTGTACCAACCTGATCAGCCATGATATTCCCCTTCTTGACGAGGCGCCCGTTCGGCAGCGTTACCGCAGAATTCCCCCATCGGAATATGAACTTGTGAAGGAGCATATAAATCAGCTTTTGGCAGCAAATGTCATTAGGGAAAGCTCCAGCCCGTATGCGTCACCAATTGTGCTTGTTCGCAAAAAGGATGGCAGCATTAGGCTCTGTGTTGATTATCGTCAACTTAACATCAAGACACGGAAGGATGCTTTTCCACTCCCTCGCATTGAGGAGCCCCTTGATGCCTTAACAGGTGCCCGGTGGTTTTCCACTATGGACTTGGCCAGTGGCTATAATCAGGTTCCTGTCACGGCAAGTGATCGCCATAAAACCGCCTTTTGTACACCTTTTGGGCTCTTTGAATGGAATCGCATGCCTTTCGGCCTATGCAATGCCCCGAGCACGTTCCAACGGTTGATGCAGCACATTTTTGGGGATCAGCAGTGCCAATCCCTTTTGCTGTATTTAGATGACATTGTTGTGTTTTCATCCTCTGTGCAGCAATATCTTGAGAGGTTGGATGTGGTGTTAGGACGGCTTCAGAAGGAGGGCCTGAAAGCCAAGTTGAGCAAGTGCCGCTTTTTCCAGCAGGAGGTGCACTACCTGGGCCATGTAATTTCTGACCAGGGAGTAGCCACTGACCCTGCTAAAATTGAGGTGGTAGCAAATTGGCCTGTCCCCAGCACGGCAACCGAGTTGCATTCTTTTTTGGGATTCGCTAGCTACTACCGTAGGTTTGTAGAGGGTTTTGCAAAGTTGGCTGCCCCCTTGCATCGAAGAGCAGCGGAGCTAACTGGGAAAGAGTCTAAAAAGAAGGCTTCCCAGAGTATTGTTGGAGCCTGGACTGAGGAGTGTCAACAGAGTTTAGAGGCCATTAAAACCAAGCTCACTTCTGCGCCTGTCCTTGCTTATGCAGATTTTTTCTCTCCCTTTCATTCTAGAGGTGGATGCAAGCCATAGTGGTTTGGGAGCGGTCTTGTCGCAAGAACAAGAGGGGAAGATAAGACCCATTGCTTTTGCTAGCCGCAGCTTAAGGCCCAGCGAGTGAAATATGTCAAATTACAGCTCGATGAAATTGGAGCTGTTGGGCCTGAAATGGGCAATGACAGAAAAATTTAGAGATTATCTTTTGGGCCACAGGTGTATTGTCTATACAGACCAATCAAAATGCTGATGCTTTGTCTCGCCGGCCTTGGCCGGCTCCACCGGAAGTGACTTCCTTGGTTTCAGGTACTCTTGTACCTGAGCCACTACAGCAAGCTGTACAGAGTGGGCAAACGCAAACCACCCAGTCCTCTGTAACTGTCTTTCCCTCTTTTGCTCCTGGTGAACTTCATGTTCTCCAGCAGGCTGATCCGGTCCTTCAAGAAGTTCTTATCTTTTGGCAGAGAAAAGAGCGTCCAAATCGTACTGAGCGGCAAAGCCTTTCACAATCTGCTCTTGCATTGCTCAATCAGTGGGATCGCCTGACTGAGTTGGATGGTCTAATGTATCGGCGGGTGTTTCGCCCAGATGGCAGTGGGGCAGTGAACCAACTTCTCCTGCCAAAGGCCCTGACCAAGGACATTCTGACCCAGGTCCATCAGGAGCATGGGCACCAGGGGGTGCAACGGACCTTAGCGTTGCTATGATCTCGCTGCTATTGGCCAGGTATGTCACAAGAGGTAGCAGATTGGTATAAAACTTGTGAGCGGTGTCAGGTTGCTAAGGATAGCCAGCCACTTGCTCGTGGGTTCATGGGCCATTTGCTTGCATCAAAACCAAATGAGATTTTGGCAATTGATTTTACTTTGTTAGAGCCAACTCCATCTGGGCTAGAAAATGTTTTGGTGATGACTGATGTTTTTTCTAAATATACTCTGGCTGTTCCAACCAGGGACCAGCGTGCTTCCACTGTAGCACAGGTCCTGGTTACTGAATGGTTTGTAAAATTTGGAGTACCAGCACGAATCCATTCAGACCAGAGCCGCAGAAGAGTTCAAGACCCAGTTGCAGGAACTGTTCATGAGTGGGACAAAGAACATCAGATCCGCCTGCAAATAGCATTTGTGGGCGCAAGAGAAAAACTGAGGACTTCTGCAGGACGCAGAAAAGCTAATCATGATAAAAACATTAGAGAAGCTCCTCTTAAGAAGGGCCAGATGGTGTTGATGCGAAACTTGGGGAGTAAAGGTCGTAACAAAACTCAGGATTTGTGGAGTTCTGTGACACATATAGTTATTCAAGTCCCAACGGAAGGTGGTGTGGTGTATTCAGTGGCACCAGTTCAGGACCAGACCAGGGTTAGAAGGGTACATCGCTCTTTGCTGAAGGTCCTGATTGGTGCTGATGCCCCTAATCCAGTTTCTGTTGAGGGTGCACCTTCTGAACATCACTCCATTTCAGATGACGAGCTGTCTTTGGAGGGTGATTTGTTCTTGAGGCCTTGGCCTCAGGAGCAGGTCTCGCATGACCCACCTACTGCTGCGGCCTCTGGTGCTGTTCCTACAGCTGCAGGCCCTGACGTGGCTCCTTCGGATGTGACTGTGAATCAGCCTACCTCATTACCAGTTGTACCAGCAGCAGAGCCTGGTCCTACCGAGGCGTCTGTGCGAAAATCGGCACGATCAACTGCTGGCCAGCATCATAACCTCCATCATCTTCCGAGGCCAGCAGTAAGACAAACACCTTTATCTAGTACCATGTCGGCTGTATTTCGACTTTGGTGTTAAGTGGATCATCGTCGGGGCGACGATGCGGTTTGGGGGGGTGGAATGTGGCAGTATGCCCGATAGGCTTTGAACGCACCACACATGTGCGGGAACCTGATTGGCTGTGGCGCTGGCGGCAGTATAAATAAGGCTCATCCTCACCTGTTGACATCTCATTGTTCCTCCGGGTTCAGACCACGGTGTTTGCTGGCGCTGCATGTTAGCTGCATCCTATGGCACTTAATGCTCGGCTAAACCTGCTCATGGCTGCCTGATCTTCCTTTTCATCAGAGGCACTACAAATAGAGCTCTATGCCGCTGCTGTTTGTCCTTGGCTGGCTGTTTGTTCTCGGCCGGCTCGGCCTGTTGTCCTGGCCACTGTCTGCTCGGTTGCCCTTGGTCCGGCTGATGTCCTGGTGTCCCGCCTGCCATCGCTGTCTGCTGTCACCGCCTACCTTTCATCCTGACTGCTGTTCCCGCCATCCCGTCTGCATAACGCGGATTTCTGCCATCTGTCCAGGATTGTCGATTTGGGCTGGGGCTCGGACTGGTTCCCCCGGTGCCGCTCGGGGTGGCATCCACGGCGGTGTGGCCGTTTCTTCTGGACGGTTTCCTGAGTGGAACTGTCGTTGACCATTTTGTCACTGACTGACTGGCACAATTGTTCATTCTTAAAGCGTGTAATTTAACTGTGATTTCTATTTATTTTTGACAGGAATAGCCAGCTTGTGGTGTTGGTGGTGGACTCTCCCGGTGGTGGTGATCTTTTTTTGGTTTGGCGCATGATTTTCTTTATTTTTGCAGTTTTGTTTGTCGTGTTTCTGTTTTTAGGTCACTTTCCTGATTTGCACTGCTGGTGAGTTGAGCTATTGACGTCTTTTATTGTGAGAGATTTTAAATTGGTACATTGATTAAATAAAAGCATTGAATCGTGTAAAGGTCTCCAGCCTCATCTGTAGCAGGCCTGTGTGCCTTGGAGGTAACTTTTTAAGTGGAGCTTTTGTGCCCACATTTTAATCACACTGGTCCCGCCACATTTAGATTAGATTGTTGAAAATCAGATTAAATGTGGAAAAGAGGTGTTTGTTTAACACCATGGAGTTATTTCTTCTCAAGTAGAGTAGACGTAGCAGCTGGCTGACTCCATAAAAAGCAGATCTACTCACCTGTAATGAAGGCACTTGTGCTATGGTTTTTAGTTGTCTGGACTCGGGCATCACTGACACTGGATCCATTTGCAGGGAGCTCCCTGTAATACAGCCTGTATCCAGTCAGGACTCCATTAATACCGTCTTCACTGGGGGGCTAGAAAACATGCAAACCGACACATACATTTCCACAGACATTAATGCATTTCTTCAAAGACAACTTGTGAGCCTATTATAAATTTTTCAACTGAGCAAGTCTTTTTGTCGCAGGAAAAAGGAAGGCCAGCAGAACTGTATTTGAGCTGTATTTTATTAGTCATCCAATTTTAAAGGTTAGAGTATTGGTCTTCCAGTAACTTGCAAAGGGGGAAGTGATGCTTCAATAGGTTTGGCACTCTCATAAAGGGTGATGAAATTGCTGGTGACTTTGTGTTTTCATTGCCTCTTTCTACTTTGACATAAGGCTACAAAGATGAGAAAAGACATTTACAGACAGAAGAGTAAGAGAGGCAAGCTGTAAAGTACTCAGAAGGGATCTGCTGTCTTTTCCTCTTTCTCTCTATTTCCTCTGTTGCTGGACTGACTGCTGAGGGCACCTTTCAACCTGCACCGCATCGCCTGCTGGTATATAATCATTAAGAGTTGGACATTTCTCTCCCGGCTAAGACAGTCCATCCCTCTGTTCTCTTCTCCTTCTGTACTTAAAATTTATCCTCACTGCTCTTTGACATTTTCTGCCTTAATAAATAATGATAGCTAAATTGACAGACACCAACACAAAGCAAATTTATATACAATTAAAATCTGACAAGCCTCGTCTCTGTGAGTAAATGATTAATCTAATCTTTTAAGATATAGTACGTTGAGTGGAGATCCGCGTTTAAGAACATAACATTTTGTCATGTTCGAAGAAGAGAAATACCTTCCACTGCACCATCACTGAGGTAGTAGTTGTTGGTTTCACCGAGAGGATCACTGGAGGCTCATTAGGAACTGGAAACAAGACAGGCAAACAAATGAACAGGTAATTGCTTCATACAGATATCAGCTCCACTGCATCCAGGTTTCTCTTCATTCTTTAAGCATTCCAAACCCGGTTCTTACCGTCCTGCAGAGTAGTAACAGCCTCTGTCTCCTTGCTGAGGACACTGTCCCCTACATCATTGGTGGCCAGCATTCGAATCTTATATGATGTGAAGGGCTTCAGTCTAAACAACCACAATCAGAATCAGCTTTATTAGCTAAAATGTGTGCACAAACAGTGAATTTCACTTTGGTTTCAATCACTCAGCAAGAGAAGGATGCAAACAGACACAACATTGTCAAATTCCAGCGGAAAAATGCTGTATAGAGATTTCTACGTCTGAATATGATCTTATTTGAATCCACATGTTAAAATGTTTTTATTGAATGACAAAAACTTGTTGCACAATCATCGTCATGCATAATTCACAACATTTATCTCAGTGTCATTTCCCATTTTGAAATTAGCAATGAAACATGAGCAATGAAACATGAGCAATGAAACATGAGCAATGAAATTGGTGCATAAATTAGCATTCTGGCAAAATGACATGTTGTGAGTTTAGGATGTTATGGTCTGGCACTGAAACCATAACAAATGAAAGGGAAGCAATGCATAGATATCTTAAACGTGAGTTTATTTAACAAAAAACATAACTGGCTGGAGAGGAGAGGAGAGGAGAGGAGAGGAGAGGAGAGGAGAGGAGAGTGAGAGTGAGAGTGAGAGTGAGAGTGAGAGTGAGAGTGAGAGTGACAGAGAGCTAGGGAGATCAGGAGAGAGCAGCAAGAACAGGAAGAACTGGGGAGAGCAGGAAAGAATGGGCTTCTTAAGGTGGAGCTGATGTAATTGTGGAGACACTGGCCAGCTGACTCCACTTCCAATCAGCACCAATTCCTAACAGGGATGGTAGAAACCCAGAGGAAAGGCCTTGGGGCCGTAACACCCCCTCTCTTCAAAACAGGGTCCCCACTGGAACCCTGGGCAACCTGTGTATTAACATCTGGAAAAACAAAAACAAAATTAAACACACGAAATAACTCAGACCAGCTGAGAGAGAACCAAAAACAAACAAAATTCAGATCCCTTCTGATCCCTTCCCTAAGTCAACAACTGGTACCTTGAACGGACTCAGACAGTTAAGGGAAAAAATAACTACTGACTTTGTGCTCTTGACAACGCATCTGCGATGACATTATCCTTCCCCTTGATATGATGAATATCCAAGGAAAAAGACTGCAGGAACAATGACCATATCACAAGTCTCTGATTTGGTGAGCGAAAAGAATTTAAAAAGGTCAGAGGATTGTGATCCGTGAAAACAGTAAGAGGCCCTGAACCCACATAGACCTCAAAATGTTGTAGAGCCCAAATAAGAGCAAAGGTCTCTTTTTCGATCACAGAATAATTCTGCTGATGCCTATTAAATTTCTTTAAAAAAAAACCTCACAGGTCTTTCGTTTGAAAAGTCATCCATCTGCAAAAGCACTCCTCCTGCACCAACATGACTGGCATCAACCTGGAGCTTGAAAGGCTTAGTCATATCAGGAGCCAACAAGACAGGAGAATTACATAGCATCTTCTTCACATCTTCAAAAGCCTGCTGACAGACTGAAGACCAAATGTATTTCACATTACTTTTCAAAAGATCTGTCAGAGGTGCAACCACAGTTGAAAATTTCCTGCAGAAAGCCCTATAGTATCCAACTAAACCCAAGAATTTCATGAGTTCTTTTTTAGTTGTTGGTGGTGGATACCTTTCAATTGCTTCCACTTTTGCACTAACTGGACATACTTTACCCTGACCCACTTTATGACCAAGGTAAGTAACAGACGCTCTAGCAAAGTCACATTTGGCTAGATTCACTGTAAGACGTGCATCCACCAGACGGTCAAACAAAGTTGTGAGTTGTTTCAGATGAGAAGACTAACTATGAGAATAGACAACAACATCATCCAAATACACAGAACAACCTTCTAAACTCCCAACAACTTTATTCATCAAGCGCTGAAAAGTCGCTGGCGCATTCCTCAAACCAAAAGGCATAACATTGTATGAATACAAACCACTAAGTGTAATAAAGGCAGAGATTTCTTGTGCCCTCTTAGTTAAAGGGACCTGCCAATAACCTTTTAGTAGGTCTATCTTACTAATGAATTTAGCATTACCAATCTGATCAATACAGTCATCCATACGAGGTAGAGGGTATGAATCAGGTTTGGTTACACTATTGACCTTTCTGAAATCAGAGCAAAACCGATAGGTTTTGTCTGGTTTTGGAACTAGCAAGCAAGGTGAAGACCAGCTGGAACATGATGCTTGAGCGATGCCATTTTCTAACATGTAATCAACCTCAGCATCCAGATGTTTACGTTTGTCTGGGTTAACCCTGTAAAACTGCTGTTTTATAGGTTGTGCATCACCCACCTCAATATCATGTTCAATCAAGTGAGTGCAGGATGGAACATCTGCAAACAAATCAGAGTGAGATTCAATCAACTGAATCAACTCAAAACATTGAGACTCTGGCAAATAACTCAGGACAGCGTCCAGGTTTTTCAGTACTTCTGAGTTCTTAAGTCGAGCAGTTAGCATGGCTGAATCTGGAATAGCAATCCATCGCCATTCCATTCACCTCCAGCAGATGTCATTGTTTCACCAATGCACACAGGGTGAATTTCATCCACCAATACAGTGTCAGCACGAACATGATACGGTTTCAAGAGGTTGACATGAACCTTTTGCTGCTTTTTCCGTCTTTCTGGAGTCGCAATAAGGTCATTTTGGTCAGACAGCTGTTTCAAAACTGTGTGTGGGCCAGAAAACTTGGCCTGAAATGGAGACGTCATTAAGGTGGAGCTGATGTCATTGTGGAGACACTGGCCAGCTGACTCCACTTCCAGTCAGAACCAATTTCTAACAGGGATGGTAGAAACCCAGAGGAAAGGCCTTGGGGCCGTAACAAGGAGATAAAACAAAAAAAAACAAATATTCAAAAATGTACTTTTAAAGGGTTTGCCTAGACAGAAAACAATTGTTTATAAAAAGTTAATTAAAGCTCCCTAATGCTCAGAGAACCTAAAACTAAACTCAGTTAAATTGTGTTTGTAAAAATTAGCAAATGGTTTATTAAACTTTGAGCAGATTCTCTGGGTGTCTGGCTTCATAATACTGAAGGAGCAACGAGTGATGAGCTCTAGTAAAGGGATGCAAAAACTAAAAACAAAGTGAATTTTTATTGGAGTAACAATATTCTCACAGTGAAACATTTACTGTGATTAATATGTACTGTGATGTTTTTCCCTCTCAGACAATTATCCAAAGGTGGTAACACTTCTAAATTATTACTGCTCTGACTGTAAATATGGATAGATTTATGTGAGTAGCTATTTTTTTTAAATTATTTTCTGCCTTACAAAGCTCAGCACACATCTGCCTTTACTGCATGGCATGTTATCTTGTGTTTCCCATTCAAAACAGAAGCTCAGTGAATGAATTGCCGTGGGCAGGAAGACTGACGTGCACTTAAAGGTTTTTAGATCAATATATGAAACTAATTACAGTACAACAGTGCTTCACTACATTCATGTTATTCCAAAATTGCAAGGTATTTTTTCTTAAGGTGAAGAGTTTTTTTTCTATTCTGTTTGTCTTACTAAGTGATAGATGCTGCTGTAATCGGCACACAGTGACTGCTTTTGGTCTGGCTGATAAGTTACATTAGCATTAAAGAAGAAAAAAGCATATTTAAATAGTTTGTTTAAAAAAGAGTTTGAAACATGGCTAAGAAAAAAAATGATTTATTGCAAGTTATGTAGTCATCACAACAATTACCAATATGACCACATTTTTAATATTGAGTAGTGGTAATTAACAACATGCTAAATATTTAGGACTGTGCAGAAGCAGCCTAAAATAAAATCACTGAAGTTTGTGTCTGATTGGCATTGACTGTACCTATCCTCACAAGGTTAAAAGGTCAATTTAAAGTTAAAGGGCCTCACAATCTGTTATCTTGGTAGACTATTTACCTTTTTCTGAGCTGTCCTCTTGTGGCTACAGTGTAGTCCTGCAAGGTGTTGAAATGGGTTATGTCCCCCGACCTGTACATCTGGTACACTTGCAATCCAAACTGATTTCTGGCACTTTTCCTGTTGTTGTTTGTTCTGCATTACCAATCAGGGGCATTTCCTTTCTGCTAGGTAATGATATTGCTGGTGGTAAGGTAACTCCAGCACTGGAAATGCCAGAAGTTCCCTGCTCTCTTCCCAAGCAGTCAGAGCTCTCACCACCTAAGGCCACTCCTTCATGTGTGCTCACTCGAGCTCCAAAGTTGAAGAGAACCCCAGCAACTGATGTTGACTTGTCTGACGGTTTTCTCATGTCAGTTATTTCAGAGGAGGAAAAACAACCAATTAATACACAGGTGCCTGTGGTCCGCCAGGTGAAACCAGATGTGCTGCAAACTGCTTTTGGTCAGTCTTCCCCCATCACACCATCTCAGCTTTGTGCAGCCCAGAAGGTGGATCCAGCTCTCAAAAAGTGTTTCTCAAGTGTGTTAAGTGCTGACAAAGCCAGAGTTGAACCAGTGTCATTCTATGCTTAGTATTGCCACAGCAACCACACTGCTCAGATAACAGGCAAGCCTGACAAAGTTATTTCTCCTGGTTTTCACCATCCCATTTCTTACCAAACTTCCCTGCGGTCAGACCCAGAAATGTTGAATTTATGTCACTGGGAAGTCAAATAAAGAACCAGCTATGAGCTAGGCTCAAGAACAAGAAAAGCTTTTCGCCATTTCCTTGGCATGGCTAGTGGTTACAGGACCTTCTTAACTATGGTCCTCTTTCTCACTATTCTGCTGAGCCTAAAAGTAAACTTTTATTGGTCTCATGAGTGTCAGCATTCATTAGAAAGTATTAAATCTCTTTTGCCTCATCCACATGTCCTCTCTTCTCCAGACATGTCTCAGCCTTTCAAGCTTGAGGTAGATGCTAGTGCTGTGGGTGCTGGAGCTGTATTGTTGCAGGAAGGTGATAACGGAGCTGATCATCCCGTCTGTTACTTTTCCCGTAAATTTACAAAGACTCAGATCTTTGAGGAAGAAACTCTGGCTTTGTTTCTAGCATTCCAGCACTTTGAGGTCTACCTAAGATCATTACCGTTAATATGAAACTTCTTAGCATATGCTTTATCTAGAGTATAACTTGTATAGCCACCTTGTGGAAATGTTGGTCAGTAAGCTTTTGGTTTAGGTTTTAAGGGGGAAGGTGTTACGGCCGGTGGCCTTGTCGGGTTTCTTTTTCTCTTCTCAGTAAATTCTGCAGCTTCCTGGTCAGCTGGACTCTACTGGGAATTGGATGCAGCCCTCATCCACCGATGCCACACCCCTGAGGTCTACAGCAGAACTGATTGGCTCCTCAATCAGTCAGCTCCACCAATCCCTGCTGAGGCCTCCCTTTTTAATCCTAGACTTCCTGGCAGAAGGCGTGGCTGATTTGAATTGTTTCCTCAGACAGCGTTCCACTTTGTCGGGTGTTAGGCTGCTGTGTCTTTGTGAGCTTGTTGTCAACTGAAATAGCTTTGCTAGCTTTTGTCCCTGTGGGGTTTCTTTTGAATCTCCACTAGAGATTTGTAGTTTGTTTTTTGTTTAAACTTGGTTAATTTGGACTTAAAGTCAATTTTGTTTGGTTAAGTTCTTTTGTTTATCACTCTGAATGTTTTGTGGATTTTGTTTTATTTTAGTACTTTTGGTTGTAATCCCCTAACTTTTGATTGTAGTTGTTTTGTTACCTTTTTAATTTTGTCATTACTAACACAATAAATCCCTAACTGACACAACAACAAACAAACCTTTATATCTGGGTTGTTTAAATGTTGCTTCCCCTTCCTCTGGCTGAGCTGGGGTCGTAACAGAATACAATTAAAATTAGCATGAAACTATAGTACCTGAAATACACAAACTTCAGCATCCAAGCATTTCTTTGCAGTTATTGTAATAACCATTTCCATATATTGTGCAGCTCCCCATTTATTCCATTTGTGAAAAATATAAAACAGACTTCTGTATTTTCCCCTAAAATAATTTAAATCCAAATCTTGTCCTGTTTATTGTAAGCTGAGTGCATCATTACGCACCTTTCTGGGTCTTGGACAGGCCTGTGTCACAGTTCTAGTTATTTTGGTTTGTATAAATTAGGGGTCTCCAACTCCAGTCCTCCAGTGTCTCTGTCCTGCATCTCTGCTCCAGCACACTTGAATCAAATGAACAACTGCTTCTGTAAAACTTGCTGACATGAAACAGAGTTAATTCTGCCTTTTGGTTCAGTTGTATTGGAGCAGGAATGCATCTAGAAACTGCAGGACAGTGGATCTGGAAGACTGGAGTTGGAAATACCTGGTTGAACTTATTGCCTTGACTGTAGATGTGCGCAGATTTAGGATTTAATCAAATTTCTTGAAGCCATTTTCTGACTTGTAATGACACAATTTGAAAAGTGGTGAAGAAAACTTAGCCTCTATTTTACATTATTTCTATCCCCTAGGGAAGCCAGATGTAATACGTAAAATGTTCCTCAATATTCTGATAAAAATAAAATACAAATAAAATGTGTAAGATGCATAAAAAAAACATACCTCTTAAATAATTTATTGCCAGTCCTTTTTTTCTGCTGGAAATTATTTACCTTTCCCTTGAAGGCATTTTTTCCAAGTCATCAAGAGGAATTGAACTGCTTACCAAAATCAAACAAACATTTAAAACATGGCTGTGTACCTTGAGCAGCTTAGGATAAATATTTTTCTAAAATAACCTTCTCACCTTTTTCCAGACATGTTTTGCTCTTTCAGTGGCCTTAGAAAACCACACTAGTGCTTGAATAACAATTAGCCTTCACCTTTCCTCACCGTCTCCAGTGTCAAAGTGTTTTTATTGCAATATTCAAACAACATCTGCATTTCTCCTCTGTTCAAGGTGAAGGATATTATGAGCCCAGAATAACAAAGTATATCAGCCAATTTGAAAATGCTTAACACTAGAGGCCCTTGTTATCAGAGTGACATAAAGC
This sequence comes from Phalloptychus januarius, assembly GCA_902982915.1. NCBI lineage: Eukaryota > Metazoa > Chordata > Actinopteri > Cyprinodontiformes > Poeciliidae > Phalloptychus > Phalloptychus januarius. The sequence goes on from CADWAE010000061.1 coordinate 569,938, forward strand.
AGCAGCAAATCATAAAATATTGAAACTGTATTTATTTCAATACAGTTACAGTAAATACAGTAAAATGTTTTACATGAACAAAATCATAAACATAACATCCAAGTCAATTTTGTTGAGAGAGAGACTTGTTATTATCTTAAGAGGACAGAGATGTTTGTGAAGCTGCAGTTTCGTACCAGTTTGAAGGAGCAATCCACCTCAATCCAACAGGAAAGCTATTTTGAGCAAAAAAAGTTGCTTTATTTTATTACTTTGATTTTTCTGCATATATGTGGAATATGTAGCCGTCTTAAAAGAATGTTAGGTATTATTCATGGGTTGCCCTATTGTCTTACAATTACATGCATACAGGGAGAAAGCTGCTTTAAAAGAGAAAAGCTAAGTTATTCCAAGGCTAATTGCTAATAAAAGTTCTCTGAGTGTCAGCATTACATGCTCTTGATTTCAGTTCAGTAAAACAAGAAAGTCCTGGAGTGAAAAGTTGCCTCTGTTCATAAAAAATGAATAACAGTTCACAACAGACACAACTGAATAGCTTTATTGTTGCAGCTTTTTAAACTTTTTAATTAATGTTACATTCTGAAAAATGTTTCTCTCTATGCTGCTCTATTCAAGCAGTCTTGGGTTGAAACTTAGCAGCTCTGCAGTTTATAGTTAATTAGACGTGAAGACATAATTTTACTTTGATGTTATTAATTTGCAAAGTAAAATAGAAGATTTGGGCACAAATTGCAGCTGCTTAGCTGATAATTCCTGTGCGTTTATTTATATCAGTTTATGCAACATATGAGGCCAAGAGCTAGAAGTAATATATCCTGGATATTTACATTTGGATATCAGAAATATTATTGAAGTCACTGAGTAAAATGGATTAGAGCCTTTTCTTCCATAAAAGCATAAAATCACCTGTCACATTTCAAGTGCTCCCACACATTATGAACACAGTGAAACAAGTAATTCAAAGTTAGTCAGCTCAAACATCTCCCTGCATGGTCTTCCTGTAGCACTTGTTTACAGAGCAGTCAGGGGATTACAGAAGCCCAGCCAGGAATTCAGCAGGAAGCATCAGGGGAGAAGTGTCCTCCTATATAATTATCAGCTTGGCTCAATGAAGGGCCAGAAACGCCCGGTAGATTTGTGTACAATAAAGGAATAGAACATCAAAGACACTAAGCCTAAACTAGGTGGGGCGCCAGCAGCACTGGGAGGATGTTAAGGACACTGTTTGAAGATGTATGTGTGAAAAGTGTGCCTGTGCAGATAAGCCTAGGGGGCATGATGTTTTGCTTCTAGAGTTTTGTGGAAACAACAATTAATACTCATGACAAGTAAGCATGAGCAAGCACGTAGAGATGCAAGTTAATTCCTCCTTTCTTTCTGCAACAAGATCTCAGAAATGGCATCAAAACAACAACAGCGGCTCCACAGTAATGGCAGACAGACTGTCCCTGAGGCAGATCGAAACAGAGAGAGCTCACTCCAGCATCTCAAACAGCTCTGTGATCACTCGCGAAGACGAACGCTTAAACAGTCACAAAGCACACTTCCAACACTGGTAAAAAGTCATCACAGCCCCGCTTCTTAGGCTTTGTCGGCAAAGTTAGAGTCTGACCGATGTTGGCTGCTGCCTTAATGACACTATCATAGAGAGCAGGAAGACGGAGATGGGAAATGGAAGAGACAATAGCGCTGAAGCCCCCTTCAACTGGCAGAGCAGGGGTGATGCTTGAAGGAAAAAATGCCTGGCTGATAGATTTGGAAAGCCGGGGCTGTTGATGAATGGAGGGAGAAAAGGAAGGAGACGGGGACAACAAGAGGGGTGACACATGAAACGGCAAAAGCTGTTCTTAAGAAAGAATGGACAGAGGACACAGTCAAGCTTGAAAGCTCAGGAGTGGACAGAGACAGATGGAAGAGGGATGTAAGGAAGTTAGAACAGTTTCTTCAGTGCCCAGGTGATAGGTGACTGAGTTCCTCCCTGTTTATGGAGTATCATGATCATTTTAAAACAACTGTTGCCTTACTCTTTGTAGGATATATTTGTACTTTTCTCTAAATAAACAAATGTTTCTTTATTGCCAAGTTTACACAAAAGTTGCACAAAGTTGCTTTGGCTATTTAAATTAATGCATGATCAAGTGATCATACTAAAAAACTAGGATCAGTATTTTAACATCTTAATTTCAATTCTTTAGTTACATAGATTTGAACACATTGAACATTTTAATGCAATTAATCATGTTCACATGCAAAACGTCCGATCAGAACCTTTGTATTTGTGTGTTTCTGGCAAATGGTGACAAAGTTTCATTTTGCTTCAAAAAATAATCTTATGGGATGATGGGAAATACTGCTGTTGTGTTCAAGTGCAAAAAAGAGCTGAAGTGTCAACGAAGATATTCAAGACTAAAGTACTCTACATTAAATAAAATATCTATCTCAGTGCAACACATTGCCAACAAACAAACAGCAGTTAGCGCAGATGTTCCCAACACATCAAAAGTATCAATAGTTCTTATTTCTAAAAAAAAGATTTATCCAAAGAAGCTCCATGAATGATCAGGGCTACTTTGCACCAATCTGATGGTTGAATAACCTAAAAAACAGATTAAAAACAAATATCTTTATTGTTGAGCTCACAGCCCTATTTGTTTAATGACTTTGAAGTAAAAAGGATTTTTTGGTGTAGAATATTGGCCCTTAGGATGATATGTGCTTTTTGATTAAATACTATTAATTAATTATACGTCCTGCAATCAGCTTCATTAAAAATCTAAACTGAGTCTCCCTTCTGTGAAAAACATTTCAAAATTAATGTTCTAGAAAATCATGACAGTTTGTTCCCATTTGCTCCTAACTCCAGTCCATATTGGCCATTTTGTATCTTTCTCTTTGATGCTGTAGTGTTCAGCCCACATACATTACATGAAAACAAAATGGGTCTACATCGGTTTTCACTACAATCTAGACCGTTTGGAGTGCATTAGAATTTAGTTCCCTAAATTCTAGTCAAAAAAACATAAAATTCTGATATAAAGTCCAGTCAGAAGTCTTTCCAAGTCTCCTTATCTGTCTGGATTTAAACAGGTGTTCTGTGACGGGTTTAGAGATTTGTTAGAGAGCCAAAGGAAACAAATCGCAGCACAGTAGACAGCTTAGGAGCCGAGTTGTGGACAACAGTCTGAGGACAAGATTACACAATAGATTTAGATTTTGTTTCTAAAAAATTGATTAGTGAACTAATGTAAATTTGAAGCCATTAGCACCTAATGATCTGATTCACACTCCCTGGTGAAAGACAAAGAGTGACAATTGACTTTTGTAGTCAGCTATGCTGAAATGTACATTTTTGCTGCTTCATCTAACAAGTATGGCTCTGTATTTTTCCGTACCTGTCGACTGTCCAGGAGGTCACATTGTGTGGGACGTCAGCTGTGTGTGTCTTCCAGGGCCCGTTCGGCAGCTCCTTCAGCTGCAAAGTGAAGTACCTCAGAGGAGAGGAGCCCGAGCCTCCAGTTACCCAGTAGACACGGAGTTGGCGAGCCTCCACCTCGTCCTGAGGAACAGAAAGCTTCCTGGGTGGCTGGGGGCGCTCTGCAGGTGAGGTGAGGAAGGGATGAAGAGAAATGAGGGGCAGGGGAGTAGAAGGGAGAAGTAGTAAAGATGAAAATAGTCATAAATATGTTCCCTTTAATGCATTTTTGTAACATTTTAGGAAAATGTAGATATTCAAAAGTATTTTGGCCATAGCAAATTGTCGGAGAGAGGTTTTTAATCCGGAATTTTCTTCACAATTATTTAAGAAAGTCAACCCCTGTGAGTACATGTAATGCCAGTCAAAGTGTAAATGTGTATCAGCTCTTATTAACTAGTTTGTTGTTACTGAGACTATAAAGATGGAGCAAATTTACAGTTTTAAAAAATGAACTGTCATAGAACCTTTTAATTGGGAAAAACTTCCACATTTCCCATTATATTCAATAATAATAACAATTGACATCAAATGGATTCATGGCAATAAGCAGTACCTACATAATGTTCTATATTTAACTGGCTGTCATAACTTTTATGAAGATCCCAATAATTAAAAAGTTAATTTATTTCAAGAACTTAGCAAAATTAATATATACGTACTAGATTCATTACAAACAAAGCAATATATTTCAAATGCCATTTCTGGAAAGTTTGATAATAATACCTCACAGTAAATGAAAATGCAAACTTTGCTTTCTTAGGAACACAGAATATTAGAAAATCTACAATATAAAAGGGCCTTTATGATTATGGCATAACTTATGCAAGCATAGCATCATTAGAAGCATCTTACAGGCTGGACTCTTGCTCAGTGTTTCAGAGTCCTCCTTTCAGATTAAATTCAGTTTTGCATTATATTTAGAAATCCTTATTTTTATTTATGCTAGTCTGTTTAGATGTGCCTCTAAACTCGTCTAATCTTTTACTTTATTGTTTTTCTTACAGGGGGAAGGTAAATGTATAAAGGAAGTTTATCGCTCTAGTTTGATGAAAAGTATTCTTCAAATAGCCTCGACCTCTGCACATGTGGGTTGCAGTGCTCTACAAACATTTGCAACCAACTTTAACATTTTTCACATCTAGTCAAATTAACTATGTAGAACGATTTAAAATATTATTTTATTTGGATTTTTTGTTTACTAGTAAAACGTAGTGGTGGCAGCATCATGCTCCAAGGATGAGTTTGCTTCTGCATTTGATAGGAACATAGAGTTAAAACTACATTCTGGTAAATCGAAAAACCTTCTAGGGAAAGAAAATGACTGTGACATACTGGTGATCCAGGTCTAGATCTGGATTACCTAAAAGATGCTCTCCATCCCTGCTGACTGAGCTTGAGCTATTAAACAAAGAAGCTGATGGACAACAATTTCAGCTTATGATCATTTTCCTCATGTCTGGCAGGTGTAACTGCAGAAAAACAAGGCTTTACATAGGAACTTGGGAATTTTAATTGTAAGAAATTTAAGAAAACAATAAATCCTTTCCCCCCATTTCACATCTAAGCTCTAATTTATGTTAAACAATCACATAAAATCCTAAGAACATATAGTGAAGTTTGTGTTTGTACAGTAAAAAAGTACAAACACAAACTTTGTACTTTTACTTTCACGAGGACCTTCATATGTCTATCAGTGTGTGCTACAGTGGATAATGGTTTATGTGAACCACCAGATTTAATTACTTAAGCGTCAACAAAAACGATTTCCCAGCATTCTGCCAGTGTGTGCGCTTGTGTTTGGGTGTGTGTATGTGTGCGTTTGTAATATCTTGTGGGGGCCATGTTCCTGACACATACTATGTTGTGGGGACCCACTGCTCCTTGTGGGTTCCCACAAGGGGAAACAAGGAGAAACGCTGTTTTTTGGATCAGGGGTTAGATTTAGGACTAAGGTGTGAATTCAGTTTTGGTTAGAGTTAGGTTTGTAATGGTTAGGGTTAAAGTAGGTCAAGGGTTAGGATAAGAGTAAGGTTTAGGCTCTAGAAATGAGTGGAAGTCAATGGAAAGTCCCTACAAACATAGCCAGGGGTGGCTATGTAGGGGTACATGTGTGTGTGTTTTGTCCTTGCTATTCAATTACAAGATGAAGGGTGGCTCTCGGAGTTGCTATCTCTGTACAGCCATATTAAGTGATGAGTAGACCTCAACATAAACTGGACACACGAGTAGAAACACATCTGCAGGCTCCACTGTTGGGTGGGGGGGTTGGGCGTCAGCCTATCGATTGAGTCTAGAAATAAAGGCATTATTGATTGTCTCTGAAGTTTAATTAATCTACATTTATTTTGTGGAAAAAACCCGATCATAGTGGAGCACATGTCGACAGCTACGCAGTGCGCATTCTTCTACACTCATCCTTATCACAAGTAATTTGGCTCAAATCTGTTTGTCTCTTTCTTTCCCCCACACAGCACCGTTCTCCAGTCCAATCAAAATCGGACTATTGTCTACCGTCTTTCTGATACCAATCTTCTTCTGAATGCCGGTTGACGTTTTGTTCTGATCCACAGTTAAGATTTTGTTCCGATAATAAACTCATAATGTGAGAACAGGTGAGGCTCTGTCATCACAAGTTCTTCTGCTGAGGTGAACATGGGAGAACAAGCGGCGAAAACAGAGGCAGAGTTGATGCAGAACTTTTTATTCTGTCCGTTGCCTGGTTGGTGATCAGCCTGAAAAGACTAACACTGCGCTGATTAAACTCTGAAGGAAGAATTGCAGCTCTCTGTCAAATGTATGTGGTGTCATATTCACCACCCCCCCCCTACACACACACACACACACATTTTTTTCCTTGGGATCATCCTATAGAAATCTCTATTTGACTTTTCTGTCTTTCTCGGTACAGGAAGGAGGCATTCTGTGACTGAAGTGGAACAGAGAATGACTATATCCTATTATCAAGAAATCCTGATAATGATACCTTGAATATCACTATGTCTTATCCAATTAAAATGAACTACATACAATACCTTTGAAAATATTATCATGATTTCAAAAATCTACAAAAGTTTTCTGGTTGGTTTTTGTCAGAGCTACCTTGACAGAGGCTGTGCTGCTGAACTAACAGCAGACTAACAGTCAGAAAAGGATTGTATTAAAGTCGTTTTGCTGAAAGTTAATGAAATAAAGTAAGTCCACAGAAAAGCCAAAATTGTTCGATTGTTAAAACATAATATTTAAAGAGAGAAGAAGAGTAATACTTGATAAACTAGAAAATGCAAAGATCTATTCACTTTCTGATAAAACAAATATACTGAGGCAGACAGAACATGGTAGGGAGTTCTCTTACAGTTTTTCTGGAGTTTTTAGAACATTTGAAAAACTCCATTTTGAACCAGTTTGAATAATAATTAATAATAAATATCTTACTATTTCTAGATTCTAGATATCATTAAAAAAAATGAAATTTTCCAAGTGTGGGATTGGGTTGTCCATGTTCTGTTTAATAACTTCTGAATCAAAACAATTTATTTACTACGTTTACTTTTACTTGTAAGTTAGAGAAAGAATCTTTTCTGACTTTCAGGCTGTCAGTGGTCATTTTTTTCAGTCTCAAGTTTTTAGAAACTGAACAGCAGGAGAATAACAGTCAGAGATAAACATCATATATCTCACCACAGGAGCAGGCTGTCATACTCTTTTCTAGTCTGTGTTTTTCAGAAATCATCTTACTGTTTCTGTTTACACTTTGTCATGAGACCGCCGAGTGCCAAGATTTGATAAAATGTTACTGGGACTAACAGCATGTTTTCTGCCCTAAAATCATAATTGCCATAATTGCAAAATAATGACAGAAGTGTTGATCAGAAATAATTACTGTGGTTTACAAAATAAGAGATGGCGTACTGATGTGGTTCCATGTCTGTTTTTTTTTTCCACTTTAATTTTTAATAAAGAAAGTAATGGAAGCAGCAAGGCTGTTGGCAAGAGAGACACATAATCCCCTCTTAAGCGAGAGAGAAATTAATTTAGAGTTGTTCAGACTCCCCAGGATATTGTTTTACATTTCTAACTCTCTAAGTAACTCTACAGGAGACCTGCTATCTGGTGGGCTTAATATCCACAGGTCTGTCCACAGGAGTCTATAGATGTCATTTTGTCTTGTTCTGTACATCTTAAAGTTTCCTTTACTCTTAAAAGGTCATATTTTCATTTGTGATAACCTTTAGTGGCCTGTAACAATGGCACATATATGTTCATCTACAAACTGCTTGTTGCAGAGGAGCTAAAAACCTGAGTCTTGTGTCTGCAGATTTCACTCGCTATTCTTTCTCTGACCTCAATTTCTGTGAATATATAAGCTGTGAGATGTTAAATACACAATTCTGTGTAAGGCTGCAGAAAACATCCATACATCACACGCTTATTTTGTAAATTGAATCTTTTCGTCATGACTCAATATACAATCACTGCCATTGATCATATTAAATTTATTTATTTTTTCTGTAGAGGTTCTAATTGTGCCTTGTGTCTGTTTGCCTATCTGTCCATCTGAGTTCCAGCAGGTATTGGGCCAGAGGGGGCCACATCCTGAATAGGTCAGGGTTAATTTCATCATAAGGCAACAAAAAGACATGCAGGATGGGAAACCATGCACACATTGACAGCTTGAAACAATTAAAACAAACCAATGAATCTAATTTATAATTTTGGACTGTGGGAGGAGGCCTGAGTACCTTCATATGTCCAGGTTCTCTGGGGACAACATCCAAACTCCATGCAGAAAGACACTTGGCCAGGATTGAAACCTAGGACCTTTTTCCTCCATGGAAACAATGCTACTAAGTCTGTCACCCTGTAGCCTATGTTACACTTTGAACACTTCTGAAACTTGAATTATTGTACAGTCTTTTATGCACCGGCAAGATAAGTTACGATAGGTATGTAAATGATTCACAGCTCTACATTACACTGTCAACAAGCCATTATGGACCCATTCAAGAACTGAGCAAATGGTCTGAAAAAATCAGTGTGTGGATGTACCATAACTTTCTCCAGCTGAATAGAAACAAAACAAAGGAATTATCTTTGAAACAAAGGATGAACAATCTAGAGTCAGCAAACAGCTTCAGTTATTACGGCTAGAAACTAGAGATCAGACCTGAAATCTGGGAGTAGTGATGGACTCTGACCTGAACCTTCAAAGCCACATAAAGAGAGTTACAAAGTTGGCCTTCAATCACCGGAAGAACATTTCCAGGATTAAAGGACTAATGCTCCTGCAGGATCTAGACAAACTCATCCATGTGTTTATCTTTAGTCAAACTGATTACTGAAAGATTACTGATCACAGGTTATTTTCTGCAACTAAGATGTGTAGTCTGTTTAAAATGAACTATGATATCTTTGGTGTCCGTACTAAAACTGTTTGGAGGAAGTGGTCTCTGTAAGGTTCCTAACAGACTTGAAATCAACAAATATTACATTTCAATTTTTAACGAAACATGCTTATTATAGAGAATGTTGTGTTATGTTTCTCATATGAACGTATGTTAGTAACTAGCTAACTAGCATACTGCTTTAGCTAGTCAGCTGTGTTTTAAAGCACAGTCCAAAAGTCTATGATGATAAATATTTCCAACTGGCCAATTTGTCTTTCTTCTAAGCAAGGGAGAACTGCAGCAGTCTTCATCTAGGTTGATGCCTTGCAAACTTCAGTCTGGAACTTCAGATGGGCGCTCAATTAAAGAGATATAAATGTAGTAGCAGAATGATGCAAAATTTAGCAATTTTTCAGGCATTCAGTAAATTTTTAAAACACAGACTGTACTAAGATTTAATTACAAACACACAAAAATAAAATATCATTAAGAAATGTATCTTGCTTCAGGTTATGACTAGAATATTGTCAAAAGATGGGAAGTAAAAATATTTTCAACCTCACTTTTAAAAACAGAGATTATTGTTTCTCCATTTGCTCAATCACTCATAGATGCATCGTTGCAATTCTTCAATATAACTGTGTTGCAGACTTGTTGTTACATATTCTACATTAAATATCTGCACAATAAAACTGCAGAAACAATAATAGTTATCAGTAAAAGCTTTTTTGTTTCATCAAAACAAAACATGCTGATCTTTTTCACATGACTTAGTATACTATCACTGCTATTTATAAATTACATTTTCTGGAGACATTCTAATTGTGCCTTACCTCAGTGAACACACACATATCCACGCACCTACACGCAAACATGCCAACACAGAACACACTTTTGTATCTTCACAGAAAACTAAAAGTTGTTTTCCTTCAAATCTTGCAAAAACTACAAGCAACATCAGCAAACCATCAACCACATACTGTTCACTGCAAACATAGCAGCAGAAATGTCCCTGCGGCTTTGTTTTATTTCCCACAGCAGATATTTCGACTCAGTGCAGAAATAAAAACCCAGACACAGCTAATAGCCTTCATTATAATCCTGTTTCAGTACAAAGCTCCAACAGTGAGACTGGGTGTGCTGGGCTCTGAACCTGACATGTATGAAAAGAGTATCTAAAATGGTGCTATCATTAAAAAGTACATTCGAACCAAGATCATCTGTAGAGTGGTATTCCCTCTTTCCTGTGGAAAAGTTCACATTTGTTGCACCTCTGTCTATTGCTCACCTTCCTTATAAATACAACTTCGACTTTGAAACTTCTTAGAAGATTCTTTTAGTCTCTCCAGGATTCAAATCTTGAATAAATTCTTTGCAGGAGGTGATCTTTTGTCAGGGAGGCAAATCAGATTTTATTGCTGGTTTCATTTTGATATCTCAGAAAGTTTGATTCATAATTCAGAAAATAGTCAGATAACCTCAATAAATCAACCAGAGTGCTGATACAAATACTGCTTCACAGTGTGTGCTCTTTACCTCTGCGTTCAGTGGTAACTACCAGGGCTTCCTGCCGCTCGCCCCAGCCCACAGCAGTGCGAGCTGTGAGGCAAAACACGTAGGTGTGTTCGGAGGACAGGCCTGTGACAGTGAACTGGCGAGCGTTGGAGCCCACTTCCACAGTGGTCCACCGCAGAGGATCCCTGCTGTAAAGGCAGTACGATATTTGGTAGCCTGGTGAAAAGTGGAGGAAAAGAGAAAAAAATAATTATCTGGTGTTGAATTTTGTGTTTGTATCCACAAGAATTAAGATCGTCTAAATATGAAAGTATGACAGCACTGCTATGATGCTATTTTTCAAATTATTATTCCATTCATGGGTAAAAATGTTCAAAAAAAGACTTAAAATCAATAGTTTTTATAGGGATTCGGTGACCACAAGATACCACTATAACTGCTGCTGTAAACGTTTTAAATAAATACACAACTCATAAAAATAAAGGGAACACTAACATAATACATCCTAAATCTTAATGACCTAAATATTGTCAGTGAAAGTCTTTATCATTAACACGGTGGGATTGATTGAGAAGGAAATAACACAAAATATCACTGTAAATCAAAATTATTACACCATGGAGATCTGGATTTAAATTCACTCAATATGAAAGTGCAAAATAACATAGCAGGCTGGTTCAGCATCAGTGAATGTTCCTTAAGACATTTCTAAATGAGGCTCAGTAGTGTGTGTGACCTCCAGAACTCGTCTGTATAACCTCCCAACAACTCCTGGGTGTGATGCTAAAGAGACGGCGGATGTTCTCTTGAGGGTCCTAACTCAAGAGAACATCCTAACTGATGCTCTAATCCAGCATTGCTGGATGGCACCTCTGACTAACACATGGAGGGCTGTGCGGCCATTTAAAGAAATGCCTCCCCACACCATGACTGACCCATCACCATGCTGGAGGATGTTGCAGGCAGCGTAACGTTCTCCACGGTGTCTCCAGACTCTGTCAAGTCTGTCACATGTTCTCAGTGTGAACTTGCTGTCATCCATTTAGAGCACAGGGTGTAAATGGCAAAACTCATAATCTTGGTGTTCTCTAGCAAATGCCAATCGTCCTGCATGGTGTTGGGCTGTAAGCACAGGCCCTATATGAGGACGTTGGGCCCTCATGCCATTCTGATGAAGTCTGTTTCTGACAGTTTGATTAGAAACATGCACATTAGTAGCCTGCTGGAGGACAATGTGTGACTTCAGAGTCGCAGATTATTTTGTGTTGGTCTCACATCAATCCCAACATTGAAGTGAGTGGTTGCAAGGTGACAAAATGGAACAGAGGTTCTTGGGCTTTGAGCATTTTGGCAGGACGTATTTATCAAGGGTGCCAATAAATCTGTCTGGTGCTTTATTTTCTCAGTCTGAAATTCTTTTACACATGTAGCTTCTTCCCACTGAAGACACAAAAGTCATGCTTTGATACTGAACTCCACTCCAGGACCACAGCTTAATGCAATTTCACACACACACTTGCTTCCAGTGGCATTATATCAACATACAGCCTCCTGACTGTATCCTTGGAAGTGACCCAGGGTGTACACCGCTTGTGTGTGTTTCTCAGTCTCCAGTGCAGTAGGTCATATAATAATGCTAACACCCCCCACACCACAAGCACACACACACTAACCAGTGATCCCTATCCAAGCTTTCCACAGGCCACCAGCCGCTCACAAAGAGTTATATACTGGGATTGTAATGGGTAGCAAATGCAGCCTTCTTATACACTGTCCCCCTGCACATTGTGCAGAAACACACAAATAGGCTGATGTGATTAGGTCACAGAGCGACTGTCAGGATAATACTCTGCTAGGAGGCACCTAATCTGGTTGAGAGAGTGATAATCTCATCAGATAGTCTGATTGTATGTTAATGTGAGTTCTGCATGTGGAAGACTATAGGATAGCAGCCAGATCAAAAATCTAATCTAATCATCTAGGTCATGGCACGGTTTTGTTCTGGGCAAAATATTTTTAGGATATTGAAGCCTTGGAGGAAGATGAGGCCAAATCCTGGTTGCATAAAGGGATTGAGTCATATATTATTCTTCTTGCTGTTGCCTGCATTGTCCTTTTTGATTTTTTATAAAAACTTGTAGCTCTTTTCAAACATCTAATATGGATCATATGCATTACAGACCTAGTTATTTGGTGGAAGGAATTATGTTTCATACGCTGATCACCTTTGAGTTGATGTTTCTTTCACTTCATTCAGAAATGCCACTTAAAATGAGTACAAAGCACCCCACAGCATGATGCTGCCTCAATCATCTGCCATTTTACTGTTGGGTAGTGTTGAATTAGAATATAAAGTGTAAACAATTATTTCAAACATAATATCTCCACTTGAAACTCTGTGTACAACATTCCCACAGGAAACATAGATGCTGTTCTGCATTTTTCCAAATCAGACTCCACAGCTTTTCTTTTCATTGTTTGTCTTTTATCTGCCTTCTGCTTTAACCATTCCCCGAGAGCCCACAGAGAAATGAGCTAGTCACAAACACGAAGGAAACCAGTGCACAACAGTTATTTCTATCTGCATTGGCACACACACAATGCACTCAACAAGGACACAGCAGGATTGTGTGTTTGTGTTTGTCGGTGTGATGGAGAAAGAGGGATTTGCCCTCCCACTCATCCCTCTGTCACAGAGAGGTGTCGCACTAAATGTCCTCCCCTCCAACAGAATGCAGTCACACATCACTCAAACTGTCCTGCTAAACTCCCTCCCCTGCTGAGAGGACAAATACCTCCATTTCCTGCTCAGCATACACACTCATACTATCGTCCCCTTTAATCTCTATATTTCTCCTTCCTGCCTTTCTTTTCCCTTCTTTGTAGTGTCACTGGCTCTGCAGCTCAGCAGATCCAGTACCCATACTAAAACAGTCATACTATGTGATTCTATACATCATCCATTTTGGAAAGGGAACTCAAATAACCCTTTTCACACACATTGGTTTCATAATTTGAAAACCAGAACACTAAAGCATGCATACACCCACAAACTTCACTAGTGTAGTGAAATGAAAGATGAAGACTGAGCGAGCTCTTTGTTATCTTATGACTTTTACTCACCTACTTCCCCTTAAGTAGGGGTGCCAGACCTACAGATCTGCCAGCCTTCAAATTTTAGATTTATTTATTTTCTAATGTACCTCAGCCTGGTAAAAACCAGCCTTCTATTCTACACCTTGCTCTATTCAGAGAACTGGACCAGTGGCGGTTTCTGATATGGGCGACATGGACAACTGCCCAGGGCAGCATCCAGTGGGGGTGGCACGAGTGCTTTCACAAATGGAGGATCAGAATGCCAATTGTACCAAATCACCATTGCCCTGCATAACAGCAACAACATCAGGTGTTGTGGATGGCAGATCTTGGGATATAGACTTGGGAACCCCTGGTTTAAAGGACCACACTGATATGTGATTCTGTGTTATTTTGTGAGCGTCTCTGGAAATCTTCTATTTTCTTTTTCTTTTTTACCTAAAATGATGCCGTTGGGAAACACAGGAGGCTGCCAGACCACCCGAACCGATGTCAGTCGAACCTCTGGAAACATCATACGGACTGGGGGGCCTGGGACTATAGATGAAAACAGGAAAGGTTGGCAGCAGAATAAATATGTATTAATACAAAGGTTAAAAAACAGCAGAATGAATAACTGCAACGTAAGCCAGTCGTGTAACAAAAATATACTGGAGGCATCGAACTCCAAAGCCCCAATGTCAACCCAAATCAATCATGGTGGTAAGCAGACTGGCATTAAGATTCTACAACAACCTCAATCTCAGCTAAACCTGTACACAAAGCTTAAGAGCCAGGTCAATGACGAGAAACCAGCCAGTTTAAATAAACTCTGCCAATTGTGAATGAATGAGTAGTCACCTAACCATTTGGAGGTTTTACAGGACTTTGCTCATGGAAACAGGAAAAGCTAGGATTTCCTAAAACTTTTTAAAAGACATTTCCTAAAGTGTTAGTGGAGAAGTATGTATACATGGAAAGGGTAAATGGCTCTATACTTGTACTTGTACAGCGCTTTATGACATCCAGAGCATCCTAGGCTCTTCACACAGTCATTCACCCATTCACGCACACACTCATGGTGGCAAGCTACTGCATAGTAGCCACAGGTGCACTGGAAAGTCTGACCGAGCTTGCATGTATCATTTTGATCCAGCGTGGGTTACAGACATACTGGTCTTTCAATTCCAGTTTTTAAGACTCATTAAAGATTTTAGTTAAATCAGGGGTGTCCAAAGTGCGGCGTGGGGGCCACTTGTGACCCTTGGACTAAGTTTGTTTGTCCTGCAGCAGCAGTGTGAGAATAACACAAATTTGGTCCTTCCAAATTGACTTTTTATTTTTAAATCACAGAGAAATTATTATCAACATCCTTTTATCTTAATGGAAAAAAATTGGTATAGCAAAGTTTGTCACTTTATAAACATACTGTTATGATAAGAAACACATTTATCCAGAGGTTTCTACTGACATTGCTGCACAAAAATCAGCTTTTATTTAATTTTCTGAATTTTGCTAAATATAGCAAGCATTTTAAAAAAAACTGAACCTAAATTATGTTCTTATTACTGAGAATAAAGTTGTTATATTGAGCCCCAAAGAATTTGAAAACAATGCCTTTATTTTGATATAGCAAGCCCTCAAAATAATTTTTATGCTTTTAGATCTACAATGAATAATCTCCCTTTTTACAAATATTACAAAAAACAAAAAAAATTGACTACTTTAAATGTTTCATTTTAGTTTTGTTTCTTGTTTTTTTGGCCTGGATGCTTTTTTGAATTGACTTTGGAGCACAGTGACAAAACGTTTGGACACCCCTTAGTTGAATGATCATTCCTCCCTGAATAAATTTTAATGTGTTTCTGCAAGTCCACTGATGAATACACATACAACTCTCAGCTGCAATGTATGCTTAAGAGGAAAACTATATAGGGCAAAATAAGAAAAAGTAATTTCCCTTTAACTTTGTGCCCACTTTGACACCGCTGCTGATAAAAGTACATGTTCCACCTCAGCAAATACATTTCAGCTCGAGTGTGCACACATTCAGAAGCTTGCAGTTGGTTTATGTGTCTGCGTGTGTGGGGGTGGGGGTGGGTGTGTGTGTGTGTGTGTGTGTGTGTCAGACAGAATGGAGGTTCATTATACATTGCTGGGAATTGACTTTGCCATTTTGTTTTATCCTGAAATGAGAAAAACTTTTCAAACGTGACTCTGCTTGACAGAGGATGATTGCTGGTGTGTGTGAGGGCGTATGTTGTGTTAGCCTTTCTGAACACGTGTGTGTTTGTGTGCATTGTGTCTGATGGTTATCAGGTCTCTTCGTTGGCAGCTACACATTATTAGGAGAAAGTATCCACATATGTCTGATGACAGCTGAGGTGCAAAGGATAACAAAAGACAGGAAGAGGACGGACATGTGCTGGAGAAACTTCTGGTCACAGGCCTGTAATTCCTACCATCTTCTTTGGTTCTGAGGAGGACAGGGCTGCTGGGAGGGCCGTCGCCAACCTGTGTGAACGCCAGCACTTGCAGTGCATACATCTTATATTTTTGGAGGGAACCCAGAAGCAGTGTTAGATTTCTGTCTCCTTGTACCACCTGAATACTCGGGGGAGTGTCTGAGTCTTTCTCCTGGTGCAACACCTGTGCAAAATGAGACGAAAAAACATTAATTAATAAAAGAAACACATTAAAAATATAGTTGGCTGTATCCTACGCTGCAGGTAATCTTCAGTGCTTAAGGATGTCTTATATACTTTGATGCCAAAAATAAGACATGGATAGCAGATACATAGATACAGCAAGGCCAAGCCATATACTATGTGCACAATTAGGTACGTTTTATGACATTTGTATGCATATTTTCCAACTCCAACTTGAATGCTTATTGAATATAAACATATCACCTGATGTATATTTGTTTAGTGAGGGAGGGTGGGGCTGAAGGAGATCAACATCAAGGTGTGCAAAATTATTAGGCAGCTTCTTTTCCTCAGACAACATGGGTCAAAAATGAGATCTGAAGGCAGGTTTTATGGACTGATGAGGTGAGAGTGACCAGATGGGCCTGTGGTGGACCAGTAATGGGCACAGAGCTCCACTTCGCATCAGATGACAGCAAGGTGAAGGTGGGGTACTGGTATTGGCTGGTATTATTAAAGATTAGCTAGTTGGACCTTTTCGAGTCAAAGATGGACTCAAAATTAATTTCCAAACCTACGGACATTTTTTAGAAGACACTGTTCAAGCAGTGGTTCAAGAAAAAATCAGCATGTTTCAAGAAGACCATGATTTTTCTACAATGCGCCATCACATGCATCAAGTACTCCACTATGTGTTCAGCCAGTAAAGGCATTAAATATGAAAGAATAATGAAGTGGCCCTCACCAGACCTAAACCCCATTTAGATCTGGTGACCTAAATGATGAGGACAACTTCTGGGCCCTTCTTAGATGCGAGATTTATGGTGAAGGAAAACACAACGCATGTCTGAACAGTGTCTGGGAGGCTGTGGTTGCTGCTGCACAAAAAGTTGATCGTCAACAGGTCAAGAAACTGACAGAGTGTAAGGTTCATAAATGTTATTGAAAAGAAGGATGGCTACATTGGTCACTGATTTATATTTTAAAATAAATCAGTGACATAGTTGTTGCTCTCGGTCAAATAGTAGTAATTACAACTTGTGTAATAATTGTGCACTTAGTGTAAAGTTATCTTGGCTTTGTCTTTGAGACTAGAACTGTGTGAAATAAATAATAGCATGAATCTTTCAGATAATAATCTGTGGTGCAATAATTATTATTACACTCAAAAAATGCAAATCAGTACACAGTGTGCTATCATTGACAAGAACAGCTAGAATGAAAATCTGTCAGAAGCTGCTCTTTCTAGGTCATGCTCTCCCCGTTTTATAACTCACAATCTTGAACAAGAAAATGTCTCTTAAAACCACTTGAGGTAAAACAAAATGTCACCTCAAAATTAAAGATGTATTACTGAAAATAAGACACAAGTCAGGCACAGCGGGGCATCAAGGACGGCTATTCAATATTTAGCGGGGGGTGGAAGGTGTTAAAAGAGCTGCTGCTGGCAGCCACTTCCCATCTATTAACATGGTGGGCATGTAGCCAAATGTGATCCACAGAAAGGAACACAGATATGAGGTGTGATGTGCTTTGGGCATTTTGATGATTACCTGAATTTTGTCAGAAAGAATAAAATGCATGAACAACAGACTCATTTACAGTCGGAGAAAAAGAGTTTGCCCCTTTAATGGTTTCTCGAGCTTTTGCTTTTTTGAAAAGTTAGATATTTCAGATTATCTAACCTGATATCAGAATAGCAAAGCCAAAGTAAAAACAAAAAACTATTTATAAAAGGTTTCCTAAACCACATTCTTAAGGTTGAGAGACCAAAAATGTCAACAAAGTTCCTTTATTGATGTAAAACTGTCTCATGACAGAGTTTTTTCACATTCAAAGCTGCAAACATGTAGACACTGAATAAATAAAGGTTCCCATTTATGCTTTAAATGGGAACCTTCACGGTTAAAACACTAACCGTAATCAATATTTAACATTAAGAATAACTGTGGCAACTGAGGTAAAATAACCTGACAGTCATGTTTTTGGACTGTGGGAGGAAGCCGGAGTACCTGGAGAGAACCCAAGCATTCACAGGGAGAACTTGCAAACTCCATGCAGAAAGACCGGGGCCGGGAATCGAACCCACAACCTTCTTGCTGCAAGGCAACAGCTCTACCAGCTGCACTACTGTACAGCCCTAATGTAATTTATAATAATATCATTTTCTGAGACACTGAATATGGGGTTTACAATATTTGCATGCAGTAATCAAAATTACAAATAAAATCTTGAAATATGACACTTTACATGCAATGAAACTATATATGAGTTGCACTTTCTGAAATGCGTGACAAAAATATTGAACTTTTTTGCACCATTCAAATGTTTTTAAATGTATTGTATTTCAATAATTTATTATTGTAATATTTTGTTTTGGTCTATTAAAACTGGCAAAGTAACATCTTCTTTCCCGATGCTGAAAATGAGACCAAAAGGTGATGGGTGTGTGTGTTCCTAGAGACCTGCATGTCTAAATAGATCAACCATGTCACCATTTGATTTTCCAACATGACAGACCTTTCCTCTTTACTTTAGTTTGAACATAAAGAATGAGAACAGTCTGCAGGATCTGTTGCTCTAGGTGGGTTGAGAGTCTGGACGTAACTGTGAAAACTGTTCAGACTGTGACTTTGCACACAAAACCTTTGATTTTTTGCCCAACAGCAGTTAATATATTTCAGTTACAGAGAATATTCCAAAACAGAGTGTAGTTATTACCCCCTTTTGTTTTTGATCAAATCATAATTTACTTATTGTTTCACATATGACCTGACACCTACTGCTGTGTTATCTAGGAAAACAAGCGTTTCTTAATTCAATGCATTTCCTAAACACAATTATTGCAGCATGGTGCTTTTTAAAAGGAGGAACTGACTTGAACAGTTACAGATATTACATCATGTTCCTTCTGCCTGTATCAGATTTTTTTGTGTGAAGGTCTGTCTGGATGCGAGTGTGTGGAATGTGCTGAAGGAAGTGGCAATGGGCTGAGGGGTCAAGTGAGAACATTAAGGTTGATTTGAGAGTCTCTGTAGCTGCTTGAGAGTTTTGATTCACCTTATATCCAATAATGACTCCGTTCCTTTGTGCCTCAGGAAGAGCAGACCAGGTGAGCATGATCCTGGAGGAACTCACTGCCTCGGCGGTTACATTTTCCGGAGATCTAGATGGAGCTGAAAAACAGACAAAGAAACATGCGCACAAACACGCCACTCAGTGCCACTTGACTCTCTGAAGCAATCTTCGATTTTACCTCAGTCATCTCCCTCCCTCTCTCCATCAATCTTCCCCTCTGTGAAATTGAGGGAGCGAGTAAAGGCCAGGGAGAGGTGGCAAAATGAGAGGAGGACACAGAAAAGTAATTATACCACTCTATTTCTCATCCATCTGCCTTCTTATGCCCAGCAAGTAATATGTCAAACTCATCTCAGTTGGATGTTTCAAAGCAGGAAAACAGAGTAAATGAGTTCTGTGTTTGTACCAGACTCGGCAGTGCGCGTGGCGACTGTTTGGCTCCAGGGTCCTGCTCCTACAGAGTTTAAGGCCTGGATCTGAACCTGGTAGTGGGTCCAGGGACAAAGCCCCTCTATTGTGGCTTCAGTGGTTCCAGCTCCACCCTTTATGTCCTCGGTTCTGTCCTCCCCATCTCCATCTGTCCTCCAAACACGGATCCGGTAGCCCACAGTCTCTGGGCTGCTGTTGTACTCTGACTGTGGAAGAGGCTGAAAGAAAGCAAGCAGTTAGAGACTGAAGAAAAGAGCAAATGTGATGTGTTAAGCTTCACTTGTTATTGCAATTGTGCCTCGCTTGTAAAAAATAAAAGAACTGATTGCATCAGACTGAAAGGAAGCATGTGCTCAGAGGATCACTATTTTGCTTTCAGGAATATTTCTGAGACAGATCGGATGACTTTTCTTCCTTACTCTTAGCAATGACCAAACAGATTATTTATGTTATCTGCACTCTTCACCTCCACTGCTCCTATAACTGTACTATAGTTATGCTCAAGATTATTCATACCACTGACAGAATCAGATTCAAGATTAGTGTCTGAAAATAAATAAGATCTGTATGTCTCAAAAGATAACGAAACAATATAAAAACACATACATTTTGATAAGAAAAATTATTAATCAGGTTTTAATCAAATTTTATTTGAAAATGCAATCAATAGACTTGTCAATAATCAATTGACAAATATTTATTGTCCTTAAAGCAAACAAATCATTCTTCCAAACAAATGTACATGTTTGTAATGTTGTTGCTTTATCATTGATGTGCTATGAACACGTCATTAATCATCCTAATCTTTGGCTCCCTCACTCTGGCTGGACTTCTTCAGAATGTTCATATCTCTTCCAGTTAAAAGAAACATGTTGGTAAAACTTGAGAGATTACTTTAAACATATCTGTAAATAATTCTGGACTTAACCTACGTATTCCTCCTTATCCTCTGTATATAGCACTCGATCTTATTTTGTTGCCAGTTCCTAAAACTACTTCATTTTTATCAGGCATTTCATTTTTTCAGTCTGCTGCAGCCAGAGACCAAATGAAGTAAAAAAAAAAATCCCAAAACTGGATACTTTCATCTCCAAAGAAGCTTTTCAACCTTGGATCAAAGATCATTTTAAAGACATATGCTGCTCTCTGCTAGGCTTTGCAGCCAATTATCTCTGGTTGCTTCATAGCTTATAAAATCCCCTTTTGTGTGAGCATCATGTTTTTGTAAGTGCTGCAATTTCTTTATTGGTCTTTGATGTTTATTTTGTCTAATCTGGGGAATTTTAAATGTTTCTTTTGTTCCAGCCTCTTCTTCTATCTGAAAAGGCCTTGGCTTTCTTGACTGGTTAAATAAATAAACACAATATTAATAATACTCCCACAATAGGACTTTCATTTGCCCTGACAAGATCCTTTCACAAAACACTCCAAGCCAGGATTAAAATACCTTTTTGCAGTCTTCATTTGTTTTGTGAAAGAACCAATGTGGTGATGAGGTAAAAACTCCTGGCCATCTCATGTATTGTAATAATAATCTAAAAGTGAAGTAGAAGTGGACCTTGTAACATGACAATGGCTCAACACATACCAGTAAATCGAATAAAGACTGGCTGAGAGTGAAGAAATTTATGGGCTCAGTCAAAACCCAGATCTTGAGATCTCGTGAGGTTTTATGGGGTGACCTGAAACAGGCTTGGAATCCCTCAAACAATTTCAACCAGAAAAAACTGTGTGCGCTTTATACTTCGACTGATACATCCCAATCTGCTTCACATTCCCACTTCCTTCTCCTTACCTGCATCCTACATCTCTGCATCACCTCACACCCTTGTTAATGTATTACTTCAGGAGGAAATAGTCCTGTTATCACTTTAGGTAGTTGTTGTTATTATCCACAGTTTGTACCTAATCGGACAGACGATTTTCACAATGTACACAATGAGTGAAAGTCTTGGAGACACCCAGTCGTTTTAAATACCTCAGTGATTTAGTACAGCTTAGCATTTAGGAGCCATAATACAAAATGTCACATTAGTTTTATTACCCTTAATATGCTGCTTAGAATAATAGCCTTAGCTAAAACCATTGTGATGGTCCCATTATAGCAGAAAACCTGCATAGCTCTGACAAGGCGCTAACATACAGGTGAGGTCCCATTAGCATGCCGCACTTGTACTTGTCTCAGTGTCTGATTTGACAGGCTCTTTTTCTCATTCCAACTCTTAAATGGAAAAATACTCTGCTCTCCATTTACGTTATAATAGAAGAGTGGAGGGGTGGGAGTGAAAGAGGGATGGAGGGAAGGAGAGAAGGGAGTAAACTAAAGAAAGGAAAGACTTGGAGAACAATATTATATAGCAGCTTGTGCTGGTTCCAGTCCAAAGTGGTGAGTGGGAAATGTGACAGATTAGTGTGAACAATGATAACCAGGAGAGACAATGATTACAGCCTGTCAGCCGCTCAACCTGTTCAGTCTTGCTGTTGCTCAGCGAAGTACGTTAAAAAAAACAAGATGCAAGGCCTGGAAAAAAAGGAAGAAAAGAACTCCCAGTCAAATTAGCACGGCCTAAATGACTGTAATGACTGTAAAGGAGCAGAATGAAGGTTAATGGTTCACAGAGTCAAGCATATATTTGCCGTGTGTGTGTGTCCATGTGTGTTTTGGTACCTTCCAGCTAAAGTGCAGACTGGTCTGTGTGACAGACACGAGGCTGAGGTCGGAGGGGTGGGTGTCAGGGGCAGCCTGTAGTGTTTGAATCAACCTAGAGGGGGCGCTCATTGGACTGGAACCAACGATGTTCACCTGCTGCATCCTAAACCTGGAGACCACAAAAGCCAAACTTTAAGCACAACAGTTTCATGTAAAAATTAATGTGTTCCAGTGAGTTAGCAGCAAGCTTCTTCAAGTGCTGCAATCAGCTGTTGCTATGGATTCACCCAGAAAATGTCACCTCTAACAAAGAGCCGATGCTCCCTATGCCAAAGAATACATTGTCCAGATCAGGGTCCTGGCAGGTACAGTCACAGATTAAGAATTGTTGTTAAAGCTGTTGTAAAACTGTTTCTTATCTTGCAGCACGACTCTAATGTAATGAAAAATTAAGGCGTTTTGTAGTTGATGCTTAGCTTGAGTGTAGCTTTACGGACGAACTGTAAAGTTAATTTTTTATTGTCCCGGTCACAACCAATGTGCAGCGGAGCACATCGTGGCCCTCCCTACATAGCTGGTAGATGTAGTTCTGGTTTCTGTGTGATGAAGGAGCCAAATCCTGTCACTAACATGAACATAAAAGCTGTGAACATCTGGGTAAAATTGATAGAGGATGGATAAATAAATGACAAACTGGAGTATAAACATTTTTTTTATCCTTTTGTTAATTTAAAAAGTGAGCTATTATTGTTACAGGTTAATTTTCTAAAATATAGAAAAGTAATTGTAGGGATGAACAAATATAAAAATTTGGACCAATCTTGATATCCGATATTAATACTGCTGTTATGGTAGAATTTACCATTATTTTTATGTTACCAAATTCTTATGTGATTGCTCAATTATTTGTCAGAATAATCAATAGACCACTCGATTACTAAAATAATTGTTTACAACAGCCCCAGCATTGTTCTATTGTAGTAGACTAAACACAGCCTTTTCACTCAAAAAACCTACACAACCTGGTGATAGAGGCATTCATTATTAAAACTGTATAAAGGAAACCCAACAAATTCCAATGTTTCTCTAACACATGATTAGTTTAATTCATAAAGCCATCATGGTTTACTGTCTGGTAAAAGTATCAGAAAATGTTGTAAATGTTTTACGTTACCTCTCTGACAAGATCAGTAAAAGGATAGTTTGGCTTGAAATCTTTAAACGTTAGGCATAGTGCCAAACTTTAGAAATGTTTATGCTATTAAATTATTGAACAGTAAAAATCAACAGCTTGAGTTCTTGGTGAGAACTTCCTTAGTTGTCTGAGAGCAGCGAGTAGTGAGTCAGTAAAACAGCCATATCGAAACATATGTAAACACAAAAACATTCAGGAGAGAGTGTTTGGTACTTTTTCTGCTTCTAAATGCAGCCATGCTTCAGTGTGGCAGTGACTGATGAAATGTGTGATTGGCAGAGTTTGCCTGAGAGACGATGGGAACGAGTGAAAGCAGGATGGAAGAAGAAACGAGAAATACAGACAAGTGCAACGCTTCATCTAGCATCCCAGTGGCTCTGCCTCTGACAGTGAGAGCTGTGTTAGCTTCCAACATATTTTCATGTCAAAATTTCAGACTTTTGAAAAGTTACATTTCCAGAATTCACTGATTCAATTTTTAAACTAAAACTAGTTCTGGAACTCAATTAAAACTTTCAAACAAGTTAATCGTAGGGTTTGTAATAAATTAATCAAAATGAGCATGCGTGTTCTTAAGCTCCTCCTGCAAACGGCCCGCCCCCTGCTGATGCCCCCTTGTCTCCACCAAGCAGTGGTGATGAACATCGATTCAAATTTTTACAGCTTTTGTTTGTTGTTTATCTGATCAAAAGTTGGATCAAGGAGGTTCAGAGGCGCACTCTTGTGACTTATTTATAATAGTATTTGTTGGATCGAAGTTTTTTTTGGACACCCTTATAAAAACTGAGGAGCCCGCCCCCCGTAGATCTCTGGTGTTGCTGCTGCCAGTGGACCAGGAGAAGCAGCTCTGTCATCAATCCATTTCCTTAGGGATAAGGATATGTTGTGTATCATAAATATCCAACAAAGAGACTTTTATATGTTAATTATGTTAAGATATGTATAATTAATTAATCAAAATTAATGCTTTAAAGTTCCATAAATAAAACTAAAACCACAAAAATTCATCATATATTTTTGACAGACATTCCCAGATGGATGGAAGGACATTTTTAAACAATAGAACAAGACATAAAGTCTGGAAATAAGAATATTTCTCCATTATAATCCAGAGCCAGAAGAACAAACAGCATATTTTTCTTTCCACACTTTGTATGAATCCTGAATATTAGGATGAGGGGACATTCATATCAAGCGGACATAAAGAAAATGAGAGAAGAGGAGCTGCTTATCAAAGAGAGAACAGATTCTCTCCTCTTCTCCTTGTCTCTTATTCTCCGCTCGTCCTGCAGTTTAATGCCTTCTGCTGCCGTTCCAACTTTCTCATCAGCATTCCTCTCCCCTCCGCTTCCTTATGCCTCTTATTTCCCCCTCCCCTCTCCTCTAGCTAGTTTGCAGTAGGGTAATAAGGATCTGCATGCTGCAGCTGTGAAGGTGCTGACAAACAGAAAAGTCTCAGATGGAACTGTCTCTCCGTGTGCCTGTGTGATTTATCGATCTTCACCTGAGCCCTGTGATACTGCAGAAACCGCAGAAGAGTGAGATTTGTGTAAGCTGAAGCATGTGCGCACGCTGATGTGTGAGCCTGTGAAAGTGCTCAGACGTGCTCTGTGTGTTTGCTGCTCACCTGTACTGAGTGAAGGGTGTGAGGCTGGGGATCTCCAGCGTGTCTGCATTCGGATCGTTGTCTTTCTGGTAAACGACTCTCCATGCCTCCTCCCTCCCATCCTCCTTCACCACCTGTTAAATAACGGAGCATGTTGCAGAACAGGTCTCCTCCTGCTGTGTCTTGCCATTGGCAGTAACCACAAAAGTGCACTTTCAGCACAAACACACCTGTCCTTCAGCGATCCATCTGGAGATGACGGTTTTACCATCAGAACCAGGGCGGAACCTGAGCGTCGCTGTTCGAGGACTGATGTTACAGATGACCAGGTTGGAGGGAGCCCCAGGAAGCTCTGCAAACAGAAGAGAACATCACCAAAAAGAACATTTATTTCAGAAATTCTATTTAAAAAGTTAGACTTCTAAATTATATACAGCCATTATTTCCAATGTTTTTTTTACCTTTATGAATGATGTTTTATTATGGTGTTGAGCTAAAAATCACCCAAGAATGTTAGAATATTCATGGAATTTCACCGAGTTCCTTCACATTACAGGCCTCACCTGGGTAGAGTTGCCTTTAATAACTGGAACACTTATCAATAAATGTGAAGAATATAATGCTTGATAATTTTGATGGTGGCATTTTGACAAAATCCTATTTATTACCCATTTCATAATTAAGTTCTACATTATGTTTTATGGTGTAAAGCTCTTTGAACTGCCTTGTTGCTGAGAAGGCAGTTTATAAATAAACTTGATTTAACTAGAATTTCACAGAAGAGCAATAAAACAAAAGCAATGTTTGCTCCAGAAACGACCATGAACTGTATGGTAAATGTAGTTCATGGCTTCATGAGTTTCTCATTTTCTGAGAAACTGAATACATAAGGTTTTGATAATCATCTAAGTAACAGAAATACATATTAATATAACCCTCTGTGTGTAATGAACCCTTATCGGTTTCACATTTTGAGCTGAATTACTGAAGCAAATGAATATTTTCCAGGATGTTTTTATTGAGACATATATGCAGCTTTTACGCAAAGCTACATAGAAACTCACAAAATGTAGCCATTAACCTGAAACTCCCTTTCCACTCGGGAAGGTTATATACTTTTACTGGCATATAAAATATTACTGGACCAAACCCGGTGGTTGCATTTCCTTCATAATGTTATTTATGAAAAGAGAAATTGGTGTACTGCAATTTAAACATTTCAGTAGGTGCTCAAAGATCCGTCGAGATAAAAAACACCTCTGCTTCTCGGTACTGTTGCATAAAGATGCAAAACACTTTATTTACAGAGGCCACCGTTTTGCTCAAGAAGAAAAGGACAGAAGCATCACAGCATGACAGATTATTTCAGCAGGGTGCATTAAAAGAAATGCACTTCAGAAATAACATTTTCTATACAGACTTTTAAGTTGAGCTGGAGAACAAAGGTGTTTAAAGCAGCAAATGTTGTCAGAAGAACTCTTCGTCTGGATAATAAAATTTTTAATTCCATACCAAAAGAAAAAAATACTTGTTGCCAGTTTTGAAACAGCATTTTTTTCAAAGCACAGGTTTGTTTCTAGCTAAGATCAATGATGTATGACAATGTTGGAAAAATACCAAATTTGAATAAAGTGCAGCTGTTTATATCCTTTATAGAATTATGTACTTTTTAGTCACAAAATTATGGAGGGAAAAGGAAAGAATCATTTTGTACTAAAATACATAGAGGTTTAAATCTGAAGCATGCTGAACATTTTTAAACAGTGTAAACAAGAATCCATGGAGATGTATTCAGCAACCGCATCTGTGTGTCTGGTCATTTTGAATGTTGTTACCTTCATGATCACTTACAGCAGCAAGTTTTTCTGCCCTAATTGTCAGCTTCACTCTGACTCCACCATTTATCTGGGTTATCATTAGCCACATTAGCCTGCAATGCCCTCATACCTACACCGAGCATAGCAATGGAAACACAGGGTTGGTTTCGTCGCTTCACCATTTAGTGGCCATTTGAGCCGTGAGCTGATTAACAGTTTCCTACAGTTTCTTTGTACTTAGTAGAATGGAGCACATCACAATAGGGGAGCGCAGACTGACAGAACATCATTGGGCTGTTCGTATCCGTGAAGCTAAAATTTAAACAGGCAACCTTAGTTTTTGTGGTCTGGAAGGTTTACTGTTGCAGATTACATGCATTTTGATGACCTTTAAAGTTGAGGGCAACTTTTAAAGTTAACCCAAAGTGTTAACTTTAGGTTATAAAGGTATGATGCTAAAGTGTCATATTTTTAGCCTTGCTTAAACAGTAACTAAACCCTAATCAACTCTTTTGCAGATAAAGGGTGCTGTCTTTATGTACCTATAATACTATACAATACAGCTTGGCTGCTGCCTATGTTTGGGTCAAAAACAATCTCAGACACCAATATATTTAAAATTTATTGCTTTGATAACTTTAGTTAGAAATGCAATGTGGTGATTTGAGTTTTTCTGTGTATTTAGTTTAGGTTTTCGGTGTCTGAGTCTCTGTGTTGTCCTGTTTGCTCCCCGTGATTAATCCCAGCTGTGTCCCGTTCCCTGATTGCCCTCCCTGTGTATTTAAGTCCACCTGCTGTCTTTGTCTAGTGTCGGATCCTTGTTGTCGTCGTCGTCTGTTACCACACCCTGTCTCGTCGTGTCTCCTGTTTCCCCGAGTTCTTTGCGTCAGTTTTCTTCATTAAATCCTTTTTTTTCACTGCTCATCCTGGTCCCGCCTGCAATTTCTCACCGCACCAAAACCCACCTCATGACATGCAATGCTTCT
Organism: Phalloptychus januarius; assembly: GCA_902982915.1. NCBI lineage: Eukaryota > Metazoa > Chordata > Actinopteri > Cyprinodontiformes > Poeciliidae > Phalloptychus > Phalloptychus januarius. Next base: position 597,796 of record CADWAE010000061.1, read on the forward strand.
TATTTCCAATAGACTTTTACTAAAATGGATAAAAGGCAAAAACAGAAATAGTGTTCCCAATTATGAGTTCAGCATATAAAGGCTTGGAGACACAAAATTATCACAAGCACTTTTTTCTTGAAATGAGTCCATCTTCTGACACATGAAATACAAATTTAGAAAGTAAATTTTAAGTAAAGGATTTACACTTATGTTCATTTCTTTTTGCTGTATCAGAGAATTAATAAAACATTTTTCCCAAGGTCCACAATACAAGACAGAAAAAGAAAAATCTGAAGAGCAGTCAGGGCAAAGGTGGAAAAAATGCATTGTCTACTATGTTCCTTTTAACGCCTGTAAATGTCTGAATAGGCAGCAAAGCTGTGCAATTAGGTTTGACCCATTCTTATTCTGACTTTATTCCATCTCCATGTGAATAATAAGAGGCAGAAAGCAGGCAGTTTAGGTGACCAGCTGTGTCAGGGGATAGAAACGAGAAACTGAAATAAAAAGACTTCACATGGAAATGATGACCAGCCCCCTCCCCACCTGATAACTCAGGACAAATCTTTATAACACAACAACAATCAGAACATCAGCTGAATATACAGTCATGAACAAATTTGTTGGAGCACTTTTTTCAGAAACGAGTAATCTAAGGCGTTGCTATTTCAAATCCAGTAGTCAGAATCATATTTCTGTTGTAATTTAATTTGATTTACTCAGAAATGTAAACAATGGAGGGAGGAGAGAGATGCACATTGTGTTGCTAGAAAAACAGGAACTATTTTGAGTTTCTGTCGCCAGGTTTGATTATTATAAGTGGCTTTGGTCTTGTTTTGTTTCTAAAGTTGCAGGTTGCGCTTTTTGAGGCTCGTTTTTGAACGTGAAGTTACTCATTTGGGCTTGGAAATAAGCAGAGACACATAATAAATCCCAGAATTTGTCTGTCATCCTGGTCGATTATGTCAGATTCTCCCTGTTCTTCGTTTCCCGGATGATCCGTCCTGCTGTGTCTTTGTTAATGTGAAGTTAATGTATCTGCTGTGAATGACGTCGAGCTTCGCGTTGTGCTCCAGAAAACTGCAAATATCGAGACGAATATGAACAGAGCAATGAACGTGAAAACATCCACGAATGGACATGTCCAAGTTGCGCAATTAAACGCCATTATAATAATTAATATTAAGATAAGTGTCACAAATCTGTGCAGAAGGATATCGGAGTTGTGGAGGCGCAGTAGGAGCGCTGTGCGCTGCAACAAAGGCAGGGCCGTAACCCAAAACCTGGAGGCTGGGGCAGGGAGGGGAGGGACTCTAAAATCCTTCTCAGAGTTTTCCAGAAAATAGTGGAACACACAATTTACAAACTTTTTTTTTGTACTGTTGTAACATTAAACAATCTCCCCTTCAGTTCAACCTTATAAGTGGAGACAAATTGTTGATATTACTATTATAAAATAACTTGCAATTAAGTATTGGCAAAGCTCAATGTAATTTTCAAATTTTCACAGGTGACAGTGTTGTTGTTAGCAGCTACTGAAAGTAACTGAAAAGTTATTTTAAAAGTAACTTAGTTACTTTTCAAATCCAATAGTCAGTAATCTAACTAAGTTACTTTTTCAAAGTAACTGTGCCATTACTGGTCCCCTGGGAACAATAACTGAACAATCCTGAATTAATCTTTTTTAGCAATAGCATCATCTCACATTGAGCATTTTGGGGGAAAAAACTGTAATCCGATTACATTTATTCAGCAGAGGAAAATGTCTCTGGTTGCAAAATTGCTGGCAGTCCTACTGATACTAGCAGTCATATTTTGCAGAGGTCGTGTTTGCCAGTAGGGCAGGACTCACTCATCACCTGAAACACTTCCCAAAGCGGATCATACAGACTGTGGGATTTCTTATGCACTCTTCTCTTCAGCTCATCAGATGTTTTCATCATTAGGTCTGGGGTCTAAAATGACTAATATGATTTCTTTGGAAGAGAACCAGCAGGTTCTAGAAGCTTCTTATTAGTAATCAAAGTGTTTCTCTTTATCTGGAGTACAAATATGACCAGCCACTGCACTGACTGATAACTTATGGTTTTAGAGCAATGCAAGCAGTTAGAAAGAGAAGAAAGAGATGGAAAAGCATCTGATTCACACTGGTTAGTATGGTAGAGGAACTGAAATGCTGTGGGTCTGTTTCACTCCCAAAGAGCCTGGGAATGTTGTTAGAGTGCTTTGCATCATGAACTGTTTGAAAAGCAAGGATTTTTTAAGCACAGAACAGAGGCCTCAAAAGGAAAACTACAAATGTCTCATTTTTCAGTGGGATAACGATCCAAAACACAGGAATGGCTCACCAGACACATGAGCAACCTTCTTCAATGTCGTCCACTCAATAAGCCTTTTTTCAAACTCATGCCTCATATGTGTCATACATAACAATTCAACGTGACGACAAGAAGAAGCTCAACTTTGTCGTCACTTATACAGAAGACTCCACTCTCGCTTTGTTGCTTGCAATTCTTGTGTTGCATACTTCATGTTTAGAGTCACTTACTGGACTGGGGGAGTAAAAATAGCATTATGGGCTGTTTTGTGTGTGCTTAAGAGAATAAAACCATTTCTGGAAATGCTCCGGTGTGGACTCAGATGCGTTTGAAACTGACTCCCCATTTTGCAAAGAAGCTTTTCAATGTGGGTTGGGCTTCAGTCTCTAAACCTAGAGCTTACAGAAAACTAGAGGGAGTGAATGAGGCTGTGAGAGGGTCCAGGAAAATGGTTGACATAGAGAAATTCTGTCTAGACGACAAAGTTTCCAGCAGGGTCCAGACAGGGAACATACTAAAATCTACTGAGGGTCCTTTAGGCTCAGTTCAACTGGGGGCCAAAATTGCAATCTGTCTAACCCCTCACTTGTGGTGGCGCTGCACCAAGAACCACTGCAGGAAACAACACAAAAACATCTTAACATGGCACTGAGCGTAACTTCCTTCTTAACAAAATGTAAACAAAAATGGAGCAGTGTCAGAGTTTAGTGACACTGCTCTAAAGTGTCACTAAAACATGTTTGAGACATTTTGCAAATGTGTCAAACACAATCTGCTCAGCATGAGACGAGCCTCATATGTTTTGCTTATGTTCATCCAGAATGCCCAGAAGGTCCGTTCAATGTTGTCAGGAAAACCATTTCCCCATGCAGAAGATTTTAGTTTAACAGTAACAATACATGAAGTTACCTTTAAATTTAATCACCAAAGAAACAAGACACAAAGCAAAAACACTTATATTAATTTTGTTTTACTCGTAAGAATAGACAATTGTAACTTTGGTTTCAAATAATTAGAATAATGTATGATTCCACCAATAATAACTCAAATTCTGATTATTATAAGAGTAACAAATAAGTTATATATAGTTATCATAATATTATAAATGAGTGCTAAATCAGAGAAGCTAAAGAGGTTATAGATGGGATTTTTTGATAATGAACTTGAAATGATATAAAATGCGTAACTGCAATTAAAGATCACTGATGTTGTGTTGGAGGCAGATTGATGAAAGGTTGGGGAAAAGAGCAAATAAAAAGAAAGGACAGTTCACCAATGCCTCAGAGTTTTGCTGATTTGGAAACAGATTGTTGCAAATCAAACTGTTGAAAGAAGAAGTATGTGCAGGTAAAGGGGGTAAGGTGACCTTTGAGCAACCCCAGAATATGAACGCAGACATCATGTCATAGTATCTCTAAGGCAAAAAACTCAAACCTATAATCACAGAATATGAAAAGCTTCTTTTTTGGACTAGCTGTCAGGAAACACAATTAAGCAACACCTGCTATCCCCAGTAGACAAATAGTAAACACCTGAACGTCAAGCTTCAGGGTATCAATAACAGGAGGAGAGAATAATTGGAAACAGATTTAACTAACAATACAAAAAAATGTGACAATAGCCTCGCTGAGGTAACACACGCTTGCTCACTGACATCTCGTTGATAAAAACCACCGACTGCACATTGAATAGCTGCTTCTGTCACATTAAAGCCGAAAGCTGCTCTGAGGCTGGGCCAGAACAACAACAACATGGGAACAATTATTTCCTCCACACTGTGCTTTTTAAAACCGGGAATAAATCGGACAGCAACAATACGCTCTTTCATATGCACAATTCAGCCACAGCTAAATATTCATATACATGGTTTTTAAGATGTCAGGTTTTCAATTGCCACACATAATTTACAGCAAGTCTGACAAGTATGACAACAGTTTTTAAAATCTAGTGCTAATGAATCAAACACTTGACAGCTTGCTTCTGTCAATAAAACTGAAAAACACAATCTACTCTGCACTCAGCAGCCCAAGTCAAACACAACGAAGACAGCAAAAGCACTTTTCTTTTGCTGTCTTGATTGACAGATTAACACTCGAGGTTTGAAGATTTACGATAATCCAATGATTTAGGCTGAAGTGCCATCATTGTTGAACATGACATTAACACATTTCTAAAATCAAATGGCGTCTCTAAGGCTTAAAAAATATCAAGTGGATTTTCCACTTTAACAGAAAGTTGTAAAGTGACTGATTTACTGCTTGATTTAGTCCGAATTCAACAGTTTTAGTCAGGAATACTCACATAGTCCTCATAAGCATGAGTGTAATGTTCTAAATGTTATTTTAGTGATGCTTTTGAACCACTTCTTTTTCAAAGTGAACTGATTATTCACCTGTGCCAACAATGTTTTTTTGTTGGAATACCCAACGAAGTTCAAGCTTGAATCATTAGGCCTTAAATATCCAAGAAAATGTGTTAGAAGGTCCTGAATGAGAAAGTGTCAAGCCTTAAATTGAAAACTGTTCAAGTCCAATGTTGCTACCTTGGATGGAGCGCAGAACGGTTCTCCAAGACCAAGACCAGGACTGAATGTTTGGAATTTCGGCAAGTATTTCAGGATATTGCTTTTTGTACCCCACAAAATGTAAAAATGAATGAAAAAATGGTTAATTACTCAACCATATAGGGTTTTTTATATACCAGTGACAATTAAAGCGGAATAAGCTAGGTTTATAGTTGATACACTGAACCCACCACCTCTTTTAAAAATCTTTAGCACAAAAACTTTGAGGGCCGCCATATTGCTCCTACCACCAGGCTTAGCAGGTGTTCTGAGGGAAACCTTGTAACTATATTCCTAAAAAATGTTCCTGTAAATATCAGTAAATTGTTATATGTTTTAATATTTTTATTAGTCCATTCAGGCAAGCAAATTGCAAATTGCAAGCGAAATTCCCAAAGCCATTAGTGATAATAGAATCTGTTGTTTTACAAATATCATAAAGCAAACAGGGACAACCCAGGGACAACACACTACAGAAGCAAAGTGGACATATTTTTTCTTACATGGATTAAGACCATAAAGACCTCAACAATACTGAGGTTAACATTTAAAATAGATCATTTCAAGCCCAAACCAAATGTAGCCTTCATGTCTACACTGAGTGTATGTAAACTTCTAACCTGAACCCTATTTGTGTGAACCACCAGAGAATTTCCCTCCAAATGTCACCACTCTTCGCCAAATGCATTCAGTGAACTTGTAAAGGTTATAATCTGAAAATGTTGATATCAGCTGTCTGGCTTAGATGAATGACAAAATTTTCTCAACTCCATGAATTCATGAATAAATAAACCAGAAAGGAATCTATGTTTGGTGGATTGCTCCCATCTCTCTCTCTCTCTCTCTGTTCATTCTTTAGTTCTTTTTCCTAATCTTCCATCCTTCATCCCTCTCTCTCTTTCTTTCATGAATTAATCAATAACCTGTGACTCTAAGAACTGTCTGTATCCATATTGCTTTCACTTTTTCAGCTTTTATTCATAAATTAGTCATTACATAATATTGGGACAAAATTCCTGCTTGCATGAGAACCGACTTTTTTCTCCCATCCGTTCTTCGCCACTGCCACACAGTCCATTTGTCAGAGACTTTGGTCTTCTCTTCTAAGAAAATTGCATTTACCGTACTTGTATTTTCCGTCTGGGCGTCCCCTCGCTCTTTTCCAGCCTTCTTCTGATTGTCTCATGCCCTGCCCAGTTAATTGCTGCATCTTTTGTCTGCAGTTAATCAGCTCTAATGATGACTGCAACTTGGGCAGTCACATGAACTTGTCATGCCCACAAAAGCAACCTTACACTCAGTGCACAAACAGTAAAATGACTAGGACTGAGTTGCAGTAAATGGCAGACTTTTGTCTGAGTGAGAATGTGAAAGCGTGTGTCGGCAGCGTGGGTGATGATTCATGGAAGCACAGAAACAGCCACTTATCAGCCTGAAGAATGACAACGGCTTCATGAGAGCTCATCACTCATATTTACTTTCCACGCAAGCACACACACAAACATGCGCCGCCACATGCACGCACACACTCACAACAAGAATACTGACTCTAACATCCACTTTCACAGGCTCGCGCATGTTTGTTTCTTTATTTACTGCACCTGGTGGGACGCCGGTGGACACGGTGGAAGACGTGACCACACCCTGTCCTGCACCCGTCAGCGCTGCAACCTGAATGGTGTAGGCAGTGGTGGAGGTGAGGCCCGTCAGCTGGTACTCCAGGGTGGAGTTGGACAAGGAGCGCTCCACTCGGCTTGACTTTCCACCAGGCACCTCCCACCACAGCTTGTAACCTGTCAGGGGGTTGGGAAGCAGGCTGGGTTAATAAACATGCATAAAAACATGTGGTGTCATGTACAGACAAAAATATCAACAAATGGAGTCCCTGGAAGATTTTTTATAACATATACAAAACTGTGCGGCAGTAGGCTAAATTTGTATTTAGCCAACATGTCACTGCAATTCCAGTTGCAAGCATTTTGGTTAATGTATCAGCTTTGGATATGAAGCTGAGAACTTGAGCTTCATATCCAAAGCTGATGTAAAGCTTTGGATATGAGCTTCATATCCAACATGAGACAGCTCATGTTGTCCTGAACTGTCTCTCTATGCTGCTATGCTATTAGGTTGTTGGAGTACAAACAGGCTACTTTTCCACACTTTTGTCTTCTACTACTCATTATTTGCTGTTAATTCAGCTGTTAGCTTTATGTTTAGGTGGAATGTTCATGTTGTTAGGATAAGGTTTTATAACATAACCCTGCATTTAACTTCCCCACATCTTTATTCTTGTCTTATCTGCATTGTTGCTTGGTCTCCATGATGCTGTTGGTTTACCAACATTCTGTCTGAAAACTATGAAGTTGAATTTATACTGAGATTAAATGAAGCACAGAAGTTGACTTCTGAGTTTAGTTGGGTGCACTGAATTTTATTTAGGGATTTCAGAGTAAAGGGGGCTGAATACACAGTAGATTCACAGTTGGCTGTTTTTGTTTTCAAAAATATGATAGTCGGGTAAGCTTGGTTTAATTGGGGGACAAAATTGCAACATCTGCTACATTTTCAGCTGGTGTGGTTTCACATTCACATGGCACAGAGCATTCACACTGCTCTGTGCCAAACGATCCAAATCCTTTGTAAAACCTGTCTGTTCCTCTCGCCATCGGTGACACTGCACCAAAAACCACTGAAGGAAATGACACAAAAACCTCCAAAGAAGAGAATGAGCACAACTTCCTTCAAAATATAAGCACAAATGGAGTGGTGTCAGAATTTAGCGGTTGTAGGATTTCTTTTTTGTCTTTGGTAAAAACTATATGCTGTAGTCTGCTTTCTGCTTTGGAAGCGTCTCTGGTCTGCTTGGCATTCACATATGTATTCGAACTGCACTAGTGAGAAGGTGAGTTTGCTTCAAACCAATCAAGAATTTGGTTTGTAGGTGGACCAGAATTTTCTTTTTTGGTCCAGTATATGTTTGATTACGCATTCACACATCCCCAAACGAAGCAAACCTTCTAGTTAAACAAACTAGAGTTCAATTAAAGTGGACTGAACAGGGCTGGCTTAGATTTTTATTTGTAGAAAACAAGATACTTTTTCCTTCCACCTTGTAATTCTGCACTACTTTTTTGTTGCCACATAAAATACCAATTTAATATACCGGTACTGGTATATGCAGTTATAACGTTACAAAACACAATGAAGTTGAAGGTGTAGGAACGCTTTTGTGAGGCGCTGTGTAATGAGAGGATTACAGCCAAGCAGGAGGAGGGAGTGTGGGAGGAGTAAGTAGAGTCAAAATCCCTGTCTGTCCCTTTGCATCTTCACAGTCATGCATCACACTCTACCACACTCAAATGTGTGTGTGATGAGGCTACTTGTGTGGAAAGCCCTGAGGAAAGCAACCGGTTCCTCATCTAACTGTGGGCTCACCAGGTTCTGGATGAAAAGCAGGTTGAGGAGAAAAGAGTAAATGTGCAAGGTCACCTTGATTGAATGCACACTTTCCCATCTGTCTGAATGTGGAAGCTGATTGTAAAACCTCTGCTCAGTTGAACGTTGGACACTACGCCAAAACCATATGAGATGAGCTCTTAACACACATAATTAATTCCCAGTATCTTGTTGTGCTTCTCAGCATCATCATCTGGCAGAGCCACAAAGGGGAGGAAAAATAAATGAGGGGGCTCTTCTGCTCAGCAATGTGCCGCACAAACAACACCCTGGGTGTTCAGACGTGCAAGATGATGGCATGTTTGCAATAATGTGGGAAGACAAACTGCAGAGGGAAGGGATTAGCTGATGATGAATCAGTTGTACACAAATATAATGTCAGTGATAGAGGGGGGTCTTTGGATGTCAGAGAATATGGAGGAAACTCTTAACATTAGAGTGTTCTCTTAAAGAGGAGCCTTTGCAATCCTGCTTCAACTAGAGATTTTCAGGTGTATATGTTTTAATTGGAAAAATTGTCCATATTTTTTTCCTTCTATTGCACATATTAGTTTCCTGTGGGAACAGACAGTCACAACTTAATGAAACATGTCTCATGATAGAGTGGCAAATGATATATTGGAATAAAGGTTCTCTGATTATGGAGGGGGAAGATATAATCACTGATTATACACTGCCAAGCTGTAATGCTCTAACCAGTGATGATGCCATTCTTGTCCTGTGGTTCAGCCCAGCTCACTCGAAGGGATGTGTCGAGGATTTCAGTGAAGCTCAGATGGCGAACACGTCCAGGTGCTGAAAAAAGAAACAAAAAACACATTCAACTCTTGCAAATCATTATATCCACCAATGCTCTAGCGAAAGCTCTTGCGATGTCTTTCAAATGTATTCATAGCCCATTTTGTACAACCGCTTTATTTTATTGGGATTTTCAGAAAAAGAACAAAACAAAGCAGCACATTTTTGGGGGGTAACTCTGGAGGATCTTCAGAGATCTACGGCGTGAGTTGACAGGACATCTGTCAACCCACTTCTGAAGTGGGTTGACAAGTCTCAAGAAAATGTCAAGAAAAAAACTTTAGACGCATTAGAAGTCATATTTGCAGTTGGGCTGAAGCCATACAAGAGAAACATTAAGCGTGGAAAAAGGTAAATGAAGCTTACATTTAAAAAGTTAGATGTGGCCAAAAATGTACACCCTGAATCCTCATGATGAAACATGGTGATGGCAGCATCATGGTGTGGGAATGTTTTTCTAAGGCAGGGCAAAATTTACAGATCCATTTATCAGATAAAAATATTATTGTGAAAATTCCATGTATTTCAGGAACTGAATCACTAAGTTAAATACATTATATTGATTAATTACACAGATGTTTGACAGAATGTTAATGTGACGGAGTGAACACCTCTCTGTTCTTGCTTTGTTTGTGAATTTGTTTTTCTTGTCTGTTTAATATATTGAGCTGCAGTTGCGGCGGTTCGCCACCAGTGGGCGTGTGGAACTCAGCGAGCAAACCGTAAATTGGCGCAGCAGGCTGATGGCGGAGGCGCTCACTGTCGCTCCTGTGTTTTTGACAGATATGTTTCTAAATAAAACGAACCTGCGATCAACACACTAATCGACTATTAAGTGTGCAACATTAATTATTTTGATTTTCTGCTTACGGCAAATAAAAACATAACATTGAAAATTGGAATATTACATATGACAGTGACAAGGGTCCATCATGACTTGGACAAACAAAAAATGACTGACCAATGCCAGACATCACTTCACTGAAATATATTATGCTTTTCTTCAGGTGAACAAAGAGGAGAGGGACAGAATATATACAAAGGACGTACAAGCAAGTTATACTGTACGAAACGTGGCGTTTTTCATCCTGTACCCCGACGTGAACGGAGCTCGTGAGCGACAGCTATCGACAGTTAGCAGGAGTTTAAGCACAGACTGACTCCCTGTGGTGCAGAGCTCTGCTTTATAGCCACCGGCTCCGTCTACAGCAAGACCAAACAAGCAAAAAAACTAAACAATTACTTCTAACTCAAGTAAACTCTTAAAGTAAACAAAGTAATACTAATAAATAATAATATTGAGGAAAAAATATAAATAAACTTGTTATCAGAGATACAATACTCAATTTAATAGAAAACACTCAATACGTTCTGATGACATCACTACGTCCTCAGGTGACTCCCTCCCGGTGCGCCTCTTTCCGGAAACTGCCCTGCTTTGAAAATAGAACCAGGAAATGTTTGAAGCTGAAAAAAAAAACAGTTTAGGATGGATATGACAACTGAAGCAGGAACACCGCGTGTGCACCCACGATGAACTGCGCCAATTTGCACTTCAACAAAAAGTAATTTAGCGGTTGTGTCGGCTCCTCCGTCACGAGGAAAATATTTTTAATGAAAACATTTTTAATACAGAAATATGGGCTTAATGAAAAGTATGCTTAATACCTAAAGATTATACATTTTCAAAAGGCACTTTTAATGTGACCAGAGAGCTTCATTAGAATATATCTTCTAATGGATTTAATATGACTTTTAGGAAGATGGACTGAGTGAAATAGGGAGCTATCATGGTTGAGGCTGCAAAAGATATATAACTGAGGTTGGGCTTCATCTGAGAAATGACGCTAAAATAATGGCCAGAGCTACATCACAAAGATCAAAGCATATTGAATTATAAAATGTTAGAATGGTCCATTCAGAGTCTGTGGCAAAGCTTGGAAATAGATGTTCATAAACACTATCCATCCAGTCTTTGTCAGTATGAGCTATTTTACAAATCTGAATAGGCAAAAAATCAAATAAGAAGAATTGAAACCAGCTACCTATTCCTTCGTCCTCCTCCTTGTTTAATATAACTTAGTCTGTCAAATAAAATCAATCCCAAAATTGGGATTTATTATTGAGGTTTGTGGTTGTAATATAACAAAATGTGAAAGTGTTTAAGGGGTATAAAGACTTTTGTGAAGCAGCTTAGGCTTCATTCATATTCCCATCACATCTGCATTGACCAGCAAACCCCTAACAGCCATGTATGCACGTTGTCCAGTCATTTCTCATTTCATCCATAGCTCTCTAACTCCTCTCCCTACAGAGCGATTAAGCTATTCATCTGAGACATTCAATAACACTCACAGTCGCAATCACATGCCCACACACATGCAAAAAGCTATCATCAAGCAGAATTACACCCACCGTTAACCCTGCAACACGCCTAGCAACCAATCAATACCAGTCCACCACTGTGTTTGCGTGTGTGCGCGTGTGTGTATATGCTTGGCTTCTAATATCCTTTTCCCACTCAATAATTGCTGGTTGCTAATAATTGCTTGTCTGTCTGCCTAAAGGCTATTGTGTTTATTTGATGGTGCAACTGTGTGTGTGCTCTTGTAACTGGGAGTGGCAGCTATTATGTTTATCCATGGAACAGTGGGCTATAAATACCAGCACACATGAAGACATATGAATCAATTCCCCTTAAAAAGACACAGCAGATTGAACAGAGGTGGTGGGAAAACTAGGAATAAAAGACATTTGACAAAAAATACCGATGGGAGTGATAGCAAAATAAGACCATAAGAGATTAGAGAAAGTGTTGGTGAATGTGGTTTGTAATGTATTGGGACACAGGTGGGCATTACACTTAGCAGCTGGGTTCAGAAGCAGGTACTTAGTTTTATTCTAATCGGCAGGCGAGGATGATTTTTTATTTTTTTCCTTTATTCTCTAAAGCTTACCTGATCAGGTCAGATAGGATAACTTTTTTTAACATTTGCTAAATGTTGGAATAATAATTTTTTTTTCTTCAAATTTAGAAATTTCCATGCATTCCTCTAGCATATGAATTACCTTTGGACACATATGTTTCCTGGGATTTTGGCCTTCTCTTGACAGAACTGGTGGTACTGTTCTGAGTCTGATTTGTTCTCTGTTCACAGTGTTCTAGAGGACTGAGATCTTAGTGTTGGCTTTAAGTTTTGTGAAGCTTTAACTTCCTGATTGACATCTTGAGATGTTGCTTCAATCTTTCTACATAATGGCCTTTCTTTACGATGTTACTGATTTTGTGCAGCAGTGTCTAATGAAGCAAAGCAGTCACACAACATGATGCTGCCACACGTGTACCACATTTGACACATTTGGCATGGTGTTCTTAGACCTGCAAGATAGTCATTAAGGCTGAGCAGTTCAATTTTAGTTTCATCAGACGACATGTATTCACAAACTAAGGTAATTCTCCCAGAGTGGATTTGCGAACTGCTACTTTTGGAGTAAAAGCTTCTTCCTCTCTTAAGCTTTTATTGGCAGTGTTCCTCACCATGTGGGTATGAATATGTTCAGGAATGTATGTGCAGGTCAACAGATACAGTTTGCTGCTAATCAAGTTGCTTGGGAGCAATACCCCCTGAGGTGGTTCCAAACGACTGGGAGCAACTGCACAGGGTCTGGTTAAAGCCATGCCAGTGGAGAAGGGCTTAAGTGACATTTCTTGTTCTTCTACAATACTCTTCCTGACACTTTGACTAGTTTCTTCAGTGTGTTTGAGGTGTTGCCCTAATGTTGCCCGTTCTTGTTGACCTTCATTTAACTCGGATGTTATGAATCAGCAGCTAACAATGCAAAGCATCTTGGTGTATCCAAACTTTTGACATCCAAAAGAATACTAACAAATTTACTAAAAAAAAATTTTTATCTGGTACTTAGAAAAAATACATTATTTGACTAATCTGAACTGACATTAAAGGAAATAATTAACCTAAAAATATTTAGTTTCATAGATTGTGCTATTCTATTAGGATGTTGAAATATCCAGTTTTCAGCTGTACACTGTATGTGCGACTGATACTTACTGTCTTCGTGTGTCTGCAGAAGGGTGGGTGCGCTGCAGGGGCCGTCTCCAGGTGTGGTGAAGCAGAGAGTGGAACCGTAGTACCAGGTGAACTTCCTGAGACTGCTGACTAATCCTGTGTGCCAGGAGCTTGGGTAGTCAGGAGTGATGGTGACCACTCTAACCTCCTCAGGAGATTGTTCCGGCCAGACCAGCAGCTGTGGTAATTTAGAAAAATAACAGGTGACACAAACAATAACTAATACATTTTATCAGAATCCTACAGCAGTAATTTATTCTCAATCTACATTTTTTTATTTGTCACGGGAGCTTCAGGCCAGGGAATCATTTTTAGTATAACTCAAATTGCATTTTGCAGGCACACACATAATTGCGCCTCCACACAAGCTCTGGTGAATCTTTTTATATTAGTTTAAAAATAATAAACAGCAAAACAATTTTCAGGTTCCCCTTCCAAGAAAAGTTATTTGAATTCTAATCATTTGCTTATCGATTGTACCTCATAAGCATTGTCAGTCATGACAGCGACTAATAAGAAAAACAGTTTCTTATTATCCATCCAACTATAAACCTAATAAAAGATTCATTGTCTCTACAGTCAGCCCTGATTTAGATTAAAAAACAGCATTCTTATTAAGTTTTTACATTAGCTAAAAACAATCTGTGAAATGCGAATGCTGGAGGCTTTAATCTGTGATTACACACAAGCAGCATTAGGACGGGTTGTCAACATCTGAAGCTCCTTAGGAAAAGGTAACAAGCTAAAACCTGATGTCTTATTCACTATTATACCGAGGTTAGTTTCACGATTTCTGAAACACGTCTCTACACCCCGCACCAGCCCGGATCTTCTCTTCCACTTTCTTCTCTTCAGTCCAGGCTGTCAAAAGTGTTTAACAGCCACAGTCAACAGTGAGGAGATGGTGCTTTTCCACATATTTAGTCTTTGCCTTCGAATGTATTCTGAATTGTTCATCTTTGTTTTGGAAATGTGGTAAACAGAGGCAGCTGGTCCATAGGGGGAGCTGGGGAACTACCCTCCAAGATACAGAGAGGAAAAAAATCTAAAAATGATCTACTATATAAATATTATTTTAAAAATAATGTATTAGCCTATTTTCCTTAATAAATGCAATATGAATTATTTACACATTTCCACCAATTGACGAAATAAACGAGATTATTTTGCTTCAATATCAAAAGATCTTATACATCAAGATCTGGACACACCTAACAGAAATATTATACAGTTTCAGGCTCAAGACTTAGAAATAGGAGGAATAGGAAGGTTGGTTAATAAACACCATGATCAGAACATTAATATGTTGGAACACACACAGAATTTGAAGCCGTGACTTTAAAGTAACTGAATTATTAAAATTAAACCAGAATTACACATGAATAATTATCATATTCACAGATCTGTTTATTACCATGATTTGGAGGCAACAGATGTCTACCTACCAAACTTCACTGTCAGACCCTTCCTCCTCAGAAACGTGGAGTCATCGTTGCTTGATGAACAATATGGCTCAAATATTGCTCCTCAATAAAAGCAGCTCTTTCTTCTTTATCCCTCCATCTGGCTTCTTTCTCAGATAAATCTCTCAAATCTTTGCTTAAATTGTTCACAACTTTCTCTGCTTCTGTGCATTTAGCCTGAGATTGACCGGCTGTTTAACCCAGAACAGAAACACTCTGCGCTTATAGTAGTCTGTGAGAAATATCTACTATTAAAACCTTTTGTGTATACAGAGTACAATAGTTTCTAAATAATGAAAATAGTATTATCGTGTCAGTGACACATCCATCCATCCATCCATCCATCCATCCATCCATCCATCCATCCATCCATCCCTCCATCCATCCATCATCCTCCATCCATCCATCATCCATCCATCCATGTTTCCTTAGTGGTCAGGATTTGCCTCCCAGCTAAGTCTGGGCGAGAGCGGATCACCTGGACAGGTCCAGTCTGTCACATGGCTCACACCAGACAGGGCACAACCATGCACACACTAGCAGGGACAATTTAGAGAGGCCAATTAACCTGACAGTCATGTCTTTGAACTGTGGGAGGAAGCCGGAGTACCCGGAGAGAACCCACGCATGCACAGAGAGAACATGCAAACTCCAAGCAGAATTGAACCCAGAACCTTCTTGTTGCAAGGCAACAGCTCTACCAACTGTGTCACTGTGCAGCCCTGTGTTTTATCGTGTCAGTGACACTTCCATTGAAATATATTAAATTGGATGTGAATCTTATTGCATGATTGCATGATTTTTTTCTCTATAAAGTCAGAACTGTCTCTTAATTTAATTTGCTGCTAATTAGCACTATGAAAATAAACTGTATTGAAAAAGAAATAGAAAATGGCACCAATGAATTAACTAAAAAGGCAATTATGAATGTAGAATTACCCCACACGGGAGAATATGCTTCTAGATTTCTCTCTCATGAGTTTTGATTAAATCTTTAAATGTACTGGAAATTCGTTTGGAGGGGCTGGTGCAGATGGGTCATAGCTGCAGGTTAACAGTGAGCCTTGTGCTTACATCTGGCAGTGGCCTCTTGCAGGAGACTACAAGCAGGTGAAACTCATTGTTTGTTCAGTGAATAAAAACTAAAACTTACCACAGCAAGGATTCACATGCATAATTAGATTAGCAGATCAAGATGTTTTTATCTGTCATTTAAACAAAGCTACAGTAGAAGTGTGATGAAGGATTACAACAAAACTTCATCCCCTGGGTTCAAACTGTTACTGATCTACTTTGAAGTGCAAACTTCTACAAAAAGGAAACAGATAAATCTCATAGCAAAAGAGCCAGTGATACCCAGAGACATCTGAGTGGCTGCTCTTCCCTCTGCCTGCAGGGTACACCGCAGCACCAAGGCTGTCATGATGAAATAAGGTCCTCTATTATGATTTCCTTTCTGCACAGCGTAGTTTGGGTACTTTGGAGAAAAAAAAGTGCTGATGTGATATCCTCAGGCACCCTGTGTTATTCCACATTCAAAGGGTGCTGAGAGGATTTAGGTCTTTTCTTGATATTGTCATGTGAGGATCTTGGGCTGGGCAGAAATCGAAACCCAAAGATTGCTAAAGAGCATGAACAGCAGCATAAAGTGCCCTAGCAGACCGAGCGATAGATGGACAGACAGACTGAAAGATTTATGATAAGTAGGTAAGTAGGTAGTAAATGTTATTAGCTCTGCACCGAGTAAAGTCACTTCCAAGGGCGTGCAAGTAGAAGAGAGGAAACTTGTGAGGAGACTTTGGTTCTTGGCGACGAGTTTACAGCTATGTTATTAACTGTATTGTATATAGTCAGTGATGTGTGGGGGAGATTAAATGAGATGAGGTTTTGCTTCATTTTCACTTTTAATTAATATTATTATCTACTGCCCTTTCAACAAGATACACACACACACACACACCCCCACCCCCACACACACACACACACACTGAAAAGCTTCATGGATTTGCAGCGGTGGTCTTCCTGAGACATCTAACAGAAAGTATCATGAAAAAGGATAGAAAACCATATAGTATTTATTGAGGCAGAGAGACAACAATATCCTCGCCGTAAAACCGAGACCCCCACACGCTCTTGCAGTGCTGCACAGTGAGAATGCGATGCATTCTTTTTGTCATGTTAATCAGTTCCTTGGAGGGGTACGGTGCCTCAATGCAGGCCCAACTAAATCCAATTCTAGAACTGGTACATGAGGATCACTCACACAATTCATCCCTTGCACTCATGGTGCTTCCTGTTCTGCTTCCTAAAAATGATCTGTATCTCTCCTCTGATGCGCTCATTATTTCTTCCTGGAACTGACCCCAGTCTGAGCTTGGCTGAGCAGATGAGTAAACAACAGCCCAGCGGTCCTGGGAAAATAACCATTGTGTAATAACTCCTGGAAAATGTATTTTTGTTCCAAACATTGACCTACATAAATACACTCACAGATCACCCATTTTACAACAACGCTCTGTTCTTTTTAACTTTGAAAAATATTTTTATTTAGGAGCATTAGCCATGACAAATGACCTGATGAATAATTGCTAATGAAATACTGATAATAGCGCCACTGGTTTTAGATCTGGAAATCTTATCATGCAGACTCAAGAGTCTCAAACTGTATTCCAAGTCCCACTGCTGGTACCTGAGCTGCTTTCATCTACCAGGTAAAAGTGATGTAAACTGACTATGGGAATATAAACTGAGATTTAGAGCGCAGTTTATCTAATGAGCACAGAGAAGAAACTAGCAGAGTGAACCCTAGCCCTCATTGGAAAGGGCTAGGGTTTCCTCCCTAACCCTAGCCCTTTCAGGGTTAGGGTTTCCCTGAAAGGGCTAGGGTTTAGAGAAATTAGGTCATCTTGCAGAAGATGACCTAAGATGACCTAAATAGAAGTGAGGTTTGTTAACTGCTGTGCTCAGATATCAGACTATCTATGGCTACCAAATCAAGCCTACAACAATGTGTTTCTCCACATTTTGCAAATAACTACAACATTTAATTGTGAGCAATTTAAAAATGAAACTAACAGAAAATAAAACACTTTTATTACAGTAACCATTGCTGTGTTTAAGCCTATAGAATCCATGTTGAATTTTATAAGCTACAAATTGCAAAAAACCCAACTTGCAGCTTTGATCAACTTAAATCACACTGCTGACAAAAAAAAATGGAACATACAAATAAGCAACATTCCAGCCAGCAACACTTTGGCAATTTTAAGTGTTGCAAAATTTTAAGAGCAAAATCCTAAAATCTGAATTGTACTCTTATGAAACATAATAAAAGAAGAAAGCAAAAACATGGAGGGATGTTACAGAAACACATATTCAGGGCTTACCTTGTAGCCCTGGTTGATGCCATTAATGAACTGCTGAGGTGGAGGGTTCCATGTGAAACGGATGGTGGTCGAGTTAATAGCTACAACTTCCACTTCCTGTGGAGGTGCTGTGGGAACTGAACACAGGTACACAGGCACATTTCAATAACAGGAAGTGAAAATGTAAGTTAAGAGGTAGTAAAAAAAAAAATCACTGGATTCCTGAATAAAGCATAGTTGTGGATATTTCCTACAGCTCCATTGTTCAACATTTTATGGCCTGTTCAGATCTTTTTCTAATTAAAAATATCTGCTTGTACTGCAGAATCTAAATGTCAGATGAACTCATCTGTGCTAAGCTGCAAGATGACCTAATTTCTCTAAACAATGACATCCAATATGTTGCAATTTGCATTTATGTATTTTGCATATTATTACCTTTGAAATGACTTAATAATGATCTATAACAAGCTGGGTTTAAACAATGATGGGTCACTGGATGAGTTCAGAAGCCAGTTATCTCCTCTCACATTAATCAGTTTGACCCCACAACACACAGCACCATTTATTGATTAAAGCAGATTGAATCTCAGGAAAATCTGACATTTTATCCATATTAACATCTTAACTTGCAACAGGCACTCCAGTGACTGAGCATCACACTTGCATCTTTTATCTGAAACAGTTCTTCTATCAGACATCACACATACTTCTTTTAGTCAGAATTGTTTTAAATGTGTTAAAATCTGAGATGTTAACATGACTAACCTTGCTTGGGTTTAGGTATTATTTGATTTAATTCGATTATATAATTTTGATAAATATGACACACTGTTCTGTAAAAGTATGACACAAAAGAGTGGAAAATTGTGGACAAAAATAAACAAGTAAATTATTAAAATGAATAATAATTTAAAGTATAGCATGCGTCTGTACTCAGTCTCCTTTGCTCTGATACCCAATAAAATGAATCAATAGCAACTGCCTTCAGAAATCACCTATTAAGTAAATGGACACAAACTGTACTGCTGTTCTGTGGAGGCCTCAGAGATTTGTTACCGAACATTAAAGAACAACCAGCATCATTGAAGATCCAGGAACACAGCAGAGAGGTTAAAGTTCAATCTGTAATCTGAGGAGGAGCTGCTGAGATCCACCGCTCAGGTGGGAGAATCTGATGGAAAGGTAACTACTCGCTCTGCACTGCTCAGATCTGGCCTTTATGTAAGAAAAAGAGTGGCTCAAAGAAAAGGAAAGGGAAACTTTTTGAGTCGGATCAGTCCTGATGATGAAGCATGGTGGGGTGGTGGCAGTATCATGTCAGTTTGCTTTTTCAGTGTGGACGGGGAACCTAGACAGGAAGCTGGGTGGAGCGAAGTACAGAGCAAGTTACAGGCTGGGAAACATATGAGAAAGGGGCAAAATTGACCTGAAAGCACACATCCAGAACTCCAACATAAAGGTTTACATCAAAGCATATTCATGTGTTAAAATAGCTCAGTCAAAGTCCAGAACTAAATCAACAACCTGGGCCAAGAAAATTGATGCTTAATAAAAATTCTTCATCTAATACGACTAATTTATTTTACAAAGAGGAATGAGATGTAGTTCTGTAGATGTCCATAACTGGTTGTATCTGTAGAAGCAGTGAAAGGATCTAATGACTCCCGGGGACCTGATCATAAAAGTCAGCACACTCTCCGGATTTTAATTCATAAAACAATGTACTGTATCATTATTCAAAATAATTAAATATTTTTTTCTCCTAGTTTAGTAGATTGTATTATTTTTTGCTTTTTTTTGTTTTCTTGATGTATGTTACAGACAGAGTCTCAAGAGATTATTTTCTGTACAAATAATAGATTATAATAACATATGTCACATGACATCACAATAAAAATGTCAATGCAAAAACTAACAACTAACAACAAAACTAAATTTGTAACATCAATGCAATGCTTTGAAACTACAGCAGAAAGAAACTTTGCAGAGTCAGTATAATCTATTAATGAAAAAGATTTAAAATACAAGTATTTCACTATCCTCCTGCCATATAAACATTTAACCGCTGGTCTGTGGCGGCTATTCAGTGGCAGAGAAAGAGAATCCATCATGAAAGACTATTAAACAGAGAGAGAGGCAGAGAGGAGTGACCGTTACTCGTGTATCTGTATGTGAGTTTGTGGGCATGTCATAGTGATTACGTTAACGGGTTTATAATGCAACTCTAAAGGCTGGCTGTTGCATGATGGGAATGCCCTTTAAATCAGATTTTTTTTTAACTAAAGTGGCTTAGCACAAGAAATTTTGATATATACACTGGCATATATAAAGAAAATGCACAAACAGATTCTTCAGGCTGGAACGATATTCAAAAAGCTTTTGCAATAGCGAGAGGCATGAGAAACGGCAGGAAGAGTAAGAGGACAGAGAGGCAGACAGGAGATTAATTGATATTAAAGATGCTCTCTCAGTCTCTGCCACGCCGACCCTCCTCCCGGGGAGCGGCTCTTTGCCCCTTGCAGCTCACAGCTCCAGATAAAACACTGAACTATGCCCTTCTGGGTAATCTTAGTATGCGCTGAATCCTGAGGCCGCTTGTGAGAGAGCAGGAGAAAAGTAATGTTATCAGAGTTTAACACAGACTTCAACCATATACTCTCAGAGACAGTGAGGGGGGGAAACGTCCAATCCATCACAGCCACTCCCATTAAAGCACATTAGAATAATTAATGAGTCCAACTGCCTCTCCTGAGTCTATAAACCTGTCTCCAACTCTTGTAATTATGACTGTGAGTTCTATGTTCACATGTGTGAGTGGATCCACTCATCTTTAATAATTATAATATACCATTGGAGCAAAAATCCGCAGGAGACAAGAACATGTTTAAAGAAGATTAAACCTTACATCCATTTCTGCTCATCTTTCTTACTTTCATACTTATATTTCCTTCCTTGTTCACATTATTGATTTTTTTTTTTATAGAGTTGAATGTACATTCCTGGGAGCAGCCAGGTTTCCTAAAATAAACACAGTATTATCTGTCAGATTCTATATCTACGGAGCAGCTGGAAAACTCTTTCTCCATCAGTTCCCTCCGTCCCGCCGCGTCTCCTGCTGCTTGTTAGCCAGATGGAAGATGAACTGGAATCCCTTCAGCACATCCTGGGTCGCCCTGAGGGTCTCCTCCCAGTCGACTGAAAAGTGCTTTGGCTGCTAGGGGATGCCTCGGGGGCAACTTTAATATAACTCAGAACAGCATCAACTGGCTCTTCTAAAAGCTGAGTAATACTGAAAGCTTTTGAAGGTGCAGAGAGAGCCAGCATGTACTTGTCAGTCAACAGATCAGAACATTAAAAACAGGTGAGAGGAGTGGATCATGTCATCATTACATCATCCCTGTCTGTCAGGTCTGCTGTTGCTACAACAGATGTGCAGGTTTTCGGAGTTCATCAAATGTATTTGAACCCACTGTATCTTATCTCAAGACACAGTGGTGCAGGACTAAAATTACTGCATGTCCTGGAATCCCATTGAATAAATTCAGTACAATGTTTTTCCGTAAGCAGCAATGACTGAAAATGTTCAATCATTGCTTGAACATATTTGCTTCGAGAGCATAAATGAGTAATGAAAACGTGCGTGTGCATGTCCACCGACCTCCCTGCAGAGTGTACTCTGTGACAGGCCGGCTGTAGACGCCCAGGCCGGCTCCTGTGTAGGCGGCCACCTGGATCTGGTACTGAGTCCAGATGATGAGGTCCTTAAGCAGACAGTAGTTAGTCTCTGGGCTGCTGATGTTCTTCTCTTGGTAGTCCCCCGGCAACCCAGCCAAACGGTACCTAAAGACACAGATAAAAGCTTGTAAATGCGTTGTAACAAGTGAGATGTGGATATTGGAATCCACTTTTATTCATGAACTGATCGGATCTATTCCCAGGCATTCATTGTGTGGGAGAACTCACTGCCAAACGACAATCCTGCAATAAAACACAGAACTGTTCACATAAGAATTGTTCCCTCTCCAAAAGCAAAATCTGAATCCCAAAGCCTTGTCTTTGGAGTAAACCGAGACACAAGAGCTCTGGAGAAAAAAGTTATTTTTTAGTTTCACTGTGTGGCCATCAGATGTTAACCCAGAGCAGTTGTCGGTGCTCATATATCGGCGTTTGCAGTCAGAGTCGGTGGAGAGGGTCAGCGCTTTTAAATTTCTGGGAGTGACCATGGCACAGGACATGTCCTGGGGCTCTCACATTGCCTCCGCACTTGGAAAGACCCAGCAACGCCTTTTCTACCTGGGGAAGCTGAGGAACTAACACATCCCGAGGCCACTGCTGGTGAGCTTCTACAACTGCGCCATCAGCAGTGTTCTGACATTTGGGTTCTTGATGTGGTTCTCAAGCTCCACCAAAGCAGATCAGCAGGAACTCCAGCGTATGGTGAAAACATCAGGGAGAATTACTGGAGTACCTCTCCTAGAGATTAGTCCCATCTACACCATACATGCAGAACATCCTGGGAGATGTTCTGCACGAGATGGGCAGGATAGGCATTTATCCTGTTCCAACGATTACCATCCGGTAGAAGGTACCGGTCTCTACAGAGTCGGACTGAAAGACTGGCCAACAGCCTGAAGCCCCAGGCTATAAGACTTTTGAATTTACAGGGCTGTTGAGAAGCACCACTGCCTAATGTTTGCATGAGCACTACTTACTTACTTACTTACTTATTTATTTATTATAGTGGGGTTGGGGAGCTGTCCATGTATTTATTCACATTTTTGAAGATTGGTGTTTGCAAGCATTTCTACCTTTTTCAGCACATCAATGGGAATCTGTTATTATTTAGTGTTGTACTCCAAACACAATTTCGATGTCTTTTTTTTTTGATAATGACAATAAACTCTTGAACTTGAGCAGAAGGAATCGAAACACAAAATCCAAAATCAGTAGTTTTGGGAGCTAAACAATGCAAGACTCTAAACCCTGAAGTTGTTTTTACAAGAAATATATCTTGAGAAACTATATAATATGGTCTTTGAGTTACACCACAAACTTTCTCCTTTTCCTTTTTTTCTCTCTCCTTATCAGTTGAAACAGTGTGAAGACTTCATATTTTATTAACCACCATAGCAAAAACATTTTGCACTTGCATGCTAAATAGCTCATAGTGTCCTTCAGTAAACCAGTTTATGTGCAATGTGGAGGTGTGGGTGCTTCTCTCCTTTGCCTTTTGGATAGAGTCAGCAGTGCAAATCTCCATGTCCAGCACTGATTATAGCACTGCACTGGTGTGATAATTGAGATTTGTTGAGTGTTTTTGTCACAGACAGAGCAATGGTAGGCCACAATGCACTCATGCACTAAACAGTCAGGGAATTTTAACTCACTATTGGTTAGTGTGTTTTTCACTCCAAAAGACTACTGACAGTCTGCAGAGGTTTAGCTAATTCTGGCTTCATGGTTTTTTAAGCCTTCATGACTTAAACATTAATGTTAAGTTGAAAACAAACCAACATTCAGATTGAACTGATCATGAAAAAGCCATAAAGGACAAACATCCTGGAAGCAAAATGTTAAGAAATAAGCAGCCAGAGCCAGGAAGAGGGCAGAGTGTAATGTTATACTAGAATTTATCATTTTATAAATTATTTTATTCATTATTTTGTAAATGGGTCTTTTCTGCACAGGTCAAGACCTTTTAGAAATCACTAAAGACAATCAGTCTCTAATTTCCTTTCCAAATAGTGCACCTTGATGGCCTTTGCTTTACTATGTGATTTAAACGCTCATTTAAAAGAATAGATGATCCACCAAGAGACAGGGAAGTACAATACTACTTCGGTACTGTTCACATCTGATGGAGCTGAATGGGGCAATAATCCCCATGTCAGCATTTTAATATGACACCTATTCTCTATAACAGGATGTTCCAACAATTCACTGGCTGCATCAGCACTCAATCACACATACATATTGCACACACACACTGAGAAATACAAATTCTGAGTATGCACCGGGGGCCGACATCAGTTCTCTGCAGAGGAAAGAAGATAACCTCTCTCCCTTCTATCGTCACCTGACACTCTGGGAGACGAAGAGGAGGCGAACGAGAAGGAGGAGGAGTGGGGCCAACGGAAAAGAGAGAGAAAATGGAGAAAATAGAAAAATAGGAAGAAAAGAGTGAGAAGCTGGCAGCTGACACAATAAGAAGAAAAAGGAATCCAAAAGGGGAGGAAAGGAGGAGGTGGAGGCTGTGTCCTACAAAGCTGAAATAATACAGCGGGGATGTCTGAGTGGGTATTGCTGTTTTTTAACTGATTTCTGAAGTGGAGCCAGTGAAGTAGAATGAAAACCTGATAACTTCAACTACAATTATATGCAAATGTGTGTTTGAGATAGCTGATGACAGTTTGATTACACGGACAGTGTGACATAGTTCAGGTAGACATTACAGAAGAGGAGATCAGCCCAAGGACAGCAGCAACATCCTGAAAGAGCACTCGTCTCTGCATGTGTGCATGTGCAACCATGTGTGGTTTTAAAAGAGAGGAAGAAAAGCCTAATCTATGTCAGTAAGTAGTTTTGTGTGTTACTGGATCCATTTTTGTTTTGCTTCTTATTCTTAGTATTATTATTTAGTCATCTAGCAATCTCTACATTGTGTGTAGAGATTTCTATTCCAAATATAAATCGACATGAGAGAGAACTTCACCACGACTTCCCTACTGATCTGTGTATTTTATATAAGTGTGTATAACATCCTCACTGGCTCTTTTCACATCTACTATTTACTATACAAGTACAGAGGTCAATAACAATACTATAATAAAAGTGGAATCATTTAATGGTTCCAAATGTTTTATTTTATTTTTTTCTCTAAAATGTTTCAGCATTAGCTACTTAGCCAATTAAAAAAAATACAAACCTCATATTACCTTGAACAGCATTTCATCGCTTGTTTCTCAATAAATAAGGCTGTTTGGACACAACCTGAATGAATAACATTTTTAAAAATGTGGGGTTTTTTTTACATACTTGGTCAAAGTTTCACTATGTCCTCATAGTACAACTGTAACATGAGACAGATAATGTGTGAAAAAAAAATCAAGCTGTTCTGGCTCCTTGCAGTGCTATTACTGCCAACTGCAGAACTACGCAGCTCCCTCGCAGGAGCAACAAATCAGAGCCTGGAGGAATATGTGAATCGATATGATGTGTACCTGCTCTTCACTCCCCACTAACTGTTGTTTATTAGTCTTATAGTAGAGATTACACTCCAAACACCCTCTAAAATGTCCCACTTTTATATTTCAGTCATTTTCCCAAAGGTTGTGGGCACCAAGACAGACTCTTTGTGTTGATCATTTTTGGTCAGTTGACTTGGCCTGGTAGTTTTCCCAGGGATGATTTTGACTTTAGCCGAGGCAGGAAAGACCTTCAGTCATTTAAATTTTGTTCAGGGTTCTTCTCTGAGCTCCTGAGTTAGTGAGCTCAGAGAATTAATTATCAGTCTGCTCTGGTAATTATCTTTTACTTAATGATAAAGCTGAGGTGATGGCGTTTGGACCCAAGTCCAAAATGGTAGTTCAGTTCTTTTCTGTTTATGGTTTTAACCACATGCATGAAGTCAGATTAATTCTCCATCCATCCATCCATTTTCTGTACACCTTTGTCTCTACTGGAGTCAGGAGTGTTGCTGGTGCTCATCTCCAGTGAACGTTTCGGGTGAGAGGCGGGGTCACCCTGGATTAATTCTGATCTTGGTTTTTCTAAACATTTTAAGAACATTATTAAAACAGCACTTTTACAAATTAGGAATATTGAAAAAAATCAGCTAGTTTATTTCATTAGCTGATGTGGAAACTTTTATTCATGCCTTTGTCTCCTGCCATCTTGATTATTGTAATTCTTTATTTTCTGGTCTACCCCAAAGTTCTCCATCATTTTCTGCTAACAGAAAACACTGCAGCTGGAGTTTCCACAAGACCCCATGAATATCAGCACATCCCTCCTGTTCTGTCCTCATTGTATTGGCTCCCTGTAACTTTTAGAATTGACTTAAATATTTTATTTGTTTGGAAATCTCTGAATAGTCTTGTGTCATCATATTTAACTGAGTTTCTTTCCCTGGTTGCTACTGGTTGCTATATATGTGTGGTTGACTTTATTTTAATGTACTATGTGCTACGACTGATTGGTGTCAGGATAACAACATACCCACATATTGTTTGTTTTGTTTCTTACTGGATTTAAACCAGACCAAGATTACTGTGTTTGTTTGGTGTTGGTTCACCTTAGGACATATCCTCGGAGGATGCCGTTAAGCTCGGATTCTGGAGGAGGCTGCCACTGGACCATAATGGACTGGTTTGTGCGACCGCTGGCCACAATGTTATTAGGGGGAGCGCTTGGCGCCTCTTCTCGAAGCATCATCCTAGGACAAACACAGAAACAAAGAAAGGAACAAAACTGAGAAACAGACAACAGATTTGATCAGACATATAATGAGTTTCTTTGGGATGTTACAGATAAAGTCCAACTGTGGAACCATACAGCAACAGTCTATTCAGTAACAGGCTAAACAGAGTCTTCATCTTTTTTCCGCTTGCACAGACTGTTTACTGCTATTAATCAGAAATAGATAACTGATAGGCAGAATTAAAAGCATTTATCAAGCTTAAACAACAACAGTTTGAATATGTCAATCATGCAAAACTTTATGACTACAGACAGGTAAACTAATGCTTATCATTGCAACAGTTAGAAAGAGGAACACTCACAACATCCGAGTTTAAATTCTGACCTTGATGCATAAAGGGTTATGGTCATAAAGAGGATAACCATAAGGTCTCAGGGTATGATGGGGCCAAAACATGATGTGCAAATCATCTTCAGACCAACTACTGCTGTAGGGTAGTTCTGGCCTCTAGGGGAGTATTTTATATTTTCCAGGCACACAGTGCCATTTTATAGCACTATGTGCTATAAGCAACTATAAGTCAAGTGATAGTTGCTTGTTACATTGTATACTGTAATATATACAATATCCAAAGTACACTGTATACATTAAACATTAATCCAAAGAAATTAGAATTTGCAACTTGACATTTTTCTTTTTCAGGAAGCTCCTATTCTTCCTGAATAGGACACTCTGGTTTCAGCAAGTCATCGCAACAATGCGTCCATTATGCCGTTTATGAAATAACATAAGACTTACAGAGTGACTTTCAACCATCAAAGGGTTCTCAAAGATACTTCATGAGCACTGGAATGAGAAGTAGTTTCTATGATTAGCTTAGAAGACACACAGTTCCACCAGGTGTTTGCTATTTGCTGCCACTATGCAGGGAGGAGTGCTTTGTGAGGCGGACATTTGGCCAGAAACTGCAGCTCCTAGGAGAAGCTTTGTGAGAGCAAGCATTTAGCCCTGAATGGTTGCCACAGGAGAGCCAAAGATTCCTCAAATCAAAGCAAAACTCTGGGCATGGTTTTCATGAGGAAATAACATTGTGACATGATATAAAGTTTATAAAAGTCAATTTTTCATAAAATTCCCCCTTTAAAAGTAGTTCAAGAAAGAAACAGTGGTGAATTAGATACAGACTAATGGCTGACACATGTGAGGAGCGTAGGCTGGGCTGTGTGGTTAATATTATGTAACTTCATATCAATAGGGGCTGAGCACTGTCCACCATGGAAAGCATCAACGACAGGTGCACCAGCATCAGACCTGGACTACAGAGCACTAAAAGAAGTCAGTCACCTGGATGACAGGTGTGTGTGCATCGCTTACTGGAAAACAAAGATGCACTGCTGGCAGAAGCCAAGACAGAAGAGAAGGTATGATATGTTTTGCAATGTTCTGCTGGAAAACCTTGGGAGGTTACATCACCTATAACAGCCTACCTAAAAATTTCTACACATTATATATTCCCCTCTTTTCTGGAAACTGCATTCTCTGTTATCTGTTTGATTTGTTTTAGGATAGTTTGAGGGGTTTATTTGGTAAATCTAAATCCATTCGACTATCTGTAGGATGTACTGGACAAACAAGTCAGATCCATGAAGTTCCCCTTTCACAGCTTACTGGACTTAAAGGATCTGCTGCTAACATCTCAGTGCCAGATACAACAGAACGTCTTCTGTGTATTTGTTAAGTATGAAATGGTAGAACAAATTGATCCAGATCCTTTGGCATTGCTTAATCAGTGTGATGTAATGCTGTGCAACATAAATGTAACTGAATTGTAACATTTCAGTATTTTCAAGTCTACATTTAAAAACAAAAAAACTTCGGAGCTCAAGGGAGGTGGATATTATATTTTGGAAAAATTGACCTTATTCAACCTCAGCCCATAAGCTCCCTTACAGTGGATGAGCAACACAATGTGACAGCATAAGATAGTTAAATCAATTGTAGTATAAAATGAGCAGACCTTGTCGTTTTATTTTGTGAAAGGCAGTATGATCCCTCACTGCTTTTGCTCGGCTTCTGTCTCTCCAAACTGTCTCCTCATTTTTTACGTTGACATTTTAAACCACTTCTCAAATTTTTTTCCCACCCAATCTTCAAACTTCCACCTTTTATACAACATGTCCTTTGGCCTCAATTATTTCATGCTTCTATCTTTTACTCATCTCCTCTCCCCTCCTCTACCCTCAAACTTCCCCCGTGATTAAATCTCTGCAGCCTTCACATGACCAGTAAAGCGCACAGGCTGTGCTGGTCAGCCTCTGGCTTTGCTGTAAGCAGTTCAGCAAACATAATCAGAGCCATATGTGCAAACACACACACACCCCCGCACACCTACACACACACAACACACACATCACCATCATACAGACACACATTTCTCCCCGGCTGAAGACAGGCTGTTGCATCTGAATGTTGTTCTTGGATTACGCCTTGCAGTTTACATTACCTTGTCTCTGAAGCCCCACTTGCTTCCCCTCTGCGCTCCAATTCCCCCCTGAATCATTCTCGTTAAGTTATCGAGCCATTAGCTGTGATATGACTGCCTGTTTTTGTATGCCTGACTGTATATGTGTCTATAAATGAGTATGTTGATCTATATGTGTGCATGAAAGCAGGGGTGTGAAAGCTGTTAGCAAGAGACTTGTACAGACAGATATATAGCACAGGCCAGTGGTTTTACAGCTGAGCTTTACTTCCATTAGGTTAGGCACCGTCAGACGCCAGGTGCTTCAGGCATACAAGCACACACAGAAACACACACTGGCTAATGGGCCTTGTGTGAACAAAATGGGAATAAAGATAGCTTTCTGCAAATTGGGCATATATAATCCTCAATTGTACAGCTGATTTTGACTGCAATTGATGATGCAGGTCAAACAGATACATGGACTTATGCTACACGTGCATATGAATGGCTTTACACTAGAAACAGAAACACAAATTTGTTTTTCTGTTGGGAAATACAAAATAAAACGGCATAAATGTCCACAAACCACTTTTGTTTGGGAATAACATCTTGCAACATTATTACTCATCTCTTCTCCCATCTCCATACATTGAACTTTTCCACCTGAATTTACAGTTTGCACAATCACTTTTTGAGAGAGACTAAATAACAAAACAAGCATTTTTGCAGATATAAGTTGGTAACTAACTTATATTTGCAAAAATGTCCGAATTTGTTTATGTGCAAATTGTAACATTTTATATCCATTTAATTCTGCTATATTTGGTTGAAAACCTTCACTGGGTGAAATGGTGCCTACTGCAGCTGAATTTTCCTGGTCACAGCGGTGCAGTTTGATTGATGCCTGTGTCACAGATTATAGGCATCAACCAAACTGCACCGCTGTCTAATTGAGATCATGATTATAACATGATCTCAATTAGACACGTCTCCATGGTGAGCCAGGAGTTAGAATGGCGAACATGCCAAGTGTTTCTCAGCGTATGGAGTGAAATAGGTCTCCTCTCTGCTCTGACTGCAGGTGGTTTGCTGCAGGAAGACTGAAACTAACTGCAGAGTTTAGGAAGTGGGAGGTGTTCACAGTTACTGCAGTGATTGGTGGTTTCACATGTTGTCACCAGAGACTCCAGTAACAGACAAAATTTGTCATTAAGCGACTTTTTTTTTTATTTAAAAAAAAACTTTGCTAGAAGGGTATGGATGATATTCGTGCCACCAAGCTGAGCACACGATGGTTCTGATAGGCTCAACTGACAAACTGTTCTGCTCAGTGCCGACTCTCTGCTCGCTTGGTCAGTTCTGTGGTGTTCACACGGCTCTCTCTCTGCTCACACTCGGCACCTGAAACTGAACTTGAATGTAAATGAACCGGACCACCTAACCCTGGACCTGGCCACCCTCCCCTCCTTACCTGCTCTAGTCACCCCTACACTTTGGTAATGTGCACACTTTACCAAGTTTACAAACTTTGCACACTTTGGTAATGTTTTTTTTTTCTTAACTCTAGTGACCTTTATTTGAGAGAGGTCAGACAGGAAAGAGGATTTTGAGAGAGGAGGAAAACATTCAACAAAGGTCTTCAGCCAGGATTCAAACCCATGTCGACCATGTTGAGGATGGAGGCCTCCTGATATGGGCCTCATACTTTACCCCTGCACCACCCACATGTTTGCTGTGTCCCTTACATGTGACATAGTAATCAGTAAACAAGACCTGTCTTAAAAAAACATATTTTCTCCTCTATAAAGGCCAGATCTGACTGGGAATCTCTTGCAGGCCCTCCAGAGTTACTCCGATTGCTATTGGTTGCCACCATAGTAATCATCTATCTTCTTGTTCAGAGTTAGGTAAACTGAAGTCTTGGTATGTTTGGAGTAATGCCATTATCCTTGCATCTTCAGATCATGGATTGAGCAGAGCTGAGATGTTCAAGGCTTGGGATATTGTTTTACAATCTAATTCTATTTTAAACTTCTCCATGTTTGCTCTTACCCTACTTGTTATTATTGTGCTCAATGAGATTGTTTACAGAACCTTACTTGATTTTATTTTCTAAAAATAATTTGAAAACAACTAATAATTTTCCTAAAACTCAAAAAGTGCATTGAATTACCAATGTGATGTGATGAAAACTGACAATTTCAAAAGAAACAAACAGTTTTGAAAGGCAGATAATTGGTAAATAGTTCACTGTGTTCACAAAGATGATTCAGTGGAAAATGAACATAATTAATCTGTTATTTCAAAAGTTGACGCTCCTCATCTCATCGTAAAGCCTTCACAGTTCAGCAACCAAACAACATAGTCCGTGACTTAAAGCTGTGTGACACACTTTCTATGTCCCTTGTTATTAGGGAAAAGAGAACATTTCCTACAGGAAATGTTCCTCATGTTCTGTAGTCCGTGAGGGAAAGATGTGTTCGAATGAGAGTGCCTGTGTGTAATTTCCTGTGCATAGGGATTTAAGTAAAGTTTCTATTTGTGTCATTCTCAATAGTTTAATGCCTGCTGGGTTATTTGCAAAATCCAAATATACCATGGTTTTTGAAATTAATGGTGTTACTGGGATGCAGCATCTCCCAGAATTCCTGCAAATTATCCATGTCAAAATGTCACATTTCCTAACTATTTTTTACAGTATATTTAAGAACACATTTCCCTAAAGTTTCACAAATGATAAAAACTTCACAATGCTGGGGTGGCCTTCTGATTCAGCAGCGAGGAAATGGATGATTCACTACATTTGGTACAACTTACATTAGCTTTATTTTAGAATCAATAACATTTAGTCTAAATGCAGATCACAGATACATACAAATACAGATTTTTGTGAAGTGCAGCTTGTAATCTGTATCAAATCTTTAATTGTAAAAATTCAATTTGACCACTTTAATTTGTAAACATTCATTTTGATCCTTTTTATTTGTAAAACACTTTGTTTGGCATGTAAATCAAACCTTTTTACAAGCCCCAATTTCAGTGTAAGGCATTAAAGCTAACGCAACAAGACACAAAAGAATGACGAACAGTTCTTGTTTTGAACATTTTTTAAATCAATGTTTACATTTTAGATGTTCTGGTCAAAGGGCTGCACAGTGGCACATTTGATAGAGCTATTGCCTTGCAGTAAGAAGGTCTTGGGTTCGATTCCAGGCATGGAGTTTACATGTTCTCTCTGTGCATGCGTGGGTTCTCTCTGGGTACTCCGGCTTCCTCCCACAGTCCAAAAACATGACTGTCAGGTTAATTGGCCTCTCCAAATTCTCCCTGGGTGTGAATGTGTGTGTGCATGGTTGTTTGTCCTGTGTGTCTCCGTGGTGCAACAGACTGGCCACCTGTCCAGGGTGACCCCGCCTCTCGCCCAGAACGTTTGCTGGAAAGCACCAGCACCTCCTGACCCCACAAAGAGACAAGGGTGTTAGAAAATGGATGGATGGATGTTCTGGTCAAGAATGCGTTCATTTTAAAGGGTGTTTTTGTAGCTGAGTTAATTTTATTTATTTATTTACTTGGAATTATTTTGGTTGAATCTTTTCAAAACACCCTTCTTTGTTATCTTTGCACCATAACAGGGCTATTTCTGTCTTAAACTGCTTTTACTTTTGGTTCCTAATTTTGTTATGAGAGGACAGTTATTAGCGTTGCACAGTAGCTGCAGCAGCCAGGCAGAAGCTGCTTAACTGAGCTGCTGGTAAGATGCGCGCTAATGCTACCTCTAACTTTAAGTAATTTTTAATAGTCTCAAAAATTAGTTATCACAGTTCTTGTTTTGCATAAAATATTATTTACTGTTTTTAAGTGTTTTTTAGAAAACGTTGGGGTTTGTTTCAATTTAAAATGTTACTTTATGAGGTTTTCTGAAGTTTCCCTCCAAAATGTTTGTTGGGCTGCAGGGATCTACTGCCTGTGCAGCGCCGGTGTCTGAATGTGTCCCACACTGTCTTTTAGGACTGTGGAATAAAGTGATGCAGACCCTGGTTCTCGTGTGGCATTGATCTATTCTACACCCGCTACATTTTGTTGAGTACTTTGACGGCCTATCTGATAAAACACACACTTACTAGCAAGGGCGGCAGAGAGGGAAACACGCTTAACCCGTGTTAACCACAGATTCCCCCCACCTTTCTTGTTATCAATCATTTTCATTTTTTTCATTTCATTCATTGTATAAAACATGTTTGCTCTGAGTAATGGTCACTTTTTCTTTGGTACATTGTGTGCAATGAGTCAAACAGAGAAAAAGTCCTTGTACAAATCTGAGCTTTCAATAATTTCACAAGGTCATTTTATGATGTGTTCTTATACAAAAGAACATGCAGAGATTTTTCAATGCAACATAGATAATATGAGATAAATTAGTCCTTGAAAAAGACAACATTTTTCCACACAGTATTTTCTTTATCCCAGACTTTTCTGGATGCGATAGGAACCCTGGCATCCTCATGTTCAA
The DNA here is from genome assembly GCA_902982915.1 of Phalloptychus januarius. Lineage (NCBI taxonomy): Eukaryota > Metazoa > Chordata > Actinopteri > Cyprinodontiformes > Poeciliidae > Phalloptychus > Phalloptychus januarius. Next base: position 631,225 of record CADWAE010000061.1, read on the forward strand.
ACACACCAGAACAGTTTAGTTCATATCCTGCATGAGGAAAAGGAGTGAATATAAATTGAGGGCAATGCAAACAACATAAAGCAGAGAGCGAATGCAGACACAGGTGAGATGTGACTTGATACAACCAGCTTAAATAGATGAGCTTATTTTTGCCTCGTTTGACACAGAAACTCTTGTCTCCTTTAAATGTTGAGTAGATTCGCCTGGGGCTTAAAAAATGCACAAATGGAGAGGGATGACACAGTAAAGAGTCTCCGTCAGGCAAAAATAGAGACGCTTTCAGCATATTCTCTATAAATCAAAGCCAGCTGCTGAGAACATTTGTTGTTGCTTATGTGCTTTACGAATGTCTTTTCAGTAACATCACATCTGTAATCAACGACATATTTTGCTGCAAAACATGAATAATTTGTGAAGATCATAAATGGATACAATTTTGAGAGGTAAATAAATGTATGAATAAACATAAAAATAGAATACTCTACCAATCCCCTGCATAAAGAAATCCATCTGTTATTATATTAAGTTCCTGTTGAATAATGTTTTTATGAGCACAGGACAAACAGAGGATATGCATTAAAGCTGCAATGATATTGTACAGTCAAACACACCAGGACAATTTTTTTATAGGCAACTGTGACTGTTATTGGTCTGCAACCAAACAAATCACTAGTTGTAGATATATTTGATAATAAAACATCTATAATTTGTATCTTTTTCCAGCAGCAGTGTAAGCATATAGTAATCAGTTTATTTTTTATAGAAATTTGAAAAGATTTCAGTCTTGCAATTCTCTCTGTTTATTCTGATCATCTAAAGTTATGATTGCTGAGAAAAACTTTGAGTGTTTAAAGCAAACTGAGCACACCACCATAGCTTTAACTTCTATAAATAAACAAACACTCAAAGTGGTTCTCAGGTTTACAGAGACCTGTTAAAAAACGTTTTTTTATGAGTATGTTTTTAAGTGTGCGCAGCCTTAAACTAATTCTTTCTTGAACCTACTTTTGGTCTAACTCCAGCATTCTGAAACATTTTCAGCTTCTCCATCTGGACACTGTGTTAAATGAACCAAATCCTTTGAAAAACCTATTCACCTCATCACCTGTGGTTGTGCTGCTCCACAAACCACTGGTGGAAACAAAACAAAAATCTCTGGAGAAGGCACTGAGCGTAACTGCCTTCTTCATGAAATGTACACAAAAAGGGAGTGGCATCAGATTTCAGTGCTTGTAGTGTTGTATTTACTCAGAATGCCCTGCACTATATAGTCCACTTCCTGTTTTTAGCGCAGCCTCCGGTCTGCTTGACAACTGAACCTAGACCTTGTTTTTTAGGCAGAGAAGAGTGAGCTTTTTGTTCTCCTTAGAGAAGAAAAACGAATCAGACTTAAAGGAACTAGAGTTTGATTAAAGTGGACTGAACAGGGCTGGTGAGAATGCACCTCAAGACGAATTCTGAAATAAACCAGACAGTCATGTTGCTTTAGTCAGCTAAATGTAAAATGTAAAGATGCAGCCAATATTTCCATGTTTTGGACATGATGTTCAATTTATTCCACAAAGAACTAAGGCAGTTCTGAAGGTAAAACCTGGCACCTTCAAAGTATACCTAGCACATTTTCTGGTGAGCATATATGCCCAGTTTTACAGCCTAACATGTATTTACCATGTTAGAATATCAATATTAGGAGTGGAGTAGATGGCACAACAATGGGGATATATGCTTTTATGTGTTACAAATCCTAACGATCAAGAATAATCTGTCCTTCAGAAGCTAATGCTTCATTTCTGCAGATAATAATGGTGGAAGAACATGCCATGCATTTGTGCAGGCAAACAGTGAAGACTTTGGAACAGCATTTTCACAGAGTTTTAATTGTTACAGTATCTATGGGAACTCCATTCAGTAAAATGTAGTTTGGGAAAAAAGCCAATGTTGTGATTGGGAAAAAAAATATTTTTATGATAAAGATCTACATTATGATGAGAACAAATTGGAAAAGTGTTGAAGCAGCTAGAAGCTGCTTCAACAGCTTCCAGCTTTAATAAGGGCTTTCTGTTCTTAATATTCCAAGCTTCTGCTTCGCTTCACACCCTGTTCCCTCACTCTGCCCGCATTAATGCATTCTGTCATCCTTCTCGTGGGGCAGCCAGAGCTTCTGCAGGACATTTCACTTCACTTCACTCTTCCTGAGTGTCATTTGTAGGATGTGCCTTGGCATCAGTGGCGTCTGTGCATTTTATCCAGCAAAACATCCAGCAGATAAATAGGAGGAAGTGCCTGTTTACGTGTTACATGAATGCTGAAGAAAAGACGCGTCCATCTGGTCTGATGCACTGACCAGTGATGACTTGTCTGCCTGCCAGTCTTTCATTTACAGAAGATCAATCCAATCTGTTCTCTAGGGCCTACAACAACAAATACTGGACTGAGGACTCGGCAGGACAGCAGCTGTTGAACACAAGCAGCAGTCCAGACAAGAGAAGGATGGAAGTAATATTAATGATTGGGAGAAAGATTCAGAATATTTAGAGAATGAACAGTAGAATACATAAAAAAGAGAAACCAGAAGCAGATTGCAACCTGAGGTGTATGAATGCTAACAGCTGCTGTTGCTACTCATTTTATTTGGCAGAACAACAACTGGCATCTGTCTGTGGTCCGTCTCTTCAGTAGGACAAAACCCTGTCTGATAGTGTCTGAGTGTGCCTGTTTCATAATGCACCACCACATCTGCTGTATGGTAACAGACTATCAGGGATTTGGTCCACGCTCACACTTTAGACAACGCCTCCCTCTAAACCTGGTCCGTTTTAAGCCTTTCCATCAGTGCCTTTGCATTATAATTACCCTCATCAGTGCTTCTCTACTGGGACACACAGACACATACACACCACAAATGCAGGCATACACACATGCATAAAACATCTGCAGAGTAATCTGTTTGCATACTAGGTGGAATTACACTGTCCCCTTTTTAGGCATTCGCGCACAAACAAACAAGCAGAGCAGCTTATATAATTAGACAGCTAACTATATAGTTAATATTTATATAACTATAGAGTTAATATAGCTGTCTCCAACAGAAAGAGAGTGGCAGGGAAAAACAGAGAAGCATAGATACACTGGGTACGGAAAGTATTCAGACCCCTTTATATTTTGTCACTCTTTGTGTCATTGCAGCCATTTGCTAAGATCAAACATTTTCATATTACCATATTTCTTATGAATGTACGCTCAGCATCCCTTCTTGACAGAAAAGAACAAAAATGTAAAATTATTTGCCAATTTATTAAAATATACAAACTGAAATATGCCACATAAGGTCATAAGTATTCAGACCCTTTGCTGTGACACTCATATTTAATTCAGATGCTGTTCATTTCTGTCCAAGAGTGGAAGCACCCCTTTGAGCATAATTTAACAAAGAGTGATACTTTCCAGACCCTCTGTATCTACAGCAAAGATGGGAGCAATATAATCGATTAATTTTAAAGCCAACATCTAAACCCATAGGAAGGAATATCTTGAATCTGTTGTTCCAAACCAACAGACTTGCCAAATTTCTGTTATCTTTTATAAACAGCATGTTTTTTACATATTTGTTAAAATTGTCAGTTTCTCCTGATAGATAATCTGTGAAAAAGTCCAGCTCCTCTTCCCTCTGTTATCCTACAGCCATCTGCAGAAATACACTTCTCTGTCAGAAACACTAATCAGTTGCAGAAGGAGGGTCTTAGCACTTCCAATTATCCTTGTATATGTGCTGCTCAAACCCTCCTCCTTGCGCTGCACTACAGCTGGTTCCCCACAAGGGAGCCTGATATGATGCTCAGGATAGTTAGCATGGCCAATAATGTATAATTAATTCTATTGACCCCTTGCATGTTACTGTTTACATCTGGGAATTTTTTTTTACATGCCATCCATAACTGCGCTGCCATGATAGAACAATTCTGTTCACAAAATGAAAGCATTGCTCAATTAGTGCTGGACATTTTATCGCTGCTACAGAAGATGTGGGAATGTTTTGAACCACTGGGGTGCGAGATAGGAAACAGAAGATGTTAGTTTGGAAAACTTCACCTTATGTTGACCAGCATCTTTTATTCATCTTAGCTGACACATTACTCTGCTCTTTTCCACTGTTTCCTCTTTCTGTTCATCAGCTGCTATTCATTCCTGATAATCACCTATGAATGTTTTTTATGTATTTATTTATTTTTTTTAAACATAAGAACAAAAGAAATTGACTCAACATAATTGCTGTATTATAGAAGAACTGAAATAAGTGAGTATTGCCTTAACATGTTTACTCTTACCTCTGTGTTTCAGCACCGTATTGACCCCTGCCCACTTGATTGACAGCACAAAGTCTGAACTGGTAGGTTCTTGCAGGTGTGAGTCCGCCCACTGATACCTCGCTCACTGCAGGATCCACCTCAGAGAGGTAGACCTTCCATGGGGAATCTAGACAACAACACACTGAGATTAGAGACTGACGGCATCCGGCTGAGGAAGGACAAACAGAGACATGGGACATTATAACCAGGACTGGAACAAGACCAGGTGTGGAGGAGAAGGCAACAAGAAAGAAACTTTAAAGGGACTATGGGGGGATAAGTTAAGAAGTACAGATGCTGCTGTATGTTGCATGCCAGATTATCGTTTGCTGAATAAACCACAGACAGATCCACTATTATCCCTATTATCGCATCAGCCTCATGGGGATCAGTGTAAGTGAGAAAGATAGTGCACAAGCCCAGCATATTAGAGTCATTGTCTGATATGAAAGTGCCTTGTATTTACACTGCTGTGGTCTCTCTGAAGTACAGTGAAAAAAAAATCTAATCAGTGTTCAAAAACTCCAATCCATTCCTCACTGTCTGGGTTTTTCCACAGAAATCGACCAGTGATTTAAACTCCCTTGTTTCCTCATTCTTTTCTTCATCTCCCCCAGATATTGCTGCATTTTTTTTCCTGTTCTATTGTGATAATTTTGGTTTATTTCTGTAGTTTCAACATAACAGCTGTTAAATGATACCAGCACAGGTGTATCTCTTTGAAAGTTTTCAAAATGTGGATTTCCAACTGATATCTGTCCATAAGTACCAATTCTACAGTTTTGTGCATAAAGCCTGGCTGAGCACGTAAAGGCTTGATAGCAGATCCCTTTAGCTTGCAGTCGTCTCTCCCATCTGTTTCACCTGTCATTCTACTCCTCCATTCCTCCTTTCTTCTCCCAGACTGCCTCCCTCCCTTCCTTATTTGAAAGAGAGCCAACATGCTGTTACAACATCTGTGGTTGAGAGAGGCCGGGACTCAGAAGAGAAAGCGAGCAAGAGGGATAAGGAATGGCTGGAAAACAGGAGCTCAACAGCAACCTGTGAGTTTATGCTGGAACACTGTTCTCCATATGTATGCCTCTTGTAAATGAGCACATTTGAGTGCATGTCGCTTCCTGGTAGACAGCTAGCGAACAGCTGTTTGCCTCTCAGGAACTATAAAAGATACCCAAGGATCGACACATTCAAATATCCACACATACGTACTGTTCTCTGAGAGCTCCAAGACGTAGTAGAGAAGAGGGGAGTTTCCATCAAAGGGCCGCAGCCAGGACAGGCGGACAGAGCGGGAGTCTGAGTCGTTGAGACGAGCCGTTAGGGAGCGGGGGGAATGTGGTAGCTCACTGAAAACACACAAGATCAGAAATAGGTTGAAATTTTACCGTAGACTTGATTTTATGTGTTTTAATCAATGACAGTTTGAATAATCTTCACCAAAGACACAGATTCTCTCCACTGATAATGCAGCTACATTAACTTCCAGTATATTTTTGGGTGCATTTCGTAATCCTAGATTTGACTTGAGGGCTTTACATGAATAGACCAGTTTGCATAAGTGAAAACTAAAGGAGACGGAGCCCTCTGCTCTCTGGAACTGTCTTCTGTTGACATGGAGATCACCTGAATTGGAGATTTCTTTAAAGTTGGCTAAAAATGTCTCTTTTTCAATCTGACTTAGTTTAATGATTTTTGCGCTTTTTATTCTGTTTGTTGAAGCACCTTGTGATTTGTTTTGAATTATAGATATAAAGTTTTACTTTATTACATTTTTAATCCAAGGGTCTACAGATCCAACTCTTTCTGACATTTTCACATTTAAATGTCACATTTCAATACACAAACTTTATTGCATTTTTCTGTCATTTTAAGTGACAGCGAACACAAAGTTGTAACAAATTCCGTCTAACGAAAAATTGCACATGCTCGAGGAAGTTATTTTCTTATTTTTAGCAATATTCGAAAATGAGCCCGTCCGAGTATTTACTTAAAACGCCTTATGAAGGACGCTGTAAACGAAGTAAAACAATACAATAACAAGCGGACACTTCAACTCAGGTGTGCGGAGGGGGCGTGTCCGCTATATTTAATCCGCCCAATCAGCTGTTGTGCTGCAAACCCCTCCATATTTTAGTCAGTCTCACAACATTACACATAAACAATCCCCCCAAACAAAACCATAAACTCCAGTCTCTGAAACACAATAATGTGAGTTCGTTCGATAATGATAATAGTCCAAAGAAAAAATATAATCCGTCTCTCCGCTGTCAAAAAGTAAAAAAGAAGTAGGGATCCGAGTACTCAAGAAAAATGTCGGTGGGGCCCAAATAATGCGATTGTCTCTCAAAAAACTAAATAAAGGAAAAATAAAGATAGTCCTTGGCGTCTCTTCCCCGCCTTTTTCACACGAGTTACAAATCCTTTTTCACGCACAAATCTTTTGAGACTATTTTCACTCCATATAAATGCCTCCTTGGTTATTGAACATTTTATATCAGGTGTATAGAACTGATACAACAAAGTCCAAAATGAAAGTAAAAACCTTATGCTGATGTTAAATGAAATCAATGACCCCAGACTTGGCTGGCACTGAGATTTAAAAAGTAAGTCACTTCTGCACACCAAGAGATGTTTCTGTGCAGCTCCTCATCAAGATGTTTTTTCACATCTCGTACAGATTAGGCAAACAAGTTATAAAATGTTAATTAGGGAGCTTTGCATCCACTAGTGGGATTTTTCTTTCCTGGCACACTTAAACTAGGCATTTGTCCCAGTTTCTGCTCTTTCTCCAAATCTGTTGTAAATAAAGTTGTTATTAGCTTTAAATTTGCATTTGGAAAGGCTTCCTTAACATCCATATCGACACAAAAGGGCCAATCTATAATTATCCATATGCTACTGCAAGTTATAAACAAGTGTCTCACAATGTGGAGTCATGATTCATTAAAAATATATTGTTTTTCCCTGTGTGTTCTTATTCCATTATATATTTGCAACTATAATGATTTTGTCCTTAGCACTCTAGTTAATTCTCCGCTTTTTTCAGGACATATATTATATATTGTTTTGGCTGGCATATTCTTTTTCTTCCCACACTCTGCACAGCACAGATATATCTCTCTGCATCTATTAAAAATACATTTTCCAGACAGTTGCCCGTCCCCTGCAGAAATGTGTGCATAATAACAAGAAAACTACACAGATATATCCATGAAAGCAATAAAGAGAATCCAGACATCTGATTATAGCAATTTTAGTGCATCATAATTCTCTTTAAATATGTTTAGCTTGCAGGCGGAATGGGGAGAAGAAAGGCGACAGCAGTGGTTGTTTCAGTAGTGAAAGCTGCAGGTGCTGCCACAATTCAAGACATTTACAGTCAACATAAAAGAACATATATAATTATATTAATGGGACAATCATGATAAAAGATAAAAGACATTATCATTTGTTCTCAGAGTCACTGTTGCCATTTTCAAGAGGTTAGTAATTATTTTCTGCCAATCGCAGCTCTGGGAATATATGCCTGGCAAACTGGAATTAGCATCATCAGATAAAACAGAGACACATTTAGCATGTCTCTGCTCAGGTTAAACCTTAAGAATAATAGGTTAATACTAGTTTGCTGGGAAACTTGGAAGATGGATAAATGAATGAATAAATGGACAGAAGGATGTCTGGTTTGAAGGAAGGAAGAACAGAAATTATTTATATTAATACGACACAAACACTTCTCTTCCTGACAGAGAATTCTGTAAATCCAGCACATCGGCCCCTGCAGCACTGAATGAAACAACAAGACAGTCAGAGGAAATGAAAAGGTTTTCATTTCTGAACTGACATGATCATATTAATTAATGGAAGAAATCAGAGAATGTCAGATGAACTGCTTCAACAACCAGTCCCACAAAACAACACACACACACACACAAACGGGTCTTACGGGAGTTGAACCAATAACCTGCTGGTAATTAGTCTGTCTCCTAAGCCGCCAGCGTCTGTTAGCCTCTATGACCCACTGATACAGAGCTAACGAGAATGTCAGTCAGATGTGATTGCACACAAACACGCACACACACATACTGGTGCAGAAAGCCGAACAGAATCCCCCTCATTCCCTCATGTTTTCACACAGCTGTAAACACAGATCTGTTCCCTCCCGCTGTGTTTGACATGTGTAACCTCTTTTCTCTCCATAATTTAGATGGGTGTGGACTCATGCTTGTCTCGCGTTCTCCTACCCTGCAATTATATTAATATATCATAAGAGCCTTTTCATAAATATGTTATCAAAGTGCCTATTAATATATAAAGGCCACTACCTGTTCTTTCACAGCAGCAGTAATGAGGCTGCGTGGGCTGGAGCGTGGGATACATTTAAAACATGTGTGGCGTGTTTTAATGTGAGAGCCAGGAATGTCAGCCTCAGTGTGAAACATTTGGAAACTGTTCACTCAAACAAAACCAAAGTATGAATGTAAACAGACCGCATTCCCATCTGCGATATTAAAAATAAACTAACCTTGATCGGTTGTAGAGCTTTAGCTGACAAAGATCAGTTTTAATCTGACTCAGAAATGATTTTATTCTAGACACACAGCACAAATTCCCCAGGTAGTTTCAGCATGCACAAAACATCTGTGTATAATCACAGTGGTTCAGTCATTATGTGTCTGGGACCTGGCTAACAGCTTATTCACAACATTTTGTCTGCATCCATATAAGAGAAGCAACACAGGCATCAGGTCTGCACTACCACCTCACAATAGCTGTAGTAATGTACCTGTCAATGGTTCATGTGAGCATAATTGGTGATGAGGAGGGATGGAGGACCACACAGGTGAACAAGTATGAGCGACACCTTCTAGGTGGCTGGCCACAGCAAAAGTAGGAACAAGTCTACTCAAGGATGTTTTGAGTTATTTACAGATGTTAAAAGTGTAGATGCAAAACTTCCCATCGATGTCCAACACATGGAAGTCAAAATATTTGAATGGCACTCTTCAATTGATCTTTTTGAGAGAAAACAGCTTTCAAAGATTTTGCAACCTGGGATTGATCGCAACCCCTCTTCCCGACACATACACCCCCCTCCCCTCCCACCACCCCCCGTCCTCCACACACACACACACCAGCATCAACATCAACAGTTAGAAATTGGTTTCCAAGGTGTGCACTTTGTCTGAATTATAAGAGCTGGAAAAATATATTTTTAGCAGTTTTCAGCTTTTGTCTGGTTTTCCAGAATTGTTGTGAGCTTCTGTCAGGGAGTCAGCTGTGAAACTTTAGTGGACGGAGGGAGAGAAACAGAGTATAACTTGAATTTGGTGACACCACAAGTACTATGTTTATCAAAAAGTATACATAATCTTAGTTATAATTCACTTTAGCAAAATGATTGTCACACCGTCATCCTCTTCTGTGCAGCAATTTTCTAGCTAGCATTGAACATTCAGACAACGTTTGATAAACTCAATGTTTGCAGTCATAAAAGTTCAGTACATTTTTGCAGACAACATAGGCACGCTGCCCTCCATTTAAACATTTTTACCCTTTTTGTTGCTACAACAACCACACTTCATCTACTGCACAGCTTACCAGCTTTTCTTCTCCATCCAATGATGGCAGCAAAGACTCTGACAGGAGCCTTTGATATGCACAGAGTTGGGAAAAGAAAAAAAAAGCAGTGCAGCATCATCAAGGCAACATGTGGGATATTATGCAGCATAACTCTGCTATGCACAATAATGTTTAGGGCACCTACAGTGAGATTTTAAATCCAGACAGAAACATGTCTTAGACTATTCGCTACTACAAGCCTGGGGAACGATGCCAGAGCAGCTGTCACGTCTTCCTTGAAGTTATATCGGAAGCGGGCCTTTTTTCTTGAACTCAAGTAAAACTAAATGAAGCAAAAAAATCTATGTTTTAATATCCAAATCTAGCCTGCTTTACGCCAAGCAGATGGGAAATGTGTTGTTTGTCTTTATGATTTAGGTTTATTATGTCACAAATTCAATGCTTGCAATGTTTCAATGAGATACTTCAGGTGTACTGACACTGTTATGCTAAAAAATATTTCAGATATTAATTTATCCATTTTTCAGATGAAAATTTCTGAAATGTAAACTGCCTGATACAACATATTTATTCAGAATACTTTCTACATTTTCTAGAATCAGTTAAATGTATGTGGAAATGTTTCTGCTATAATCCAAGAGCACAAATCCTGAAAACAGGATTTAGCATCACCCATCGGTTGTTTCTGTGGGGAGAAACAACGCATCAGCTTTCTGCTCCGTCGAAAACTGAACATCCGCCAGCAGTGTGCTGCTGATCGCTAACAGCTACTGATCTTAGGCAAGATTTTATGTTGTCAAATAAGACAACATAGTCATGACATGATATCTATCTATCTATCATGTGAAAGTCAGTTCCATGTTTCGTAAACGAGACGAGAGTCCGAGCAGAGACTAAATGTGGAGAGGTTTTGAGTGCAATCATTACAAGTTTTGAGAAGAAAGACATGAAGTTGTGCTTTCAAAATAAAAATGTAAGCAAATGTATTACAAGTTTTAAGACATGAAATTCTGCTTTCAGACTGAAGTTGGATTATGGAAGAAAAATGTCCCCATATCAATGCAGATTAATTCATTTCCCGACAGTTTGAGTATATTTTTATTCTTTCCACATCAACAACAGAAATGAAGAATAACTTCATTCATTTTCTTGCACAGACTACATTGTGATGAAAAAGAAAAAAATGAGGTAGGAAATCACCGGGGCTAAAAATAATGCATCTTTCATGTTAACTATGTTTCTTGTGCTCATAAGTTTAATCACGGAGGAAGGTCAGAAGTCCGCTTGTGTACAAAGCAAGTCCTGGAGCTTTGAGCCAAACCACAAAGTTAGTGGAGACAAACTGGCAGAGCAGCAGAGTTGATGTGCAAACAAGATACGAGTTTAGCCAAGCTAGCACTTTAGTAAGTGGTTAACATGGAAAAATATATTTATATAGAAATACAGTTATTTTTTAAAGTATGGATCTGTTTGCTTGCTGTTTTTTAAACTTAGTGGATGTTTTTCTATTATGGCTAATTTTCCCTTACCGACACTCATTTTCAGACATTTTTGAATTCCACTTCCTCTTGTTCTGGCTAACAAAACAACATGTTTAAATAATTGCAACATAATCATTATTCTGATCAAAGTCCATATTTGATCAAAATACCTTTTTCTTTTTAAAGCTGTTTTGGTACAGTGGCTTGAACATAACTATTAGGTTTCACTTAACTCTTAAATATGTTACATATTAGAATGTCTTAGGACAAAGGTAATTTGGTTCACAGAAACCCAGCATGTATTACTCAAAGAATCCCCTTCTCATTGTGCAACATGGAATTGTTAGATCAAATTATGGCCAATTCAAATACCAGTCAGTGTTCAGCTACAAGATACAGATTATGCTAAAGATAAAGGGAAAATAAATGTTTTTAAGCATCACACTGAGCCAACAATACACTCAAATCAACAGCTGGCTTCACCACAAGAAAATGTATGTTTCAGAATAGTCTGAGTCTGACAAAAGGTGGGAGGGTCAACGGAACAGGGCTACAGTGAAGACACCTGACAGAAGATGTGGCAGACTAACAGAGCCCTTCCAAAGAAGACTTTATGTCAGAATCACACTGAAATGTTTAAGGGTGTGCGTACTGTGGCAAATTATTGCACTTCTTCAAAGAAGAATAAAAGGATTTATAATGGTCTGATTTTGTTAAATTATAAAAAACTGGCATTTAAAAGAAAAAGGTCTCCTGAGAGCCGCCATGGATAACTGGTTCCTTAAACTTACATGACTTCGAGACGTGCAGACCGGGAGTCGTTGCCTGCCTGTGACATCACGCTGCAAGTGTAGTCCCCAATGTCACCTGACCACGTCTGGCTAATAGTCAAAGAACCTGGCTGCACAGAAACACGGCCACCGCTGCTCGGCAGCACTGACACGCCGCCGCGGTACCACTTAAAGCTGCAAAAAGGGAAAGGTGCATTAGAAGAGAAACAAAGAAATTAAATACATGTCTATTATGTCTTTAATAAGCAGCTACCTGATATTAATCCTGGGGTCATGTGTCGCTTTACAGGCCAGAACAGCTGTGGTTCCTTTGATTACACGCTGGTCGTCTGGAGGCACAGAAATGACTGTACGACCTAAAAAGTGAAAATGTAGAAAGTGAAAGTAAAGCTAGATGAAACCTAATTAGTTCTTCCCATCTGTGTCACACATGGATGGGTTCATGTTTCCTGAGAAAACAAATCATCTGTATCATATTATATTGTCACAATAAGGGGACAGTTTTAACAAATATATAAAAAACAGATATTAATAAATATTACATAGTGTAGTTTTAATCCAGCAAACAATTTATTTTACCATCAAATGTGGATTGTTTTAATTTATTGTGTGTTATGTATGAATTCAGGGTATTTCAGTGCAGATTTTCAAAGGGTCATGGCAGATTGACCCTTGTACTGAGTCGGGTTCTGGTTCTGCTGGAGGTTTCTTCCTGTTAATGGAGAATTTTACCAATCCACTGTCATTACATGTCATTACAATAAAAATGAATGGGTCGAATTTAATTATTTTTTGTTTGTTAACTAACCAGAGGCATTAATGAATTGCTGCTACATAAATTGAATTAATACTGATTTGTATTTTTTTTATTTTGAAATGCAAATCAGACAAAGACAAGGTAGATTAATTGCATAAAATATTTTAAAATGTGTTTCAAAACTCATTACATGATGTAAAAGTGTCATTTTTATACCCCAAACAGGCAATACAGGGGGATACAAACCCTAAATTCAAAAATAAAGGTTCTATTTTTTTTTAAATCCTGAAAATGTGTTATTTTAGCCTAGATACATCAGAAAATTGCAATGAAATAATTTTAAAATATATAAATATCTGTCTGCCCATTATAAAACGGATTATGCAAAAAAGAGAGAAAAAAAAAAGAAAAAAAAACACAAAAATAAAATTGATTCTGCAAAAAAAACATATTTTTATCTGTCTAATAAAGGAATATTTTTTTTCCCTGCAGCACAAACAGCATCATTATGGAGCTGTTATCAACAAGCTCAAACATCTGTCTGAACACAACTGGAAATGTAAACTGTAGTAAACTGATGTACAAAGTCTTGTATCCTGAGCTGTTTGTAGTATTTTTGGTTGTGTGTGTTTGTCTTACTCCACACAGTGAGTGCAGCCGTGGTGTTAATTGTTCCTGCAGAGTTGGACACGATGCAGGTGAATTCTCCTGAGTCCTGGATGCTGACCGGCTGAATCTGCAAACTGCCTGACTGCAGCAGTACGAACCTGGGAACCTGAACCGAGCCGCTGGCTATGATCTGTGATCCTACAGAGTGAGAAAACAATAAATTACATAAGACAAATAGTCAGTCTTTACGCCAATTTAAATTGCAATCATGGGAAGGTAGAGTTTGTATAGAGTGAATCGTGTGGCTCGGCACCTTTTCTCCAGGTGACGGCAGGTTTTGGAGCTCCGTTGTTCTGACAGGTAAACAAAGCCATGTCTCCATCAGTTACTGTCTGATCAGAAGGAGGGGACAGAAGTGTGGGAGCCACACCTGGAACACAGCAACCTAATATAAGAGGCTTGATGGCACAGGACTAATATTAAAAGCAAAGTTACAGGATGCAGCAACAGTGAAGCTCAGCAGCAGAAGAGAAAAAATGGAAATGGAAAGGATGTCAGCGTTGATCTAAACACCAGGGCAGCCTCGCTAATCAATGGGGACTTTATTTACTACCTGGTGCTACGTGCATGTGCATAAATGTAGCTACCAGGTGCTGGGGAGGCAGTATGGACACTTTGAATTATATCTAATATCTAATCTCACTAAACAGAATATAAATATTAAGAGGTTAAGTGTAAGTGTAGTTTTAAACCGACAGTGTTGGTTTAATTTTACAAGTAATGTTGGTCAAAAATTCAATGAATCATTTCAAATGATTTCAAATGATTAAAGTGGGCAGTATTATATGGTTTCCAGGCACATAGAGCCATTTTATAGCATTATCAAGTAACTATGTTACCTTCAGTTATAAAAATGCTATATAGGTACACAGTATCAGGATACGTTGTGAAACCTCGTGTTGCCATTAGGATAACAGTGAGTTGAGCTTTTATCCCTCCTGTTTGCACATCTCTTTAGATCATCCAGACACCGGAATCCTCTATTAGGCTTTCTTCTCATGTGCTCACCCCTCAAATTGGATCTAGGATTTAGCTACTTTTACTCTCAATCCGGGTTTATAGTTGACACAGTAAACTGAGCTCCAGGGTACATGTACCGAACCACACCACTGGCTTGGCTTGCGCGAGATCATCACAAACTCCCAAAAGCCCCAACGCAAAAGTTGGCAACAGCTGGATGAAAACACACATTTCTACTATGTATCATTGACACTCACACACACACACACACACACACACTCGCTGAGTCAGCTGCGCTCGCACACAGGTGAACATGAAATCCCGTCAGCAGGCAGAGAGCACACAGAAAAACTGCCACATTGTATATATCAATCAATCAAGTGTATTTGTACAGCACATTTCAGCAACAAGGCAGTTCAAAGTGCTTTACAGCATAGAAACACAAAAATAAAAAGTAATAAAAACATTACAAGTTGAGGAGTGACATCATCATTACACATCAAATATGTCAGTCAATGTTCCATTTATTACGATTGTATAGCAGCTCTAAACTGCTGGGATTTTAGCCTTGATTTAAAGAAACTTAAAGTTTTCTGAAAGTTTGTTCAGATTTGTGGTGCATTGAGACTCATTTTATAATTCATATTAATTTAAAATAAAGCGTTATTCATTTCAAGCATTTCTTTAAAAGCTGTTAAATATATTTTGTTTGTATTGGTCATTCCACAGGTCACACCAATCATTTTCTCTACAGACTGATTGCTGTTATTAAAAGTACCTATTGCAGTTTTCTTGCCAATTGTCGATATTTGCGCAGTGCGACTGACTATTGTTGAACACAGACCTCTCTTAGAACCTTGTGTTGGTAGAAAAGTTTGGTGGATAAGATCAGTTTCACATAGAAGTATTGACCGATCATCAGTCAGCCACAGTTAAAGAAATCAGGGAAGATCAAGTTTTGGCAAATACCTTGAACTGATTCTGGAAATCAGACAATCAATATACTTAAATGTAGGTAAGTAAATTACTTACATTTGATTTTGTTAAAAATAAATGAGTGGTATTTTCATAATATTCTATGAACTTCTTCATAAGCTCATAGAATAACTGCTCTTTCAGAAAATGATTAAATTAATGCCAGTATGGAGTTTAATTTAATAACCAAGATGGACGATGAATGTGATCATATGACAAGCAGAAGAGGAATCCGCCAAAGAATCCGCTAAGAGAAACTTGTGTTTATGTCTTATGAATCCATGTCAGACAAACTTACTTGAAACAAGGAGCTCTGTGTGAGCTTGAGTCTCTCCTGCTGGGCTGCGAGCGAAGCACTGGAATATTCCTCCGTCTCCTGGCTGTACCTTGCGCACCGTCAGCCCGGCGGCCGAGCTGACCTTGTAGCGAGCGTTGGCCAGTTTGGAAAGAGGCACCGTATCCTTATACCACTCAATCCTTGGCTGCGGGACGCCTGCATACGAACAGAAATATTAAAACCAAACTCGGCAACAGAAAAACAACTCATGAGAAATTCTTTTGGTTTCACTAATAAGACGCCAGCTGACCTCACTGCTGAGGTAACTGCTCCCACTCCCACTAAAGCAGTCATGCTCTTTCCATCCACCATCTTTCCCCTCTCTAATCCAATCTGCCTCTATAAATATGCATGTGAGCATAATGAGTGTTAATAATATATTGATTGGGGATGTGGGTGGTGAAGCAGAGGTGGCTGAATTGGCCTGAAAACATTCTGAATAAAAGATGAGGATAAGTGCACAATATCTACAATATCAGAACCCACCTGTCTGACCGACATGCCGGATATGACGAGCAGTGAACTCATGCAATTACTCTGCCTGAACCTTCACAACTGTGCTTGTATGCGTGTGTGCGTGCATGTGTGTGTGTCTCAGAGGGTGAGAGAGATGGACTTCAGACTTTCTCAATCTGTTGTTGTCGGGATTTCCCAGACGCGCGTGAAGTATTTCTCACCCCCTCCTGGTCTGGCTCGCTCTGTCACTCTGTCTTTTCTCCTTGGCTCGTTCCTGCTCCTAGCCTCCATCTTTCTCTCCGTATCCCCAGGCCTCTGCTATTTAATTACACTGCCACTGTATCAGATTACTGAAGAGGAACATGAACTCACTCAGTGTGTGTAAGAGAGGGAATGAAGAGTGAATGAGAGAAGGAGCATGTTGCAGTTTTGAGAACCACGTCCAGCAGAGTAAGTGTTTTCATGTAATCCATTTAAGGATAAGAGACATGAACAAGTGCAATTTTCCAAGCCTGGATTTAGCAAAACTGCATGCTCATACTGCTACAAGCTCAGTTCCACTCTTCATGAAATCTTCAAGGTAAAATATTGTGCTTCAAATTGAGCAATGATCAACCTAAGTAACCTTACAGAACATGAAATGTGTCCAAAACAGATTTTCCAATGTCTGCCACATTGTGATTCAAAGTTGCGATAAGATGTTTTATTAGATCCAGGAGCCGTTTAGTAGCAAACCTAAACAGACTGAGGGCTTTAGAACAAAACAATATGAAACATCATCAACAGCTCTCCAGTTTAGTCACCTTTAGAGGAAAAACACGACATGAAGCTGAATAATTCATTTTAATCCAAGAATGCAGCTTTTTCGGCTGCAGTGGCCATTTTTGCTTCAAGAAAAGCATCTTGATTTTGAATTCATATCCTCTGATGGCAATAACATAGTTTATTATGATCTGCAGAGCTGAAACACTAGAATGTTAAACAAAACCAAACTTTATGATGGAAGAGTTTTTCTTCTTTTTTTACTTCTTTATGAATACAACTAAAAGTAAAAGTATTCAAATCTATGGCTAATTATCAATGAAGCACATTGAAATACCAGGTAAACAACCTGGCAATGGGCTAGCACTCCAGGAAAGTGTTCCTCATGGAAACAAGACAATTTAAGATACATAATCTTAAATTATTCAGATAGATATTAGAGATAAAAAATCTTGATTTGAACATCACCTAATCGGATCTAGTTCATCTGAAGCACTTTATATTGCCACACACAAACACTCACAGCACAAACTGCGTACCTGAAGCCTTGCAGGGGATTTCTATATTCCTGTCGACATCTGCAAAGATTTTCCTTTTGGGTTGAACAGTCAGCGAAGGTGGCTCTGGAGAGAGGAAAAAAGGAAGACTTTATGCAGGCATCTTTATTTCTAACTAACTTGAACTAAATTCATTTAATGGAATTCTTTCCAGCAGAATAAAACATTTTCCCCTCTTGGCTTTGGGTAACCTATGTGATGCTGAAAAGAAGGATTTTTATTTCTGTATCTTTCTTCAATTGACTCCCAAGTAGTAACAGAGAAACACGTAGTTCTCCCTGGGGAAACAATCCCCTTTTAAACTGCTCTATTCTGCTGCCAGTAATAATGGCTCCTTACAAACATCTCCACCGGAGCTGTTCTAAATGCTGACACAAGCTATGGGATCTATGGAAACAGAGGAGCACTCGTAACAGACGCTGCTCACTTGAAAACAGACTAAATAAATGAAAAGCTAAAATGAAAATGTGACTTTTCTTTTTCCTGTACTTAGAAAATAAACAAACACCTTTTTTATCTTTTTTTACAAAAACTTCATTACATGTTCTATATTTGCACACTTTAACACAGGAGACCAGCAATGGGTATTTACTATTGTTTGCAGCCAGTAGGGTACACAACAGGAAGATGGAAAGTCATACATATTCCTATTAGTGGATTGGGGCAAGAAAGAGAATAAAATTGAATAATGAATACCTTTGAGGCAGAGACACATACACTATTCTGTTTGGGAATCTTCTTTATTGCACCAAGGTCTGCTGAGCTTGTCCCAGAAAAAAGGAAGATCTGTACCAATGTATTCATCAGTCTCTAGTCCTCTGATACAAATGAATCCATGCAGACTTTTTTGCTGTCAGGCAGGCCTTAAAAGAGCTGCTGGACTAATGAAGGTAGATAATGTGGAGAGAGTGATTGCACTGGGAACGCAGAGAGATAGAGCCAAGAAGAAGGTCCAAAAATTGGTTCTACATAGTGAGGGAGGGGCTGACGGGGAGGCACACAGAAAGAAAATCAATATTCAGGCAGGTCTTTTCTGACTCAGTATTCTGGAGGCGTGAGGAGTTTGTACTCTCTGCTTAGGTGCTCCTTTGCTCCAACAATCGCAGAAGATCAAAAAGACGCTCACAAACCAGGGGAGAAAAGTTTTGCCTCATCAATCACACACTCCTTACTTTCTCACTTGTGTGTTCCTGCGCACACATCGAGCACAGCGGTGGATTTCCATGAGGGCTCTCGTATTTGGGCATTTTCCATGTTCTCCTATTAATTGCTGACTCCAGGGAGCAAAACTAATTTAGCAGCTGAGTGAAAGAGGCATATGCTTCCTTTTCACTTTTTTGGTGGCCCTTTGGTCAATGTGTGTAAGCATGAGGAACATGAAGACATGTGTCAGTGTGTATGAATGCTAAAGTATTTATACTCCTTATGTTTTATCATATTGCAACCACAAATTTTGTTAAATATCAATGGGATATGATGTGATAGATCAACACATTGTAGAGTGTAATTGGGAAGTGAAGGAAACATTCGAAAAATGTTTCTTTAAAATATTTTTCAAAGGAAAATGTGAGCTGTTTTGGTGTTCAGGACCACTTATTCAGTACTTGCTGTGTCAATCCACCTGAGCTAAGGATAAGCTGCTCCTCCAACGTTACCTACCAGTTGCTGTGTCAATCCACCTGAGCTAAGGATAAGCTGCTCCTCCAACGTTACCATGGGCTTATTGGTTGTTTCCTATATTATTACTCTTCTTGTGCAGAAGAGTCTATAGCAGGGGGTGTCCTGCTATCCTGCTGCTAAGGGGTTATGCTGCAAGAGGACAAACTGACCACTTTGCCCTCTTTCACTTCTACTCTCCAATTTACATTATTTGTTGCTGTTTCAACTATTAACTTAATTTTTTATCCCAGTTTTTTTGTTCTCCAGAGGACATGCAACTGCTCTATGTAAGGATTGGTGAAGTTGGAGACAAGGGAGACTCAAAATGCAAACACCGACATGACATCACGGAGACTTATTTAATTTAAGGACTTGACTTGACATGAGTGGTCACCAAACAGCAGACGTAAGACGCACAAGAATCCCACACCAGACAAAGGCATGAGAAGGAGTTAAATACTACATGAAACAGATGAGGAGAATAACTGATCAAGTAACACAGGTAAAAACATGAGCGTCGTTAAATAATTTTGGTTTCACGCGCGTCGTTAAATCATCGCGTTAAAGTATCGTTACGCGTCGTTAAAGTATCGTTACGCGTCGTTAAAGTATCGTTACGCATCGTTAAAGAGACGTTTTACGGTGCGTCGTTAAAGCGATGTTACACACGTGTACTGAGCCAACTTCAGGTTGTGCTAAAATTTTATTCCTGAAATGTGAGTTTTTCCTCTCCACTGCCACATGCATGCTCAGCATGAGGGACTGTTGTAAAAAAACAAAAAAAAAAAACAAAAGAAAAACAGAACTGAGGTGAGTTGCCCAAGCAGTCCGTGTAGAAGGATGACCATAACTTTCTAGGTTTGTAGCTGACAGAACTTCCATTTTATGATGATAGATGGAGAAGTGATCATTGAATGGTCAAAGTCTGCCATGTTATTTTATCACCTGACCCTGATTTAACCTTGTTCACTGTCTGCTGTGTTCCTTGATGCTGTTTGTTTTCTCAAGCGTCCAAAGTCTTCACAGAACATCTGCATTTATATTGACATTAAATAACAGAAATGTGGATTTCTGAAAGCACTGGGTTTTATTTAGGGGTATTGGAGTAATGTAGAGATGAATACATTTCTTTGCTGCACGTTTGTAAAAACACACATACATTTTTCTTTCTGCTTCACATTCATGCTCTACTTCGTATTGTTTAAATTCCAAATAAATTAAAATCAAGTTTGAGGTTGTAGATAATAACATTTTGCTAAATTTATGAGGGGGCTTGGTGACTGTGGCAGCAGTTTCTGTCCACAACAAATGTTTTACTGGTGAATGGAGACAAATAGATTGTACAATCGTGCAGCTGAGGCCATAGCTTGAGCCCTCAGTTACACTTGAAAAAGTCAGAATAAATGTAGACTAAAACAGACTAAAACAGAGCCCTGAGCTAGAAGTGTACAGACAAAACTAAATTAATGACGTGATGAAGGCGTCCAGGCCCAAAATGATGTTAGGCATCGGGCTTGTGGAAGTAAATCTGTTTACACAGTCACACTCTCCTGAGTAAGTCTTAGTCAGATATGCTATTCTTTTCATGTTATACAGTTAAACTTAAATAAGGATTCAGATGTGAACTCTCACCATATAATAAGTGGCAACGTTTCAAACATCTAAGTCTGTGTGATGGGTGTTTTTCTTACCTATTACAGTCAGGTATCCCCTTGCCTCCATGGGTTTGATAGTGCTGTTGCTAACCAACACTTCACAAACATACATCCCTGCATCAGAGAAGGTGGCAGCAGGAACAATAAGCCGACGCCCACTGGCCAGCCGATGTCCGTCACGTTTCCATAACACTGCAAGGCCATCAACCGGTCTGGGAAGGGAAAAGCAGTGCAGAATAAAAATGAGAAAAACAAGAATCAAGAGAATTGGGGAAAAAAAGAAATGGCTTGACTGAAAGCAATTACGACATATTAAATCCATCAGTTTATTTGTCAATGAGGCAGAAAATGAATGATGACAGTCTGTATATCAGAGCCGTCAGCTCTGCTCAGCATGAAGGAACATTCGTCAGTTTTTTTAAATGTTCAGAAAGGAAATGGCTTTTCGTGGAAAATGGAATTTTGTGGATAAACAACATCAAAATACCATTCTTTTAAATGTTTGTATTTGTGTAAGACAGCAATAATGCATCACAGTATCTGCTCATAAAGCACATCTGTAAAGTATTTTTTAAAATCTGTTTTCAGCTGCTGAGACTTTATCCTTCATGTTATATTGGAACAAATCAATCACAAACTTTCTTAAGGTTTGCAGATGACTTTATACATGTGGAGCTGATCAGTAGCTGATCTAAAAGTACCAGGATGTGTTTACAAACAGACATATACAAAAATGATGTTATTTAATTGAATACAATTATGCAGGTGAAAGCTGCAAAAAATATTATAGCATTTAAAGATTATTAAAACTGTACTTAAAGTGCTTTATTATTATAACAATATTAATTAATCTCTTTAATTAAGAGAAGTTTGTAAAACTAAATAGAAGGTATGATGCAAAAACATTCACAGAAAATAGATTTAATTACCTTATGAATACTAAATTGCTTTAATCTTTGTAAATTGAGGTATTGAAATTTAAGATATGCTTGTTTTTTGTTGAAAGAGCATGCTATATGATTCTGCTTATCATTATTCTTTCAGATTTCCAAATCTGGTCTCAAGTTTTCAAATGCGTCATCTGTATAAATGTAATTAGGTTTAGGCTTTCAAGAGTGCATGTGAAGTGGTATTTGACATTATTTTGTAACAGTTAGGTTAAAGCAACGTCTGTAATTCCTACATCAAAATGATAAATAAAGAGTCAGTTATATACATACATTAAAATTAATAATCAAATATCCAGAACTGCACAGTGCCATGCTTGTCTGTCTTGTAACTTGGAGATCTTCTGTTTCGGTTAATATGAACACTACAAGCCAGAATCACTTAAAAAGAATTGGATACAACCATTGGAAACCTAAAAACTGATGAGTGCCCAAGTAGTAGTAGACAGGTTTCCAAATGAGCGGTACAAAACGCTGCAATTTCTGCCCTTGGAAAAAGAAGGGAAAAACAGAGAATATTGTGAGCCATATTGCTCAATCTCGACTTTGAACATCGATTACAAACTTTTGACCTCTATAATGTCTCAGAAAATGGAGCATTGTTTGACACATTATGAGAGTCAAACAGGATTCATCAGATGCCAGGAAACTCCTGATAGTGTAAGTAACAGTAACAGTACAGGCTAAAAAACAATAAGTTAGTCAGCCTGGAATTGAACTGGGAGACAATTCTGTGTTCCAACAAGACAAAAATACATCCAACCTACACAAAGGTTCATGCTCACTCTAGTAAAAGAACACAGAACACATTTCCCTCTTTTTGTAAAGCTGACCACATGTCTATAATTACTGCTGCACACTGGTTAAAAATGCTCAGCCAGATATGAATATGGGAAATCACATTTTGAGTGAAGTACAGTGAAGATTATCCTCTACTTGTTTTCCACCAGGCCTCTAATAATTTCAGCCTTCAAGCAGGCTGCACTGGTGCATTTACAGCACCCAGTAATTATTGACTGTGGAAAGCAGATGATTATAGACTTTGGCAAAGCGCTTGATTTCAATGATCGTTCTCTCAGTTTGACCAAACTTTTCCAAGTTTCTCTCTCTTCTGTGGTATGAAAGAATAAAATTTATAAACATGTCAGTATCAGCTAGACTTTTCATTGAATGCTTTTTTGACAGCAGAAGCAGTTAATGTGAAAAATACTGCTTCTCTCTGGGAAAAGAACAGGGAAGTGCAAGCTGAGCCAGTTTGCATGCAGATGAGGAGCACAGAAGACTAAATTACTGTGTTGAATTAAAAATGTATGATCTGACTATACTGTTATTTGTGTTTGACACGGCGTCTGCTTCTTTTAACCCTCACTGCAGGTAAATTCCTCCACTCTAAAAGGTCTGGTAATTGATTGCTATCCCATAACTTAAAAGCTGTCAAGTTGCTGGTCAGTGCAAATAATAAATTACTGGAATGTTTTGCTGAATAGAGCATCCTGTGTTAAAAAAATAACAACAACAAAAAAAAAAACTGTTCAGTAAAGGATGCATCAATCCATCCCTTCCTGGATGGGTGGATAGATGGATGGACAGACTCTGTGAAAGGTTTGGATGTGTTTATCATCTTTAAGGGATTAACAGACCATTTTTTAAATACCTATTTCAAGTTTTCAAGTGCTGGTTGTCAAATCAAACAGTCCAGATGTAAGACCTAAATCATAAGCTACAGAGTACGGTGTTATTCAATGAATGACTGAGAATGGTCACTTTTGAATAAATATTCAATTAAAACTTTTTCTGTTTGAGTTACATATATGTAATAAGTATGACAAATCCACAGCAAACATCAACAGGTTTACTGCATAAGCTATAAAGGTCTATTGTCTGAAGATTCCTTTAAGAGCTTCAGACTATCTGCTCGTAATTGCTATCTGCTTTCAAGTTCTAGACTGATGGGCAAATCTGAAGCCTCTGGTTTTAAATTATTAAGAGGTATCTAGCTTAAATCCCAGACACGAGTCACCATAGTTGAACATACAGTTGAAACTTCATATTTACACTAAATATCTTTAAAATGTATAGCGTAAATTGTTCCCCTCACTTTCTCACATTAAATCATATGAAAGGCAATCTGTTTTAGGTCAGTTAGAGTTAGCATAACCATTTATTAAGTGGCATAATGCTGAGGCATATTATTGATTTACTTTTTATTATTTTCTACTACTTGCTTCTAATTCAGAAGCTTATATTCACTAAATATCCACTGCTTACTCTTTAAACAATCTGATAAAGCCCAGTCAATGAAGTCATGGCTTTTTGAGCTTCTGATAGGCCGATTCACAACCTATTGACAATCACA
Source organism: Phalloptychus januarius (assembly GCA_902982915.1). NCBI lineage: Eukaryota > Metazoa > Chordata > Actinopteri > Cyprinodontiformes > Poeciliidae > Phalloptychus > Phalloptychus januarius. Next base: position 655,513 of record CADWAE010000061.1, read on the forward strand.
AGATTGTCGATAGCTTAGCTCTTGAATAGCTCTGCTGTCCTGGAGAGCAGAGCTATCCAAAACAGCTCTGCTCTGAAAGACTCAGAAAAATATGACTCATAAATTCAGCTTATAAATGTGTAGATGGAAAATAACTGTTTGACACAGATCAGCTGGAGTTTATAGAGTGATGTCAGATTGGACTTCTCTGAACTAACTTGGACTGGATTCTTTTTCTGGAGACAAAAAACTATTTTACAGAGTGAAAGCCTTTTCATTAGGTTTACAATTAGAGCTTGAAGAAACAGATATTTTAGTCTTTGTGATGTCCTCTGAAAATAGTCATTCAGCATTGTGTTTGTGTGCTCTGCCTGTACAGATTCACTGAGCTACAATATTATATAAAGACCTAATTTTCCTGGAGGAAAACAGAATTCCCTGGTAAAATTGGACTTATTCACACTTGTGAGCACAAGTATGAATGAACACAAAAGAAATTTACCTGGCATTGGCAATGCACTCCAGCATAGCCTCCTTCCCCAAAACAACTGTTGTGTTTTTAGGTCCAATCACAATATCTAGAGCTACAAGCTCTGACCCAGGATCTGCAACAGGAACAGAAAAAAAATGTGAATGTCGAGCCCATAAATCATGCTGGAACCCGAAGCAGCACAATCTCAAACATAGATTCCAGCTACATTGTTTGACATACATAACTGTAGGATGTGTACAGCAATGTATTTTTTATTATGCCAGCGATTATTACTTAGTACAAGCTTAAATATATAAAATCATACATTCAGGATTCACATTTTACCTAAATTATCTTTCATTAAATTATTCTAATCATCAGCTGTTAGGTTGCTGATAGTAACAGTGGAAAGAATTTGCAACCAAACATTTTCATTTCCTTAACAAAATGAATGAGATTTTATGATTTTGGTGCTGAGGTTAGTTTCTTCTGAACCAGAATAACTTAAAAAGTAAAAAAAAAAAAAAGATGAATTTTGCCATTAAATGGCCCAAAAGATAATGTGTAATTGCTTTAATGGACGGTACCTCTAATATGCTACTCTGAGCAGGCTTCTAACCATCTCTTACTGCAGCAAGATCATTTTTATAAAGGTCAAAACTGTTAATACACTTTGTCTAGATGCCAATTCATATTGGATAAATTCAATGCATGCCTATAGACCTACAAAGTTTTAAGAATTAAACACTTTATGAGAATCCATTGACACATTACTAACAATATGCATTGATTCTCACTAGATGTGTCATATATGGATCTTATTTCCTACGTAATACATCAAAACTGTTTGGAATTTCAGTGCTCAAATGTAGAAAATGTCTCTTCATTTTGGATGAAATGGTTCTCTGTACAAAGTGGTGTGATGTTGAAGGGCGACACCAGCTGATACAAACACATCAAAATGAACAAAGCTGTGTGTTGTGTGCTGAAAAGTTTTCTATTGCTCAAGTACATATCCAGTCCATTGGAAGAATGTGCTGGTATCAGCCTGTGAACTTAAGATCATGATATGAGGCAAGACAATGATATGATTCACATTAACAAGTTTACCTTGAATGATCATGTGGCCCAGTCAAAGTCCAGACTTAAATTCAATTGAGATGCTGCAGCATGATCTTAAACAGGTCTTTGACACTGAACACACTCTTAGGTGGCTGTATTAAAACCATTCTACACAGAAGAGTGGCTTAAAGCTGCTCTACTGCGACATACAAAAGTGATTACAAGTTATTACCACAAGTTGAAATATACTATGAGGTTTAGAGGGGAACTGCTTTTTTACAAAGGGCCAAGTTGGTTTGGATAATATGTCCCTGTAATAACATGTATTGTAATTTAAAAACGTGTCCTTTGTTTATTGTGGCCATCTTTAATTTTGATGAATATTTATTTGATGATTTGAAACAGTGAAGCTTCAGACCAAAGATCTAAGTTCTTGTAAAGAAATAAGTTATAAGAAATACTCTGTATCATATAGCAGTTTGTGGCTAAACATAAATTTCCCTATGGGGCCTTACGTCCCATAATGAGCTCCAAAAAAACGTCTGAGGAAGTGTCTTTGGACCAGTATTTGCTCTTCATGCCTTTTACATTAGATTGACATCTGCAAAAATAATTATTCTTGGAATGGAAGTGCAAATTAAATCCACACTATGACACCAAAGTGGTCGGTGTGCTTTCAAATTTCCACATGTTCTAATTAGGACATTAAGTCGTTGGTCCCTACAAAAAACAACTTGATGGAAATGAGAGTCTTTGTGACTGAAAAGCTGAAACCAAGGCAACATTTTTCTCCTGCTTTCAAACTGCTATCTGACTTCCTGGAGATTGAATGGCGGAGTGTGTGTGTTTGTGGGGGTGTGTGTGTGTGTGTGGGAGAGTTACCATGATAGTGTTCACAAAAACAAGTACAGTGCTTTATGTGGAGAAAGATTTATGGTTTGAAGGATGTGTGGAGGTGAACAGTGTGTGTGATTTATGGCTGGAATAGCCTTCCATTAGAAACAAAACCTTCTCCAGAAATGTTTAGCTTAAAATGTTTTCCCAGTAAACTTTCTAAAGCCATTGAAAAAGGTAATTAGATGAACCCAAACATTGCCGTTCGGCTTAGGGAGCTTCCTGATGAATATGTAGATTTCCAAAAGAGAGGGTAGCAACTGCAAATTACCAGACTACCTCTGATGGAGACAGAGGGATGAGGGTTGAGTAGAAGGAAAGATGAGGGTGGGTGTTGGAAGGTAGGGGATCAGCTTTGATATTTCTTTGAAGGGAAGGAGAAAGAGATGGTAATTGACTCTGCTCTTTATTCCTCTTTCACATTTTGTCTCTCCTTCTCCTTTTCTTAATCAGAGATAAAGCACAGAGAAGTTGTGTCTCTGTTCAGTAATAAGACAAGCTGGTAAAAGAAGACAGGCGGCCAATGGCACACGAGGTGACATGCCACCATTTGCTCACTACTGTCTTGACACCTACATTCAGCTGCGACTTATTTCCAGAAATTGAATCATTAACAAAAAATATGAGAAACATGACACAAAAATAGATGATAAGGGTGATAATAGGTCCTCATCACTCATAATCTCTTTAATAAATAAACTCTGCATGCATGTGCATGTACATGTAAATATTTATAAGCTGCACCAACATTTTAAAAAGATAATTTGTTCTTTCATTTATTAATTTGTCCATCAGCAGTGTCAAAGCATATCAAGATTTTTCATGGATTCAACCTCACAAAAATGTTCCATTATGATGCTCAAACACAAGTCTCAAATCCCAGTCCTTAAAAGCACGGCAATATGCAAAATAAACCTTTTTGAGCATAACATGTTAAGCATAGCGGAGTGTATATGAATAGTTGAAGAATCCTTGAAAAGGATGCCGTCAAAGCTATATGTGGGAGCTCGGCTGCAGGCCCCAGCTGAGCTCCCGCCCCACACAGCACTCCTCCGCCACTCAGCTCCTTCAGACTAGCAGCAGCAGCTGTTAGCAGAGATCTGGAGGCAGGGGTTCCAATTTATGTTCCTAGTGGTGGGTGCCCACCATTAGCTCTATTCCTGGGTTGGAAAACATTTGACTGTGGTGTTTCATGTATGCAGCATTGTTTTGTATTTAATATTGGTGGCTATGAAAACAACACAATCATGCAAGGTATCTGAAAAAGATAGATGATAAAACAAAAACTAAAATACAATATGGCAAAAATAATCAGGCGATTATACAATTGGCAGAAGATACCAACAACTAATAATACAAGTGAAATCTTGCTGGGATGTTGCAGGACATCCATTTGCCTTTTGAACTGGTTCTGGTTAACTGGTTAAAGGTCACTGGTTCATCACACCATCACTACATTCATGGACAGTCGTTTTCATGAGACAAGCCTCCTGAGTGACCAGTTTGGTTGCACGTCAATAAAAGTCAGTCAATTGTGTTTCAATCCAGTTCTTAACATTTCACACATGTTGACGGAGAATATATGTACAATGTAATGCCGCGCTGATAGGCTGACATTTATTTTAAAAGTTTGTTTTTGAAGTAGAAGAGAAGAGAAGAACAACAAGAGTGGGTGGAAGACCTGAAGAGGCACAAGGATGATGGACAGAGTTGAAAGTATGGAGAAAAATCACAACATGTCCATTAGCTGTCCAGTGTGGGAAGCAGAGGTCAGATAGCAACTACTAACCATCAGTGCAGTCCTAATGGCAGCAACAGTAGCAGATAATGAGTGTAGAGGGACATGAACCCGACCTATTAACTATAAAAACGTGTGTCTGAGAGGAGAACATGGACAAACTCACATAGCAGAAACACTAATGGGACAAAAGGTAACATTTTGGGGGAAGACAGATCAGATCAGGAAGACACAGTAGAGTGTGTATGAAGATGTGGAGAAAGTGAGAAATAATTGTACAGATGGTCTTCCTCCCATAGTGACAGACATAATGGTAGAAATAGAGGCAAAAGTAAAATGCCATCCAGTTGTGTGATCTGCACTCTTTTCTCCCCCATCACTGTTTCTAACATCTATCTTCTTTCTCAGGGGAAATCTATCAGTTTAGCTTGTCTGGATCTCTTCTGCCCAACTGCCTATCTTCTCTCTCATCTCCTTGCCATTTCTGAGGAGTTGTTTTAACTGAGATTATTAAATTATTATTATTATTTTTTTTTCCATTTTACCAAAGATTTTTACAGCACTGCCCTTATCCCACGTGTTCCTGGGCACTGACAGGAAACTGGCTGAAAAAAAGTCTCCAAGCCATTAAATCACTAAAGAAATAAACCTTAGCTGTTTGGAAATATTTCCCATCACGAAAAATCAAAAAATCAAATCAAAAATAAAATAAAAGTCATTGTGTGCAACTAAAGGAGTGTTACCCCTTTTCATTTATGCAATTAATGAATAAAGTCTTGAGCATACATGCAATAAGTGGGAACTATCCATAGCTGATGCTGTTTTCAAACTGTAAAATGATGTTTCAATGTGAACAATATGTGCATTTATATAGTCGCCACAACTAAATTTCTCCTGGTATTTGTTTTACATGCTTTCATTAGCAATCAGATTATTTTTTAAAAGTTGGAAGAATTACTGATTTTCTCTAGTAAATGAATGTGATTACACATTTGTTCTTATCCCTGGCAGATTTAGGTTTAAAATAATCTTTTTTTTTATTAAATGCATTATTTGAAATGCAACAAGAAAAGATGTGGATCTAATGCTAATTAGATTCCCATGATTTTCTGAAGGTAGAGATCAAGGCTGACTAGCATTTTTAAGTGAAATGCAAAGAAGAGATTTGAAAAATGACAGTTTTTTCCCTTTGTATTGAGAAACGCCTGCTTCATTTTCTGTTGATTGAAGGAAAACAATTTTACATCAAACTCTGCAGATGAATATATTTAGGCTCATCTGTATATTTTTATTTAATAACCTCAGGTTATCATATTGGAAAACTTGTGTCAAGTTGTAACTTTAGAAAAGGTTTTTTAAAGAAAGAGTGAGCAGTTCAAATAAACTACCAAATGATGACAGGAAGGGGAAAAAAAACCTTTAAGCCTTTTGTAAGTAACTGCATGTCCTTGTTCTTAGTTGTGGTTAAAAATTCAACACAAAAGAAGCTGCAAAGCCCTGCGACATTACAATGCTCTCTCATCAGTGCAACCATTGCTGATTGACAGCAACACACTGACAGCTGTGTGAGGAATTCTGTATCTGAAAAACTGTACAATAAAGCAGAGAAAATGAATGAAAAATGATAGGTGGAGTTTTGGGACAGAATATATAGAGATGAACTCAGAGACAGGAAGAGATGAAAGGCCATTCCATCCAGAGATTAGAGTGTAATCCATCGTTGAATGGATTCTCTCAGATTACAGCTTGTTCGCCTATTAAATCTGTCAGTCAACTCCCAATAGTGTCAGAGAGAAGGCGTCTGAGTGTGCGTATGATCTTTCTGTGACTGGAGATCTGTGTGTTTTAAGCCTTTTAGACAAATCTCTGCAGAGACCTTGAGAGCAGAGGGATTGGCTGAGGGCTGAGCTCAACCTCACCCACACACACACACGCGCACCGCCCCAACACACACACCCACACGCAAATGCACACAGGAGAAAGCTGGTGTTAGCTGACTGTGTATTAATAGAGTTGTCAGATATGTGTCTGCAGGATTCACAGCCAGCTAACACATATCACCGTGACACCACATATACTACAGCAAACAGACAAAGTTTAAATGAAAGGAGAATGAGAAGTAAAAAAAAAAGAAAAAGTGACAGATTAAAGCAATTTGAAAACCAGATGTAAAAAATTAAGATTTTACACCATAGTTTTTGCTGTGTACACAAAAAATAAATGGAGTGGAAAAAGTGATTCTTTGCTGATCTCTCCAGAGGATACTGCAGGAGCTCAAGAAATGAGGTGAGTGTCTCTTTGCATGTCATGGCGCTCATTAATGCTGCATGCTGACAGCTAAGTGTCATCGTCAGAGCACACTTGCCTCAGAATGCCAATAAAAAAAAAAAATAAAAAAAAAAACACAAGTCAAGACATGCAGCTCTCTAAAACAATGCCACACAGGACAGAGTTGCAGATCCAAGCCCAAAGGGAGGCAGACACAGGCAACCATAAATACAGAGAGAGGATGGAGAAAAGTGCATTATTTCCTTCAACTGCCAAGTCAGAAACCTATTGTCACTTTATGCAAGTTGTGTGAGGAACGAGAAGTAGTTAGAAAAAAAAAACATGTAGCAGGTATGCTGAGGCAGAGCAGGAGTTAATGTCTCCAGGGGGCTCAATTATCAATTCATTACTTGGAGATTTTTTAAGGTGCTGAACAAAAAACAAACTAACACAATGAGGCAGCATTTTAGCAGCACTACAGTGAAGCAACAGCATGTATGTCTGCCTGTTGTTCACCTGTCATCTATTTGATACAGCAGGGGAAAAGAAATAGAAGTTGATGCTTTTTAGTTTAGTCCATTTGCTTTTCACATTAGTCAAATGTGCCTTACACGTTTATTATCACAGATTTCAATTTCTACATTTGTATACACATTTTATAACATTCTACAAAATATTAACATTAAAACGCTGATACAACAATTTGTTAAAGTACCTGCAGGTTCCACAGATTACCAGAAAACTGAATGCTGGAATTGGAATACAAGTTTCACAGTGTGGTATGCATAGAGTTGGGAAATCTGAATACAAAATATCCTTATATATTTTTTCTTTGTTGAAGTATCATAATACAATTTTACATTACAATTCTACTTTGCAGTGCCACATGTAGCTCTATGGTGTAGCAGGAACACATCACCTCTGATCTTCCCTCAATACAGAAATCTACATAAATTTGGAGGTTTACAAGCAGGCATCATAATTTGGAAGAAATAGCATGAGGTCAATGGGATGGCACTGCCTCGCGCCCAGTTCAATGCATCAACTGTAACTCTAGCTTAATCTGTCTTTACTGGCACAGATACTGGTGGTGGAACCCTGACTCCTTTATTTGAAGATAAAGAAGGATTGGGACGTCCAAATACTAAATGCAGTCAGAGGAGCCGCTGGTCTCTCTAGAATATAGGAGTTGAACCAAAGAAAGCATGACGGGAAATTTGGGTTATTTTGAAAAGATGGCAATTTAAAACTTCAGTATATCTTAATACTGGCATCGCAATCCTACTTCTCTTTGACATTCCTCATCAGGTAAAGTAAAGACTAAATTAAACAAATTATTCATTTTAGTAAATTCATTTTAAATAGATTCTTGGTTTCCTAATAAATGTGGCGCCTTTGATTTTGCTAAGACAATTATTTTTTTATGTTTTCTTTTTCCCATTGTATAAATGCACTCACATTAATGGTTGAGTTTTTAAAAAAAATGCTTAAAAAAAGATTATGTTTCTGCAATAAAAGATGCATTTATTTCCAAGCCTTTGACACATTTTACCAGGCGTGTCAATAACTGTGTGAAGGGGACTGAGCATCGTTCTTTTTTAACTGCTTCTGTGAGTGAAAGACATTCCTGTGACACTTTTATTAGCCAGGAGTTGGGATGATGCAGAAGAATAATGTGACCCGTATGAGCCAAGGCAGTCAGATTGAGTCTGCTACCACACTCTCATGGTTCTAACTGCAGAGCACAATATATCCTGTAGACCTTTTTCATTTTGCAGAGTACTTAAACTCTCAGTGCTTGGCTCGTTGTCTTAACACCTGGAGGCTACATTCTCACCTGCTGCTGATACAATTGCAGCTCCTGTTCAAATTTCACACTTCAAAAGGCCTACCTTAGCCCCTGAAAAACCTGCAGGAAGTGTCTAATATGATTCTGTGTTTTCTCTATTGAGGTGAAGTAGGAGTCATTTCTGCCTAGTTTTAACACGGTCGGATTTGGTAAAAAGTGAGCAAAACCGAGTGATGGATCGAATGTCACTATCATATCCTCTGATCATTATTCTAAATAACTTAAAAAAGCCAAGATATTTATGGTTTTAAAGAATGAATGGGATCTTGGCTTGAACACATATTTCCTTTTAGGTTTCACTGTGTCAGATCTACAAACACATTAAATACTTTTCAGAAGCCAGGAATGATTTAACTGATGATCAAATACAAAATTTGTCAAAACAACATTTAAATCCCCAAAAGCAGCTTGAGAGAGTCCCACAGGTAACTGAACACATTTTCCTACATCATATAAACCTAAAAGCATATAAAACATAATAATTATTAGAAATTGTAGCCTGTATCTGTACTACTGTGCACATTCAAGAAGGGCTAGGAGAGAAACCCAGTAGCAGCATATTATTTAACTTTTTTCTATACTTTTGGAAAGAATGTGGGAAAAAAAGCATAGTCTTGAGACCATGATTCAGAAGCACTTCTCCAAATTTGAAATCCATGTCTCTGTTTTTTATTGATATTTAAGAAACTTTGAAAAGTTAGATTTTTTTAACCCATCTTTCTCATCCAAATTTAATCCTAACAAAAACATTTAATCCCAAGCAGTGATCAATCAGATCTGGAAATCAGTAGACATCCCTCATATTGTGTATCTGTTTATGTATCATTTACTTGGTGGGATAGAAATGGTTTGAACGATTTACTCTTGATTATTTCGTTGATGTTTCAGATTGCATTGTGAACATTCATATGCACTGACATCAGTTTATTTGTTGTTGATGGAAATTGCCAATAAGAAAAATGAAGAATACTTAGTCATGTTTTCACATTGATTGCAAATACAGTATATATGAGCGGTTTCCAGTTTCAAGGTACCACATTGGAAGAGGTGATTAAAAGCCTCAAAATAACTTTCGGAAAACCAGCACTTAATAAAAAGAATGATCGTATTTTCAGAATTTTTGTGGAGTTCTACCACAGGTTCTAAAACTTATGGAAGGTGTGTTTTTTAAGATTGGTCTCATACTATGAACAACTTTCATTTCACTATGAATATAATTAAAATAATTTTAATTCATCAGCATTAATTAACTTCCCACCCGCTAGCTGTGTAGTTTTGTGCTTCTTTTGCATTTTGCACATCACATAACTTAAGGTGCATTGAACTTAATAATAAATATCTCCAGTGGAGAAAAATCTGTTTTTTTCTTTCTTTCCTTTTCTAAAAATACTGTTTTTAGATACTATAATAAGCTCATGTAGCTCAGAGAGGTTTCAAAATGTTTCAAATATCATACAGTTTTGCAAAGAGTCTGTTTTCACTTGGCACCAGAAAAAGTTCAGAGGATGAGTTTTTTTCACAGGATGTGAGGAAAGCTCACATCCTGTGCTGCCCTTGTAGCCTTCTTTGATGCTTTTAGCTAATAGTCGCTCAGCTCTGACCTTCTGCTGGATGCGTTGGGTCATGGCAATATTTGTTACTATTTAGATACACAAAGATCAAATGATTCAGAGACAGAAAGCAGGAGAGTAAATGAAAATGTAAATGGTCTGTTACCTGTTGACCCATGGTTTTTCTTGCCAACTGTCCGTCAGCCAGAGAATGAGATGTGAAAAAATATATATGTTAGAGAAAAGAGCTACTGGACAAAGAGGAACAGTGTGAGAGATATAATTTAGATTTTTTATATTTCCTCAGGGCATAGCAGGAAGACACGTTTAGCATAAATAGAAAGAACAGCACAGAGCAGCGTTCACAAATCAGACCCTTAAAGACATGTAAAGGCTTGAGAGGAAAACTGCATAAGGAGCCTCTTTCAGAGAGAAACAGGAAAAATAAATACACACAGAAAAATAAATGGCAGAGAAATGAATGACAGAGAGAAACAGACAGAGCAAAAGTGACGATGTTATGTTATCACAGAGTCCAGAGGAAGACTAACTGTTCACAGCGCATCCATCAACTGACAGCTACCAAAGTTCTTCCTCATTCTCTCCTCTCCTCCTTCCTTTATATTTCAGTATTTGTCTTGCTTCTTGCATTTGTCACAACTTAGGAGAAAGCAAGGCTATAGTCCCTGAAAAGATTGAAACAACATTCTACTGGCAGAAGATCTACACTGTCTATTCTGCTATCAGTAGACTTTCTCCTCACAGCTCTGTCCAGCCATGCAATGCTGGAAATTTGGTTTGTGGAAAAAAAGGGAGCTAATGATAAGTGTTCAAGAGTTCGTGTCACTTCTGTTTGAAATGAATCATTTTAAGACAATAACCAAAACGTTCAACTTCCCCCAACTGTAAAAAATAATTACAAATAACATTTTTAGGGGTATATTTCCTTCTCACTGACTCAAAGGGTGGGAGGCAAACTGAGAAATACTTATGAGCTTAGCAAAATCCTCATGAGTTCCGACAGCAAAAGATGCTCAATAAGAGTTACTATTAGGAGATTTAAAACATCATATATTTTTAAATGTTGTGCAGCTGCAGGGTGGGGTCCTTTCCCTTTCATGTGTCATGGATGTGTTCTCCCATTTAGAGGGTAAAATTAACTCACTGCAGAATGATTCCTTTTTAAAGTCCTTGAAATAAACAGACAAAAAAAATGAACGGATGGACAAATAAATGCACAAATGAATGAAATGGATGGATAATAAAATTAAAATAAAGGCAAAAATATTCCATAGTTTTTTTTATTTTTCCAGACAGACCTGTACTGTTTCATTTTACAGCCCCATCCTACTTACAAAGGAAATAAGTGAGAACTGTAGGGAAATTCAGGCAATCAACCTGAGCTGTGGCCATCTTCCACACATTCCACAGAGCAAGCAGTAAGCTCCCTGCATCACTCTGCGTTCTGTGTCCCTTTGTTGTTGCCTTCTTCCAGTCTGCCCCTCATGATCCTACACCCCACCCCTGTAGCCCTCCAGGCCTGTATAGTCCCTGGCATGCTAGGAGACATGTTTATGCTGGCCAACTTGGAGATGATGTGATAAGGTTGGAGCCAAATGGAAGCTTGTTCTATAATGTTTAATAATTCAAACATTTTAAAAAGTTGGATGTCATTCATATTGACCATTACAATTTCTTGATTTCCTAATCAGCAACAGCTCCAAAGCATTCTTAAACTTCATCCCTGACATCTCAGTTATTTGCTTTTGTACAGAAATTTACTTCTCAACCTTCTGGCTTGATTATGTTGTGTGATGCACACAGAAGAGCTTGAGAGACGCCCCATCGTTAATCCATAGGATTAAATATGAAATCGTCCAAACATTTGCAGTTATAACAGCTTCAACTCTTCTGGGAGAGATTTACACAAAGTTTATGAAGGAGTCATGGAACGTTTTGACCAAGATTCCAGAAGCACATTTTTTGTCAGACATTGATTTTGGAGCCCTGGATTGCAGTGTCTTACTGTAAAGGTGGTTTTCTGTCATGGTGTTTGCAGTGGAAGGCCAGTGGATTTAAACACTTGATCAGAAAACCTGAATTCAATTATTTAGAGTGGTAATCAAACTTTTGAGAAATTTAGAACGTAAGTGTGACAATATGTTTACTCAGCAAAGTCAAGCTATGACTTGTTAATATTAAGAACTATGCAATAAATAGTATATGTAATACTCTAATGTTTATAGAATATTGTGTAGATGAATTGGATAAAATTGTCTGAGTTTAAAATATAATAAAAAAGTTATTAAAACTTTCCCATAATTACTAACAAATACTTTGTCCTACTATTGGCAAACAAGGTTAGTTATTAGCTCTCATTTTAAAAAATTTAATTGAACAAAGAGATGTTTTGCTTCAAACCAAACAGATATTTTTTTTCTAACTTGGGTGCATTATGTGTGTTGTCATGTTGCATTACTGATAAATGTTACATAGGAGAGTCTGAAAGGACAAATACAAAAAGGAAGAGGCAGGATTTGGTCAGACTGTTTTGTGACTACATTGTAATGACGTGTTATTCTGAGTCATCTCAGTTCCAAACAGGAGCAGGGAAACAAAGAGGAAACAAGGGGACGGCAGACAGAGCGAAATGTGTGGGTGTGTGTGTCCTCTCAACACAACAAACATCAGATGGTTTTGGAGCTGAATCCAATTTGCCACTAATATTCCTGTCTCTTACTGTCTTTAGAAGCCTTTGAAAACCCCTGAATTATTTACAGTCTAAATCAGTGTTCCTAATTATATGTTTTAGGAAGCAGAACCACTGCAGCCAGGTGGGAGGCCCTGTCTATAAAAGGTGATGACTCACCGTAATATCCATTATTAACGTGATGTGTTTAAAATACAGTTCGGGGTGATGTGAAAATATTAGTGTGGGCCTGTGTTTGTCCCATTTATATTCATAAATTCGCTGCTGTGTATTCAGACGCCCAAAGGAGCTGCAACAAGCAGGTCACCATGTCCTCTGTGTACTCGCCATTGTGAGTTTGATGTTGCACAACTTAGTGTTTATCTGTAGTTGGGTTCTTCTTTTCAATCCACCTTTTTTCATGCGCCACCTGTCTCCCTCTGTGTGTAAAATGCTGTTGCATGTGTCATGTCCATTCTCCACTGACCTGAGCAGGTGTTGACCCTTCAGTTTACTGCTATAGGTCACTCATGCCTTCCCAACAATCAGTCAAATACACAAACACACCCTCAGGGCTTCATTCCCCACCCATCTACACACAACTACATCTGTTCCCTTTTTTAAAGCACTACTTTGCTCCTTGCTCTACTCATCCATACACATCGACATCAAGTGTCATATTTCCTTCAGCGAAAGCGTGCCTTTTTTAGTAACATGTTTGAGTCTTTTCTTTTTCCCATGGCTGCTTTAAATCCAAAGTTCAACCTGAAAAAACCCAACCATTCCAATTTACCCTGTCAATCTTATCCTCCTTTCTCTTTGTTCCTTTTCCTTAGGTGTACACAAGCACACATTCATGCACCCATTTTAAATTATCACCAATAGTTATACAAATGCAATGCTCCAATTTCTAGCACTGCCACATTTACAGACTTGTCTATCCACTTGCATAGACAAACATGATGCAGTTTTGATCTTAAGAAGACAATTCCTCACAGCTGAAATGTTAAAATTGTGTCTTCAATTAGTTCCTTTACCAGTAGGCAGCATTGCCTCTGGCTTTTTAGATTTGACATGAATAGTGAAGCGATTCATTCATTTAACATTTTTATATATTTTCACACTGCAACCATTTCAGTGTATTTTATTGCTCCTTTATGTGACAGACTGTTCAAGGTGCCACATAATCATGACATGGAAGTGGGTTTTACTAATTGACATGACTAGAATATTTTTAGCAATTCAAGATATTGAAATGCTTTGTTTTGACTTTTGTATTGCAACTTTTTCAATAAACAAAGCATTGCATAGTTAGTAGTGTGAATGAAAGGGTTTCTGTAACGCAAGTTGTGAGAATTGCAAATAAACGTCTTTTTAACTGTGTGCTGCAAAAACACTTCTATTGGCTTAATCTCAACTTGAGTGTTTTTAAAGTTTTTTAAAACAGATTTAAGTTTGTGTTTTCCAGTGTTGAACCTGTAATTATAAATATTCCTTACTATCTATAAGCTTGTCAATAATGACTTAACTCATGTTTGAAAGTTGACTTATTCATAGATCTAAAGTAGCTTTTGAAAATTAATTTGTAAGTTAAAGGACTTACAATGTGTTTACATGTGTTAGGCAGGATTTATTGGATTCCTAAAAGGGGTTGGTGGTACATGGAAAACTAAACATATTTCCAAACTCTGACACTTGTTATAGAGACTGGAGCTAAACAGAACAGTCTTCACATACACAACTCCATTTCCACTGAGATTAGAATAGATTACATTCTATTTACAAGCTGATGTACAAGCACGACGCTATCAGTTAAAATGATGAACAATAAAAAGGTTTAGCATAACCAGTATGAGGACTTTACCAGGTTATAGGAGATGATATTTACTCTCCTTTGAAGCCAAATCCTGTCATGGACTCATAATTCTCCCACTGTATAAATGCGAATTCTGGGGAAGGTAACAACTTCTGGCTGTCTGACTGTCTGCACCAAACACTAGCACCAGTTGACCTTTCCCATTTACCATGTCAGTCATGATCATGCCCCACCAGCTTCTTTCCTCACATACACATAAAGCCAAGATGGATGGCTCAGTCTTTCATGCATCTACAGGTAACTTGAACATACAGGTATAAGTTATCACCCATTATTCTGCACCCAACCCCAAATTTTGCTAGGTTATCACATTTTTCATAGCTGACAAAAACAAAAAGCTCATGTGTTTTTAATTTTCCTTCCCTTTGAGTTTGATTAGAGAGCTCTCTATTCAGATTCCAGGCAGACTTATTTATCTGTTCTGAAATCGATGCCTGCACTCAAAAGTGGAATTAAGATGAAATCGAAACAATTTGCTTATCAGTACATCTTCATATAGTCTCCTAATAAAACATCATGGAAGGGGAGAATAAATAAAAGTGTCAAAATCGCTGAGCAAATGCAAAAAATTTAAAATAAAACAAATAATATAGCAGAACAAACAATTAACATGATATCTAATAAAACATGAACTGCGTGGAGATGTTCAATTTATGTCATGCTCTTAATGATAATTCAAGTTGTGCAGAAGACTTCTGTAACTTTGTTCAAATGATGAACAAAGTTAATCATTTTCTTAATCTTCTTGAGAAGATTAAGAAAATCTGATCCCATAGGAGTAAATGAAGAGCACTAAGAAGCCAGAAAGGAATGAAACACAAGACTTTACAAGCTGAAAGTAGAAGTGAAAAGGTGTTGATCAAAAATGGCTATGATGTTGTGTAGCTGTGAGTGAGCACTCGGCATTTCATCACCTCAGGGTGAAATACCAGATGGAGAAGGGACTGTATGAGGGAAAAGAGCACAGCAGTCTGTCATTATTATTAAATCATGTTGTTTCCATTCCTTTTACTTTTCTTCAACCAGAATGCTGCAGGATAATCAGCTGTCTTGTGCTCTTCTCCTCAGCCGTCCCATCAATGGCTTTATGTTGCTCCCTTGCATCGTCTGTGTCTCAGAACAGGGCCTGTGAGAGCATTGTCATGATGTAGTTCAACTATAAAGGGACACTGATATTTAAACGGCCTCCATCAAATTCCAGCTGAAATTTCACTGCTGCCTGTTTATGCTTCTGCCTCACACAGTCCTATCGTTTTCTGTATACCAGCGATTTAAAGGCCAAAGCCATTTCTTAATGGGCAAGGCTCTCCTGTATACTACCATTCAGAAAGATGAAATAATGATTAATGAAATAAACCGTTAGCATTGGCAGAATTGTGCAGCTTTCCTTTTGTGGCTGCAATACACATCTCAACACACCAATAATTCAATACATTTAGTGCAATACAATATTAAACCATGAGTCACTGATTCACAGTTGTAAGTTGACATACTACAATTCAATGAGACATCATTTTGGGTAAAGCAAAGAAAAAAATAAATAGTGAGTTTAGGTAAAAGAGTGGTCTTTTTGGTATACGTCTGGTACAGTGATTCTTGTGGCAGTGCTTTGACATGCCTACTGGACCTCTGAGGCCCACAAATTAGTTCAGTTCTGACACTTAACTCATTTGAAGAAAATATTTTCTGTACAACTAATAAATATCTGGCAGCAGGATGTTTTTCAAAACAATTTTAGCTAGATCAAGGATTCATGAATCAGATTGTTTGTGAATGTGTCACAACAACAATTAAACTGAAATGTACTTATGAAGTAAAAATGCTATTTTTATGGAATAAAAGTGTAAAAGCACACAGTTTCTTTCCCTTAATTTCAACCCTAACAGAAATAAGGATTTCTCTTAACAGTTGTAGACTGTGTGAAAAGGTTTTGATCAAATCTGCACTTGCTAAAGGACTTATTCTTTTCCTATTCCCACTAGAAACCATTCCTATGTTCTCTAAACAACACCTACAGATATCGATGCCTACAATGCTGCAAAAGTGTTGCCAGCTCAGATCAAAAGCAACGACAGTATCAATGTTCAAGTGACTGAAGATATAATCTTATTCATTGTCTGCAGTCAATTAAAGCATTCTGACATCAGAGAGGAAAATTCCAGTCAAAGTGAGACAAAAAAGGTCAAAAGATAAATTGAGAAAATAAATCATACCAGACAAAAAAATTGAACATAAAATAACGCGTTTCATGTTGCTACCAGTAAGAGGCCAAAATCATGAAAGTCTTAGTTCTTTACAAGTGTTTTTAAGTCCAGAAAATCTCCATCCACCAGCTTTTTTATGACCTGGGCACCTTACCACCATCTTACCATCTTGTTAAAGCTTTGTATCCTGTGTTAAACAATTAAAATCAATACATATCTTACAGAAAGAATGCATACATGGTACCTTGATTGTCAAGGTACCATGTATGCAGTCAAAGCAGTCAAAGCACTCCCTTGTGATATTCATGTTGTGGAAAGTGATATGATTACAAAACTTTATGATTCATTGTTCAGATTTTAGAATTATTCACATCTTTGTACTGGAAAAGATACAAATACTTGTGTTTGTTTGCCCTTCTAGTTCTTAAATAAATAACTAGAAGGGCTTCATTTGGTTACAAAAACATGTTTTCATCATTTTGGATTGAGAGGAAATAAGTCAACTTCAGCCTCGTAGGAAATTAACTAACTTCACAGCTCTGATATTTTGCACCCGATGTAGATTTGTTATATTGAGCCACTTAAGAAGTTTTCAGTTCAGTAAACAACAGTTTGGAAAAACACTTGGCATTCAATTGAAAGAAGCATTTGTCACAAGCAAACATCAGAGAATTACATGCATCAAGCAGAACTGCAGTAGTACCAGCCAGTAATATAAAGGGCTGGTATTTTAAATGTTTTTACATATAAAATAGGCCCATAGTGACTGGTATAGAATTATTTTAGCTACAAACAAGTTTGTTTATGTCCTCCATACAACTGAGAATCTATTGGGGTTTTTTTACAATTTGATGTAAAAGCAACAAATCCTTCTAATAGATGAGCAAATCTCTCTCACCAATTAAATTCTGAAGAACAGGGAAGGTGGTGTTGTAATTATGAGTCATTGTTCTGCACTTAAAACTGTTGTCTGTATTCATGCTATGTCTGATCTCCAAGCTGTACCTCCAGTATAAATGCAAACAAAGCCCTATTAAATTGCTGGGTGCATCAGCCTCCTGCTGCACAAAGGAAGCCACATCTAACTAGCAACCGAGCTGACTGTCTCCGTGTCTGCAATTATGTGCTGAGGTTTGTGCCCCAATGTCCATGTGTCTATGTATATATATAAATGATCCCTCAAGAAGACAAGACAGGCTAAAGGCTATGACTGATTAGTGGTTTAATTGATTAGCTCGTTCAGAGATTGATTAGTCGGGCCTGGCTCAAACAGATTCATTAAAACAGTGATAGAAGAGTTTGATGTTGCTGCAGCTGTTCTGCCTGGTCCTAAACAGCACGCCCCACTAATGGACATAATCGGTCTGTCTGTGGACCACAATATGTCCATAGGCACACAGTGCTGAGAGTGAGTCTACCACACGGAAGGCTGCACACATCTTCTCTTTTTCTTCACTCTCACCAAACCTCCAGCCCGGAAAGGAGGCAGGAGATGTGCTGAGGTAAGTAGGGATGAGAAGAACGGAGAAGGGCGACAACTATTTTTGGATTAAAAGCCCTGTTGATCTATTTCTGTTTTCCGCATCCCCTTTCAATTTAGAATTTTTGCACTTTGCCTCTTTTTCTTTCATTCCATCCATCTCCGTCATCCTCAAAGCTTTTAACAGTCTTGCAAGCTACTTTTTCTTTGACTTTCTGCAGCAGAAGATCCCATTCTGTTCCCACATTTTTATTGCACCGCAACATCGCTCTTGTCTTTATTTATCTCTCCTTTTATAACAAATTCTTTGTGAGTACTTTGTGGTGAAGCCCGGAAAGTACTGTTACACTGAAGACCCATGCAATAGAACTTATTTTTTTTGTCTTAGTATGTGAATTTAGCTGAAAGACATGCTGATGGAACAGTTCAGAGTATGGTCAGCTCAGTCACTACAAGTTGCACATATGGACAAAATTGTTGGAACCAAAGAGACCCCGGATTAACACCTACCTTCTCCCCCGTTCCAATACCAACACCGACCAAGTAAGCTCTCCCTACTCACTGTACTAAGATCAAGTTTCCAGTTTTCCGACGACGCAAACTCACCATCTCCGTTGTTGTTCTCTCCAGTGCGCTGAACATTCAGCAGCTCCCGGACCAGACCGCGACTTGTTTCAGTTCATTTTCTTGTAAATAAACATTTGTTATTGTTCATCTCTCTCCTGCTCTTGCATGTGGGCCAAAAGATTAGTTAAGCCCATCATGACAGAACACCCTGGCCCACAGATTAGCCCAGCAGATGCCATCAGGAGAGCGTTGTCAGACCAGCAGACAACTTTGGAAACGCATGAATCTGCTTTTAGGGAATTAAGTGCCGTTCAGACGGAGACTAATCAACGTTTGGAAGAAATCGCTAACTTCTTGCGAATGTCTCCCCAACAACCTCCAGCAACTGCACCAGTTCTTACCCCTGCACCAGATCAGTTCCAGTTAATCCACCCAGGTTTTCCGACATCCCTCCTCCCGCTCCAGAAAGGTTTGATGGTGAACCAAGTAGGTGCAGCGGATTCATTATGCAATGTTCTTTGATATTTAATTATTCACCCCAAAGTTTCAGTCGTGAGGGAGCTAAGATTGCTTTTATGCTCTCGTACTTATCAGGAAAAGCATTAGACTGGGTAGAAGCAAAGTTTCCTGACTCGACCAATTTTGGTTATTCTTTTGTGGATTTTGTGGAATTTAAACAAGTTTTCTGTTATGATCCTTACAAGACGGCAAATTCTCGAGATCTGTGGAATTTAAAACAAGGACAGAAATCAGTTTCAGAATTTGCCATTGATTTCCCTATTAAAGCAGCAGCTTCCAATTGGAATCCTCCCGCGTTAAAGAGCGCCTACTTCCATGCCTAAATGAGTCCATAAAGGACAAGTAGCAACCCTAGAGAAACCAGACAGCCTTGAAGATCTGATAAAATTAACAATTCGTTTAAATAACAGAATTAGATCTAGAAAACGAGAAAGGAACCACACATTGCAGAGCTTCAGGTCCTTTTACCAGCTCAACCTGCCCATCCTGCCCCCTCGCAGACCGGAACCGGAGCCCATGCAGATCGGGCATACCCGGCTCTCTCCCAAGGAGCGTCTGAAGTGCATGTATTGTCTCTGTATTGTGGGGATTCTGGCCACTTCATCGCTTGTTGTCCTAAGAAGTTAAACCACTAGACCCACCAGTCAAAACGGGGAACCTGGTGGGTCAGAATACCGAGAACCTTTCTCCCGCCTGACTCTTTCTGCAGAACTGTTTTACAGTAATATTGAGAGGATAATGATTAACACCTGTAGCTCGTTGTCTCCTCTCTCGTCCCGGGTCGAGGGTTCCTCCGTGCGTAAGGGCAGTTCACAACATTCACGGTTCTACTTCAAACATATCCAAAGTTTATTCAGACAAACAAATCCATCAAATCACACCAATAACACACCAGAATCATCAGAAACTAAAAACCACAAGACAGACATCAATCACCTGAAAGAAACAGAAAAATGGACAAATACAGAGATCAACGGAGACGCCGCGCCGCGCGCCAACGATCTGATTAATTATTTTAGCTCCGAAACTTTTAAAGGAAGGTGTGTCTCTGTTAGGTTCAAACCCCAAACATTTTTAACACACACGTTGCAAAGAGACAACAGAGACAAGAGAATTAGTTTCAGACTCGCGAGGAGAGGAGTTCGGAGATGTGTTTCAGTTACATGCCCGAACCACTCTGAAAACATCTCCGCCTCCACGCTTTTTATTACGATAAGGGACTCCCTATTTACATATCTGTTCCAACCGCTGAAGGATGGGGACAAACCGGTTGGAACAGGTTGAGTCAAATAACGAGTCATGATAATGTTGTAAAACAGTTTCAGTTAAACTCCCGTATGGTGCAGCTGCACAGAAGAAAATTATATGTAAACTTTCTAAGATAACACTAAAGAATATAACTGCAACAGTTATATTCTCTAATGTATGCAGTCTGGGAGGTTCCTGCTCTCTAATTAGAATAAGTTTCAAATTTCAAAGGGAAGATGCTCCAAATGTTTTATGACTGTCGTTGCTGGGCTGATGAGTCCTGAGAGAAGCAGCATTTCACACCTCTGTGTGAGACCCTAGAATCTCTCCAGGTGTCCTCCTCACACAAACACAGGACAAAGGACCCCAACCTTTATATGGGTTCAGGAAACAGTTATCTCTATGCAGACCCTCCTGCTGTCCCAGCACAGATGCTGCTGCATTCCAAGCACAGCAGGAGGCTGATGGCTCAGAGTCGTCCTCTTACCTAGAATATCAAAACGGGCTGATTTGGATCTAAGATCTGGCACAATTATCCTCTACTGATCAGATTATGTGGATTAAGCCATGACTCTAAATCTAACTTAAAATTAACTCAAGACAATGTTGATCTGTCTAATATTTTAACATGTGCTTAAAGTTAAAACTAGCATAATTGAATTATCATTTCCAACAGTAACCAGCATATTCCTCTTTCAGTCATGATCGACTCAGGTTGTGAACGAACCCTCATTGATGCCGAACTTGTCAGACAACTCTCCATAGAAACCATCCCTTTGCCTACCCCCTCCGAGTATCTGCTCTAGATGGAAAGTTTTTGCCTCAAATCACACACAAAACCAAGCCTCTGCTCCTAGTTATTTCCGGTAATCACAGTGAGCACATTTCATTTTTGTTTTCCCTCTGCCAACTCTCCTGTTGTTTTAGGTTTTGACTGGTTGACCTTACACAATCCTCACCTCTGCTGGTCCAAGAAATTTGTTGAATCCTGGTCTACCCACTGTCATTCCTCCTGTCTCCGTTCTGCCGTCCCATCAGGTCCCACCCCGGCGGTGAGACATGAGGCTGACCCTCCAGATGTCTCATCCGTTCCAGCAGAATACCATGACCTCGCACCCGTTTTAGCAAATCTAAAGCCTGTTCACTTCCTCCGCACCGTCCATACGACTGTTCCATTGATCTATTGCCCGGAGCACCATTACCTTCCAGCCGCCTGTACAACATATCACGCCCAGAGCGTGAAACCATGGAGAAATACATCAAAGAATCGCTTGCTGCTGGGATTATCCGACAGTCCTCATCGCCTTTAGGGGGCAGGTTTTTCTTTGTGGGTAAGAAAGACGGACACTTAGAGCTTGTATTGATTATCGGGGTTTAAACACAGTCAAAAACAAGTACCCATTACCTCTGTTGTCATCAGCTTTTGAACCTGTTCATGGGGCTACTGTTTTCACAAAGTTAGATCTGCGCAACGCCTATCACTTCCTTCGAATCAAACAGGGAGATGAGTGCAAAACAGCCTTTAAAACACCCATAGGACACTTTGAATATTTAGTCATGCCATTTGGGTTATCCAATGCACCTGCCTGGTAAACGATGTCCTGCGAGACTTTCTAAACATTTTTGTATTCGTTTACCTCGATGACATCCTAATCTACTCTAAATGCCTGGCCGGACACAAACATCATGTCGGTCTCGTGTTGCAATGGCTCCTAGAGAACAAGCTGTACGTCAAGGCGGAGAAATGTAATTCCACAAACCATCGTTTGTTTTCTTGGTTTCATCCTTGAGGGCGGACAGGTAAGGCCAACAGAGGAGAAGATAAAGGCAGTCCTGGACTGGCCTACTCCCGAGACACGTAAACAACTGCAAAGATTCTTAGGTTTTGCAAACTTCTATCGACGTTTCATTCGAAACTATAGTCAGACTGCCCAACCACTAACTGCTCTGACCTCTACTAAGATTCCATTTCTGTGGTCCCCAGCTGCTGATGCAGCCTTCAGAAGCTGAAGTCCCTATTTTCCAAGGCACCGGTCCTAGTTCAACCTGATCCGAGTAGACAATTCATCGTGGAGGTGGATGCTTCTGACACGGGGTTGGTGCAGTCCTCTCCCAGGTTTCCAGCACTGATAATAAAACTCACCCACATGCCTTCTTTTCACGCAGATTGTCGCCGCCTGAGCAGAACTACGATGTGGGCGACCAGGAACTGTTAGCCATTAACTTGGCTTTGGAGGAGTGGAGGCACTGGTTGGAGGGTGCGGAACATCCGGTGTTGGTCTGGACGGATCACAAAACCTCTCTTATCTCCGCTCGGCTAAAAGATTAAATCCACAACAATCCGCTGGTCTCTGTTTTTCTCAAGGTTCAATCCTCCATTTCCTATCGTCCAGGTACCCATAACACCAAGCCAGATGCACTGTCTCGCCTATATGCACCAGATGACTCAGAGAGGACTCCTGCCAGTATTCTTCCCCCAGTTGTATGGTGGCCGTTGTGACCTGGGAAATGGAGGACATAATCAAACAAGCACAATGCTTTGAACCCACCCCGAGAACTGTCCCCGAACAGGATCTACGTCCCTTCAGCTGTCCGAGCCCATTTTCTGCACTGGATCCACTCGTCTAAGTTCTCCGGACAACCAAGTACAAGCCGAACCATTTCCTTAATAAATCGCAGATTCTGGTGGTCATCCATCCATAAGGATGTTAAGGAGTTCGTCCAAGCATGTACAGTCTGCTCACGTAACAAGCCACTACATCAACCTCCGTCAGGACTCTTACAACCACTTCCCACTCCGAGACGCCCTGTTCACACATCGCCATTGATTTTGTCACCGGCCTCCCACCATCCAAAGGTCACAATCATTGACCGTTTCTCGAAGGCCTTCCACTTAGTTGCACTAAGAAAACTTCCAACTGCGTTCCAGACCGCCCAGCTCCTGTTCAAACATGTTTTCGTTTGCACGGGATCCCTATAGAGATCCTATCTGACAGAGGTCCTCAGTTTACTTTTTAGTCTGGAAACAGTTTTGTACTGCTCTTAATGCCAAGGCGGTGTTAACGTCCGGATATCATCCCCAATCGAACGGTCAGGTGGAACGGCTAAATCAGGAACTTGAGTCCACCCTTCGCTGCTTCACTTCACCAACCCATCAGAGGACCGCCCTGGGTCCCTGGTTCCTTTATTTTTGACCCCACTCTCATTTCTGATTATCAAGCCTCCCTTCCTTCCTGTTCGTCTCGGCCACCAGGTGGCGACCGTTGAGGTGGGGTACTGTTAGGTTCCGGGGTTGTTTTGAGGTTCTTTTCCACTAGAGGAGCCCTGGAGTCGGCTGGCAGGAGGGTCCAAACTGACGTCATCCCCACACCGGTGGACAATCACCTCGTTACCGGCAGATTAAGAGAGGCGGACTGCCAGTACCTCGACGCCAGGTTGTTGCCAGTGATGGTATCTCACAGCCCCTCCGAGCCTGCTCAGAGTTCCTTGTATTGTTTCTGTCCTTCTCGTGATCTAAGAGTAATTTGTTTCCCTGTGGCTTCTGTTCCCTCAGGTGATCTCCGTAGATCCTGACCTGAGACCCGCTGTTTCCCACGGATGCCCGAGCCCCCAGACTCACCAGTGAAAGTTGAATACCGATCTCCAGCCCAAGGCCGATTGGCAGTCCATCTTCTCCGCCGACTCCTCTCAGCCTACCTGTCCGCCCTCCTACGCCGCCGCCTGCGAGCGCACCCGACCACTGGAAAGACTTCCGGAACCAAAGAGACCCCGGATTAACATCTACCTTCCCCCATTCCAATACCAACACTGACCAAGTAAGCTCTCCCTACTCACTGTACTAAGATCAAGTTTCCAGTTTTCCGACGACTGCAAACTCACCATCTCCGTTGTTGTTCTCTCCCGTGCGCTGAACATTCAGCAGCACGTCTCCCGGACCAGACCGCGACTTGTTTCAGTTCATTTTTCTTGTAAATAAACATTTGTTATTGTTCATCTCTCTCCTGCGTGTCCTCTTGCATGTGGGCCAAAAGATTAGTTAAGCCCATCATGACAACAATAGTCATAGAAACAACTTGAATCTGACAAAGGTAGAGTAATGAATAAAAATTATATGAAAATGAACAAATGAAAGTCAGACATTGTTTGAGAAAGTCAAACATGCTTCAACTGAATTATTAAAAAAAAAACTCAACAAGCCTGCACAAAAATTATGACTTTCATAAAAAATAAATAAGATTTTACAGCACCATGGTCTGGTAATCTGCTTCAGGATGAACTTAATTTGAAGGACCTGGTCTCATTTTATTACTTCAAGGATTTTGCAAATGAAATAACAGAAACAACATATGTATGACACTGTTTAAATTGACTTTAGGGGAGTGTGTTTTACCTCATGATGTTATGTATATTAGACTGTGTTTTTATAGCTAACTGTTGAAGCTGTATGATTGTCAGGACACTCTTGTAAAATATATACTTGATGTCAATGAGTTTTATCCTGGTTGAATAAAAATTGAAGAAAAATTAAAATAAACTAAAATACTTATACATATCACTAGAATGTTGAGCAACTAGCATTGTTGACTAACACTGACGTACGCCATTCAGTATGTAAAGTTTAGCTTTTATATAAAAATTTTGAAAAACACTTGTTAACTTAAATGCTACTTTAATGTGTGGACAATGAGTAGCATTTTGACCTGATAGCATACTCTAGAATATGTGCAACCACAAGCATGGAGCCTATGTCTTAAGCAAATATCCCAATGTACTCTTTTCTCAGCAGAGAGTAGGTAAGAAACGATGGGTCTTTTATTTTGAAATTTTTAGTAAACTTAATTTTAATTTTATATGACTGGTTGAGTTAAACCAGTCATACAAATCCCCAAACTGTAATTACTTGCTGTGTTAAATGTGGAGGCTTTTATTTTGTAGGGTATATGTTGGTCTTATTTTTGCCTTCCCATTGATGCAGCAGTTAATGCAGGAAAAAAAAAAGAAGCCTGACCATGTATACTGCATGGGAATATTTTTTTGGTATGTTACATAAAAATGTAACATTTTGTAACATGTAGTATGTTACAACTTAAAATAAAAATGTTACATTTTTATTGGTCTAACTTAATATTTTGATCTCCTGAGAAACTGAATTTTAAGTTTTCAGTAACTGTAAGTCATAATCATCAGAATTAACAGAAATTAATACAAAAATACATTGTATTAATGTAGTATTGTATTAATACTGTGTGTATTAAATCAAAAACACCATAATACTGAAAATAATCAAAATGGAGGATGCTAAGATTAAAAGTTCTGACTCAGTTGATGTGTTCTCCCTGTGTAATGGAGGGTGTAAAGCTTGAAATTGAATTTTCTTGCCATCTTTTCTTTCTTTTTCATATTTTATTCAGGTCTGGAAAACACTTGTATCAAATTTGTAGAAACTTCAAATTGTAAAGGAAATGTTGCTGCAAAGAACTGCAACCATTCTACTCTGAACTGCAATCTCAGCTGGCAGCAAAGTGTCTTGTAGCCACAGTATGTAAACTAATGTGCTAAGTGCTAACAAGTATTCTCTCAGACTGTTTATGATAATTGCCTAGAAAAGCTCCATGTTTTGTAATCAGAACAAGTAAAGTACATTAGACTGCTGAAGTGGGAATATAGCGTGCTGCATTTGACCTAAAAAACATGTGAATTCAATGACTGCCACTGTTATAAATGGTAAATTGACAAAATTGACAGTCTTTCACAATAGAGCCATATTCACCCATTCACACTGAAACATGCATACATTCACACACCAATACACAAACAGGTTGGCAACTTGGGATTAAGTGCCTTTTACTCAGGAACAAATCAGGATGCAGGAGAAACCTGGAATCGAACCTATAAGCCTTCCATTACAAGCTGACCTCTCTACCCACTGCACACAGTCATCCTTAAGGTTACTGTAGCAATATTAGTTTTGGGCTTTAATAATTAATATAGGGATTCTTTGCCTGTGATTTGTTTATTTTTAGTTGTCTGCTTTACAGAGGGTCTCTCATTCATATACACACGCAATGTGAGTCAAGCACCCAATGAGTCACAGTCGTCCAAATTCGTCTCTGCCCCTTCACTCTACCACTGAACATATTTTCCTTCCTCAGTACTTAATCTTCTCCCCTCTTATTTACCTATTCTTTATCTTTGCTCTCTTCCATCAATTTAATCTTCCCTCTGCCTCCCTGGGCCACCATTCACCAGCTTTGTTTTCCCCTGCAAGCTCGCCTTTTCTCATGTGGGACTATTGCTTCAAATTAACATCTGCTGACTGGCTTACAACTCCATGTAACCTGTTACATCAGGCGAAGAGCCCTCAGACACAAAAGCAATGGTTTTATTTGCATGAGCATTAAAATAGAAAATTCATGCGCTTCCAACAGGCTTCCTACACAGAATTTTAAATTTTTCCACACTTTTA
Organism: Phalloptychus januarius; assembly: GCA_902982915.1. Classification (NCBI taxonomy): domain Eukaryota; kingdom Metazoa; phylum Chordata; class Actinopteri; order Cyprinodontiformes; family Poeciliidae; genus Phalloptychus; species Phalloptychus januarius. The sequence goes on from CADWAE010000061.1 coordinate 682,374, forward strand.
GCATGTTCACTATTTTTTCTTAAGTACATTTTAGTCATCTCCTTAATGGTGCAATGGTTCCATACATACAGTACCTCAGTTTTAAAGTCAATGTTTAGTACATGTTCACTTAGGTTTCAATCAAAGAAACAACATTTGAATAATTTCTACTTAATTAAACAACCAAAAAAGAATGTTAAAAAGTCATAAACAATAATTAGGTCAACATGACTTGGGACTTGGTTTGATTTTGTCAATATAAAAACAATACAACAATAAAACCAGTTGGTGGTGAGTGACTAGAATCAGAGGGGAAGTAAAAAAATAGAAGGTAGAAAGGAAGATTGAATGGACAAATTAAATAATTTTCCATATTCTAATGTGTTTTTCCTGACTTGGCCTAAAATAACACTTTAAACTTTTCAAGACTACTATGTGGGGATCCTTGTGAAGTCCTTGTCACTATTCTTTTTTATTTGGATCCAATATCACTTTTATTATAAAAAGCATGAAATACTGTTATCTTTGTGAACCCACATTGTCTTCAAGGGAACCTCTGAGGGGAAAAAAGAGAGACTACATATGCAAATACATGTGAACTCACCGACAGACATCTACACACACTCTTAAGTAACAAGCTGCTGATAACAGCAGCGGTGTGACTGACTGGATCATTAAATCCCAAAGCACCTAGATACTTATCTCTGCACTTGAGACAATATTGAGTATCTTGTGTGTGTTTAATGTGTACTAATTTGTTCAGTATTCTGAAAAGTGAAGATAGTGTATATAAAAAACAGCCTTATGAAAGCTAGTTCATTTTTCTATAAGAACAAGCAAAATATCTCTGAAAGTAAAATTAAGCAGATTATTTTAAAAACCCATTAGACTAACACCCAAGATAAAAACCCTCTCAACCAAGACACATTTTCATTGTGATGTAAATAAATCAAATAAAGCCATTAAGAATAAGTGAACAGACAAAAGACAAACAAAAAGGATTTACCTCTTCTACTCTATAAATAAAATATTTCAACACAAATGTGTTTTCTAGTTGATTAAAAATTTGTGACACCCTGCAGCTTGTTTTAACAGGGAGATTTTTCTTTTAGCTATCTACCATCTATAAGTCTCCGACTTCACTCTAAGGAAGATCTGCTCCACTCCTCACTTACATTTTTGATGGTTCCTGCATGTACAGTTTTTAAGTGCCCACTCAGCTGTTTGACAGTTCAACAAGTTCTTGGTGAATTTAAACATGGACGTCACAATAATTAGAGCCTCATGCTTCAGGGATAAAAAACAAAGTGAATCAGTACGGTAGGTTGGTGAACACTTGCTGACGTCAGTCCCACTGACATCTCATTATAACTACCTTGTGTGATGAGGGAGTACTTTCTAGTGCTTACATCCAATCCCCTTTCTTTGTTTTTGCCCACTTATTTCTTAAAGCAACAGGGTTTAAAGACAGCCTGAGAGGGTGTCAATCCACAAAAGCCTCTTTTGCAAACTGCAAATATTGGAATCCTTTCTAATCAGTGTTCTCATGATGTAAAACCAGCCTGCAATTATTCCAACAACGAGGTGGAACAAGTGGAGCCTCCATACAGTTTGCTCGCCACACTGACACAGTCTACGGCTCAGTTTCCTGTCCATCCTTCTGTCACTTCATCTCTCCTTCTGTACACAGGGGTTTTAATTATACAATCGCAGAAGTGCCTCATTACACTGTGAGGGAAAGAGAGAGGACACAGAAATAAGAGAGAGAGAAGGATGAAAAACACAGCGAAAAAAAGTCGGGATCAAGAGTATAAAATTCTTTGCAATTGAAAGACCGAACATAATAATTCCAGACACATCCAGTTGCAACAGGAATTAATGAAAGCAAGGATTTGTTATACAAGCCTCTTCATTAACTTTACTTATTATCTGTGTCTCTCTGTGTGGTTATGCATGAGTGTGTTCAAAATCTGCTCGCTTCACATTTTCAGACAAAAAAATAAACTTCTGCTTAAAGAAGATTATTCTTGTGAGGAAGAGCATTAGGGCCACTGAAACAGGTGACTCAAATTCAAAATTAGGGTCACGGAAAAAAAAAGGATTCTGACTTTAATCTCAAAGTTTTGACTTTTGCCTCAGAACTCTGAATTTAATCTCAGAATTGGAAGAAACCAGCTTCACTGACCAAAATGCTAGTTGGGGAGGTGGACAACAAAGATTCTGGGGGGAAATGTTGGATTCAAGTCAGTTTACCCATGGTCCCGAAGATGCCATTTTATTATTGAAAGAGCAAAGGTGAGTAAATCAAGATGGATGGTTGAGTGTTTAACACGGAAAGGTTACAAATAGCTGTTACCATATTTTAAGTTTACAAGCAATGTTTTACCTGGTCAAGAAATATCATCTAGCATGGCCACATGCATCTTCCATAGCTTGGAGAAGGGTTATGAACAGGTGTTTGTCCATGTGATGAGGCAGTGTGCATAGTAGGGCAATTAACTTAAAACTTTTGGAACTTTATGAAAATTTCAAGACAATTGCATAGTGCTTTGAAAAAGGTGTTTTATAGAACTGCAATTTCAGTGTAAAGCAGGAATTGTATTCTGACATGGTCATATTTTTTTCCCCATTTCCAGAGTACATGGGAATAGATGCGTATTTAAAAGTAACTCCAAAAGTGACCTTGATGTTATTTACCTGCTAACTGTTCAGCTGGCTGCTGGAGAGCTTTCTGATCAAGTTAAGAAATAGGGGGTCAGGGGGCACTGCCACAGGAAAGCTCACAGCAGAAAACAACCTCATCAGGTAGTCATGACATTCTTAGAAGACCGGAGACAGAAAAGTGTTTTTTTTTTACCAAGATGTCACTTAAGATGAAAACACTGACCCATTGCCTAAAACTGAAGGGACTTTTAATGCTTTCAATATTCATAGACATTCATAGTTTGAGTGGTCTAGTGAGCAAATAGACCACTGTCTATTCCCATTTCCAGAGTCTGGTATGGAGACTGAACTGAAAATGAGTAAAAAACTAACAATAAAAAAAACAACCAACGTCTGAACAAACACTCGGAATAACCTTCAAAAACACTGGGAAAGTACAGAAGTGCAAGACTGACCCCTTTCCAATATATAACCAAAGAAATAGGTGAGCAATGGCTTAAGTTTTAACACAAATCTAAAATGAAGGGACAGACTCTGCTTTTGAAGGAATCAAATAGATCAGCCATTTGAAAGAGAAAGACTCTACTGGGATGAAAGAGAAGTACGACCTCTCTAATACCAATGTCACACTAGCATGCATTTGCTATTTAAATGGGAAATGAAGATATGTGGCCTTGAATAACCCTTCAGGATTGTGCTTCTATATATTCAGCAATGCAGTGGACACATGCCAAAAGCTTGAAGTGGACCCAGTGGTAGGTCAGACCCATCCATTGTCTGACCATATATGCTTATAATAACACTAATAACACAGAACCACTCCAGAGGTGAATGGAGCATTGAACCTTCATTCCTTGACTGTCAGGCAATCATTAATAAATACAAAAAGAAAAATCAAAACTAAACTTGAAGAAAACCACAATGTAAATTACTCTCTTCATTCCAAATTGCACAAATTCTGAAGAGTCACTCCCCTTTCACACTGAGCCACCGTTCAGCTTGAAATTATTGTGGTTCAGTTAAACCATAACAATTTTTGTGATCCAGTTGCTCGTTTACATGACACCAGTTTCTGAAACCAGGCCCCTGAATGAAGCTTTTTTGTGAAGTACTTAACACATGCGCAGAACACACAGCTATTGGATTCATTCTACATGTGCATATGACGTGATAACAAAAATAATGGCAGTTGGCATTGTGCCATCTGCAAATTAACCTGTTCAGTTCAGCACATTAAGGAATTTACGTGTAACATAAGCACTTTGATCATGGGAGACAGAGAAGGGTTATCGCTAAAAATGAGAGGGAAGCTAAGCCTGAAAAGCTTGGCTTTTCAATGACATGCTAAAATCACAGCGCCATCTAGTGACCTGGCTTGATAACTGAAGTTAACTCAAGGGATCTTGGCAGTGCTGTTCAAATTGGAATTTTTTTCCAATCAACGTCCAAAAATATCAGCAGTTTCTGGGCAGCAGTCTCACAGCCTTAGAAACATAGCCTTATAAGTGTCACACCATATCATATGAGGTCAAATATAATTTACTGAAGGGAAGCAAAAATTGAAGAAATGGGTCAAAAGATGATGATCTCATGATCTACAATGTCAAATATGAGTGCTATGTACAAAACTACAAGATACACACAGTCACCAGAAACTATTACTTTAAACTTCCACCAGAACAGATTTGGTGCTATGGTGAATTTTGAGTCCAGGCAAGAGCTCACAAAAGGAGGAACTCACAAACTGGAAAGACATTCATTTACAAGATTAGATGATGTGATTTATTCATACATAGAGCCTTCAGACTAAGAAATTTATCAGAGGGCAGGTGAGTCACAGTTTCCTGTCACCCTGCCAGTTATTAAGGACTGTACTGTTTACATTTGTGTTTGATTGTCTGGAGCTTAAGTCCTCTTTCTTTCATTATGGAATACTTGCACCAGACCTGCTCATATACGCTACACAACTCTGTTTTTTCCCTTACATTGCATACATATTTTTAAGGCTGTGGAATTTAGGCCAAATGGGATCTGATGGAAACTTAACTTATGCAACTGTCTACTTGTTGGAGATGATGAAATTCCTGCCACATACGGCTTGCCCCCTAGTGTGTACAGTAACTGAGAATCTGACTTAATTTTGTATGACAGCTATGTATAAAACTTGCTCCTAGGAGACCAGTAATAGTTACCATGCTTTAGTGAAAAAATGTGAGGCATCTAATCCAGTTGTGTAAGTGTAATGTTACGCAAAGAACAACACATTTTTAAAAAAATGCTTTTGTTTAAATCAATTGTAACTCTTATATTACATAAAACAGTCAACTTTGTAAATCATCTCAGTAAATTACAATTTTTCTTAGATATAAGTTATTTTATTACAATTAGATGTTTTTCATTAAATGTTATTTGTGTGTTGCCAAAGCCAGTTCTTCCCACATTTGCAGCCCTCATTTATGCTCAGAAAGTTTTTATTATGAATAGAAATATCCCATAATGGAAAAATTCAGCAATGATGTAGGTTCCTAAAGAGGGTCAAAAAGAATGAAAAATATATTAAAACAAGATTAACAATAATAATAATAATAATCTAGAAAGATTTAACATGGTCCAAGAGATGTGCAACTGAGTAGAATAACCTTTTTCAAAAGTCCATCTTCCACCTTGATTTATCACAGTTGCAGTTGTTTTAAACACTTAAATATCGCTCTGACTGAAACAGTCAAGTTGGGTGATTGCATTTTTTGCTGCAGGCAACATATACCTTTTAAAGATCAACACACATCTGTTTTTGAAAAAAAGAGTGGCTATACTGGTTACTGATTTACTTTTTAAATGTTAGAAATGTTTACTTGTCAATTTTGAGTTGTATGTTAATTATTCTCACTTTAGTAGATGACAATGGAAAAATCTTCAGAGTTAATTCAGTTGCATAATATTTCTGCACACTAATAGTTGCCCAATAATAGTGCACACAGATATTGTTCTAAGAAAGCCAAAATTTCACTTTTACTTTCTTAAATATTCAGGTTTGAGATGTTATTTGACTGAGAGCACTGTAATTGTTCAACAATAAAATTAATTTGCAAAGCTACAACTTGCGTAATAAATGTGCACTTGATATTTGTCTGCAATCACAGATGGACACAAACTGAGAGTTGTGCAAAAATGTTGTTTAATTCAGCAAATAAGGAGGAACAGATAGTGTCGTCTGAAACCTGTGAGGCGTTTTTCATTTGTTTTCACCCTTTTTTTCAAAGGAAACCTATTTAAATCTGTTTTCTGCACAAGGTGCGTTATCTAGCTTCCATAAACCAAAGGCAAGCACAAATAAAAAGGACCAAAAATAACCTGAAAGCTGCTTGTTGTTTCCACCCAAACTCCTCCGTGCAACAAGACAGGAGACAAGACACCTGGTGAGTTTAGATATCGTGCTTCAGACAGAATATGAGCACAGGTGGGGCTGGAATTTATTTGCAATTATTCAGACTAAATGCATCGACTTCTATTAAAGTGAACAATGATTATCAGAACAAATCAAATAAAAAGCAACAAAATTTAAAAATGACTAATGGATGGATGGATGGATGGATGGATGGATGGATGGATGGATGGATGGATGGATGGATGGATGGATGGATGGATGGATGGATGGATGGATGGATGTGAATACATGTCACTGGTGCCAGAAACGGTTACAAAATGTATTTGCTTAATTGTTGCAGATCATTATCAGACTTTATATTAACTTGAGAGGCAGTCTGCATTACTGATTGAAAAAAATTAACTATTGAGATAAAGTGTCGAAGTGTTTCAAAATGTGAAAACTTCAAATAGAATTACCCTGACTGGATCATTTCTCTGCTTGACTCAACCTTCCACTCAGGTCTTATCTGGAGTCATCTCTACTCAGCTGGATCCATAGGAAGCAGCAGAGGGGGGGGGGCAGAGGGGCCTTGAGCCCCTACCCCTTTTATCCTCCTTGATGCCCCTAGTGCCCTTTTTGAGTCTTCTTCTTTAATATTTTTAATGTTTTTGTTATCTCTGCATCAGGAGGCCTGCTTGTGTCCCTCAACAATAATATTTAGCTAAATATAGCAATGTAGCTAAATTAATGAGTCTGGCAGCCCTCGGTCTAATAATGACTCGTTCTCATAATGAGGATTCTCAGTTTCTCTGTCTCCATGTTGTTCAGACATCGGGCCCATGCTGAGGAGGAGGGGGGCGGATCTGCACTCTCTAACTATCAAATTATGGCCAAGAATATTTTTTTTTTCCCAACATACACTTGTGAATAAAAACGTAGGTCTTTGATGTTGAGGTTAGAAAAACCGTTTACATTTATTTTTCGTAATTGTCCTCGCAATTGAGAGAAAAACCCTCCTCACCCCTAAACACAAAAATGGTTCGGCTGCAGAGAAAACTTCTGCTGGACCAAATGGCCGGTTCTGTACAGGCAGCCTGAGTTGGTTCCACTGCTGTGGGTCAGAATCAGATATGTTGATATAAAGGAATGGTATTGCGACTGTCACCGTGACACAGCTCAAAGCCCGGCTACCGCCTGCTCACTGTTCGCTTTCTGCTTCACCTTAACGTTATTACCAGGCGGCTCGCACCGCTGCTGACGGGATCTGGGCCGGAGGTGAGAGGCTGTGAATAGAAGTTACTGCAGAACCTCAACTGATAAAGGAAGATGTAGCTCATAGCATTTGGAGCTCACAAAATATCACATAAATATCAGCGAAAATACTGTATAACTAATTTGAACCACAGCATAAAAAGCCAAACATAGGACATATAAATAAATAGAAATGTCCCAAAAGCATCAGAGCACCGGGGGATTCCATGTAGACTCCACCACAGAGATGCACAGCAAGGCGGCTCGCTCTTCATGCAGGACCGGCCCAAAGTAATATGGGGCCTTAAACAGAATCCTGATTTAGGCCCCTGAGCCTCTCCTACTTAGAACATCAGCATCACTAACAACGTTTAAATATCTATTTAGTGCAGTCTGTGATAGGGAGCCCAGATTAGTTGGCCAAGTTTAAACTCAATCTCTGATTATTGGTTATTTGTTCTGATGGATTTGTGAACAAACCCAGCTCCAACACAAAGATTACACCATATTGTTGCCAAGGTAATGTAACAATCAAACTATCAAGATGATTCTTTGCACTTTTACAAAGTATTAAATGTACTCTTTATTTATTTTAATTTTTTCTCTGCTGAATGTATTAAATGAAATTTAATAACATTGTCATTCTCAGTAGATGACTGCTACAGTTTTAGATTTATGATCTCCGTTACAATTCAAGCATTTCTAGGGGCCCCTGAAAGTCTGGAGGGCCCTACCAGCAGCTACTGAGTTTTCTTTGCATTCATATATCTCAGCCTTACAATTCTAGAAATCTCAGAGGTGCTAACATACAAAAAGGACATAGAGTTAACCCCTCTGAGCGTTTTTGATATTTAAAGCAGCCTGCAGCCAGGTTTTTGCAGAAGTTAGATATTATTAGGGTTTACTTAGTAAAATAGCAGAAAATTAGCTTATTTCATAACTTCATAACCAGCAACCTTCGCTCCTTTGGTTGTCCTGAGCATGTCACGTATTTTGATGTATTGACGGCAAAGTCTTTTTACTTTAGTGTGGCACTGTGCAACTGTAGGAGGGAATCCCAATGCCTCCATTTTCAGCTTGAAAACCTCATTTTTGTGAGTGGGTTACAAGTAGTTACAATATATTTTCTTCTGACCATATTTGTAGGGCCTTTACCTCCTCACTCCACGCCTGACCACAAGCCATTTGTTCCTCTAATGGTGGAAATACATGTTTGTTATGGTTGTATAGACAGATGCCCTGCACTATAGATCACTTCCTGCTTTTGGAATGGTTTTTAGTCAGGTTGCATTCAGATATGCTTTCAACCGGATCAAGACCTAGGTTTTTAGGTGGATCAAAGTTCACTTTTCTAACCATTTTGGAATTCAAATTTGCATTCTCAAACGAATCAGACTTTCTTGGCAAATTAATTAGAGCCTGATTGGGGTATTTTCACACTGGGCTGGTGTGAATACACCACAAGAGTCAATAAGTTCTTTCCCTTCTTATCTGAGGTTTTCAACACAACAAAATATTGAGCAAAGCTCTGAAATGAAGGGTGATTCAATTAAAATATTATTAAAAAAATGTTTGTCAAGAATTTTTTCTGAAAGGTTTATCAATTTCTTTTTCATTGCTTTTTCTATGCTTCTCTGAAAACAGCATTACATATTAAGAAAGGATGCTCAATTCAAACAACACACTACAAAAGGAAAGTAACAATGTCAGTACTCTGCCTGATTTGATTTCCCCTTAGTGGCCCACACTGACCTGGCAACCGTAAGCTGCCGATCTGTCCTCTTCTGCCTCAGACTGGCTTTATATTGGAAAAATGTGTAACCGGACTGATCCAACATCAAATGATGATAAGATTCCTCACCAAGAATAATAGATGGCAAACTCGCCACCTCTCCTTGTGGTTGCACACAACTGAAAATATGAGATGATAACATAACTTTTACAGCCATTATGTCTTAATTTTATCTTTTAATGCAATCTTGCATTAAATCTAATTAGGTTTGCCCTTATTTTAGTAAAACTGTCGCTGCCAATTAGAACTGAGGAGCCCTCTCCACATGGGGAGCCACCTATTATCAGAGAGTAACAGACAAGATCTCAGCATAAGTGAGAAATCAATTGACCATTTTATTTTGAATTAAAAACAAAGAGCTGAATTTCTTGTGTACCCATAAAGAAGTATTATTACTGAGTAATTGCACTTATATCAAAGTGTTGTACGAGAGCAACATCTGATTTAGCGTTTATTGAAAGGTGTTAATCACTCAAAAGTAAAAAAAGCAAACAGTTCCATAAGTCTGTCTGCATTATTCTTTGTTTCCTCCAGAACAGATTCCCTGTCCAACTCAAAAAAAAAAGCTGCAGACTGTATACTCTGATGCAGATTGTCTGTGGCATGGATCATTACGCTGCCATGTTGGGTACAGCAATTTCTTTAAGCTTACGAAGGCATGATGCTGCAAAATGCAAAACACCTTAAACGCATAACGAGAGCCGCGGCTCTGGAAACAACCTGACAGCACGAAGCGATACAGGTGATACTGGTGATTCTGTGATCCTGCATTTAAGCTTTTAAACTGCGGGCTGGCAGGTGGTGGGGTCTGCGACACTGTCACACATGCACACACACACACACACCCACGCCTACACACACACACCCAAAAGACACAAATCCCACAAAGCTCATTCCGAGTCGCAAAATACACACACTCACTCTCTAGAGAGACTAAAATATCTCCAATTAGACACGCCACAGAACAACTGGGATGGGACCTGGAGCAAAGACACACACTTGCACACACCCCCTCAGACACAAGTGTAGAAACATGTGTGCACTGAAGGAACCAGAGCAGATTCTCGTTTAAGAGTCAGCGATGTGGAAAAGAAACATCTGGCAGGGCAGGGAAATGAGCGGAGAATGAAACAAACAACTCAAAGACACATTTGTATGCGGAAATAATGATACAAATGTTTTCCCCGTGCACAAACTCCTGCATGAGGCTGACAGAATGCTCATGAAGTATATCAAAGCCGGATTTTGTGAGCACTTTAGCTTGTTAGTAATGGACTTGCATGTAGTGCCTTACCGACAGACCACCATTTTCAAATTTTGTCACAACAACCTCAAGAAAGCCTGTTTGGGTTTTCCCATCACATTATTGTTTTTTTTGTGACAAATTCACAGAAAATCTCACATAATTAGGAAGTGGATAGAAAATGACGGCTGGTTTTCAAAATCTCCCCTTTTGCTCTAAGTCCTTAATAAAATCTAGTGCAGTCTGTTGTTTTCAAAAGTTACCTCATTACTAAATGACATTCTGCTGTTTGTAAGTTAGGGTCAGAATAAAAGCAGAAGTTCTGTGAAGGACAAAATAACAAAATAAGCCCTCTATGGCAGTGTGGACTCCCTTCAATTTGCCGCAAGCAATTAAGAGACACAACAAACATGCAAAAAACAGGTGCTGATCAGATGAGACTGAAACTGATCTCAGATTTTTCTGGTGTGATGTTCACACCATGAAAAATGATGGCAGAATTATGCTGCAGGTACCATTTTCTTCAACAAGAGTAGGAAGGCTGGTCAGCACTGACAGGAAGATGAACTAAAACAAGGCACAGTAGAAGATCCTGGAACTAACCTTAAAACTCTTTTACCCATATCAAACAAAATTCTAGTGACTTGAAGTCTAATTGTAATTTATACTGACAAGTATAAAAAAGTTCAATGGGTGTCAGTATTTTTAAATGGCTAAAAATATTTTCAATTTTCATGACATTTTTGTGTCTCTTTACTTTTATTTCATAACATCCAGAGGTTTGTGTTTGCTGACGTCAGCAGACTATTTTAAAGCTGTTGACAAATTCCACTCTGACTTTTCAGGGTCACACAGTGAGAAGTCCTGCTTGATGGAGGGAGAGGAAAAGAGCATAAACTGAAAAAATGGGGCGAAGTAGAGTTTCAGACACCAGGAGGAGGCTCCTGCTGGAGACGTAATCAAATTCAGACAAGCCTTCTTCCAATCACCAGACCAGTGGAATCAAGCCCAGACTCTTACCCATCCTCTGCACACACACATACACACACACACACACACACACACACACCCCTACACGTACACCTACACGCACAGACACATGCACGCACACACAGAGCAAATGATAATGGTTATGACAGGATGTGAGGTTAAATGACCATGTATTGCCTTAGGTTCTTTCTGTGTGTTATTTCATCAAGGGCTCATCTTGTCAACTCTTCTGATTACTCTGTGTTTTTGGCCTATTCAGCTACATTATGGTATCAGCACTTGAGAAAATAACAACCTATCTATCCTGAGCTTTTTTTGCCTGAAACAGTACAAGGAAAGTTATTTATGTGTAGATCCACCAACTACCAAAAACTAAAAGGACATCTTTACAAACCTTTTAAATGTTATGATATGCAGAAATCTGAAGTTCTAAACTTTGCAATTTGATATTAAACAAATCTTTTCTAATACAATTATGTTTTTTATTCTCATGCAGACCAGGAAAATAAAATACTTAAATAACATAATTCTGGACATATTTTCAAACTTCACAGGCATATAAAACATGCATATCAAGCTAAGCTAATCAAACGTAGCTCAATGAAACTAAGCTATAAGAAATTTGGAGGAAGCTAAGTGTGAGACAAAATTTACATTTGTAATTTATTATTTATGTCATGCAAAGAAAAAATGATCGATTCTGATGAACAGATCAGTTGCAAAAATGTCAAACAATCCTAAAGTTTTTCTGTAATCATTTTTTCTAATACCACTTAAGTAAATCATTAAACTTGGAAACCTGCTACTCCAAACTGAGCACTTTGCATTCTTATTGGTGGTTTCTATATTTTCTAAATGTAGAATAAGAGACAGCTCTTTCAAATATCAGGCTGCTCTCCTGTGGAACCAGCTCCTAGCTTAAAGCCTTCTTTTTGATAGTCTATTGCAAAAGCGGCTACAAGACCAAGCTAAAATAAAAATGTACCCACTTCTTACTCCTCCCCTGCTAAATGCTAAATGCGTCAGAGTGTCAGACAACAGATGAAAACTAATCATGGCTAATTTTGGCATAATTTGTAATATGCATTGTTCCTTTGGAAAAATAGACAATTCATGTTTTATGATTCTTAGTCTTCCACCCATTTCCACAGAATGTGCAGCCACTGCGTCCATTAAACAGTGCCTGTACATTGCAGTGGCTTAATGGAAGCAGTAGGAGTCTTCTTCTCTTGGTAGAACCAATTGCCCAGGTGTTTCTCTTTCGCTGCAACGCCTCTTGTTTGGCTTTGTTTCATTCCTAAACATAGTCACTAAAAGAACAGCTGTTGTCATTAGCACTGCTATTTTTTCTTAAACATTAATGTGTACCATAAAAAGGATGTTTGCTAAAAAAAATAAATAAAATATTTCCCATATTGCCATATGCTCCTTGCCCTGCGACAGACTGGTGACCTGTCCAGGTGACCCCGCTTCTCGCCCAGAACGTTAGCTGGAGAGGCACCAGCAGCCCTCCCGACCCCACAAAGGGACAAGGGTGTATAGAAAATGGATGGATGGATGACACATGCTCCTTTGGGGGGAAGGATTGCTGCAAAGTCTACAACTGAATCAAACTAGCTGGGTTTTCTTAAAAAAGCAAATTTGATTGTAATTGATTGTGAAACCATCTGGATTGATTTGAAAATATATTGGATATGTTTATCTTACAAAGTGCCTTGAAATGAAATTTGTAGGAAATTGTTGATAGATCAATAAACTATGCCAAATTGATTTAAATAACTGATTATGTGCCAATTTCTTGAATGAGGTATTTCTGTTCTTTTTAAAAAATTTCAGTAGTCATTAGTGTGACATTAACTATCACTGTAAAAAAAACCTATGAAAACTCTCCCTGTATTGAGCATGAGCTGAGATTACATTGTAATTGCTAAAGGGATTAGATGGACATGTAGCAATGAGTCTCTTCTCCATTTTTATCCTGATTAGATTGCTCACCCTACCCTGCCATCACTTCTGGAAATAAACACAAAATCCATACATGGCAACCTAGAATGTCCGTATGTCAGGAAGTGACAAGTCTTATTTTATTTTGTAACATCTCTTTATTTCGTAAACTGACCTCCATACTTGATGATTATGGAGAGTGTTTCTGGTCCTGTGAGTGCCAGACGTGAATGTTCTGTGTGTGTGCTTTAATGTTAGAGTTTTCCCACAGTGAGGGTTCTCTGTGGGGATGCTACATTACTCTAATGGTCTGATTTACAAATCTACAAAGAACTTTGCTGCTGTGAAAGGAACAGCCAGATAACCACGATCTCTGCAGGGCAGCATGGAGAATGAATGACTGTTTTAATTGACAGGTCCACATGTGTGGTTGAGTGTGTAATAGAGAGAAAGAGAAGAAGAGGTTATTGCAGGTATCCATGAAGCTCAATTAATTGCAGCGGGGGTCTTCAGATTCTGTCAAAAGAAAAACCGTGAAGCCATTAATTTCTCTATGCAAACACAGAGACGCACACTAAACCAAATGATCTGCTGTATCACTCCTCTATAAGAGCCACACTTTGATGCTAGATCCACCCACCCTTCATGAAAGGACCCGCCAGGCTAAGGGTTGTGTACTTTTTATTGAAGAGAAAAATGTTTTTTTAATTATTTAATTATTAAATAACCAGCTGGCATATGTTAGACCTTTTCATATGTGAATGAAAGTATAACATGAAAGGTGAACATTATTCCACACTGTTACATGTTTTCAAATTATGGTGCATGTTTTGAAATGAATGCATTTCAGAAAATAATTGCCTCTTGTTTATGTTTATTTTCCAAAGGATTTTAAAAGTTCAAAACAACATAAAATATTCCTATTTAGTATTAATTACAAATAACTCTTATTAGGTAAAAAGAAATACTCGGTGCGAGTTAATATTAGGATCTAACACTGACTTAGTGTTAAATAATTAACTCCAGCAGATTTGATATCTGACACTTAATTAGAGTTAAGGTTCCAACTCTCCAAAGACAGTTAAATGAACACTTTCTGATGTGGACCCGTATAGATACTTTAAAAGTGTTGAAATCAAGTCTGACAGAGTTAATTTGGGCCTGCTGGATTTGATGTGCAGATGCAAAAGTGAGTTTTACTTTCTTTAAACTTTGTGACTAACATTAACTTTAGCTTATGCTAGCAGGCAATATTCTCTGACATTTTTCGTGTAAAAATGTGCTATTTGAGCATCTAAACATTTTAATCCATTCGAACGGACAATGTTTTGACCTTATTTGTATTTATTTTAAAACATTTCAAGTTATATGTGTTTATTGTCAGTGTCAAACAGAGACCAACTAATGTGAGATTATGGTTCGGACCTTTTGCTTCCTCATGCTTCAGAAACACAACAAGCCCAATAGCTTAAAAGTAGGGCAGCGCTGTTCAGGTTCAAAGCTGATGCTTTTAGAAAAATATGACTATATTCCTTAAGGTCTCTGTGTTATTTAGTTTTATTATTTTGCCTGCTTCTTGTGAAGAGCTCAACACTGCTGGTGTTTACAGCAGTGTGTACAGGTGGATCAGTTGCTCGGCCGTCTGGCTCTGGTCTGCTCATTTGTTTCCATAAACCTGCTCTTTCAGGCTGAATACAGAAGTGATTCCATGGAAATAACACAGGGAGGCTCCTTTACTTACCGTCCGTCTCCCCCGGTAGTTTTAGGCTGAGGAAGCTGATCGGGAGTGAAGTGAAGCCTGCAAACTTTGCTGTGCGGCGTTAGCTTTAGCTTGTCGCAACAAATATTTACAAGACACTGTCTTCTTAATTCAGGATCATTTGGAAATCCATGAAAACTTCAAAGGTCATTAAATTTGGAAGACAACTACATTCATGGTATTGCTTTATTTGCTTCTGAAATATGTCTTTGTCTTTTCTAGCTGTCATGGACAACTCAAAGCAAAAGCAAGAAAGCTGCATTTTGCTCATGCAGATATGAAATCACGCCGTACGTGCAAAGAGCCCATTTGACTTAGGGGCCCCTCTTGCTGCTAAGAAAATCAGCACCACTAACAGCATTTCACCATGGATTTAGTGAAATTTGGGAGAGTGGGCCTGGTTTAATTGACAGAGGAATCAATGTAATTGTAGTTTACTAAGACCCATTAATAATGATCTTAGTAAAATCAGAGATTAAACTCATAACATCAAATTGTAGCTATGGAAACAAAACAATCTAACTAAGATTGTTCTTTGAACTTTTACAAAGTAAACTTGCCTGCTCCTTAAAATCTTAAATGTTAAATAATTTATAATATTTTAATTGATCTATGACCATTATGAGACCATTAAATCAAATTTAGCAGCATTGATATTCTCTTAGTTCATTTTGCCTTGAGCTGGTTCTAAATGTGATCAGAATTTCATTAAATTTTTAGATTCACTAACTGGTGACTTCATTTATATTTAACAGAAGTGCAAATAATTGATATTTGTTTTGATGGAATTTTTTGACATATATTTGTGTGTTTAAGATTCTATGGCTGTGGGTCTAATACTGTCGGATATGTCTTCCAGTAACATAATTACCCTGTAATATTTTACTTTTCCTGTCAACTTAACAACTTTTAATACAAAACCCTGGTGGACCACCTCGGTGCTCTGACCACTGGGCTTAGCAAGTTTTCTGGGGGGAACTCTGAAGGCTTTCCTCATGGTTTGCATGTTGACTTTATTTTACAGGCTGGTACATGTTTCAAGTTCAAATTTCATGCTGGTCCATAATTCAACTCTTCAAGTTCCCAGTCCTTTTGCCTAGTACTGTCATAAGTAGGGATGGGAGTTGTTAAGAATTTGGTGATATGAATATCACTTATTGATGTAATTCCTTATTGATTATCAAATCAATTCTCACTGAAGTAGGAAATACACTCTTTAAATTTTTTAATTTAAAGTATGCACCACATTATATATGAGCCAAATCTAATTAAAACTGGCTTAAAATCAAGCATTCCTTTGTCAGATCAATATTTTAGCATGAAATTGAACTTTTTCAACAGCAACAGTTTTTCTACAAACAAGTTTGCACATTTGCCTCTTCTGGAAGGGTCTTTTAAGACATAAGGTGTGAAAAAGACCCAGTCAGATGTTAGATGATATTTCCTATTTTTTATTCACACCTCTGTCATTTTATTCTTCTATGCTTCAATAAATCTTACCTCTGACCCAGTCTCACTTTGGCTGTTCTCATCAACTACAGTCATATTCAATAACTTAAATTATTAATGAAAAGTTAGCTCAGCTCACAAGTAAACACATTATAGATCAATTCCACATAAAAAGCTTTTATTTCTGTTATGATGATTTCTTGCTTAGAGCAAACAAAAGCATGACATTTAAGATTAGAGTAAAAACAAAGCAACTATAAAAATGTTGCTTTATTTTTTTATTTTTGAGTCTAATGAAAAATATTGGTAACACTTAATTTGATGTGAATAAGACTAACATGACACTGTCATAAACATGACATAACACCTGTTATGAACATGAAGAAGTCTTTATGAATGTCCATGACTGTTGTCATTAAGTGTCATTCTGTAAATTATGACACTTCTAATGCAAAGCTGCTCTGAAGGTTGCATTAAAAGTCCATTAAAATGCCAACTTTGCATAATTTTGTAAATAATGACAATTTAAAATGCAAAGTTGGCATAGCTCACACCACTATCGCTAAGCAACATATCAAACACTTTACAGTCATATAAACCTGAGATGTTGGAGGAATGTCATCCATTTATTGTGACTAACGCCCTGCACAAGTTGCAACTACCCTTTTATTATCTTTTTTGTGTGAAATGTGACCATACTTTGGAGCGCTGCTGCCCTGACTCCATCTGGGATATGTTCTAAATAAAGAAAACAAAGAGTGTACAATACATCATCACTCAAATACACCTTGCGTTATTACATATCAGATAGTCAGAAAGTGGAAGGAAGTATGGATAAATGACAACTTAGACAAGCAATAGTCATAAAATACAAACTATCTTTTCCAGAGGGTATTCTTTTTTTCTATGCAGATCAAAAAAAAAACATTCGAAAAAAAATCCCCTTTCACACTCTCCAGATGGTAGGAACCCTGCCTTTATGATGAAATCCAACTTTTTCTCCCCTGACTAAAAGCGCCAGTCTGTAACACCATATGTCGTTGGTGGTGATAAATAGCTGCAGGAGCTGTTTATTTTAGAGGCAGGCCGTACTTCCAGTGATTACGGTGTGTGACCTCTCACTGAGCGTTTGAGCTGCTATCAATTGTGGCAGTTCCAGCTCGACCACGGATGACAGCATCTCTTATTTTTAGCAGACTAGAACACTTTTAAAGGATGGTGGTCAGGAAAAAGCAGATAATGAATTTGTCAAGTAGGTTGATCACAGAGTTGACCCTCTCATATGTTTTATCAGTATTTACAGGTTTTTAATTAGCCAAGAAAAAGACAGCTTTTGAAATATAAAATCCAGGTCATTCAAGTGAGACTATATTTCCTGAGCTATTTTGCATACAAGTGCAAAAAAGATACAACTACATAAAACTTGCAGCTTTCATCCCCAACAGTTCAAATATGAAAATCTTGTTGACCACAAATCACAACATTAATTCTGTATGCTATTGTCTCTATTAGTACTCTCTCTCTCTGCTTCTTGTTTGCTGAGTGAAAGGTCTGAATAACAGGAGGATGGGAAGAATAGAAAATAGGTACCTCATTTATTCTGAAGAATTTCTGAAAAGAAAAGACAACATTTTCAGAAATGTGACTGACAGCTATGCCCTACCAGTGAAAGCAACCTAATGAAATGAAGACAGAAAAAAAGAAAACAGAGGGAAGAGATAGAACTGTAAAGGAATAAGAAAAGGAAGAACATAAGAAAAACTGATAGTAATTTGAATGATTTACAAGAACCAGGCGAACTGCCCAACTCCTCAATTAGCTTTAATTAAATCTCACTTGGCAAGTACTTCTTCACTTACTGTAAATTTTCTCACAGCAAACTTTGACTTGTTTTTGTCAGTTCAGTGTTTTATGTCCAATATACTTTTTCTTCCACATAAGTAAAATATCTGCACTCCACCAGCTTTTAACTTCCAAATGTTTTTTTAATCCATCTTAAAATGTACAAAATCTCTCAGGACTGTAAAACTATTTAAATTTGTTCTAAGGGCGAGGAATAACATAAATCTGGGGTATGTGAGAAACGCATACCCCAGTCTATGTCAATATTAGAAGAGGAGTCAACAGGCAGTTGTGGGTGTTTTTGTGAGCAGAGTTTAAGAGCCTTTATGTTGATATTTTTTGCTAAATAGAAAGTGAAGGCAGCTTCCTCAAAAAAACAATCTGCTAAACAAGTTCAAGAACAACTTAATACTCACTACATTGACAATGGAGAACTTGCTAGGCTTGTTAAGTTAGCTGTACCAGATGCTATTAAGGAAGTCATCACTACCCTGGTAGAACAAGTGGTCGCCCAACTTTCAACCAAACACAAGCCAAGGTGGCGGAACAGATTGCTGAATTTCAGATTCAGCTGTTAGCCGTTCGAGTTGATACATGGGCGTGTATAGAGCGCATGGAAACCACCAAACGCCACCTGATGCAGGTAGACCATCACCTCCGTACATTGATAACCAATCCAACAATGCTGAGTGCTGTGCTGGAGGATGAAACAGCTGATTTGGAGGGCTCGAAAGACATTTGTCTGGACTGATGCATAATGATCTGAAAAAGCAGATTTGACATCTGATAATATATATTGCAGCAAAGACAATTGATTTATCCTGCTTTGTTTTGTCTCTAAATGCTGAAAAAAGCATTTGACAGACTGGAGAGGTTTTACCTCTGGGCCACTTTGGTCAATTTCAGACTAGGCTAAAAAATAATCCAAATAGTAAAGTTTCTTTATGCTAACCCCACATAGTAAGCGAACCTTGTCAGGGCAGCCACCATTCCCCATTACGTTTTGCTCTCTCTTGAACAACCCCGGCTCCAGACGAGTTTAACAGGGGGGGCATCGACTTATTTTGGGGGGGCAAAATTAATCTACGTAGCTGAACATAGACAACAACATCAGTAGCCTACAGGCTACTTGTTAACAAGCTTAAGGTGTTGTATTGGTCATAACTAGTCATCTTTTAGCTAACATTGCCTGTATCCAACAGCCTTACTCAACTCAAGTAGTTAGTTTAGGGGAAAAACTGTGCAAAGTTGTTTGCGTTTTGCTGGTTTGCTGCCATGATTCTAACACACCTGAGTAGCTCTGCACAGCAGCATCAGGTCTCCATTACTGCAGCACAGGTGTAAACCCAGCGCCAGCGTCTCAGCGTTCATGTTGGGTTTGAAGGAGGCTCGGCTGCTGAAAAATGTGACAGGATCAAATTGATATAGGAATAACAGAGAGTTGGCCACTTTAAGGAAAAACAACAGACAGCTTCCAATCCAGGTGGGGGCACGGCTGACTCTATGGGTGGGCAATGCCCCCCGAAATGCCGCCGGGCCTACTCTTGAATATGATCCAGGAGCTTGGGGGGCATTGAGACTAAGAGATCCATGTTCCATGCCTTTATTGTTGAGGCGGCTTATCGGAACTATTGCCTCAAAGTTGTCAGTGCCTGCCACGGTGGCAACCCTTGAACCCGCTGGTGGACACCTACACCTTTTTGGCCTGTGGGACCACAGAAGCAGATGATGGTTATCACCCAGCTAGCATCGAATGTTTAGATGACGTCCGCTGAATGTTGTCATGAATGTCCGCCGAACATCCGCCGCCACCGTTTTCCGAACATCAAAAGGAAACAAAGCTAGACGTTTGGTCCCCTATCAGTTGAACGTCCACATAAAAAGCTATCTATGGTTCTGCTAGGTCTGTGAAAATGCTAATATAGCAGCAATTCCATTGGGATGCAATGTGAGTCATGTTAGTTTCAAGTGAGTGTTTTTTTTATCTTGAACTTGATTAAGCTCAGTTAATTTATATTAAGTCTTTATACATAAAAAAATCTATTCAGTCAGGAAATCATTTATTTTAAAATTATACTATATGTTTTAAATATAGATGAAACTAACTGTATGTGTATATAACATATTAAAAAATATATGAATCTATGTTGAAATATTTGTTAGGTAATGCATCCCTATTTATCACATCATTCCTTTTTACATCACTTTAACTCATCAGTTTACAGCCCAGTTTTTATTTGATCCCTTCTTCATCTACTTTTTATAGATTTCAATAAATCAAATCTGCCTTTTCATAACAAGGGATCTTTACTAGGGAAATGTTTATTGTAAAAACCACACACTTATAAAGAGAAAGAAACACACAGAGAGAGAGAGAGAGAGAGAGAGAAAGAGAGATGTTTATGACCAAGGACTGATCAGTGAAGCCTAACTATACCTTTAACATTCCCTAAAAAATGCCCAGGGGAGCACTTCACTCTGACAGCAGTAACAAGGTACATGCTTATATTTATGTGATTGTGTGTGTGTGTGTTTTCAGTGTGTATGTTTGTAGACAAGATGCCAAAGGAAACAACCCCGTAAAGAGAATCTAATTAAAACACCACCCAGCCACAAGGGACAGAGTACTCCCTCCCTTCCTCTCTTTCTGGTTTAAACATAGTGGGCACTTCAACTCAAGGACTGTTAGACAGTAGAGTCCATCCTTGGGCCTCCAAGGAGAGAAGATATAGGGAGAAGAATACAAAATAACAAGTCATTCAGTGGACAAGAGGACGTGATGTAGATAGAAATATGCACTGAAATGTAAAGTCCAAAGTGTGATTCCATTGAGTAAAAGATATTTCCTCCCAAATAAACAGAAGGCTGAGGTCTGTCCATCACAACATTGAGTAGTTTATTGACCAAGATGTATAGTTTTCACTAATTGCATAGTTTTTTTTTTGTTTGTTTGTTGCAGTAGTATGTCCGCTATGGAAAAGAGCATTCCAGAGTGGATCTGAAATCCAAGATGAACCTGCACTGTCTGAAATGACTATGCCGAGCGGACGGTTCTTGAATTGCACCCTGATCTTAAGTGAATTGTAGAGATTGAACAGACAATCTCAAAGTCAATCAATTTTTTGTATGGCACTACACAAATAAGGCACAGATAATATTAAAGGGGGGAGTAGGTCATATGATGAGCTCAGTAGCTCACCAGGTGTTTACTAATTGCTTCTGCTGGTCCAGAGGGGTTGAGTGGAAGAGGTATGGGGGAGGGATGTTTTGTGGGGTGTGTGTTTGGATGGGGACTCAAGGTTCAAATAGGAACTTTGGGTAAACAGGCGATGCACTGTATGAACAAGCGGTTAGCCTCCCTGGATGGGAGATTAAAGGGTTTCTCAAACATTACAGAATTACCAGAATACTGTTTTAATTTTGGTGCCTTCTATTTTGGCTTACTTGAAAAGATAGATATCTACTTTATCTTCTTTTTTCAAGTAAGCCAAGATAGAAGACACCAAAATTGATTATATGTCTTGCTTATTTAACAAGATACTATGTTAGGTTCAAGTCTTGAATCTCTGAGCTCAAACTGTTTATAAGTAATTCCAGAATGTATTCAGTTTCAACTGTGTTTATTTTATTTATGTAGCTATAAATGACAGAAGAAGGCAGATCATGACACAGTAATGAAAAAGAAAACAAAGTACAAGACTAAATGAACAAATTTATAATAAATAAGAATGTGGGGCAAAAGTTCAGTTTAAAATTTTTCCAGATTACTGTGTGACTAGAATAATTACACTTTAACAAAAAAGGCAGAAAGAGAGCATAGATCAGTCAACAGGTGTGTCTGACATTTTTTGCAGAATCCATTTAAAATTCTAAAAATTATAACGGGCCTTGATCTGCATAACACAGCACTAACAAAGTTAAAGGGGCAAATATCAGCATTATCTGTTTAACTGGCCGACCTGAAAAGCAATTAGTTATAACTGTAACTTACTGAGATATATTTGTGAAAAAGCAGAGCTCAAACTCAAAGATTAAACTCAAAGCATCAGATTGTTGCTATGGTAACAAAACAGTCTAAATATGAGGATTATTCTTGCAAGCTCCTTAAAATCTTACAGTTAAAAGTTAAACAATTTTAAATATTTTAACTTATCTATGTTAAAATATTTACAGGGTAAATATTTTATGTAAATATGTAATTTATTGAGCATTGGCGTTCTCAATAAACAAATATGATATATGTGGTATTTGTTAGCATTTATGGGGCCCTTAAGCAGCTGCTTAGTTCATTTATGCCATTGGCTGGTTTTACATGTCAGATCCACTGACTGATTACTGAATTTGAATTTAACAGAAGAGTAACTAATTGATATATATTTTAATTGTGTTTTTTGTCTTAGATTTAAGACTCTGCAGTTGTGAGTTTACGTCTTGACAGCAATGTCTTCCAGTAACATTCTGCATGTACTGTCCACAGACAGTTAAGATTTCTAAGTTGAACGTACCGATTTCCAACATTTCTCTCAAGAAATTTCTTAGTTTTTCACAATTTGAATGGATACCAACAAGTTTGTTAATATATTATGTTTTTATCATGTAACACACTTTGAACTACCTTTTGCTGAATCCAATCAAGTCTCACCATTGTGTTAGAACATCATCACTCTTCACTAGCTATAAGCTGGGCGTTCGCTCCATTGAGATTATTTTCTTTTTTTTTAGACTTTTTTACATATTATCTCAACTTTGGACATGGATAATTATGAAATTATGAAATAATTATAATTATGAAATTGTAAGATACAAGGTTGAACACAGCCAAAAAAATCTAAAATGCTTCTCCATTGTAGCTACATTGAGCAGTGTGTACATGAGCATGACTGACAGCATACAAACCTTCTTCGTCTTTTATATACCCTTTTACGTCCTATAAAAGGGTCACTGTTGGTCTCAAAAACCCTGGCTGGTTTGGTTACAGTCTGATGTTTCACATGCTGTTCACATAAAAAGCTTTTTTGATTTCCTATCACTTCTTCCAGATTCAAAAAGTGTTTTTCTTACCTGAGATGCTGAGGTAGACAGCAGGACTTGTCACAATCTCTCCTGTCACCTCGTTTAACGCCTCTACATGGTAACGTCCTGCATCCGCTGCAGTGGTTACCAGGACAACTAGCTGATTGTCCAAAGTGATGGCTCTGCAGGGCATAAATAAAACACTCCGTCAACATGGGTTTGCAAAAAAAAACATCTCATAGGAAAAACATGCAACTTTCCAACATCACTCAGTCTCTGACAAGAACAATGCTCAAACGAAGACTCTGTCAAGAGCAAAGTAATTGTTGCCAAGATGATTCAGAATTCATAAGTGGGAGAAGGTAATATTGAATGAAAGCATTGGAATAGGCTACAGGATTCAGAGAGCTTTAATAAATAAATAAATCTGCCCCACAGATTTACATTTGGCTCATTTTGTTTAACTTTGGATCCTTTGGGCCATTTATTCTCATTGTTTGTGTATTTTTCTTCTTTACACTGATCTGTCTTCCTTTTTCCACATTCAAGCAGGGACCAATAGGCCACAAGCATGCGGTATATTGCAATACAAACTCACAAAACAGCCTTAAAACATACAGAATCTGAAACAGTTTTCTTTTGAGCACAGGAAGAAAACAAAACATGCAAGCTGGTTTTATGTTGCTGTTACGTGGGAGCATAATAGGAAGAGCGACTCTGAAGGGGGAAAGATTGTGAAAGGTGGTAACGAGGGTGAAAATTTATATTCGTGATACTTAGATTTTCTTGTATTTGAACTAGTCTGACAACAAATGCCAGCAGGCAGGCAGGAACGGTGGGATGTTTTTACTGATGTTACTTGTGTTTTGAGCGTGTAACTGGATGGCACACTGCTTCAAAATTCTAACTGAACAGCCTCACTGAAATAAAATCGATATGACCGAAGGGAGAATGAAACTATATTAAATTGAGATGTCTGTCTTTTATTCTCATATGCTCCATCCGTGTCCACACAGTGGATGCCATTCGCTCGCACTCAAGAGCTCTTTGAGAAACACTCTGCAGGTCTCATATATTTAATATAATTATTCACTGGGCTATGGCGAGTTATAGCTAAGATATATAACCTTTAAAAATGTTCTTTTTAAATATTTATTAAAATTGTCACTTTGTAGTGACAGTAGTATGAGACCTCTGCCTTTTCCTGGTGATCTTATAGCTATCTGCAGAAATACACCGCTTGGTCAGGAACAGAGTCACAAGGAGGGTCCTACGGTTGTCAATAATGCTTGTGTACACGTTACTCACACATTCTGCAGTTTAGGTATATTGAGCAGCATGTACACGAGTTGATTGAAAGCACAAAGAGAGACAACAGGAGCACAATGAGGATGTAGAAGAGCTCTATTTATTCACAGATTATCAGTCTTACATTATACTGTCACAACAAGGTGACAGTTTCAACAAAACATTGTTAATAAGAGATGCATACCACAGCTTTATAGTATTCTAAGAAAGCACAGACATGTAATTTGTGTTTGCCGATACAAATTTCATTAGCATTGTATAGCAGTCCTTTTTTCTTTTTACAAAAAAATGAAATAAAATCAGAAAAGTAAATTACCTCCAAAGTTATCAGAAGAGGAGAAATAAACACTTTGTGTCCTTGTGACGGATGTCCCCACTGTTTTTTGTTCGTCCTTAACATTAGTTTACATATTGATTAGTGAATAGTTTAGATTTAATTTCTTTTTATTATTTTCATTAGCCTGACTCTTTAGTTAACTATTTGCAGTGCACACATTTAGTTAGCTTTATCTTTATATTTTTGTTAAATGCAACAGATTATTTTCTTTGTTTTGAGTTACCAGTTTCCTTTGGATCTGCTGCTGGAGTCACTCAGAAGAACTCCAGCTGATCAATGTCCTTATATGGCTGGCAATCCTCCTCAGCGGGTCATTCCATTTGTTTGCCAAGAAAAAGGGAAATTTGGTTTTCTTTAATTTAATTTTACTATTTTTTCATTGTTTCTTCCTTCTGGCAGTTTATTTCTAATAGCATTTATTCAATTTAAAGATTTAGCATTGTGTTGTCCAGTATTTGTTTAAGTTCTTGTAAGTTTAATTCGCCCTTGTGTGTCAGCAGTGGTCTGATCAGTCACTATTTAAGTTCCCCTCATGTCTTGTTCATTAGGTTAAAGTTTTGTGCTTGAGTTTGTTGTGTTAATACCCAAGTTGTAGTTTGTTATGTTGACCTCAGTTTTGGGCCCAATTCATCGTTTTTTAATTATTTTTATTTTATTTTTGGACTTTTTGTAATAAATGAAGAATTTATTTGGAATCCATTCAGCGTCTCACTGGCTGGTCTGTGTAAAACCCTCACAGTCCTTCTGATTTTGTATACAAGGAACAAAGAAACTGATATAAGAACTTATTTTCCCAGAAGGCATTGCATGAGCCCAATTTCAGTTTCTAGGAGGAAGAAGAAGATGCCACAACTGTCATGGTTAACAACTGGTCTTTATGCCCACTTCCTGTCTCTCTGTCATCCTGTAACATCCATAACTGCATCGATATTTGCATGTCAAGCCTAGAAAGTTAGGCATAGTGATAAATCATGATTAATCACAGCACCAGAATGTGATTAATTTGATTCAGTTTTTGAATCGATTGACAGCACTAACAGATACATTTTGTTAATTCAAAACTGACACTCCTTTTGCATCTTTTGATAATAATTTGTGAGATGCCTTCCTAACAGAAACAAACGTCTTGGTAAAATTTAAATACTTTTCTAAATCTAAATCTTCCAGGGTTTTGAATAATTCAAGGTTCTGCTGTAAGTTAGCAGAAACAAGTCAAAAACACTTCATTGATCCCACATGTAACCAGAATATTTTTTTCCTACTTTTTGTTAATTCACAATTATTTATTTTTGTTCAGTTATTTAAAATTAAAATCCTCTTTTTATTTTTGTTCTCACGTGGTTTTAAAAAAAAAAGTCACGTGATCTGCGGCTGCACGTCAGCGCCTCAATCAGACAGCAACCGTTTATATGACGGCTGCTCACCTGTCTGGTGGGAGACGCTGACTGATGCTGCGGTAGGTAGGCTTCTAGCCGATCTTTTCAGCTTTTAGCAGATGTTTAAAAAGCTGTAACCCACTCCTATGCCTCTCGATTTTTTAGACTTGCGCAATTGTGAATAACACAGGCGAGGAACCCGAAAGGTTTGGCAAGAGGGGCCCGTGAGCTAGCGTTACCTCCCGTTATCTAACTGAAACTTTAGAACTCACCATATGTTTGTGATTGTGGAAGAGCATGTCTGAGATTGTTAAAAGGAAAAAGTGGATTCATGAATCGGGCCTGTTGTACACAGGCCAGGTTTTCCCTTCCCACCTCCAGATGCCTTCCGGATGGCCTGAATGAGCCTTGCATCTTGTTGTTCTTCTGTGGGGAGGAACTGCCGGATTCTCCCCCACTAAGGGAGACGTGTTATTTTTATTTTTTTTGTTGCAGTTCATGAACCATTGTAAATAGTGTATATATTAATACAGTCACATCTTGCACAAAGTTTGTTGTTTTGCCGTGTTATTGCAAATCGCCACTTCCTCCAGCAGCCGGACCTAGACACTATTTTCTGATTTAATTTTGACCATTTACTCATCCATCACAATATTCACATAAGTAAATAGGTTACACAAAGCAAATAAATTAAACAAAAAAAAAGAAATAGAAAATGAAAAAAAAACACTGTCATCTGACAATACTGTAAAATATCTTAATGTTTTTTTTTGCTTGTAGAAACAAATAATTTCTTGGAATTGTTGAATTATTTTCTTTAAATAACCCATGACGTCTGGAATACATTATGGGTTCCTCAGGTTTAACTATCAGTTAACTATGAGAAGGAGGTATTTGGTGCTGCATGTTTCTTCATAATTGCAGGTGTGAGCAAAACAATGTGTAGCATTGGGAGTGGAGCTAAAGTGATCATCAGCACCCACTTAATTATGGCTCTGCTGATGCGTCCACATGCAAGTTGAAACATCCCAGCCCTATAGTGCCTAACCAGGAGAGACGAAAAGAGAGAGAGGAAGAGGAGATGAAAGCCACAAATAACGTGAGGTTGTTCGATAACGCAGCCCATACACACCGACGGGTGCACTGAATTCCTCAGGTCTAATTTTATTTTGTGTGATTTCCCAGGAGAACATCCGCAAGAGCCACAGCCTCAACCCCAGCAATGACACTTCTCTGCTTGTGTGAGAGCATGTTCCTCCTTGTCAATTACATCCACCTGCCTAAAGCAGAGGCTTAAAAAGAATACCCTCTTTTCACAGTAAGAATTAATTCGGTGTCACTTTTAAGCAGATATCACAATGTATAGCTGTTTAGTCCATTTACAGCACCGCCCAACCAGGAACTCTACAACTGCTTTATTCTTTGCATGCTGATTTATATTATAGGCATGTCTCCACTTGCCCACAGAGTCTTTGGTTCAAGAGAATCTAAATTAGCAAGTTAACGTTCAAAGTCAAAAGATCTCAGAGGACAGGTGGGCGGATTTCCAGTAGGACCAATTAAGACAATATGTTGACATCTGTGTATTTGTGCACTGAGAATCTTTTCTTATTTACACATTCATTTTGTATTATATAATTAATGTGTAAAATAACTTGTTTTGGCTGTTTCATCTCTTGCTTTTCTTTGGATGTTTACAACCAAAAGCAGAGCCGTTTGTAGGTCATAACAAATGTAGTCAAGTTCCAACCACAATCAATGATTGGACATTCATGTGAGAGGCAGAAGTCTTCTTGGACATGAGGTAGTGATAAAAAATGATGTGCATATCCAGACCTTTGTGCTCTTATCTATTTACTGACTTCTGAAAGGTATGTAGTAAATTTACCTAACTATAAAAATTGATTCATCATTTAACCCTCCCAACGTAGGGTGATCCTGAGCACGACGCTCAGCAGGAGCACTGCAAATGTCACAATCAGACACAGGGGTAGCGAGGCTTTGTCTTGTCAGACTGTCAGTTCCCAAAACCACACGCAAAAAGACCTTGTAAAAGTACACTCAGACTGCCAGACCACACACAGAGTAAAAAGTTTGTTTAGGTCCTGCAGTCTTGTCTCTTAGGACTGCAGGATGGTGAAACAGAGATATTTGTTGGAGAACAATTATGTGAAAAGGAAAGAGCATGGCACAACTTCTAACCTACCTAGATATAATGATCTACCTTAACTGACGGGTCAGGAAAGGAGAGCATTAATCAGAAAGGCCAGCTCAGGTGGGAGAATTTATCAGCAGGACAAATATTTTTTGCACATTCTTCAAATGCGACTAATGAAAAAAAGGCAAGAAGAAAGCTACTGTTAAAAAAAAAATAATAAAAATTAACAGCCCTGTTTGTCACAAGCTTTACAGAGCTTGACATGGAAAACAGATGAGGCCAAACATGCCAAACAGCATGTGTGATGGAAACGCTAGCAATAAAGACAGAGCTACAATGGAGGTTTAGGTCAAAGCATATTCAGACCTTAAAGAGGGGATAATATGTATCTTCCAGGAACAATGTCCCATTTTGTACCAAAGTCAAGTAGCTATGCTACTTTCAGTTGTTATGAAAATACTGTATATACCAAACACAGCTTAAAAACATGTGACTTCACATCTAATGCCCTGAAATTAGCCTTTGTCTCCAACACTTTTCAATACTTCCTTTCAGCATATCATCACATGCCAGTTTTGGGAGCATTGTAGTTCAAATGATGAGCTTAGCAGACATACAGTTCCACCTGGTATTTGCTAATTGCTGATGCCACTAGTCTGTGGGAGCTAAATGGAGGAGGCACATGATGGGTGTGGAAAATCAGCTGGAGACTGCAGCTCCAAAGAGGAGCTTTGTGTAAATAGGCAACTCTTTGTATAAACATGGTTGTCACAAAAGATTCAAGGATTCTTCAAACATGAATGAATTAGTCAAAGTATCATTACAGGTATACAGGGTTGCCCCCAGAAAACTTGCTAAGCTGGTGGTCGGAGAACCGAGTTGGGGCGCCGAGGTGGTCCACCGGCAGCCCACCATGTTTTAAAACACTTGAAGTAGACAGGAAATGTAAAAATAGTGGTGGGTAATTATAAGTGCTATTTAAAATCACAACTATAGAGTCTTAAAAAAACAAAACAAAAAAATACAATCACAATGAATATCAATTATTTGCACTTCAGTCAAACTCTAGAACAAAACCCAATGAAGAATATGATACTCACCGCCAAGTCTTATTGCGTTAATTTCACAGAGAAGAATAATCAAAAAGCTCAGATTCCAGATGTGCAAACCTGGTATGGAAATGGCCTTAGAAGCTGTAGATAGGTAGGAAAATGCCAGAGTAAACCACACCTTTTAGATTTTATTATTAAAAAAAATATAAAATGCAATGATGTGCTGCTTTGTATTGGTTTAACATAATATCCAATGAATACATTAAAGTTTGTGATTGTAACATGACAAAAAGTGAATACATTTGCAATGCATTATCACTAAAACCAAAAGACTTTAAAAATGTTTATTTTGATCCGAGTATCATGAATACACATCAACCACTTATATATATTTTAGAGTGTACAATGTGATGAGCTTAAATATAAAATTATTCAACATTAACTCCCTCCATTTAATTAAAGTGGGGAAAAATGTTTGTGCTTTTAATTAAACTCGATTGTAGAACTCAGTTCATACAGGTGTGAATGTGTGAGACTCACAAGGCAAGGAAATTAAATATAGCTATCAACTCCATTCCATCCACGTCTCGCCTGCATGTTTCCTTCTATCCTTTGTTATTCCTTAAAAAAATGCAAAAAACATCCTCTGATTCATTCCCCTAAAATCCTATTTCCCATTTTCACACACACAGATTACAATCTGTATTTTCTTATTTCTTGAATGTCTCTACATCACGTAAACCCGTCTCGTCATTCCATGCAACTGTCCTGCTGTGCCTTCCCCTCCCAAATGATTCCTCTGAACCAAAGCTTCACGCCGGATTGGTCTTTCATTTGAGAGTCTGGCCCTGAGTCTAAATAAATCCTCATGAGCCTTAGCACTGCAACACTGACTGCTGAACAAACACACACAGACACACATTCGCAGTATGCCAGGAGCTAATTAGCACACACATGTCACAGGCCACAGGATGAGTGAGCGGGCGAGTGAAAATGTGTAAGTTATTTAATATTTCATACGGCCTGAAAGTGTGTGTGCGCATCAAGTCTGGCGGACTGACTTTCACTCTAACGCCAATGATGCCCACCCCGTCCCATCTGCTCTCGTCCTCTATCTGTGATAGGCACCCTGCCACCTTCTTAAGGCTCGGCCCGCTCTGACACACTGAAGCTCGGATGCAGCAGTGTGGCGCCAGGGCAGAAGGAGGGATCCTCCACTGTAAACAGAGTCCAGACAGGAAGCTTTTTGGCAGTTTCCCCTTCAAAGCCACATCCAGGCAGCCACTCACATTACCCCGGATCAGCACACACACACGCACACACACCCTCTCACAGAGGCACAGCTTGGGCCATTCACATTCTGTCTTTTACCCGTTCTAAGTGACGTCTACTCAGAATGTTAAAGTGTGAAAGCTTTCTCTGCAACATGAATTGAGAGTTAACATACAGGTCTCTATGTGCTGCAACATTATGTGTGTCTCTGGCCCTGTTTAAATCTTGCCTAAATGTATATCAAGCTGGGTATTTATTGCTAACTTTACACTGAGTTGAGGTGTTTAGGTTTTTTAAGCATCCCTGTCCTCAGAATTGCCTGTCAGCTAGAGTTGTGGTGACCCAGTCTCTTTCCTGAAGTAATTGGCAAGTGTAAAACTCAGCTGCAGAGCAAGCAACGGGCTGAATGCAAAGAAGAGTTTCTGTACAATCTTTATCAAACAGGCATCGAAAGCTTATACTTATACAGACTGTAATGTCTGTGTCTGTCTGGATGGATGGAGAATAAATTAATCAAACAGATGGGTAAACAAATACAGATTGATGGATAAACAGATGTATAGACAGACGGATGGAGAGAACAAAGAATGGACAGAATAAGGTCAAATTCCATCGTCATACTTTTCCAGACTTTGTAGGAACGACAATCGAATGAAGCCATAACTTCTCCTCGAACTTAACTTTGTCTTTATCTGTAAAAATCCTTCCAAGTTGTCCTCATTAGTGAAGGATTTGCTCTCATGTTTTCAAAATATGCATCTACTGAATACCATTGTTGAACAAACACCTTTTTTTGGATAGATTCAGGAGCAGCTCAGCTCTTTTTAAGTCACAATAAAACTATTCTTGTAACTTTGTTGGGCT
Organism: Phalloptychus januarius; assembly: GCA_902982915.1. Taxonomy (NCBI): domain Eukaryota; kingdom Metazoa; phylum Chordata; class Actinopteri; order Cyprinodontiformes; family Poeciliidae; genus Phalloptychus; species Phalloptychus januarius. Next base: position 714,034 of record CADWAE010000061.1, read on the forward strand.
TAAGGTGAATTTGGATGTTTTCGTTGGCTCAAAAGCGCAGTGACTCAGAATGAACACAGAGCTGCTAGTAGGATATTTTTCAGTTAAAGTCTGCCAGCCACTTTCCTGTTTGATTAAATAAGGCACAGAGAGAAGCTGGATGAGCCAGATAAAATAAAGCAGTGACTACTACATTAATGTAGCAGCACAGAGTGCGAAAGAATTAGCAATAATCCTGGCAGTGAAACAAAACCAGCCAAGGAAATGAACTTTCTACAACAGCTTCATGTAGTTTTTGGAAAATATGAAAGATCTCTTTTTGTAACAGGATTAAAAAGTCTAAGTTAAGGCTGAGAACTGGACCTCTGCCAAGATATTCTGACATTCAGCTGCCAGTAGTCGAACAGTGAAGGCTTTGGTGATTTTTTCATGCGTAGAAAAACTGAATCCTTTGTTAATACTGTGTGTAGCTAACAGTATTTTTCCAAACATTTCTTTTTAGGAAATAGTTTAAGACCATCTTACAAAACCAGAGAAGTTTCTAATCAAAGAAGAATCAAATCAAATGTTGTGTTTTTGTGTGTTTTGCAGAAAAAACAACATGCAAAGTAATGTGTGATTGCTGTTGGTTCTCCTTTTAAAGAGAGACTTATTCTTCTTAAATCTGTAGAGAAAATAAGTTTTCATGTTTAAAGTTGTACACATATTTCAAATATCCATGTGTCTAGTCCAATCTAGCTGGAAAGACCAATGTAATTTTCCTTCACTTATCTTCTGTCCAGAAGTTAAAATGACTGAACCCAATCCCACCCACATCTGTTAGTTGGATATTTCAATTGTCTTCAAAGTGCAGTGACTCAGAGTGAACAAACAGTAGGCTGGGTTGCATGTCATGTGTAAGCCTTGAGAAGATCCACTATTCAGTGTTCAATTCTACCAGGTTCCTATCTGTTTTCAGAAACAGATCCTGTCTTCTGTGGTTATCGACTTGACTTTAACATTGGAAAGGGTTTTCTGCTCATAATCTGCTGGAGGGGTGGGCTCATCTCAAAGAAAGGGTTCGAAGATGAAGTAGGGCACTCAAATGACACTTGGAAAATGTTGTTTCCATACATAAGGTGCTGATTAAAAGTCCACATACACTCATCAATATCACTGTCTTATTATTTTTTTTTTTTGGCTTAACAATTCACTGAAATGGTTCTTAAAGTTGAAATGATTATTTAACAAAAAAACTCCAACAAAACAGACTCTCACAAAAAGTGTGAATTTAATGTAATATTTTCATCCACACAGATTGAATTATACTTACAAGCTAAGATTTAATATACAGAAAAAAATTAATTCACACTTCTAGCAAATTCAGATTTAAAATTCTTGTCAATCAACAAAGAGGAAATGTGTCCCAAATTAAAAGATGAACATTTTTTGTAAAGAGTGTTTCTATGTCATCACTGCTGTCTGTAGCTCATTACACAGACTCTTTATCACGGTCTTTGATTCAAAACTAGTACTACTTCAAATGAGAAGAAGCGTGCATAAAATTAAAAAATTGTAATCAATATTAAATTTGCTGTTTTTAATAGGTATACATACACACACATATATATATATATATATATATATATATATATATATATATATATATATATATATATATATATATATATATATATATATATATATAGATGTATATATATTTAAAAATATAATTTAAAAAACAAAGGGAGAGATGGCAGCAAATGTAAGCATGTAACATTTATTAGGCAGGTATTACAAAGAACTAAGACTGAATTCTTAAAAATGTAATTCAGTAGTTTTAACCTTAAAATTCAGAGCTAGTAATTATATATTAATTAATATAATAATAATTACTAATAATTATTATATTAGAATGTGTTTAGTCATGTATGATGCAATAAAAACAGATAAAAAGAGACAACCAAACATTCATCAAAGAGCTCTCCATCTCCACAGTAAGCATGAGGAAGTAAACCAAATGGGAAGGGATAATGGAAGGAGGCTGCTGATGCATTAAAAATGTGCATTAACTATTTAGAAAGCCTAGTTAGAGAGATTGTCAATTTGAATGAAGCCAAACCATTTTGGTTCATAATGAATTGATAACCGATTCACTGTAATATAAAATGCATCCTTTGAGTATATCTAATGCCAGGCACTTAGTCTAACTATAAATGTGTTTCCAAGAGGACATTGACTAAGTGGCCCAAATTATGCAACCACAAGAAAACAGTAAAATTATCTCTGCTTATATTCACTGGCTGTTTGTCTGACAATAAAATAAAGCAATAAAAAATGATTTTGCTCAGGCCATAACTACATGAAGTACTAGTTTGAAACAATGATGTGGTAACTGATTGAGTTTAGCCAGTGGTGTTTTAGTTATGGGCATACAAACATGTGCACCAATTCTTCAGGGGGTAATCATTTAGAAAAGCAGAAGATTTAAAATCTTTGTATCTTTGAGTTGCTACGTGAGCTAGAGTTCTGTTGGCTGTGTTCATGTCCAGTGAATGGAGAGTTGGTTTCTCTAATCATCTCATGTAAACAAAACAAAGGAGATGATTGTTGATTTCAGGGAAAACGGGTCAAACTTAGATCAAACTCTATTTCCAACATGGGAAAAGAAATGGAGGTGGTTTGGGAATATTAATATCTTTGTGTTCATCTGGACAACAGACTGGACTGAAGAATCAACAGTGAAGCATTCATAGGAAGGGACAGACCAGACTGTACTTCTTGAGGAAGCTAAGATCCTTCAAGGTTTGCACCAAGATACTGCACCAAGTCTGTTGCTGAGAGCTTCTTTTCTGCTACTGTCCTCTGTTGGGGCATCAGCATCAGAGCCAAAGACCTAAAAAGACTCAACAGTCTGATAAAGAAGGCTGGTTCTGTTCTGGGACAACTGTGGAACCTCTGGAGATGACGATGCAAAAAAGGATTCTTCATATGATCAAGAAAATTATGGACAACCCTCTCTTTATGAGACTGTGTTGGTAAAACAGAGCATCTTCACTCAGAGGCTTCTTCAGGTTCAATGAAGTACAGACTGCCACAGAAGATCCTGCCAACAACCATCTCCAATAATTCTTTGAAGAATCTAAATTAATGAGTTACAACAACATGTGACTTCCCCTGAGAATTAAAGTATTTTTAAATTGAATTGAATATTGTGAACAGTAATAATAATCAATTTTTAGGAAAAAGTGTATTTGATAATCTAAAAGTCTTAGCTCAGAATGAAAAACATAAGGTAGGAAAACCTGAAGTGAATGTTCTTAAAATTATTTATAAAATTGCTAATTGTGCCCTTCCTCTGCAGGACTTTTAAAACAAAAACATTGCACCAAAGTGATACATAAATAAAGTTGTCATTAACCAGATATTCTTTTGAAACTCATGAAACATTTTATTCAATTTATTAAACGAATAAAAATGTTTTTGTAGTTTAGCATTACATCAGATAGATTTACATCATGACATCATAGTATTATTTTTGTAATAATTTTGGACTCCACAACTGAGGGCAGGTAACAAGCGCATCGGTAATAAGCCCTCTATCACCAGAAATAAATAAAAATTAGGCTAGAATTATAATTTAATTTGCACCAATTCATGGAGACAAGTGTGGCGATATGAGTGTATAGATTTTGGTATTGTTTTTTTATACTTCTGTTTAATGAGGAACTAACTATTGAGATTAAGAATATCTTTTTCAAGTGAGACCTGGAAGATGAGCAACAGTTTTCTGGGGAATCTAAAAAAAAAATTTAGAGCTATTGCAAGTTTTCTGATAAAATCTAAAATCAAATTCAGATGAGTGATAAAAGTAAGAATGAATGAACTCTAGGGCTCTTCTGCTGCAATTCATGCCATGCAGTGGTATTATTCACAATGGGAATGGAAATGCAGCAAGTGAGGTTGGGCAAACAGGATTTTTACATTTATCAGTCCAATTGTAGCACAATTAATCCTAATCTTGCAGCTCAACTAATAATCCTGAAGAAACTTATTATTATAAGCCTGTTAAATGCAGAACCAAACAGCAATTTTGTATTTTCTGGATAGCTCCCCAACTTCATTCCCTCCGTCCTCGCAAATTGAGAACTGTCATTTAGGTTTATTTGTTGTCTGATTTTAGAATTGTTAATTATCTGAAATACTTGTGTGGCAAAAAAAATGCAAACTAAAAAACTAATCTGCAAGGGGCAGGACACTGTTGCAAAGCACTGTTCTTGCAACTTTATTTTATGCAATATTGAGGTAGTAAAAGAAGTGTGACATTTGGATACATCACCATTTTGTAGAACTGAAAATCATGCAAACCAGGCAGCCAAACAGTGCAAAAAAAGTTAGTCTGAAGCCCAAAGTTGCATCTAACGTAATAGGTGGAAAAGAAGGTAAATATGTTTATTTGCAGTCCACATGTGTTATTTTAACAGAATATGCCTCTCTACTAACCACTTTAATTCTGGGAGCCACACAGTCCCAGTTGAAAACATGCCTTTGAAATGTCCAACTCCTTTTCCACCTAATATCTGTCCTCACCTTATTAATAACCCCTCACCCCAAAATCCCTGGGTAATGCCTTAGTTCCACTCACTGAATTTTGATGATTTTTCCACTCAAAGAAATCCAGCCTTCATATGTGACACGAGACCAAGTACATATGCAGGCTGGAGTACTGAGTACTGGTACGAGACCAGTACTCAGCCAGCAGGAGTACTGGCTGAAAAAAAGAAAGATGGTGGAGGATTTAACTGTAATGAACTCTAATGTGTTTGTAAGGATTTTAACAGCCTCTTCACTGACTTAGAAAACATTTCCCTGCATTCAGCCCAGCACACTCTGCAGCTCTGTAACTTGTAATTAACACAGTGCCTAAATCACAGGCTTGCATCCTCAATCACCTCAGCAAAAGGACACAGAGGGGTCGGGGGGGCTTTCACTGCCTGTCCAGATGCTGCAATGGCGTCCCTATAAAACCCATGCAGAAAAATTACACAGTTCTGGTAAACACAATGGTTTTCCCTGGACGTACTCAGTCTATTGTTTTCAGCCTGAAAATGAGCTTTTTTGCATAGGAGAAAAATTAAAAAGGAGGAGCTGGATAGACTATGTTTACTTAACTGTCCCCGGTGCGGCCTGAGACAGGAACGTAGACAAAGAACAGCAACAGGTCAGAAAAGGAAAGCACAGTGTGGCAAAGGGGGGATGAAGGCAAAAAGAGAGGAGTGGAGAAAGTGATGAATTTACAGCGACAGAACAGTTTTCTGCCAAGTCTCTGCTTATATAATCTCGTAGTTTCACAAATTACATAATTTCTACCTTGTCTCTACTTCTAAATAGAAGTTAATGTAGAAAACCAGTTGCCTTTAATGTCAGGTTGCAAGCAAAAGCCACATCACAGGACCACATATGAGGCAAGGCAAGGCAAGGCAACTTTATTTATATAGCACCTTTCAGCCAAAGACAATTCAAAGTGCTTGTACAGAAAACAATACAAATCAAGCAAATTAAAAGTAGACAAAATACACATGAGAGAGAGAGAGAAAAAAAAACGAAAAAAGAGTTTAAGAATAGGCAACTTCAAATAAAAAGGTTTTTAACCTTGTTTTAAATACACTCAAGGTAGGGGCAGACTTACAGTGACCCGGAAGCTTATTCCAGAGGGCCGGAGCATAAAAACTAAAAGCTGCTTCCCCATGTTTTGTTCTGACTCTCGGAATGACTAATAGGTTTGACTCGGTTGATCTTAAAGGTCTTAGTGGTATGTAGGGCTGAAGAAGATCCGCAATATAGTCTGGGTTTTTATTATGTAGAGTTTTATACACCAATAAAGAGATTTTGAATTCAATTCTTTTAGCAACTGGCAGCCAGTGCAATGATCTCAGAACTGGACTGATATGCTGATCTCTTTTTGTTTTAGTCAGGACTCTCTCATTCTGGAGAAGCTGCAGCTGTTTTATTGCTTTTTTTGACAATCCAGTAAAAATGCCATTACAGTAATCGAGTCTGCTAAAGACAAAGGCATGAACTAGTTATTCAGAGTCTTGTGGGGACATAAGTCGTCTAATTTTGGAAATATTTTTTAAATGATAGTATGCTGTTTTTATGATAGATTTGATGTGGCTGTCAAAATTTAGATCGGGATCCATGATCACTCCCAAATTTTTGGCTTTGAGGAGCCTAGATGGATGCTAACCTAGGTGAGTGTTTGTGTGTGCAGCTGCGCGTTGCAATCCCATTAGGTGGATGGATCTCCAGACAAATGGCTATTATACTAATTAGCACTAATTATGTCGACTTCCAATTAACCACACAACTGCTGGTGACTTCTCGCTTTGTCCTTCCATCTCACTCTCTTTCTTGCTGCCTCCATCTGAGAAACAAAAACTTACAATATTCACTGACATGGCCTCTTCATAATGCTTAGCAACACAGCACAGCTGAAGCGAGCTGATAATCTTGACACTTGAAATTATAAATAATTATTCTGTTGTTCTGCTTCTTGTAGGTTTTTGAACCAAAAATAAAGATCCTTTCTCCCAAATGGGAATTTTTACTCTGCTTTTAAAAAGCTGTCCTTACTTTGTCAATTTATCTGAAAGAAGAAAGGGTGTTTCTACAACAGCACTTCATAATTTATGGTAATTTTGCATTCTCTGCATCTGGTTCACTAGTTTACATGTGTCAGAAGGAAGGAAAGGGGTGTTGCATTTAAAGGCAATCCGGCATCTGTAGACCAAACATACAGCTGTCTACATGTTGGCAAAAAAAAAAAAAAGAGAGTTTTTCCCCGTGAGGTTTGGACTCCAGGAGGCTGCCTCCTGGAGTCTCAAAGACTAGAGAGAATAAAGTGTCAAGATTGGAAATCTCATTGATGTTTTTTTGCCTTTTCTGTGGTGTCCTCCTTCCACAGAGGACACCACAGCACAACATCAACAGGGAAAGTCAGGCTGAGAACGGCAGCGTACACTCAGCAGAAGGCAATGGATGGATCTGGACTTCTCAGGTGTTTTATGAAAATGTTTTTCTTTGATTCACTTTTCACGTTTCAGTCGTCTACATAAAATGACTCATTACAGTCAAGTCATTAATTACTCATTACAGGTAACTGTGGGATAGCTGTAATCATAATTTAACAAAAGGTCAAGGTACTTTATGTTAAGTAAATGATAACAAAATTGAAAACATAAATTTGGGGTAATTCAGTGTAATATCGAACGCGTGTTAGTTCTATACAATAAAAACATTTGGTTAACATGCTGGGAATCTAATTACTTTTATATACTTGCTTTAAAAGCAAATGTATAGCTTTTAACAGGATCACAGTTCTAAAAACAGAGTGCGGTATTGGTATTGAAAGGTAAACAAATTGCTTTTTGTATCTGTAAAGGTCAATAGTAACATTATCGAATAAACAACCCTAATAGTCCTTCTGGATTATCCTCACTGAAAGAAGCTCACAGTAATAGCATCTGCTGTAACACAATTTTTAACTGATACACTTGTTACCACAGTGGCACAAAATCAATTTATGCTAAAATAAAAAGAGTTTCTGCTTGCAGGCAAAAACATCTTAATTTATAGTATCCTGTAAGAAACCAAACTCACACCTGGCCTCCTGGATGTACTGCCAAACAATATGCTTGGAGCTACATGGTCAATGAACGCATCACTCACACTAACCACAACCATAAACAGCAGGAGGCTGTGGTGCTAAAAAACTTTGAAAGCCTTTTTGAACACAAAGTACTACAATGCTGAATGTGTGTATTTCAGCTTGTAGCCGATATTACTGCTGTCTAAAAACTCTATAGAATTTTTTTTCAATGTGCCATATGAAAACTCAACTAAATTGACAAAAAGGATAAGAATAAGAAGGGACCCTGTATTTCAAACTCAAAAAGGCTTATGTTCCACAAATAATGTGAAAGCTATCTGTTTGGTGTAATTCTCATTTACACTTCAATCAGAAAGCATTTATGCTCTTTATCAAATAAATGTTATATCGTAACATTTTGTTACTATATAAAGATTTATGCAGTGCCCTATAACAAAAGAAAAAAAATAAGAAAAAAGGGAATGTGATGGGTTTTTTATTCTAATGTCTCATAAATATTCACACCCTAGCATAATGTTATAATTTAGAACTGTTGGTGACAGGGGTGCCATTAAGAATCTAAAAAATGTAATTGGGGCCCCTTGCACACTTGCTGTTACATTTTCTTGAGTCCATGTGACCCATCAAAAGTGTCACAATTTTAAAGGCTTGCAACTGCCTTGCTTTCTTTGGTCCAATACTGATACAAGCACAATATTTACTGCTAGTGAATTTTACATGCCACGGTCCACATACTGTATGCAAATAGGTTACTTAATTTTTTTTATTAGTTTTAGCTTACTGGGAGGTCTCTCCCCACCAACAATAGTCATAAGCAACATGCAAATATAATACATAAAGCATTTCACAATACTATGTAGTTGCATTTTGTTCAAGCTGCAGCATATAATTTAAATGAAAAAAAAGTATGTTTTTCCATATTTTTTAAAGCCGTTACCATGTCGTCACAGTTTGCTATGAGACAGATAATCTGTCAGAAGATCAATCTCCTCCACCTCCTCGAACTACTACTGCTGGCTAAAGTAATGCATCGTTCCGACCAAAAACAACCAATCAGAACCAGGAGGAGGGTCTTTGTGCTGTCAATCAAACTCATTCACTCACTGCTAAATGTGCTAATGGTGGAGAAACAACTTGTCATTACAGGAAAACTGTTTATCTGTTGTCATTGGTAGTTATGCTAACTAAACTGAGCATTCACAACAGGCTATGCTAGTTTCAGAATAGCACATTGCAAAGGGGGAGGGACAGCCCCGGCTCCAGACGAGTTTAACAGGGGGGGCATCTGCTTATTTTGGGGGGGGGTAAAATTAATCTAGGTAGCAATAATAATATTACTCTAGTAAAAGAAAGAGGTACAGTGCTGTACAACTACTCTTATAAGTACCTTTTTCCAAAAAGTTACTCAAGTGAACGCAACAAGTACTACCCACTTTTGAATATAGACAACAAACACCAGCAGCCTACAGAATACTTATTAACAAGCTTTAGGTGCTGAATTGGTGTTAGCCAGTCATCTTTTAGCCAACATTAACTGCATCCAACAGCATTACTCAACTCAGTCGGTTAGTTTTTTTCATTTTGCTGGTTTGCTGCCATGATTCTAACACACACCTGAGTAGCTCTGCACAGCAGCAGCAGGTCTCCTTCGTTGCTGCACAGGTGAACCTGATATTGTACACTGTGCACATGTGACACACGGGGGATGAAGGGAGTCTTCGCCATGACCATGCACACAAAAAAATTTCTTTTTTCAGTCAAACTGACAAAAAGAGGTAATTGCTTGAACAAAAGCAAAAGGCTGAAGGTCACCATTTTAAACATTATTAAAAAGTTTGTTGCTTGACATAACTTCCTGAATTAAAGCCCCCAAACTTCCAGGTTACTGCACTACAACAGCCAAGAGTATCATTTCCCAGGAGTAAAAATCCGGCCTTTGTCTGGAAGAGACGGTACACCACTGACCTTCTGTTTATTGATTTAGCTCTCTGATCTCACGCATCCAATCATTTGGCTCTGGTATTAACCAGTCAATCAACATTACGTTCTTTTTATCCCCGTCTCCGGAGGTTTGTTGGCTTAGCTCTGTAAATATGAAGGCATACTGGAAGTGCCATGTGAAAAGTGAATAATGAACATGATCTACGATGAACTCTGCAAAGATGTGTTTAAGGAGAGGAGAGAGGACTTGCAATCCATTTTGCAAATCCTTAATCTATTGATTTTTTCCATAGTGTCATCTGTCCCTCTTGTCGTATTCACCTGCAAGCATTTAACAAAGTGTCAAAACAGACTCTATAAATCACTCCTCGGTGCAGTGTGCCGTCTTTCACCTCAATGATTATTCTTGCCTTTGCTTTCAGTCCCTCTATTTTATCAATAGATTAAGAACTCTTCACAGACGCAGATGAGTGTGTGGGTAGGGGTGTGTCAGTGTGTGTGTAGATGGGGAGTGTGGTTGGTGATGGATGTGTGTGTGGCAGGTAATTAAAAGTGTGATTAGTGTATAATTAAAAGAGGACTCTGTCTTTAGAATATTTAATGACTGGACAGAGAACACGCTATTGCACACACACACACACACACCCACACACACACACACACACACCCCCACATGCTGGTGGGTGTAAGTCTGTTAGCCCAGACTGTAAAGAGTGGAATAACGTCTGCTGATATTACGTGGGATGTAGACAGGAAGAACAATAAAAGGAGTGGAAGAAGAGTAAAGACAAACGAACATAGGTGAACCAAATATAATGCACCTTTCAAAGATACAAATCTGGAGAATTATTCATTAGCAAGAGCCATAATAGATGAAAACATGCCTGAATATGTATCCTTCCATTCTTTCTATATTTAAATGATAAGTTCAAACAAAGCAGAAGCTCAATGGCAGTCATTAAACTCAAATCATAAAGGCCATCACAAGTTCATAAAATTATATGCTTGAATAAATACAAACTTTGTTTAGTTTTCTATGTCAAATGTGACATTTACACTCAGTCAGATTACATTTAAGTGGTAATAAAACTTCTTGGAGCCATGTCTGCCTGCCATGATGCTGTTGACACAAGCAGTTACTCATTTTGAGATTATTTTTCGGTCCATTTGACAAATGAAGATGTTTTCACAAAACCTAAATATGTTGTAATAATGAAGTGTCGATGTCTAAGTTGTACTGAGATATAAGGTCTTTGATCAGAACCCCCACCAACTATCCTGCTTTGATCAGCTGACAGTGTTGCCATATCTAGTAATAAGTATTCATACTCTCAGAAAGCTCTTCCTCAAAAACTGTAACAAGATACTATATATATATATATATATATATATATACACATATATATACATGTACATATATATATATACATATATATACACACACACACACACCCGCGTGTGTGGGGGTGCGTGTGCGTGCGCGTGTGTACCTCTTTGCAGTCTTTGCAGATACTTGTTTATTGAAAAGACAGACCCATTGTTTCTTCAAAACAAGGGACCTTCATCCTTTATTTTTCCTCTAGATATTGTTGGACAAAAGCTGTTTTTTCTATTGTGTGTTAGATGAAACCTTCTAAATTGTAGTTATCTTGTTGTAGTTAGTGCACACAGTCGAAAAAACCGTTTTGAAAGTAGTTGTGTGGAGAAGGACGAAGCAGACAGGCGCAAAAGACATGCAAAATTCAGCCTGTTTTATCACACCTTTTAAGAAATGGAAATAAAACTTTTTCACATCCTGTGCAATGTTAACTTTTCTTAGGTGTCATTTAAGCCCAGGACATTAAAAAAAAGTTTCTAAAAATTCAAATCCATCAAAAAGTAAATTTTTCTACCCCATTTACCATATGAACAATGGCAGATATGCAGTATTTGAATAAAACTGCTGTAAAATCACTAAATAGTAAACCTGCAAAATATTTAATCAACAAGCAATGAATTTAAAAGGATAGCCTGTTGGTACTTGAACAAATTATTTTTTGAAAATAATGATGAATATGATGAATAAAAATGATGAATAAATTAATCTGTGAAATCAACAATAACAATTTTAGTTAGTATCTTTTCACAAATGCATGTAGTATAGAGGTCAAAAATATTTGTTTCTATCAAACAAATATTGTTTGATAGAAACAATATTTGTTTCTATCCAAGAATGCTTTCTATCAAACAAATATTTTTGACCTCTATACTACATGCATTTGTGAAAAGATACTGACTAAAATTGTTATTGTTGATTTCACAGATTAATTTATGTTAAACTTATTTCACCACAGTTCAATATCAATGATACCAAATACTCAGTATTGCATATTTATTTCTAATTTTTAACACATTAATAAATCTCTGAGGTATTCTCACATTATTGTGGCATTTAGCAAATAAAAGTAATTTTGGTTCTTCTGAATGACCCACAACAAGACAAGTTTAGTCTGATTTAAGATTAGGGAAAAAAATATGTACATCGTTTTCATCAAAAGGGACAGATTTTGCCAGTGGTCTTAGCTAAATGAAACACTAAGAATGATGTATGTAAAATAAAACTACAAAAAAAATGCAGTAACTTATTGGTAATCACCAACTGTGACCTTTTTGGTGTTCATGTATTTGAATATGTTACAAGAAGCAGTAAACCTTCAACTGAAGGAAATATTAGCTTTGGCGATTACAATATCAGTTTTGATATATCCCTTTATTTTTTACTCCTTTTTTCATGTGTGATTCCATCACTTTGTGACCTTTACCACATTTTGAACAACTTCATTAGTGTCTGTTATAAGCATCTGCTGCTCTGATACTGTCCAACTAGCTAAATAATTACACAGATCTTTAATCTTCATTGTTGGTCCTACTTGTTTTGCTTTATTTCAGGTAGTGGAAATATTAATCACCATTTTATTAAAACGTTTGACAGTGTAATAACAATTAAATCATTATGACTATTATTATAACATATTTATGACATAATGATTCTTGGTTAATGTAATTTATGTCAACAGTCATAAATATTAAAATTTTTAAATTTTTAAATTAAATTGTTCAATAACACCTGTTCATGACAGGTGTTGTGTCATGTTTATGACACTGTCATGTCAATCTTATTCACACCCCGTCAAATAAGATGTTACCAAAAATAGAATACACTAAAAGATACAAATGGCCTTTTAATTCAACAGTACTTACATGTTTTGTGGCTACAGAACAACATTTGAAGACAAAGCAGCTGTAGGACTGTTAGATGAAATATAAAATAATTGTCGTAAATAGCTACCATATTCAGTCATACATTAGCACATTTATAAGTAGTTGCTCTTATTCTCCGCCTCCTACGCCACCTCCTGCTGACTTTCTGTTTTCCTGAGTGTGTGAGCCTCAGGAGTGCAAGCCTCTGTTATTTTAGTATCATGAAGCACAACCACAGAGTTAATGTCCTCCCTATTTTCCAGTGTCAAAAAGTTTTCTTTTTACCTCTGTTATATAAGAAATATGACAGGAAGAAGACAGCAAATTTGGGAAGCAGCTAGAAGCTGATCCCCAACATAAGGATAGATGATAGGGCTCTCAGGCTCCTCCAATATATTCCGCAGACACTGAGCTTATTATTGTGGTTTTCAATGATCGGATCTGACATCTGGTTGGATTCAGAAAATGATGCCCCTATTGACTTTAAAATGTATGAAAGGAGGACAGAAAATGTGCATTATTAGAAACATGATGTTTTAGTGAGTGACATGCTTAGGTTTTCTTAGCCCCAACAACAACAAAACAGTTTTAAACAAAGTACAATAAATTGCATCTGGCAGATTAAACAATGAATATTCAGAGTGTGACAGCAGGCCCTAAAGTGTTATTCTCCCTAATGCAATTTTTCTGATCTGAATTGAACAAAAAAAAGCAAGGGCAAAATATTAACTGCTATTTCATAATTTTTTACATAGTTTATTGCTAGTTTATATATATATACATATATATATATATATATATATATGTCATTACAGTCATTCATGCTCACAGTTCTCGAATAATTATTCACATCCGTAAGTGAATAACAACCAAACATTTGAATTAATTTTAAATATTATTTTAGTCATAAAACCACACAAAGTAAATCCGAAGGTGAATAAAAATTTTGCATTTTTTGATTTTACAAATACAAACCTGAATGCCATGCATTTGTTATGAAATGCACCTGCGACAAGGACAAGCATGTATAGACAATGGATGGATTTAATTTAGGGCTTTAGCAGTAAAAGGGGTTGGATACAAATGCACAACACACTAGATACACTAGATCTTCTTTCCACTTCCCAATTCATGCATATCAACCTCCCAAAATAAATGAATAATCAGATGTTTTTTCTTTCATTAACCCTCCCACAATTTTAGCGCAATGCTCAGAAAGAGAATGGAAAATCTCAGTCGGACAGCAAAGAAACAGGGGGTGGTCCCATCAGACCATCAATTTCCGAAACCACACACACAAAAAAACTTGTAAAAGCGCACACGGGGTGAGTGCGGCCCCCCCACCACATCATACACAGAGTAAAAAACACATGGGGTCTAAATGACCCTGTGTCTTCAGACCATGGGAGGGTTAATCTGTAGAGAGAATGCTTGCATTGATTCAGTTTTTCAGCCAGTACTTGCCCATCACAGGTAAAAGCTGACACAAACTGATCTGTTCTGTGCAATTATCTCCAAATCAATTCAGGATCTCACCCAACTCATTAATATAAAACCTGACATGACCCATAATTAAATACAAACTCAGGGCTGCTACCGAGGTGTGAAGACAATTGAACTCGGCACACAGGCAGAAAGAGGTAATAAAGAAATAACAAACATAAATGGGAACATTGTGAAAAGTGCAGATTCAGGAGGCAGGAAAAGTGTTCATGTTTATGGATTATGTTAACTTCCATTTCTTCTCCTCTAGACCATTTGCACAACCGAGTATAACACCACACCTCTCTGAACTTTTGCTTACATTTTTACCTCTGCACTGCCTGGGCTTTCAATATTGACTTTAATCTCTAGAAAAAAACACTGGGAATTAGAGAGGAGTGACTAAATCTTCAAAGTTCTTATCTCTTACCAAAGATTGTATTTAGCCTCCATGGGAGCGCAAAATAATTCACGAAATGCTGGAAAGATTTACATCACTTCTATACCTGCATTTTGTGGGTGTTAAATCCTGCCATGGTGGAGCTAAAGCCAAAGAGACAGGCCAGACAATTCTACAGCCTTCATGTGGTTCTTTGTCAGTTCTGGTTTGGTTCATCTTTCTCCACTGTCCGTTTTGTTTTGGTGTCTACAGAACATAACACTGAGCACTTAGCTCCTCATATAAACATTGTGCATGTGTTCAGATACGCTGTAAGACAAAGCTGTATTTGTAGCAGCCCTCTTGGTTGCATCCTGAACCAAGAGGGCTGTAGTGAAAATATCTGGGCCTGATACATGTACTGTTACACTCTAACTGCAGCGGCTTCATTCATTTTTTATGTAAACTTAGAGTTGTGCACAGAGAAAAAAAATTTAAGTATGTGCATTACCACAAATTGAATCTAACAATTTTCTGTCCGATATGCATGATGCATCCTGGGAAGGTTACCGATCATATGGCACAAACATAAAAACACTAAAAGGAATAAAACTTAAGCACACAGCTTTGCTCCAGCCCTTTCTTTTAAATATCTAAGATCTGAAGATGATGAATACCTGGAGTCATATTTTAGCTTTGAACTGAGATCAAGGGCCACTAAAGCTGCCTCCACAGAAACACAAATAAGGGGAGTGAAAACAGAAGACAAAAGACCAAACAACAAACCAGTATCAGCTCAAAAGAAAGGAAAGCAAGATTTTTTTTAAAAATGGAAGTCTCTACAGTGGAGAATTTTCGCTCTACTATTTGCCGCCATCTCATTGGACTAAAAGGACCAATTCAATTATAGAATGGTTCTCCTGCAGGGAGGGAGTGGGCTGTAGTGCTAAATTGAAAAATATTAAATTCTGGCAGGCACAAGAAAAGCAATCCCTGTTGCTTTATGTTCTGCCTCTAAAATTAATAAACACTAACAAATCTGGTTGAAAAATTCATTAGTTCCTTAAATATTATAATCCTTTATCTTTCAACCAATCATATCTTAATGTTAATACATTAAGAACAAAAATATAAAAGGAGCAAACTGTAGCTAAGGTAAAAGGAGCTATAAGTTGATATAAGATAAGAAACCGCTATCAGTCATGACAAGCCTTACTGAGCTCTAAATATGAGACCAAAGGCTATTCTAATTATTGAGAGGATGCAGTACTGTTTCCCAAGGGTAAACTGCACCACACACCTTCAATAAATGTAATAAGTGAGATAATAATTCTAGAATTACATTGACTCCCTGATAAATGGAACTAATACATAGAAATCAAATTAAATATGAAATTACACAGCAAATTAAGAAATACAGGGACATTTTCACAAGAAATAAAATGTTTTTCAGGCTGTTTGTCATTAACATTGCCTCATAAGATTGAGGATGTAGAACATATTATAATCATTAAGCTTCATCAAAACAGATCAGTACAAAGTATGAAGGACTCCCAACCACAAACAAAGAATGGTACAAAGTTGCCCTGCAAACACAGATGGTTGGTGCAGACGGAGTCTTTTCTTCATAACTAGAAAAAAAATGTCCTTACATATTAAAATATTAACATGAGAAATGTTTGGAACCCCAGTATTCCCCCCCTTAAAAATCATGCCCCACAAAGGGGCTGCACAGTGACGCAGTTGGTCGCTGATGTCTTGCAGCAATAAATAAAGCAATCAAATCTTAATTTTAAAAAATCTATCAAAAATGTGTTTGTTAAACCATCAATTGCATAGTGTGTTGTAGTTTAGGGGTGTGGCCTAAGCTACTAAAATCAATTTCATGATCCACCAAGATGAGATATGATGCAACACACCCACACCCTTGGCTCCAAAGAAAAAATGAGTTGAGAAGAGCCACACCATTTGCAGGATGAGTAAAACTAAACTAAAATACGGCAAACATGAGGAAATACCTGACACATGTTACACATGTCCCCTCCCAGTAACAGTAAAGCTTTTTATCACTTGTTAAGTCAAAGTTTCCTTTTCACCCTGAAAAGATTAATTTTAAAGTTCTTTTCAATTTGTGAAGGACTTGCAACAATAAGGAGCTGGTCAGAACCAGAGCTTTCATGGTGTTGTAGATTTGATCTTTTCCTCTACCTCTTTTATCTGCTCACACACACACACATACCCCCACCACTCACACACACCCACACTGCAGTTTACATAAACAGACTGAAACTAATTAGACTACCTTTTAGGGAGGGTACAGATTGCAGAGAGAAATAAAAAGCTAAACTTGCGCTACAATCTTTGCCTCACTTGGCTACATCCATAAGGTTTGCTAAGTGTGGCCTAGCACTGGACGGAGAATGTAACTCTGTATCTGTTCCATTTGTATGACATGTAGACATGCAACATTTTATCATTTTTCAGCAATAAAGCCTGTTTTTATATATAACTAAATCTCATTATTTCTCAAGGTAGTTTACACTGAGGGGGTCTGGTCGGGTTTTGAAACTGGTAAACAAACCTGGGAGGTACACAGAGACAAAAAGAAATTAAATCCAACAATGGTATGGATGATATATTCAACCTTGAAGATAATTGACAGAGATGTCTACACATTAGAAACAACAAAACAAAGAGACTGGACCACAAACGGGTTACTGAGCTCTAACATGTGATCCAGTGAGTTTGGGTCCATGTTGGCTAGCGGATCCCGATCACATTCCATCTGCCATGGGACTGGAAGCTAATTTGACTTTAGTTGAAGATTACTTTAGAGATTTTGGATTCACTGTTTATTTTTCTCTTTGTGTGGTGTTTTTCACACAAAGAGAAAAGCATCATAGGAACCTCAGTATGTCCCCCTTTAAATACTGGGGGAAATATTTAATGTCTATCAAAAATATCTGCTCACTATTTTTTTATATTGCAGGCTTTTGAATTGTACTCAAAGTGCTGATTGCACCCAACGATTTATTTTTAGTATGCCTCTAAATAGGTAGGAATTTATTCTACAGCATGTCATGTTTAGAAGCACCTTGACTGTGATCAAATTTATGGATTATGTTTGCTGGTTTCTACATCTATGAATCTGATCTTTGAAATTTCAACATCAGTCAGTTTCAAGCTGTGGTGCTAACATCATCAAGTTAACTGTTTAAAAATAAAACCAAGTTCATCTGCATTAAATGTCACAAAGTCAACATACTATCTGGGTCCATTTGTGCCATGAACTGAATGAAAAGATTGGGAAAAAAAAAAAAAAAAAAACAGAAAAAGAAGATATCTTAAAGTGGCACATGACTCGTCTCACAGCAGCCACATTTCTTTTTAATCCAACATGTCTGGGATGTTTTTTGTAATCTCAAAGTATCTAAATCCTATCATTAAGAAGAAAGTCACATACAGTATCTAAGCCTCTGGTGGTTCCCAGATTAAGCTCCAGACAGAATGGATTGAGATGAGCTTAAACTCTTTCCTGTTAGTTTTTTTCCTTTATGCCTTTTTCTACCTTTCTCTGTCACTTTGATCCTCCCCTTTGGCTACCGTGAGAAACTAAGTCATTATGAGCTGCTGTTCTGCTGCTGCTGGAGATGGAAAATCTTTGTTTTCTGAATGTGATCCTAAAAGAAAAAGCAGCATCCTTTGGATGCTTACTCAAAAATATAGAAGCCTGGATCCCAACACACCAAAGTTTCATGTGCATGTACCCGCCAACACAAACACACAACATCTGCTTGCTACGTTCAGACACCGACAAAGTTCCTTCTGTTCAGACCTCCACTGCATTTGTGATGGGTGGAGGGTAAAATAATGAATCATTCCCTCGGTTAAAGTGGTGTTTGACAAATTAAAATAAATGATTATAGTGAAACACAAACATCTCCGTGGGGCTGCTCTGATCAAAAAAAAAAAAATCAAATTTCCTGTAAGGCCCTGCTGCTCCTCTGAAAGCGCTCTTCACAACACTCAACTTCTCAGACACAAGAAACTGAAATATTCACTGTCTGTCCTGTCACTTCCCTGCACAGATCACTGCTTCTGTTTGATCAATCTGAGCTTCATGTGGCCCTGTCAGTGCAAGAAAGGAGAGTTCTAATTCTCCTCATCCCGCCTGTTCTCTTAAAGCTGCTGGCTATCACAGCCGATTCGCGTCCATCTGCCACAGGCTGCAGAGCTAATTAAGTGGCAGCTCGCACATCTCAGCCTGGGCTCCAGGTCACAGCCAAAATACATAACAGTGTCTGTGGCACTGAGATGTCCAACAGACTCTACTTGTGCAACGCTCAGAGGCCATGTGGAAATATTAGGAAAAGCAGGAGAAATATTTTGGAAGTGGACAGAGAAAAGTGGCAGCACTGCAGGGAGAGGAGCAGCAAACATGAGGAAGATTCTCACTGGATGAAAACCTTGAGACAAATACCACAGATCTCTTATCATGGTATTTATACCATGATCTAATTGGCTAAAACGAGCTTGTTCAGATGGGTGGCTGGAATCATCCTTATAAAGCAGGGAGAGGAGCTGTTCAGTGGAACGTTGTTTCTCTGAGGCGCACAGAGTCAGTTGAGGTGATCAAGAATCTGATCAGGTCTGCCTCCTTTTGGAGGTACTAAACATCCCCTCTGGTGTGGGAATGCTGTGGGAGGTGTTCCCCTTGCAGCCACTGATCTCAGATCTCAACCGTGTGGTTCTGGGATCTTTGCTCACCATTCTTGTGATCATTCTGACCCCACCGGCTGAGATCTGGAGCCCCTGATGGAGGGAGGTTAGCAGTGGTCTTGTAGGTCTTCCATTTTCTGATTATCTCTCCCACAGTAGATTTCTTCACACCAAGCTGCTTGTCTATAGCAGATTCAGCTTCCCAGCCTGGTGCAGGTCTACAATTCTGTTTCTGGTCCTTAGACAGTCTTTGGTCTTCACCATAGTGGAACTTGGAGTGTGACTGTTTGAGGCTGTGGGCAGGAGTCTTTTATACTGTTAACGAGTTCAAACAGGAGCCATTGATGCAGGTAATGAGTGGAGGACAGAGGAGCCTCTGAAGGAAGAAGTTACAGGTCTGTGATAGACAGAAATCTGGCTTGTTTGTAGGCGACCAAATACTTATTTTCCACCTTATTTGCAAATAAATTCTTTAAAATTCAGACAATGTGATTTTCTGAATTATTTTTCTTATTTTGTCTCTCATAGTTGAGGTCTACTTATGATGTCAATTACAGGCCTCGCATCTTTTTAAGTGGGAGAACTTGCACAATTGGTGACTGACTAAATACTTTTTGCCCCACTGTATGTGTCCCGATGAGTCTTGTTTGTCAGATTAATTTTGAAAATAACCTTTAAGTAAATTTTAAACATACTTTTCATGAAGCCCACATTTCTTTCTTTAAAAATTG
Source organism: Phalloptychus januarius (assembly GCA_902982915.1). Taxonomy (NCBI): domain Eukaryota; kingdom Metazoa; phylum Chordata; class Actinopteri; order Cyprinodontiformes; family Poeciliidae; genus Phalloptychus; species Phalloptychus januarius. Next base: position 734,153 of record CADWAE010000061.1, read on the forward strand.
TATTTAATTTTTTTTTACTTGCAAATGCAATTTTTACTGGCAGAAATTGGAATATCATTATAATTAACAGAAATCAAGACTTTCAAATATCCAACTGTGTGTACTTATTTATATAATGTGTTTCCACTTGGTGATAAAGTTCTAATAATAAATGGACTTTTCAATAACATTCAAATGTATTGAATGAATCTGTAAAATGCTCCTAAGACCGGTTGTAAACAGTGTTGGTGTGAAATTATTTACTCTGATTTTGTATCAATTAAGTAGGTGCTTTCAAACGACTCAGCTCAGCTGTCTTTCTTATGAGTGAGATATAGGTGCCCTGATCTTCATTTAGCCAGCTGACCATCAGAGTGGGCTAGGGCTAGGGGAAAGCTTCACACAGAAGACTTTAATCCTTCCAGCTCTTTGCCTAGCATCTAATAAAAGGATTTAAGACTGCAGGAACAGTGCAGTGGGAAATTGTAGCAGGTTGGAAGCAGCAACTTTATAAATTCTTGGCATGTCTTGATATCAGTTGGATCATGGATTTGGAGATGACGTCCCAACAAAGACTGGTAGATTAGAGCAGAGTGAGTGAGAAGAAACATCTTGCTCTGCTTTCGACGACCAGTTTGACGGATGGGGAGTTTGCGAGCCTTCACCGACCTCCACCGAGTAAAAGAACAGGGAAAGTGGAGACGCACAGATGTTGTGTGTGTGCTGGCTATGCAGAGCAGCACTACAGGCAGGATGACATAAATCTTGAGCAGTGGGACAGCGGGACAAGGCTGAGGACCCCGGGAGTCATGCATATCGGATCAATAAACGTCATCATCAGCTTGGTCACCACAAAGACAGCCAAACGCCAGACACCATCTGGTTGTGTTGCACCAGACTGCAGGATCAGCCAATATAACCTTACACACAAACACTACAGCACCCAGACAGTCACACATGGTGAAATGTGCAAATATTCACTGCATTGCTTTCCACCATGCATGAGTGCGCTCAGAGATGCTCAAGCCGAACCGAACCGGCCTGCAGAGATGGATTACATCCATGTGCACATCTGCATGTTACACCTCTGAAGTTAGGCAGTTTATTCAGGAACATAAGTTCATGGCTTTTGAGCCACATTTGAAGCAAGAAAAAAACTGCAAAAATAACAGAGACTATGCAAGTAAGAGAACCAAAAGAATAAATTAGGAGTAGAAAAGAGTGAGTTAAGAGACACCGTAAAAGCAAGAGGGGGATTGACACATTTCTTGCTGAGACAAGAGGGGAGTTGCGAAAAAAAAAGAAAATTAGTCTTTTCAGTGCAGAGTCAAATGAACTGTTGAGCATGAATCATGGTGTGTCAGTGGCTCCAAGCAAATAGAAGAAGAATATTTCCATCTACATGAACGCATACATCCTGATCACATGAACACTTCAGACAGAAAACGAGAGATTCAGTTATTTCTATGACTTATTGAAGGTCGGGTCTTGGAGGCAACAGCTTAAGCAGAGATACCCAGACCTCCCTCTGATCTTCTACTGTGTTTCCTTGAACTCATATCAGAGAACTCTTAGGCATTCAAGAGTTAATTTTTACAATAAAGCAGAACTTCTTTTCATTGGCACTAAATCAACACTGAGTGTCAACATTAAGCATAACTTCTCCATTCTGGTTGATAACTCCTCCATCTTTCCCTCCCCTCAGGTCAAGAGTCTGGCCGTCATCCTCGACAGCAGCCTCTTCTTCTCTTCCGTGTAAATAATATCACTTCATCTGCCAACTTCCATCTTCGAAATATTAATCGTCTCTGTCTCCCCTCACTCCACTGCTGTTCTGCTCCACCATAAATTACAACAGGTTCAAATTCAGCTGTCCGTATCATCACACGAACCCCTCAATGCATCACATCACACCTGTTCTACCACAGTTTCATTGGCTTCCATCTCATATCACATCAACTAAAAAAGATTCCTCCTTACCTTCAACACTGCCCACAACTTCACCCCTCCTTTACATTGCTACACCCGGTCAGACAACAGGTTTGCTATAGTTTTGGATTTGAAAATACAGAAAAGTTTTTGCTGTCCAGTGCTAGTGTGTGAGTGGGGCGGGGGGGGGGGCAATAAGAGCCGATGGGGTGGGGCAGAAAATGCAATTATGTTATAATATGGTAAATTTACAGGAACATGCTAATAATTAAAGAGTGGTAAAATAGTAAAATAGGGTAGTTTTCCAGCTAAAACAGGAGACTTGATAGGTATGATCTGCTGACCAATAAATCCCCATTCATATCTTCACTTTCTTAACTCAAATTTTGCTGTGTTGACCAATCTTAGCTTCATAGTTCTTCAGCATCTTTTCTCTGCCCAGAGCTAATTTATTTGCATATTTTTCCTGGTTTGGATCACAAAAATAAATATAAGTTTCACGAGTCACATGTCTGAAGGCTACTGAAAATAAGTTGCAAGAGTGATATATGGCCTTTAACATGAAATGTGATAATTCATTTGATTATCAATATTTGACCAACTAAAACTGAAAGAACTGATAAAAAATAGCGTCTGTTGGCTTAAGCCTAGTCTACATATTTAGGATTCTCATGAGATGTTTTTGCAGTGAAGCAGGACGAGGCCAAGTAAATATACTGGTCTAGCAGTAAACATCTTTTCAATGAATATAGATTTTTTATTGGAAACATAATTGCAGTTCACCATCAATCAGCTCCATGAAGAACATTAAGGTGGCAGAGGGGGAACTGTTCAGTTTTAACCATATACAACAGCAAAGTAAAAAAAAAATCAGACTAAAGAGGCTATATGCATGAAATGTGTATTGATAGTTATTCTTTCGCTTTTAGCAAGCAGTGATTGCACTTTGTGATAACTTGGTTAGCCCCAGTTAGGAGAGCAAGAATGAGAGAAGAACTCAGTTTCAGCAAACACTTTCACTGAAGAGTGATTTCAAAATGGTCACACATTCCAAAACCCCACCAGGAAACCTTTCACAGCAGGTCTTTTTCCCTGTCAAGATTACCTTCATATTAAAACACTGTGATTATTATTCAGAAAAACATATCCACGGCAACTAAGAAATAAAATGCAAATTGGAGACATTTCAAAAGGAGCCAGACAATGGTATCAGACAAAAGACTCTGAAATACATCTACATGAGACATCTAAGGACCCCGCACGTTTCTGTTGTACTAATTCATACAAAAGAACATCTTCCTTGCAGCTGAATTCATTTACTAATCTTCTAGATTAGATTAATAGAGAACTCAGTTTAATCTCTTCTTGATAGTCAATTGTATCAATTGGTCAGTTATCTAAACAGCTTATTATTCATGACAACTGTCATCCAGCGACTTCCAAAGCACAGTAATTAATACAGCATTGAGGGATGAGAAACACAAAATTCAGATGTTATCTAAATCTGTGTTTTGTTAGATGCAAAGAGCACTGAAAAATATGCATGTCATTGTACAATTGTTTTAATTTCATTTGGGATTAATAAAGTCTTTTTGAAGTGAATTTTTGAATTAAATTGGAAACAGCATGAGCATGTGCTGCAGAGTGAGGAAGGAAAGAGTTAGATAAAAACAACTTACAATCTGTTGTTGGGGATGATCTTGTGTCCGTCTTTGTACCATGTGACCAGGGGTTGGGGAAACGAAGCCAGCGGAGGTGGGCTGATGATGACGGCTCGGCCCTGAGTCGCCGTCTTCCTCTGCTCCCCAGAAGAGAAGTTTCCCAGAACTTGGAAAAAAAACAAAAAGAGAAAAGGTTAAGTCAGCATAGGAATGATATAAACGTCTAAGGTAACAATAATATATGCTTAGATTCTAACATTAGTGTATTTGTTGTCCTGGCAAATAACCTGAATAATTATTGATGTTGCTGACAACAAAGGAGATTTGGAACAATTTTGAGCTTGACAATGCAATTTGTTTTCAAGATTATGTCAAATCCTTTGCAGTCTCATAGCTCACAATGCAAATGATGTTAAAATCGGTCAACAATCTAATGCTTACTAATATCCATCATAGACCCCCACATATTTGCAGTTCAGTTTCTTCACAGATCTTCTGTGGAACCTAACGTCAGGAAAATGCAGCTTTAGAAGCTGAACTCCTGAAAGAGTAACGATACTCGACATGTTTGCTAAGCACCCAATCCAGGAGAACAATTCATTTTACTTGACACTGATTGGCTGTATGCCAATGAGTGAAGATAAGGAAGATTGGAGATGTTAGTTGTGCTACAATTTTTTCCACTGTTTGTATTAATCCATTCATTTATATTATTACATTATATATATATTAATGTATATTTTGTGTTTGCCCAATTATAATGGGCAATTTATTTAGAATCCACATTCTAAAATAATTTTTTAGGAGGATTTTAGAATGTGAATTTCCTTTTACTGCATTCATAAAGTGCATCAGCAATGCCACACAGTTGCTCCCAGGCCACTTTGGCAGTCCAAAGGTAGTGAAACATCAGACTGAGTCTGTCTGACAGAGGAGTGGCATAAATAAGCCAAATGGATATAAATAATTTGCTTGATCAGTTAAAGTCAATTCAGTTTATTTTATAATGCCAATTCACAACAAATATTGTCTCAAGGTACTCTACAAAATAATTATTTCAATTCAATTACAAAAAAATTATTTAAATTCAGTCAGACATACATTTCAACTGGTCCTAGTTATCAAACTGGACCAATAATTAACTCTAAGGCTGTTGTAAACTAATATTTTAGAAATCGACTAATCCATCGATTATTCTTACGATTGAACGAGTAATCTAATAAAAGAAAAATATGAAATAAAACATTGGTAAATCTAACATAATAGTAGTAGTACTATCTCATATCGACATCAGTCCAATTGTTCATATTTGAGCTTCCCTAACAATAACGTTTCTGTAGTTTAGAAAATTAACTTGTAACAATAACAGCTCATTTTCTAAGTTAATGTGAAGAAAAGTTATAGAAAACTTTTCTTCACGTTTTGTATAACATGAAGAACGTGTGAGCCTGCCTAATAATAAATAGGCAGGCTCACAAATTCGCTTATAAAAAATGTCTATACTCCAGCTTTTGGTTTATGTATTCATCTCCAGTCAGTTTAATAGACTGATGTCACCTTCCCAGACATTTATAGCTTTTGTGTTAATGTTAGCAACAGGATTTGACAACTGCGTTCGTCACACACAGAAATACATCTACCAGGTAGGTAACATTAGGGTGCGCTCCTCCACCCATTTGTTGCGACCGGGACATGAAGTTTCTTTTCCATTCAGACAGTAAAGCTACGGAAATAAAGCCGCCCAACAGCCGAACTTGAAAATAGGGCGTTATGCTGCTAGCAATTAGCTTCCGTCAACAACTCAGGCGGAAGTGAGCGCGCTGGGTCACTTCAACCCTAATTAACTCCATTAATTATTCTAAGTAATTAATTGAGTTGATTAGAATTAATATTATTAGAATGATTCATTAAGTAGAATAATTATGTACTTAATTATACTAAGTAGATCAAGTTTCTGTCTAAGCATAGAAATGTTAGCATTTGTGTTGTGTTGTCGACTTTACAGCAATACCTCATATTGAGCAATCCTTGAGCAACCAATCATTTCTGGTTGGACAAGATGATCTCAGTCATAAACTGTAGGAGTTAGGAGAAGGAGATGAATGTAGTGTTATATCAACCTGTTTAGACCAGAGGAGAATGGTCCAAACCAGTCTAAAAAACTATTCATTTGGTTTGTTTAGCTTTGGAGGTTGCTGTGACCTTTATAAGCTGCATGTTTAATAGGCTTTAGTTTCAGTTTTATACCTTTTAATTTCAGCTAATGGTTATTTTTTATTTTTCCATTGAATATATTATCAAAATAATAGTTTTTATCATTGGGGAAAAAAAAGGTTTTCATACTGAAATTGCAGTTCTTATGCTTCACTATCATGGTTCCACTTACTTCCATTGTGTGGTTGGATAAAAAGTCTCTAAGCACCCAGCCTCCCCGGGGAATACTGTACATCCAGACTGTCCTGTTTCCATCTCCCTTTTTTGCTGAGCAGTTTTTACTATTCTAAAATCAACTCCTCGCTTGGGATTATATTTTATTTTACTGTGTAAAATAATTTCCCACTGAAGTATGAATGAAAAGGAAAATGAAGGCCATAAATCTGGACTTCCATTAAAAGAAATCCTGTGGACCCTTTTAAGAGGAAATAATAGAAATAGCTTCCAGGATAAACGTTCCTCACCAGGAGAAGCTAGACAGTTAAACAGTTGGAAACATTATTCTTATATCTTATTTACTAATTGCCTATTAAGTAGTTGATGTAGCTGCAGAGCAATGTACACAGCTGTAGTAATTATGTGTAGAGTTTAGATTAATGTGTGCATGTTCATATACTTACAGGCAACGTGCACCTCTGTTCTCCTGTGTATTACAGCCCCCATCCGGTTCCTCACCATGCACTGATAGAAGCCAGCATCAGTCCTCTGCAGAGATGGCACAGACAACCTAAAGGACAACAGAGATAAAGAAGATAGCTCTGAGACTGAGTGCATTTCTCAGAATTGTGGAAAAATAATAACAAAAGGAAGCTTCTAGCAAGAAGAAGGAGGTCTGTTTGGGCATTTGCATCCATGACCTTGATAGAGGAAATAGATTGGCCCTGTGGTTGCTGGGTTGCATCTTTTTATGTTTTGTGAGAACAAACATGTGAGTGCTTGCATATTTTGAGGGGTTTTTTAACTGTGCCCATGTATTTCTTCCTGAGAAGGGCTGTTAATGGGGTTTTAATGCACAGCACCTCACTAATGGAAGAGCTGGCATCAGATCTAGGTTGCTACCATGCTGGACAGACATACAGACACAAGTGCACATAGACACAGACATGCACACAGAAGCTAGATAGACACAGTCAAACTGGACACCGCTTTGGGGCTCATTATAAATACCAGGACAGCCAAGTACTTAACTCCCAGGCTGTCGAAGTGTGGTGCCAAAGTACACAAACACCAACGCACAGACAGACAAGCAGGCACGCATGTACATCAAAGGCGCAGAGACAGTTCGAATCAGGAATGACGCATTACGCAGCAACTCTAATCCAGAAACAGATTTTCATGTTGGAAGCCGTCTAATGCTGAATCTTTCCATCTCTGTCATCCTGCCATTACATTCCAATCAGAAATGTAAAATGGCATTTTATGACACAAAATACAGCCACAGTCGAAACCAGATATTTATATACACCAAATAAAAAGACAAACACATTTTTCTCACTGTCTGAAGTTAAATATGACCAAACCTCTGCTGTTTTAGTTCAGTTAGAGTTATCCAAATTATTTGTATTTCCTAAATTTCACAAAACCTAGCAAGGATATTTTTAGAGATTTTTTTGTAACTTTTCTTGAATTCAAATTTTATATGCATTTGGTCAGTATCCAAGCCAACATTTCAAAATGTTGGCTTGGATCAGCACTGATCAGCACTGATCACCTGCAAACACAATCCCCCAAATGTTCAATTATTAATCAGTCCTGCCCTATAGGATGAAGAAAGCAGGTGTAATTCAGAGTAATGAAGGCAGTGAATCAGCAAGGAGGAGCACTCATACATATCAAAGTAGATATATATTTTTTGTTTAATCTTTTAGTCTATTAAATTCTTGAAATAAAAATTTTTGCTTGTAACATGTGCATTTGAAAATTGTTTTATTTTCTTATTCATGTACTGATTTGTTTCTGCTAAAAAAAAAACAAAACTGAAACCGTTTTTATATCTAATACCAAAAAGCATCTTTAACTAAGTTTGTCTGACTGACTGCATTCAGTCATGGACTGCAGAAATCATTAACCCTGGTTAAGCATGTTAACCGGAAGGAGAACCAGAGCCACTGGGCCAGGCATTGTTTGAATGAAAAGGAAAACCAAAATGAGTTCATAAAATTACTGCAGTAGCTGGTCTATAAGATGTCCCACTAAAGAGACGAAGTTAAACCACCAGGGCAGGAGTATTTTCTTTGGAACAAAAGGAATAAAGACAATAACATTTGGGATGACTACTTTCTATTGAGATGAACTGCTAAATACCAAAGGAATTAAAGACTCAAGAGTACTTTCCACACAAAGGAAAGAGAAATCATAAATATGAAAAGAATTCTGGCAAAAGACGCACCTCTAATAAAAAGACACAGTGAAACTCTAGTGCATTGCTTAGGAATACTTTCTATGAAAAAAAAAAAAAAATCAAAAAGCCAGATGGGTATAACTCCTACATTGCCATTTGTTGCTAAAAATACCAGAAGTTGTTTTTAAGTTAATGAGTTAATTTGGCAGACCTGAAGCTAACACAATTAACTTTAAAGTGCAGAGCAGTGGTTAACAGGGATATCAGGTGGATGATTTAAAACTCAAAAACTATTATGTAACAAAAACAGTTAAAAATCCAACTGAGTAAACAACATGAAGAAAGAAAAAACAAGAACAACAAAATTAATTCTTACAAACAACCCAGCTATAAAGCACAACACAACTTGTTAACTTTGAATGTACAAAGGTAGCACAAAAACATAAAGGTATAAGTTATAAAGGTGAATCAGGCTTATTATTTCAGTGCTGGCCACTCATTTTCACAGTGCCTTGCCAATTCAGAATAGGCCTGACTCACCAAACTGAAGTGGACAGAAAGCAGAGAGCAGTCCAGTGCTAAACAAAGTCCAGTGCTAGATAGTTGTCTGCCTACAAAATGCTGGCTCAACCTCTTTCTCCCTCAGTATGTATGCTTTCCCAAGATTCCTTCTCTTTCTGAATGATGAGAAAAACAATTTTGTTTCACAGCTGCAGTTTTGCCGAAAGGCACTGCTTAGCTTTTACCTCCAACTCACACTGGGACACGAAGACGGAGGAAGAGAGGCGGAGAGTGAAAAACAAAGAAACGACTCTGAAGTATCGATTGTCACTACTCCTCTTTTCCCTATGCATAATATGCATATTCTCCTGGTGTAAATGCAACTGTTTTAATCAATTTTTTATAATTTGGTACTGCTCTTTAAAAGCTCTGACCTTCTCCAACTTATTCAAAACGACTACAAAAATAGTTAGAAAGAAACAAGCATTCCAGGATCAATACCAGAACCATGAAAACCAGAAACTGACCTGTACTGTGGTGTCCAGTCTGTGATGTTAGTATTGTTCATAGTCCAGCGGTACTGCAAAGGCCAGCTGCCTCCAGCTGGGCAGGTCAGCACCAGCCTGTTTCCCTCCAGCAGCAGCTGCTGCCCTCGTTCTCCTCCTTGCAAGTAGGGAGCAACTTCTGATGAACAAAGAGAAACATGTAAAGAAACCCAGCTACGCTGCTGTGAAGATCTGCTTTGGTTAATCAGGCCAAAATAGGATATTTAAACTGCATTAATGAATAAGGAACCATTATAACAAAAGTTATATTAAGTGTAACTGATGGCAGTGAGGCAGAACGCAACGCACAACTTAGTGTTCATTATTACCGTTTTAACATGTAACTATTTTAAGGCTTTATATTCTCTGAAATCAGATAATAACTATGTTATTATTATAGTTATTAATTATAATCTCATCGCTGGGACAAGCATTCATTGAAAATGAATTAATGGATTACTATTATAATAATTTAAATATTACGACTACTATATAAAAGAATATATAACATGAACATAGAAAGCATTCACATAAAGAAAATGATACAAACAGGACTTTTAAGCAAAATCCAAATTGTCAGAAAAGATTTTTAAATATATATTGGTCTTCGTTTATTAGTACTTTTCTTCATCTGAATAAAACAAACAAAAAAAGGTAAATATATGAAGTTGTGCATCACTTCACTTTGGTACTAGTTTGTGTTTAATTCATTAGACATTCATTGGGAGTACATAAGACGCAATAATGCATGAGCAGACAAAAGGAAGCCACTATCTTCTGACCTTTTGACCAGTTTATTATTTTAGAATCAGTTTTACCGTATTTTGGCATATACGGAATAGAAGCCAGGGTTTCCCCCAGTGTATCATAAGCCTGGCGGCCGCCATGCTTTGTTTGCCCCCTGCCAGGCCAAGCGTTGCTTGTTTTTAGGAAAATAATTATTTTAAAAAATATGTATATATTTAAGCTGGGCTGTAAGCGTCACTGTTGCTCTCAGCATTTCACTGGTGGAAAAGATTTATTCCTGAAAGAGAAATTTATAGCTGATGCTTTTAAAGCCAGAGCACAGACCAATCACACTGCTGGCGCCTCTCCTCGTTGCCTCATGAGCTGCTGCAGATTGATCTCTGAAGTTTATTTCAGCTCAGTTCGCACACACCTCCTTTCAATCAATCTGGACACAGGCTCACCTTTACATGGAGAACTCTGTATCAAGATAAAAGTTTAATCCTCACCACCATAGCTCTGGTTGTGCAGGTCTGTGTGAACCACAGGAATATCTTGTAGTGGCACTTTCAGAGATGTGTGATGAGGAGCGGTGTTCACAAAGACAAATCATTCTCGCCGCTTATGTACGCCGTTTACATCTCAAGACATTGCACAGCGCGTGGCGCTTTATTCCAAGTAAAGTATATGTATGTGTTCCTGGTTGGTTCGAAGTTGATGAACCACCGCTATCCACTCACCATGCAGATTCACAGGCTTTAGGTTGTAGAATCCCACTTGCTTCATTTATATTGAAACCATTAAAACAAATTTAATAGCATTGATAATCTCAGTAAACAAATGTTACATTTCTATATCTGTGATCTGTGTTCAAATATTAGCATTTATGGGCCCCTGAAGCCCTGGTGGGGCTTATGCAGCTGCCGACTTAATTTGGATTAAACAGAAGTGCAAATAATTGATATTCATTTTAACTGTATTTTTTGATTTGTTGTTTTTAAGACCAGTTGTGTGTTTAAATAGCATTTCACTGTCAATGTTTTCCCATAACTTATAATACATAGTAATAATTTTACATTTCCTGTCAATTTACCAGCTTTTAATACAAAAACCAGTGAAATTAAATTCAGTTAATTTCAATCTAGAGAAAAATAATTAACAGACTTCCAAAAGGACTTGAGGCTTCAAAGAAATAGAACAGAATCTGTGACTTTATTCATCCGCATTTGGTTCTATCCTGCTCTTCATTGTTGAGGTGAGTCTAAAAATGATCACCTTTCAGCCTCCTGCGACAGCTTGCATCCTGAATGCATCCTGAATAGCTTAACAGGATTATTTTGAGAAAAACTTGAAAGACACTTAAGTTTCTGTGACCATTTTTCCTGCTCCTGAAAATAAATGAAACACAGAGTGCCTTGCAAAAGTATGTATGCATCTTGGGATTTTCATTTGTGTTTTATTACATCACAAGCTGTATTTGAATGTTTTTCAAACATTTAAATACACTTTGAAAATAGTTCAGGTGCAACCAATTTATTTCACTAAGATGGACTTAGTGAAATAAAGTCCATCTGTGTGCAACCTAGGAATCACATAATTTGTCAGTATATACAAACCCAGAGGCTGCGGCACCAGCACTAACCAAACACCAGCCTGAACAGCAAGGAGAACTACAAATCAGAACGGGACAAAGTTCTTCAGAAGTACAATTCAGGATTGGGGTATATATAATAATAAAAATAAAAAAATCTAGACCTCTGATGATTCACTGGAGCGCCATCAAATCCTTTCTCATCAAACAGAAAGAACATGATACGACAAAAAACCTGTCAAAAAAAGGCAAAACCCACAGACCAGGCAAGGAGCGCATTAATCACAGAAGCAGCACAAAGACCAAAGGACACCCTGAAGGAGCTGCAGAGTAAACTAGCAGAGACTGGATTGTCTGTCCATATGACCAGAGTAAGCAATATGTATGGAGGGAACTGCGACCAAAACTGAACTTCTCAGCCACCAAGGAAATCACTATGTCTGACAAAAAATCAACACATCTCATCACACCAAGAACATCATCCTTCCATTGAAACATAGTGGTAGAAGCATCATAATGTGGATATCTTTCATCAGAGGAAACTAGGCAACTAGTCTGAGTCGATGCTAAAAACAGGGATATTATTGAGCAAAATCTGTCTCAGTCTGTCAGTGATTTGAGTCTGGGATGGAGGGTCACCTTTCAACATGTTCAAAGGTTGTAAGCATGCTCTGAAAATGAAACAATGCAAATCCTACAACAATTAATTTAATTCAAACACCCCTCACTCCGTGAATACAAGCTTCTGATTAGCATGTTGAAATCAACTTGGCCAGCCTTGCAAGGCACATCTGCAAAATGGCTCAGCTGCAGCACCTGTCTAAACAATGTCATCATGCCATTAAGTCTTTAACTTCTGGCTCAGGTGCTCAGAGCTGGCTCACCATCACACATGGCATCATCGCTAAAGAGCTTGTGCACAGCAGCAAGAGTACTGGATCTCAACATGTGGCCAGGCCAGGATCAACTGGAAAATCAGCAGCATGTGACAATGTGTTGTGGCTTTAAATGCTTCATTCACACAGGAAAGTGTGAATACTAAAGTGAGTTTATCAGCTCGCTGCAGTATGGACAGGTTGACAAGTCGGTGACAGTTTCATTTCTCCCATCCTCCAACTCATTCTAGCTTGAGCCATAAATTTCCCCCAGGCAAATTTGGTCTGCAACATGTTTTCAGACATACCAACATGCTCAACATACCTGCGAAGTGATTCAGAAATATTAATTTATTTATATATTATACATATGAAATCCCTATCCCACAGTTTGGGGTAGGGATTTTATTTCAATATTTGTTTCTGATCAGTATGCGTCGTAACTTTTCCACCTTATGCAATTAAAATAAGTGAATTTGCAGGAGTCTTACTCCATTACTTCAGGGCCAGGAGGGCATTCTTGTAGCAGTCACATCAAAGAACTGGCGATGTTAAGAAGAGTAACTCAAATGCTGTCCCATTTTTTACTGAGTAATGGAGAAATGGAATGTGTTTTCAGTTGCTCTCAGTGCGTGTTGCTCATGATTGGTAAGTGGTGGAAACTCGCCAAATACAGAAGTGGAATGAAAACAACTTCTAATAATGAAAGGAAATTTAAAATTAAACCAATGAATGTTGGTTTCCAGTCCAACAAAATGCACTAGAAAGTTAAAGGGTAATTTAATTTTCACTTTCTTATTGAAGACGATAAAATTATGCCAATTAAATGATGTTGATTAAATCATTCCAAATAGTAAAATTATCTTGCATTCCTTAAGACTACAAGATATTTCTTATATCATCAAAATAAAGCAAATTCTGTTTTTGTGCAACTTCAGCTTGTTTTTTCTTATGTGCAAGATTTATTTCATTATATTTCCAGCCTAACAGATATCTGACAGCCTGTTTTCCATCCATCTATTTCACCACATCCCTTCTTTTTTAAGATTGATAGATGCCCTCTCTGTGTGTTAGAGGGAAGTGTTCAAACCCAGACAGATTTATATGGGACTTTGTGTTTGTGGGTGCATACATGGGGTTGTGTTTGTCAGCATGGGAGACGATGGGAGAAAGAAAGGGAGAGACAGGAACATGGGTTGTGCATGTCTCCATTCCATCCATCCATTTTCCTGCACCCTTTTTCCCTTACTGGGGTCAGGAGGTGCTGGTGCCTCTCCAGCTATCGTTTCGGGTGAGAGGCGGGGTCACCCTGGACAGGTCGCCAGTCTGTCGCAGGGCAACACAGAGACACACAGGACAAACAACCATTCACACACACACTCACACATCCACACACACACCCCCTCACACCTAGGGACAATTTAGAGAGGCCAATTAAGCTGAGTCATATTTTTGGACTGTGGAAGGAAGCCGGAGTACCCGGAGAGATGTGCATCAGGATTTATTTGGAATATCCCATTTGTACAAATGGTGTCTGGTTGCGCAAACTGCAATGTCATATTGCTGATCAAAATTATAATTCACTTCAGCCTGTCTATGTGTGTTTGTGAGAAAGAAAGCAACCAAGGATAAGAGAGGATGGAAAAACAGTTTTTTTTTAAAGTGGTGGCATCTTTTACCAAAATGGCACCAAGCTCCCTCTGTGGGAGGGAGTTTAGCCCTTCCCGCAGAGAGGCAAGCTTTTTACCCTGTGTGTACTAATCCCACATGAACTTTTATGAGGTTTTGTGGTTGTGTGGCTTCTAAAGCTGACAGTTTGACGGGTCAACCCTCCAATCCTATTTCCTGCTGTCTCACCTTAACATCGCGCTAAGACCACAGGTTAAATGTCTGGGCATGTTAGGGTTTGGTGCCATGTGCCAATGGCCTCTGACATTTGTTTGTGATGTGAAAATTGGGCAAGAAATCTTGATGCATGACCATCAGATATATATATATATATATATATACATATATATATATATATATAGAGTCTGATCTTCCTTTCGCAACTTAATCTGTAAATATAAACCGAGAGGTTGACTGTTTTTCATTTTCTCCACAGTCAACATAATATTTCAAATCAGAGCAAGCAAGGCCAATCATTTCTGCATATCTTCAAATTTTATTTTATGTGGATATGTTTTTATTTTCATCAGTCAGCTTCTTTTGCTCTACTTTTAGTTGCTCATTATAGTCATGGGGGAGGGAAGTCCTGAATGTTTTTATTTATGGAATGAGGAAAATGGTTGTACTCTCTTAAAATACTTTGAATGAAGGACCCCAACCTGCAAAAACAAAACTCTCATGGATTAAGTTTTTTTTTTCCTCTCTCCTTTCCAATAAATAGCTAATTTAATGTATTGATGACTTACAGTGGTCATTGAGTAATATTGCTAGCTCTGCTTCAGGCACCCTATTAACTGGGATGGATGTCATGGTTTGTTTGTTTCAGCTGATTGGTGAGATCCGTTTGATGGTAGCCAGAGCAGTGGGCACAGCAGCTATGCTATCTGAAGTATTACACTGAATTACTTAGAGTGGTATTGGCACAATGTTGGTGTACTTCTTTGATTATCAATTTATACTGATGCCCCAACGAGCAATTTCATATTGCCCTCTAATGTGTTACTATGATCAAAATAAGCAGCAAGGATCTCACCACAGAGGTTTTGTGTTGCTCCTGTCAGAGAGCTCTCACACCCCATCACTAGACAATCGGGGCCATGCTTTCTTTATGCACCTTTAACTGTAACCCCCAGACTCTGTAGGAAGGACCCTGTTCTGACTAAATATTTTAATTGTATTTTGCTGTTTTAGTCCAGTGCTGCAAGCCAGCTAACCTATGGTGTGGCTCATTGGGTCGAGTAGATGTCTTTCCAAAAGTAAAGGCAAGGTGTTTAACTGCAAGTTGCCTACCGACATGCACCGCATGTCAGTGGATAAATGTGTGCGTATTTGAGTGCACAAATGGGTGAATTTGACTCTAGTGTTAAGTGCGGTGAGTGGCTATATAAGTTTGGGCCATCAGCTAAATAACAGAGTACTGTACAAGATTCACAAAAATATTGTTCCTAAAATATTGGTTGTAAAAACAAAACCTTGTGCTGCATCTCCTAAAAAGGAAAGGTTATCCCTTCTCATTGATGTAGAATATTTCTAACCACCCCCATTCTATCCATCATACACTGTGTTGTCAGATTTTCCTAAATGGTCAATGCAAATGATGGTCAGTCTAATTTTCAAGTCATGAACTATTTCAGTACAAGTCAAATTTTACTGAACAAACCTCCCAATGAGGACAGAATTTTTTTCAAAAATAAAAAAAACTCGAAATGCATTGTTCCAAATTATTATGCACCACAGATTTTCTAAACATTTTATGGATTATAAAGAACTGCAAACAGTCATTCTTTGAATGTGCAGCATTAAGTGTTCACATGTGCTAAAATCGAAAGCTATTTCAATCAAAAACATATTAACTGACCGAGTTACATGTTAACGTAGGATCCCTTCTCTGATATCACCTGCACAATTCTTGCATCCATTGAACTTGTGAGTTTGTGGATAGTTTCTGCTTGAATGTCTGCAGGATGTCAGAAAACCTTCCCAGAGCTGTTATGATATGAACTACATCCCACCCTCAGATCTTCTGCTTGAGGAAACTCCAAAGGTTCTCAGTAGGGTCAGAGGTCACCATGAGTTTCTCCCCTTTATGCTCATAGCAGCCAATGACACAGAGGTATTGTATCCCTTGCAGCATGAGATGGTGCATTGTCATGCATGAAGATGATTTTGCTACTGAAGGTTTGGCTCTTCTTTTTGGACCATGAAAGAAAATGATGAGTCAGAAAGTCCTTATGCTTTGCTGAGGTCATTTTCACACTTTCAGGGACCCTAAAGGGCCCACCAGCTTCTCGCCCATGATTTCGGCCCACAGCATGACTCCACCACCTCTTGCTGATGTTACAGCCTTGCTGGGACGGGTGGCCGTCCACCACCAATCAGCTACTGCGTCCATCTGGACCAATCAGGGTTGTGCAGCAGTCATCAGTGAACAAGTCTGTTTGAAAATGAATCTTCATGCATGGCTGGACCCACATGACCGTTTCTGCTTGTGAGCCTGGTTAGGGATGGCTGAATAGCCTCTGGAGGATCCTCCACCTTGAGGTTCCAGAGGCACCAGCAGCTTCAAATAACTGTTTGCTGCTTTGTGAGGGCATTTTAGCAGCTGCTCTCTTAATCTGATGAATTTGTCTAACAGAAACCTTCCTCATTCTGCCTTAATCTGCACAAACCCATCTTTGTTCTGAATCAGCCACAAATCTCGTCACAGTACGATGACAACGCCTCAGTTTTTGTTAAATATCTAATGTTTTCATATCTTGTCCACTACACTATCTGAGGATTTTCAGCAGCATATTGCTTGAAACCTTTGGCCTGCTTTATAATGTGGAACATCTTTCTTAAATAGATTTTCTTTAATTGAGCTCACATGACAAACTAATCAACCCAGGTCTCTTAAATTAATGAGTGATTCAAAGAGCCCAGAGACACAATACCATTTATGAATTTAATATCACAACAAAAAAAATAAATCTTTTTGACATTTAAATCCAAATTGCATAATAATTTGGAACATGGTGTACCAGGGATGCAAGTTATCAGTAAATGAGTTAATTTGGAGTTGATTGATATTTTGGTATGAATTGACTAATGAATAAGTGATAAGCAGCCTTTTCTTAGAAATTTGAGTTTTCTCTTGTAGCAAGAGTGTCAACCATCTTTCCATAACATGAAGGGGAACATTTTTATAATATTCAAAATATTAGCCATTTTGTGTGCCTGCTGTAGGGTATTAAAAATTGACTAAGTAAAATGAAACCTTTGATTTAGTCACATTATTAAAAGAAATGACTGCATTTTTCAGGACACTCAGACCCTTTACATGACATCAGTCATTCCCATTCACAATGATGCAAGCATTCACACACTAATGATGAAATATAAAGACCAGCCCTATAAACCTGCCAGAACCAATACAATTGTCTGATCCTCCCTCCGATGAGGGAGGTCAATGACGTCTGCTTTAAAAACTGTGTTGGTAACAACAGACAGAGAAAAGCAGAAATCAAAAGGGGCAAGGTCATCTATCAGATGCTGCCTGTTTTAACTCAGTCACTCTAGCATAAAGTTGTCACCTTCTGCCTTCTCACAAGCAGCAGTATTCAACCACCTGTCTGCCTACCAGAAGCCCTTCCTGCCTTCCCTTGTTGTCCCTCGGTCTGTCTTTGTCAGAATCTGCAGCAGTTCAAGGTCTGCCCCCACTCAGTTTCCACAGGAGGAAGGTTGCCTAACGGACAGTTTGGCCTTCAGAATGTCACAGGAGAGTCAAGAGGCAAACATGCACCATTATACGACTCAAATACACACTTCTACTCACACATCACATGTGTGTCTCCTCTCTCAAACTGATCTTACGAAGCTTTTTAGGCAGATTCTGGGGAGGAATTCAATTTGCCGGAGAGATGAGTGCTGTGATAGAGGGCAGAGGGAAGGATAAAAAGATGGGAAGAGGAGCAGGGCTACTGCTCTAGGGCTGATAGTCCACCCAGATCCAACCCGTCTACTCTGCTCTTTGTCCCTCTCCATTTTCACGGTGAGTAGATGAGTGGTGGAAAAATAGGCTCTAGATGACATGTCTTTTACTAATGGGACATAAAAATCATCATTCTTACACTGTACTGCATTGAATACACCCAAAATTAATCATAAAGTGCCGGCAGCACTGTGGTGAAATAGGAGTGTGTGAATATTTTTCCTCTGGGCCCAGCATGAGGTCAAGGTGCCGGCAAGCAAAATGAATAAAATACTTATTTTTTTCAAAGCAGCAAGATTGAAACATGGTTAAAAATGCGTATGTGTGGTCCAGTTTGCATTCAAACATGCAGAGGGACCCCTGTGGTGTAAATGCATTACAGAGCACCAACATAATAGCGAGAGAAATCGTGGCAGGGATGAAAGAAAAGATTGAGTTGTGGATTTCACTCCTGCCTGTTTAATTATTGGACCAGTGTGTATTTTGGCGTCGTACATCTTGCTGATGTATGTGCATGTCAGGTCATAAACAGGGTCACTCATTCCAGAAAAATCACTTTATCTACATAGAACTGAACCCCTGCTGTGACACAGGGCTGGCAGAACTGGTGACAGTCTATGAATACTGATTGAGGGAGTTGGCTGTCTAACTGCTAAACTCGCACAAACTCACACTTCACCCCATCTTTCTGACAAGTGAAGTTGAAGAGGGGAAAAAAAAAAAGAACCAAATCATTTTTCTATCAATAAGTGGAGGACATTCCGTGGCTAAGCATTTTTCCCGACGCTAACAGGAGTCTATTTGATTATCAGTGTGCAAATGAGTTCTATTCCTTTTAGATCTAATAAATCTGCCTCCACTTATTTCAACAGGCATTTAAAATCTCTTAATTGAACTGACAGTGTGTGAGTTGAGAGGAAGAATTAGAAGTTTAGTTTCTGGCATGTTGCTGCCAGTCAGATTTGAAGAGTAGAAACATAAATTGTTAATGAAATGAACAAGGTGAAGTATATGTGCTTAGAAATGTGAATTGATTAAATTCACAAAATTTGACGCCACGACTGACTGAAACTTGTCATCTGAGAATCAAAATACTAAACATGAATACATGAAGTTCTTATTTACTATTTTATATAATATCTTTTTTAAGCTAAATAAACAGCTGGATGCTACATATGGAAACTGGTGCATGGACTCAGATTTATATCAAAACATTAGACACTGTATTTAAATGTACACCAAATATAATAAATTCTGATCTATTCCATTCTGGTCAAATTTTCAACAACAATACAAAATCTTTCCAGCAAGCATAACGTTACAACCAAAGGCCTAGTAATGCGTTTGTCCTGCATTTATTTTAGACTTGACTTTAGCTGCCAAAGTGATGATGCCTGTAGGTGTATGTAGTATCTAGCACAAAACTGTTAGCAGCAGACTCTTTAAGTCCTTTAATTTGTGAATATGGGCCTCCATGAATTTGAGGTCCACGCCTCTAGCAAGCGATTATTCCTCAATAAGAGCCCAGATGCATATTTATATGAAGCAAAGCATAAAACCAGGTTTTTACTAGATCACAAAGATGCTTGATTGGATTGAGGTCTGAGAAATTTAGAGGCAAAATCAGCACCAAAAATTTGTTGTGCTTCTCAAACTGTTCTTCAACCACTATTTGGTTTGAAAAAGATAAAATTATCCTCTTCTAATGGACTCATGCCTCCCCCGCCAGATGTTGCCCTGGGCGGTGGCCCATATCAGAAATTGCCATTGCTCATGACAAATATAGCAGTAGAATAAATTCTGGCACTAAGCTACTTACTTTAAAGATTTATATAAAGACCTCCTAGTGCCTGTAATGTTAGCTTAGAACATTTTTAAATGTTCTAAGCTATGTCTATCATTTAGCTAAGCATTTCACAACAGGGCAGCAGCTCTTTGCACAATGACTAAAGTGTAAAATGGATTGTAAGGCAAAACTAAGAAAAGGTTCATGGGCAATGTCTAACAATAAAAGAACTGATGCAGCAAAGTTGTAAAGTAACACAGTGGAAGAACAAGAGGAAGCAGAGCGAGAAGGATTTCATAAGCAACCTGAGATAGTGATATCAGAAAAGGTCTATCAAATGGTCAGGTATTGTCGTGTTATACAAGTACATGGTTTTAGCTCTTGGTGGCTCCTCTGTATCAGTTTTTGAAGCTTCAGCCATGAAAAGGCATTTTCATGGAAGCCACACCTGGATGCTGCACATCTAAACACACGGCCATCTAAACACAGCTGAGAGAACAGTATATAACACACCAGAATCTTACACCACAAGCACGTCTCCTGTGGCATTTTCAACTTTAAGGTTTGCAGTTTGGTGTGAATATTTAGAACTGGAAAAGGACAATTAAAAATAGGAAGTCGCTTTTAAACTAAATCTAAAAAAATTGATATGTACTATTGTGACATTATGAATATTATATATATTTAGCTATTTATGAGGTTATTGTTAATCCCTTAACTCTCACTCTCAAAGCACTTGCATGTAAGTCAATTGGTCTGTGAGAACACGGGTGTCCTCATGACGGCTACATAACTTTTTATTTCTGTAACGTAACAAAACTCAAAGTGTACAATCTTTAAAAGATCCAAATTTAAAAATATATAAGAAACCATTGAAACACCCTTAAATACATTACAAGCCTTTTAAGTCGGATATACCATACAATTTAGCAGCAGTATCAAAATCTAATATCACCCAACCTTAAGAATGAGTTCCTGGAGCATAAGGTTTACATAGCTGCATACAAGTCCAAATATAAGATCAAGAGAAGGGGTGGGTCATATCCTATCATTCACAATAATACCGGTAATAAATAAAACTTGTCCGGGGAAATACATTTTAATGTGATATGCTAATTTCATAGAACAAATATGTCACCTCATTATACATGCAGCAATATTCAAGTTGTAAAAGTGAAGGCAAACATGGCTGAGCCACCATAAAAACAACGAAGCAGCTGGTCAGATGTTTTACAGTCTGCACTGGACTAAATTTCACAGAATTAGCTGCTATTAGCAGTATGGATATACAGTAGCTTCAGTAGTGTTTTGGTCACTGCAGCGCCCTTATTTCTGTTGGTTATGTGGAGCTCCACTCTGCATCTGCTCACCTCTCCTCTAAACACAGAAAGAATGAATCGAACAGCCACGGTGAAAAAAAAAAAAACTTTGACACACTGACATCCTCCCAAAAAATAAATAATTTGAAGCTTAGCGCAAGGTTCAGGGACACGAAAGCTACAAATTTAAATACTGAAAAAGACTGAGTTTATGACTTCATTTTCAAGTCATGAACTCAGTCATAGACCTTTGTTCAAGAAAATGAACAAATTTCCTGATAATTAGGAAGCGTACATGAGCTTTTACAGTTTGCAGTGTTTTTATGCGACATATAATTTGGCACTAACGTTTTTAAGAAGAAGATTTCCTCTTAAAAGTATGAAACAAGATTCTTCATTTTGCACATGCGTTTAAAAAAAAACATTATGGAAAACATTTTTTACGTCATGTAAGGCTAATGTTCTGTTGAACTACAAGAGTTTTAGTTTGTTTATTAACTTCAGGCAGTTTTTTGTCAAATCAATTTCCATTTTTATTAATCTGTTTTGCATTTTCTTTGACACATTAAATATATTGTGTGATTTTTGTATGTAATATATGAATATTTTTAATGTTGTGACTTTACACAGTAAAAAAAAAAACTAAGAAAAATCAACCCCCTCCCCCAAAAAAGAAAAAGCCGAAAATACGGTATATTGTTTGTGATATCGTTCTTCAGGTATTTAAAATATTGTGATGTAATTTTTTGGCAACATCCGAATCTCTAGTAAAGACCATGAGAAATGAGCACAGGTTGCACCAGCAGATATCCATCCATCCATTTTCCTGCACCCTTGTCCCTTACTGGGGTCAGGAGGGTTGCTGGTGCCTATCTCCAGCTGTCGTTTCGGGCGAGAGGCGGGGTCACCCTGGACAGGTGGCCAGTCTGTCGCAGGGCAACACAGAGACACACAGGACAAACAACCATGCACACACACACTCACACCTAGGGACAATTTAGAGAGCCCAATTAACCTGACAGTCATGTTTTTGGACTGTGGGAGGAAGCCGGAGTACCCGGAGAGAACCCACCAGGCACAGGGAGAACATGCAAACTCCATGCAGAAAGACCGGGGCCGGGAATCAAACCCAGAACCTTCTTGCTGCAAGGCAACAGCTCCACAGCTGCGCCACTGGGCAGCCTCACCAGCAGATACATTTGGGGAAATAAAACAGATATCACAATAAAAGCCCTTTTCTAATGAGAATACAACTCATTATTAAAAGCAAAGCTTCATAAAAATTTTAATCAACCAAGCTGCAATAGGTATTGCAAAGAGCTGGAGGAAAGCAAACCTTGAAGGAGTGAGGTGAATAGCTGTGTGCCTTTGACCTGAAATGTGACAGCAGCCTTTATTCTAGACATGCAAATCAAACATATTTAAGGTCATTTTAATGACCTTAAATATGGGCATTATATGATATATATGTAATTAAAATATGTCATTAAATATGTTTGATCCAGCAGCATGCAGCTGTTGGATCAAACAAAAAATCAAACCATTAGACATATTAACCATTGCATATTGTAGGATTTTATCTCAAATGTCAACACCAGCTGCACAGTTTTTCTTGGCTTGACCAGTTTTGGCAGCTAATTCAGCCCCAGGGTCAAGAGAACCCCCACCGTCCCCAACCTCCATCCCCCGTCTTTACTTTTCACACATGTCCACTGGGGAAGAATAAAAGGGAGTCTTCTTTCGAAAGAGGACAGCAGTTCAACAGTGAAAACCTGCTGCCTTTGATGATAATGATGAAATGAAAGCGAACGCAGCTTCCTTGCTGATTTTCAGGAGGCCTTAGCTGAACTGTATGAATGCGAGAGTGCAGAGATTCAAACCACCACAGGGTAGAAATATTGCTCTTGGAGATAAAACAGTAGACAAGACTGCAAGGGGGAGCCACATCTTTGTTCTGCTTTATCAGTTGTTATTATACAGAATGTTCAGTGAATGCTAAACTTTGTCAGATAGTTTAATTCATGACTTTTCAAGTTTTGATTGAGTTTTAACAAGCCCTCTGACCTCCTTTCCTTCTGCGACATCCAATCACAGCTCTGGGCCCCCAAGCTCATTTCCTGCCTGCTCCAATCATGGTTACCTAAAGCTTTGACTGATGGGTGTCTGTGAGGAGCTGGCAGATGACTGACTGATCCTGATGTGCTGATTGGCACATGTCAGACGAGGAGACATGTTGCCAACAGGCTCAGACACACACAAACACAAAAATATACTGGAGCTGAAGAGTCAAACTCTGAATACAGAATCCAAAGTCAGCACGTTTGACTTTGTCTTTCAGTCTTGTTCTATTTTTAAGATTTACAGCAGATTCCTAAACAAAAGTTTGTCAATGACCAACCTATTTAGCAGACAGGCTAAATGGTTTTCTGTCCTGTTGCACTGTAACATTTCTCTGGATTTCATCAAAGTGCAGCTGTACTTGTAAAGAAAACAAATGTGTGGAGGTAACTGTATTGACTTTGGCCTTCTGCCAGTCTGGCCTTTGTTCTTCTACTAATTAGCTAGCGCCAAATTCTCTTTAATATTAGCAAGACGGATTTTAATCAAAGCTGTGATTGGCCATTTAAAATGTCAGTTTACCACTTTCTCTGGCATTTAATAATGTCAGCATAATGATATGAGTACACATAACTGCACATGTAGATACTTTTAGGTCTCTGCAGGACATCTCCGTGAAAATGTCAGTCTAAAATTTCAATCGCATTATTTCCAGAATGCTAGATAATATATCTTAGCTTCCAGACCTTAAAGTGCTTATAATAGAAATATTTTTTCCCTTTAGATCTATTGAAAGTTCTGGATCACAGTGGTTTAAATTGTATTTGAACAATCTTCAAATCTTAAAAAAGGCATCCTCAGGAGTAATTTATTTATTTTATTTCTTTTTTATGCTGCTATCAAATAACAATAGGCACTTTATCACAGTGTTAAGCAAAAAAGCTCAGTTTACATCCAAAAGGTTGCACATTTAAAAAAAAATAAAGTGCCAGAATATAATTATCTATGTAAAGCAAAATAATCAGCTGATCTGAGCCTTTATCATTGTGTTTGAGTCAACAATGAATTT
This sequence comes from Phalloptychus januarius, assembly GCA_902982915.1. NCBI lineage: Eukaryota > Metazoa > Chordata > Actinopteri > Cyprinodontiformes > Poeciliidae > Phalloptychus > Phalloptychus januarius. The sequence goes on from CADWAE010000061.1 coordinate 758,385, forward strand.
CTTTAAGCAAAATTAAATATCTGGGTTTATTTTAGTTCATCAGAACCAGAACTTCAAGGTTCTCCATTAATGAATGTTCCTGCAAACATCAGATGCTGCTGCTCATGTCCTGATTACAATAGTGAGGTACAGTGGAAAAACTTACTACCTGGTGTAAAACGGAACAACATATTAAGCGGTTAGAGCGTGACTTGCCAGTGGAAAAGCAGTTTAGTTGCAACCTAAACCTGCCAAAGGGTATAAATTATTTTACTCCTCAAAAAAATAATCTATTTAATCCTGTACACTCCCACTAATTCACATAAGTCTGCTGAACCAAATTTCCTCATTACATCTGGGTCCGGGTTAAGACAGAGCCAATCGGAGTTCTCTACTAGAGCGGCTTTAACCAGTTCTGCCCCAGTCTGATTCATCTCCATTGGAAGATCCTGCACAGCTCTTTTCTGTATCCACTTCAGGGATAGTACAATCTGCGCCAAGCTGTACATTGTGAGCAAGCAATTTGATTGACACCAGATCGCATTTGTTGACTGGTGATTTACGACACTGAAAACCCCAAGCAACATTTCAACCAGCACAGTGGATCACAGACATGCTATCAGAGAACAGCCCAGTATGGAGGAGCTTAATTATAAGTTTAATCCTGAGCAGAGCTAGGAGCACATACTCACCATTTGGAGCTGAATGACTGTGATTTAGCAGTGCTGCAGGCAGCACAGCTCTCTGAAGAACACACACGTAATGAAGAAACAAGGAACGGTGCAGCTTGAGTAAATGTTCTATCACAGCAATAGTTTTGTGCCAACTGTTGTGAAACTATGAAACCATTTCAGATTGGGTGCAGTCAAATATCTTCATAAAGCATGACATTAACAAAAGATGCATGTGCAATATTGTTGACAATATCAATTACTATTGATATTAATTAAACCTTCTTTCCTTTCCATCATAACAATGTTCTGACCATGAGATTCTGGGTTCATGGTCAGTAAAATCTTTTACAGGTGCACAACGAACAGCGAAAATGTGTTAAGCTGGTCAAATAGCATAGTGGCATGCAGGTAGTTCCCACATTGACTTGTGAAAATCTCTAGTCTACCAAATATTGGATCCAAGCAGTCCTTTCCAATGTAGCATCAATATTCTGTTGAGACTTGACATTTTACATAATGTGCAGAGCCAGATAGTACTTACAAAACCAAAAACCATCCATCAAAGAACTGTGCAACTTAAAATTGTCCTATAACAATAAAATAAAAACAACTAAAAAACAACTTCAATAAACATTTAGCTTGACTAAAGCAAGTGAATCAGAATTGGTGTAATAGAGAGGTTCTAATGGGCAGAGACAGCTTTTTTTAAAGCTGCTTCTTCATTGTCAAGTCTCACTTTAACCGGACTGGATTTAGGTCAAAAGATGTAAACTAATACCCATGACTGAACTTTATTTAAAAGATAACTCTAAATACTAAATTGCACACCACAAACTAACGAATATGAATTAGCCTTTTAGTACTAAATTACCAAATAGATAAAAATGAACGCAAGTGAACATTGTATATGAACAGCGTCAGGAAAGTGTATGTGGGGAAGTAGGCAGGGTAACAAATAGGGCAGAATGAGAGCTGCATTACAGGAGTGGGAGGGGTGGTACAGTGGGGGGAAAGGTGCGGTAATCAGGTGGAAGAGACTGTGATCAGTGACATTTAAGAGGTGGGCCAAACAGCAGGGCACATCTGCCGAGACACACACAAACAACTGTCAGCTTCTACCTCCTGATAAGCTGAGAAGCAAGCAGGAGGAGCAAGGACATGAATGGAAATATTGGGAGGGTGTGGAACAAATACCTCCCATGGAGACGGCAGCCAACATGAAAATACAGTAAAAACACCTTAATACTTCTGAGTGACAAAAACAAACACAGACATGATTATTCATCTCTCTCCTTATTTCAAAAGATCCCCCTCCATTTATCTTCCCCTTCGCACTTCACATCTGCTCATTAATAATTGAAATCTCACTGCAGGTTAAAAACAAACCTTTGTTGTCGGATATTATTAATCTATTATATTTAGATTTATCGATGGATCTGTGAAAAACAGGACGAGCTAGAATGGCGAGTTGTGCCAAATCCACTACCTTGTATCCTGATCGTCTGGCAGTTACCCAAAGCTGTCGGACAAAATCACTGAACCACCGACACATCAAAGCCACTGAGTTTCAACAGACAAACACACCCGACCCAATCCATCCTGAATGATAGAGAGATTCCACAAACAGGAATGCATAAAGACATGCGATACTCTGACAACACAACTTTACGCTCCATCTTTTTCACCACAATCCTCACATGCACACAGAGGCACAGCAAAAAAGTAACACAATACACAAAAATGACTTAATCTCCCTTTGTCCTTGTCTGTCGTTGACACCTTGTCGATTCTTCTTTCTGACACCTATTTCAGCTTTTTTAATATTTTTCCTCAGCTGCGTTTTTGCCTAATCCTCCTTAGCCCAACCCTAGGAGCCATCTTTAGGGTCTTTATGCAACACCCCATACCTGTCTCTGTAAGCCATCAACCCCCTCTGACAGCTGCCACTGTCCTGACCTTGGGCCATGTAGGCTACCTGGCTTATGAAGTGATCGACGAATTGTATCCTTTCATTCATTATTGAAGGCAGAGATCAAAACCGCTGCACTCGGGTATCACTGTGACAGGCAGGCAGACCAGACAGAGGTAAGGAGAAGAGGCGCTGGGAGGAGTAGGAGAAGGTCATCAGAGCAAAGACGTGCAGGTGAGAAGTACAAAAAGAGTTGGGTAGGCGAAACGTGGAGCATCCTAAGTAGTGACATCTTGTTTTATGTCTGAAAGCCTTTTTAACGTATTATTTTTAAGCCTTACAGTTTGAACAAGTGAATACTGTTAGAAATGTAACTCAGGAGCACACAGTGCTGTGAATGTACTAGTGATGCTTACATGTTTCAGGTCTCCAAACTAATTTTATTATTTGAGTAAATGTAATTTTTTATTAGTGTAAAAAAAAAGTTATCCAAATCAACTTGGCCTGATTTTAAAAACTAATCCCTTCCCTTTAATCTAATGACTGATTGTGCCACCCTTGGCATATGCACAACTTTATATGAACATATAGTAGGGAAGTTCCGATCAGGTTTATTGCTGCTGATTCCGATACAGATCATCCATGAGCCTGATCTCCGCTGATCACCTGGAATGGCTGTTAATGTTTCGCTTTAGGTCTAAATGATACCATGTTATCGGGCAAAAAATTCACCTAATTTAGACATAGTAGATATATTTTACTATTTCTTTTTTTTAGTTATATGCTGCAGCTTTAAGCAGACATTCAGTGTGAGTTCACTGCCAGGTGGAGGTTGAGCAGTGGTCCAAGAGCGAGAGCAGAATTAGCTTCTTACACCGCCAGCTCGAAGACTTGAATTATTTTTCGGGTTATTTGTCTCAATGTAGCCAAACTCCATTAAGTGCTTGTTTTTTAAATACCATATTAGATGCGTTGACCTGCTTTTGACCTGCTTCTTCCCTGAGGTAATTTTCCACTGCAACACGCAAACGTCCCCATTCATTCTCAGAGCATTGTAGTTCCACACGACAGGATTTGTTGTCACATGCTTGCGCAGCATGAAGGAAGAAGGAGGTAAGTGAGACAAATGTGATTGGTATTGGTGATCGGCAACAAGAGAGATCATCGATCATACACTTTTTCATGGAAATTGGCCGACTATGATCAATAGCCGATCGATCGGCACACCTCAAACATATAGTACACTCAAGGGCAAATATAGTTTTCCAAATACTAGGATTATGTATTTGATACAGTAGAAACAATCTGCAGGCTACCAGCTAACTGTGGTAATGCTTGTTGACGCAACTGGCTGGCATCGATACGGAGCATGTAGGAAACAGCATAGCTGAGAGAGCAAATGAAGAGCTTGTTAAAAATGTCAATAATCTGGACATGGATCGAGTTTATCCTCCTACAGTCTTAGTATGATACCCAGGAGAAGCGCAGCAGATGTCACAGTCAGACAAGTTTTAACACAAAAAATATATACATTTCAGTCAAATATGTGATTTTTTTTTTCTGTTGTAAATTTTATACAAATTATATTGTTATATACATCGTTACTGCCACCCATCACAATAGATATTGTGATAGGAATTTTATGCCATATTGTACATCCCTACCAGATATTGAGTTGATGACTAAAAATTCAAACAAAAGACATTTGAAATGTAAAATTTCGATAGTTTTTTGAGTATTTACCTGCTTTTCTCACTCAATGTGCCAGCAAGCGACTAAAACGCATTATTTTAGATCTGAGTGAGGAGTTGTTCACCCAGTTGATGAAAATACAATTAATCATCCTGCTGTCACAAACATGCTTTGAAGAATGTTTGAGTTTTATTTGTTTATTGGGATATGTTGGACTTTTTTGTTCTAGTGAGAAAGAAAAAGATGATGAATGACTTTGCTCCTTTTAACAGGCAGGGAAGAAAAGGTCTATTAATGCATGATTGAATGCGAGCGTATTGAGCGTTTACATGATTCACCAAAGTTAAATCAGACGAAACTTCTCCTGTTTTAGGCCAGTTAGAATGACCAAAATTGTTTGTGTTTGCTAAATTAAAACCAGTAATTGTTGAAATATGAAGCAGTAATTTGTTCAATGATTGTTAATGGAGAGGCTGTTATGCTGCCACCTGCCGTGTCTTCCGAGTGCTGCAGTTGTGTTGTACCGTTCTGAGAAGGAGGAAATAAATGAACGCACGTTGAAACGCCTGTTGTCTTCAGTAATAACTGGCAAAACAGTGAGAGAAGCCCAGATGATGATGTCATGAATTTGGAAACTTCCGATAGTTAACCGACACATTTGCGTTAAGGGGGGTGCTTTGTTGTTTGACACAGCAGGAAGGTCAAAAGAATTCAGCCAAGATATCAGAAAGAGAATTGTACTGCTACACACATCTGGTTCATCCTTGGGAATCTCACACAAGAAGGACTCAGAATGAGCAAATTGACCCAAGAACAAAATCACAGATCTAGTGAAGAAGCAGCTGAAGTTGATAATACAGTGTCATTATCCACAGTGAAGCGTGTCCTTACTGACATGGACTATGAGACTACTCAGCCAGGAAGATTGATGAATCATCAATATTTTAAGTTGAATGAAGCAACAATAGTGGTGTTTTATTTGTTATGGATCCTGTTTTTGTCTAAGTTTATTGCAATAACCCCCATAGTGACCCATCCAGCAAACAGTACAATGTGGAAGATGAAAAGTTTCAACCTCTTCAAAAACTATTAGAAATTCAAAGAAAGAAACCAAATCCCATTTTAATTGCTATGAAAAAAATACAATTAAAACATTTCAAGACGGGTGAGAATCCTGCAGTGTGCCTGCAAATCAACACACTCGAACACAAATAAGTCAACTTGTGTCACACAATAAATGGGCAAGAAATACAGTACTGAGAAAGAGAGAGCTTTTGAAGAGGATTTCTTTTTCTTCTGAAAGTCCAATTACATACGTTTTCATGACTGACAATGACAGGTACCACACCAGCTCTTTCTGGCAGGCGTCAAAGGGAGATGGTGAAAAACTTCAAAGCAAGTCTGGATTTTAGAGTTCAGAGTTTCATTTTTACTAGTACTCTTGTGGTTTGTAAATCAATGTGGTGTGATGTGGGTGTGTGTAATTATTCAGGCATGCCTGTGCATGGAAAGAGCAAACCAGCTTAGCACACAGTGCAGGTATTAAGCACTGCACAGTGATGTTATTTAACCTTGTTTTATTATTATAGGTCGGTGTATTTTCAGGCAGTTCGTTTTTTCATTTGAAATAAAAAAACAGAAACAGTCTCGTTTATTAATTTATTCAGTCAAAATCAGAAATTGGATAATGGCTCGTTTTTGTGGAAAACATGGATAACGAGCGCTCAATTTCGATTTTCATAAAAATCGACTTCACTTGTCAAAAGTGAAATCATGAAAACATTTTCATGATTCATTTTTGACAAGTGGTCTGACTCGGAAGTTCACTCTGCCATTACACAGGGGCCGTATCACACAGAGGCTGCAGACAGGCAAGCTTGTTCGTTTCACGCTGTAGTATTTTCTGACAACCGCAAGTCAGTTTAAGTAAGGCTGCTGTGAGAAACAAAACCGGGCATCTGGTCAACGAGAAAAATGGTTAGCCTGAGTTTTTATTTTGAAAAGCCAGAGCTGGTGCGGAATATCACGCTCTCGCCAGAAAGTAGTCCTCATAGCTTCATCTATCCACTTAGTTAAAAGTATGAAAAAGTATCATGGGGTGGTAAACCACAGAAGAAGATTAGGGCCCTTTAACATTTAGCTAACACCAGCATCATTATTTCTTTAGATTAAAGTCAGAATTCTGACTTTTTTCCATGGCCCTAATCTTCTTCTGTACGTAAACATTTATTTAGTTAAGATTTTAATAATCTAGTAACATTGGCAATTATTTCTATTGGTAGATAGGGGAAATAACTACATTTTTATTGCATCTTTTGGATAATCATGATTTTCTCCATGCGTGTTCATGACATAACATTTTGTAATCTGCAAATGTGCAGCAAGACCTGGTGGTGGTAGAGGGCCACGCTGGGTTAAGCTTGGGGAATGTTATCTGTACGATGCACGTTTCAAACCAACTCCAGGTCACTTTGTTCAATCAAAGATTGGTTAATTCTGGTTTAGACTTTCATGCTTTGAACGTTGAAGCACTAACTGAAACAAAGGTCTCATAATTCAATAAGGAAACATAACACAGTCCACTCAAATTATGACGACCCCTCGTACCCAACTTCCTGATACACACGAAGCCAGCGCACCAGTAACCTGCCATTCATACCTGGTGACAGCCACGCTCACCTAGCGGCTTGACACCAAAGTGTCAAATGCTCACCTGTCACGTACATAATTACTTATTCAATTCATATGGCTCTTACAATCGGTATGCTAATGCTATTCAGAAAGGAAAAACGTTAAAAAACAAAAACAGAGTTTGAATGACTGGCAGGATATTCTACCTGCAGTTTGAGCGTCTTGGTTTGTAGCTTTTAAACTAGAGCAGAATAAAGACTCAAGGTTGTAAAACATTGGGTGGACTAGCCCTTTAGCTAGTCCAATGAATCAGAAGCGTCATTTAGAAACCAACTTTAGCTTTGAATAAAAACGTTATAATATAAGCTTTGTGAAGGTATCATATTGAAATTAATTACATGCCGCTATAGACGAGTGTACAAAAACAGGTTTCTACACAATGTGCAGGGCAGAGAGAACTTTTGGGTCAGACCACTTGTCAAAAATGAAATAATTGAAAATCTAAATTAAGTGCTCGTTATCCATTTTTTCCATTTCCATTCTGTGCACTAAATTCGAAATCGAATAACAAACCGAGCTCAGACATTATCCGATTTTGGTTTAATAAAAGTAAAACAAAACAAAAAGTCTATTTTAGTTTTTTTCATTTCAAACAAAAAACAGAACTGCCTGAAAATACACGGACCATTAAAAATGACTAACATAAAAATCTGATTACCGAGTACATAAAATGAACTACTAAACTAAAAGTTTTACAAAAGGTGCTGAACAGAATAGGACAGTTGGGAATAGTCGGGGTGACTTTGCAGAAACTGGCAGGTTTGTCCACATCAACTTCTGTTTCAGGTCGTCCACAGCACTTCTGCTGAATTGGGCTCAGATCTTTGAACTTGGTAACTCCACAACATTAACTCAATTCTTTTCTAATCACTCTCATGGTGAATGGCTTGTGACCTTTGAGTCGCCACCAAGCTGTGTGACCTAATCCTTTTTGATACCCCATTCATAGACTTACTGCCATGAATCAGAATTAAACACGACATTAAAGATGACAAGGTTTCTGTCCCAGATACAGAAAATCAGATGTTAACTGGGATTCTAACATATTCATGTCTTACAGATGGGCTGAATGTCTTCTGCAAGATAGCAGTCAAGTCTGAAGCCGCTTTAAAGCTTTTGTTTTTGACAACAGTAAACTTTCTGTGCTGTAAATGTTCATTGATTGATCTCTATGTATAATAAATTCAAGAATGTTCTTCAGCCTACAACAAAGCACTTTAGAAAATAACTTCTGATCCACATATGGGAGAGAAACAGGTCTCCAGTTCTTCAACAGAGTCAAGTCTCCTTTTTTTTGGAAGTAGGGAAAGAACAGCTTGTCAACAGGATGATGACGAGCACTTCCCACCAGTCCTCTCCCAATAACTGTCTCCGGATGTTTTTATGTGCTTTTTTTAAATGTAAAAGTTTCTGCTCATCAAGCATTTCAAAACTAAATATTTTCTGTACTATTAATGTGCTCAATACATTTTTTCACTTCGGGAAACAAATCATTCCTGTACAGAGGATTACTGCTTCTATTGTGTGCACAGTCGTGCAGATATCTGAAAAACTTGGCCCTTAAAACATGAGCAGCCAAACTGCAACCAAAACATTATCTCTGGCGTTTATTAAAAACTCAATAGACATTAAATGAAAGAGCTACTAAAAGCACCGCTAAATTGAATTTCCCGTTTGTTGCGCATCTCTGTGCACAGTGCAGCGGATTTAACTCATCATGCAGAGCCAATCCAAGGCTGTATGAGGCCTTGAGCAGAATTTGACCGATGGGCCCCTAAGTTATAATTGTAGTTTATTAATTTGTATTTGAACAAACCGAGTTCAAACTCAAAGATTACAGCAAATGATTGAGACTGTTAACTAGGAATATTTGAACTTTTGCAAAGTAAAAATGCCTGCTCCTTAAAATCTTAAATTTAAATGTTAAACAATTTAAAATCTTTTAATATATGCATGCTGAAACCATAGAAAAAATTGAATAGCACTGATAATCTCAGTAAGCAAATGTTAAATTTTTATGTCTGTGGTCTGTTTTAAAATATTAGCATTTATGGGCCCCTGATACCTGGGGGCCCTTATGCAGCTGCTGACGCAATTTGGATTAAACAAAAGTGCAAATAATTGATATTCATTTTAACTGTATTTTTTGATTTGTCGTTTTTAAGACTAGTTGTCTTAAAAAGTTGTGTGTTTAAATAGCATTTCACTGGATATGTTTTCCCATAGCAAATAAATACATTTCCAGTCAACTTAACATCTTTTAAAACAAAAACATGGCGGACCGCATCAGTGCCCTGACCATAGGGAAGAGAGAATGCTGGTGGGAGCAAACAACCTCACACCTTACTCACACATCTCCTTTCTTCACTTCATTCTTCCTCCACCACCTCCAATTTCTCCTGTCACTTAGCATCACATGCCATAATGAGTCAGCCAATCATCCCTCACTCCCCCTATATATTTATTCATTCATTCAAATTTTTAAGTCCCTAGATTCTTGCATTATTTATATCTGCGTTTATGAAAATTATAGCAAATACTGAACATTGTTTAACTATTACTCACAGACCTTAATTAAATATTTAGTTTCACTTGACCAGAACAAATTTCTGCAGGTCAAGACCTGTTTATCCTGATTAGATAAACAATCGTCCCATCTCATTCCAACTCCTCCTCTCCCTTTTCCTTGTGACATCATCACCTTGCATTAAAAGTGACACTTTCATTAATCCACATTCAGCTTGCCACTGCATCCCTTGAGCGCACCGATCCAGGTACACAGACCTAAGCCAGGAGAGCTCATGAATACCTAATAGGAGAGACACGACAATGCTGTGATTCACAGAAAATGGTCTTTACACCATTGCCTCTGCTAGCAGCTACCGGTGTGGAGAGACCAGGGAGATTGATTGAACATAAAGGGTGAGAGAATAAACCAATAAGCGCCTGGGAGAAAGCATAAATCCGTGTGAGTGTGTGTCTGTGTGCACACTTACATAAAGAAGAAACAATCTGTGAATGTATTAAAAAAAATTAGGAATGGAACATATATATTATTGGAAAGCAAAGAAAAAGGTAATTTGACATGTTGCCCATTTTCCATTCCGTCTGGAAAGATTATTAGCATGCATGATAAACGCATCAAACGGTTCCCTCAGAATGTTTTTGTAAAGAAGTGCATGCTCTCTGAGGTTTGTGTCTAATGCAAGTTAAACTTTCCCGACTTACATGGAATAGATGGAGCTTTAGCATCTATGGTGACAAAAACAGATGGAGTCCAAGAATATAAAGATTTCACAAAACCTTGAAGGTCTTGGTAATGTTCTTCATAACTATCTCTACACTGCTGCAGGTAAAAAGAATATTTTTGTTAGATGGCAAAACATCTTTTTTCTGGAACCAGCTGATTAGCTGAAAATAGTTGAGAAAGGAAGCAAATTCTTAAGTGTCAAGAATTTACAGTCAACTGAAAAACTAAGAACATTTCTACTGCTTCTTTAACAAAGGAAAGCAGTGCAGCGGCCACTGTTACTAGTCATCAGTCTCATGATGAGGTGACGACCTCTACACAAGGAGGGGTTTTGGGCAGTTTCCAGGTCCGGAGCATGTAAGCGTGTTTAACTAAAGCTCATTTAGAAAAATTAAATCTGTAGTGATCTCAGACAAGCAATTGGTGTTACACAACAGAGTGAGAAGGAGGTGAGGCCATAATTCTAGAGGAAAAAATAAATAAAAATCATCTACATGTAAAAAGAAAAAAAAAGTGATAGTTGACAATGTTCCCTGGAAGCTTTGAGATAAAACCTCCCAAGATTAGACTATGCAATATTTAGAGTTCCATCTCAGACACTACAGGCCTTGGTTAGCAGACAAAGTTCATGATAATATGAATTCTGGCTTGTTTTGAAGAGTTTGTTGTCTCGAAAAGAAATTTGTCTGCATAGTCTAGATTTGTAAAACTGAGGGTGTTTTCACAAAAAAAAAAAAAAAAGTCCTTTGGTCTGCTTGTTTGGTCTGGAGGCAGACTCTATATGGCAAGCCGTTTTAACATAAATTCAGTTTCATTTGACTATCCCTAATTACATTCCAGATATCTAAAAATGCATTTTGATTAGACAAAACTACATTTTGACTATCCGGAATGGTAATTTAAGATATCTCCATTTACATTCCGACTAGTAAAAATAATAATTCTAGATAGCTTAAATTACATTTTGACGAGTCAAAATTCCATTTAAGATATCTTGAATTACGTCACCGAATTCGGTCACACACCCGTAATTATAATTTAAGATATCTTGAACGTAATTATGACTAGTCAGAATTACAATTTTAGATATCTGAAATAGGACATTGCGTGTAGCCCCTCTTTGGCTGTACTGAGCTGTCCAAACAATTGCCTGAACATTTTAATGGCGCTGGCAGTTTTGGACAAAATTGTAAGAAAATGCCACAATATAGAAAGAGCTCTTCAGTATGGAGTATGCGGAGAGCGCGAAAATCGTGTACTTGAGAAATACTGAAGAAATTTGCAAAGAATTTCTGATTTACTTTCTGCCGACACATAAAGTGCCCTGAAAAACGGCTTGGGGGAGCTGAAAGTGCTACTATCTTATTTTCTCGAGATCCTGCGAAATAATTTTATTTTTAAAAGTTGGGATCTTGAGAAAAGTCGGGATGTCTTCTTTTTTTTTTCCTCCATGTCTCCTTAGGGACTCCGTAAAAAAAGTCTTCTTTTTGCAGAGAATAAATGATCCGTATTTCTTAATTCATGTCGAGCTCGAGTTGATGCGCTGAATATTGTGTTAAAAACACGAGTATTGGAACTGGACTGACTTGACATTGCGGATCACTGAATAGCACAATCAAGTAAGCCTAAGGCTAGAATGCCTTACGCAGCCAAAATGCTACGTAAATCTGTGACGTTTTGACTAGGCAGAATACTAATTCAAGATATCTATAATGTAATTCTGACTAGTCAGAATGTTAATTTATGATATCTTAAATAGAAATTCAAGATATCTCCAATTCATTTGATTTATTACCTTTTAAGATATCCAAAATTTAATTTTCACTAGTCAAAACTACATATCTCCTATCCAAAATTTAATTTAAGATATCTTGAATTATGGAGTAACTTGAGATATCTTTAATTAGAATTATGACTAGTCAAAATTAAAATCGAGATATCTTGAATTTACTTTATGACTAGTCAAAATGTAATTATAGATATCTGAAATATGTATTTCAGATAGTCAATTTATTGTAGATATCTTGAATTGAAGTCTCCATACAAGTCAATGGTGAATCTGACGTCATTTCGACTAGTCAGAATGTAATTAGAGATATCTTAAATCGCTAAAACGTCTAGTCATAATACGATTTGAGATATCTGGAATGTAAGGGCGGTAAAACCAAATTTATGTTAAAACAGCTTGCCATAGACTTTACTCATTTTCCATTTTAGTGTGGTTTGCATTCTAATTATGCTTTTTTGCAAGTGGATTAAAATTTGTAAATAAAGAAGTTTATGTTATGCAAATTTGGTTATTACAACTGCTATACAATTTTGAATGTCAAGAGCAACTCAGGAGCAAATGCTGCAAGCTGAATGAGACGATATGATCTGCGGGTTTTCAGCCACAACATGCTGGCAACAGCATCACTAAGCAGAAAACAGAAGATCAGGTACACTTTCAGTTCAATCAGTACATAAAGTACTGATAAAGTACTGATTGGACTTGTGAAGTTCAAAAAGACTTCATGAGCCACAGTGAAGTTTGTTTGGATTGATGACGGTCTGCATTCACACCAGAAGCGAAATGCACCAGAGTTCGATTGAAAGCAGACAGACCACCTCAAAAAGTCTTGGTCTGGTTGTTAGATCCACACCAGGGTCTGAATTTTTTCAACCTTGAATATGAATGAAACCCTAGACCTCTGGACCAATATCTTTGGATATGTGAGCCAACTGACTTACATCCACAGCATCATCCCTGAAGAAAAGCAAACAGTGTGCCAGTTTACAAAAGGTTGTTTTATTTTTAAAGGAGTGCCAGCCAGGCATCCCCTTATGACAATGAGGATTAGTTAAGTTGCTTTTGTAGTTTCTTTTATAACTAGTCACACAGTACCATGCACCGTAATTGTTTTGACCCTTTAGTACCATGAATGACAAAAACCTATCCTTTTTTTTTCTTCACTCACACAAAAAATAATAATTGGTGTAATTAAATTTTCTAGTTCTGTATTTTAAATGTCCATAAGCAAAATAAACAGAAATTTATTTTCCACACAAAAAAAAAAAAAAATAGGTGTCCAGTTCTTTTGTCTTCCTAAGGGCATGTAAAGGCTTCTGTGCAAAGTCTTTGCCTAAAACAAGAGCTGTGAATTAAAAAAAAAAAAAAAAACATAAATACATACGCAAGACCCATATACCATAAAAATGCAAATAAAGAAATAAACAGCATGAATGGACTTACAGGTCTGGTGATAGTCGCACATAAAGCAAAACCAGGAATCCATTGTTTTCTCTGCCAACTGCACGGACAAATGTAATATTTTAATATCATTATGGAGCATAAAATATTATTTTGTTTTCTTGGATTTAAATTCTAGGACCTGCGAGTAATTTTTAACTTTGTGATATCACACGCTTCCAAGTGCTTCCGGCTTGCAGAGAGGTTGGTGCACACACACACACACACATATACATATATATATATATATATATATTTATTTTTTTAAAATTGGTCCACGATTATTGTAACAATTAGCATGACACTGGTTTGATTTGGAACAGGCGAGGGATTTCATAGCCTGAAATTTAATTTTAATAGTTCCAACAAGGGACAAAATGCTGGTGGAATGGTGGCGGCGGTTGCTGCTATGTTAAGGTCTGGAGAGGAACTGCCATCTTTTGAATGGGAAAGGGAACTAGCTTGAACAGCAGCCCAATCAGGTGAGCTCAGGGGCATGTCTGAAAGTGAGGATGGCCAAGTGAGAGAGGAAAATAGTGGAAGCAGCTCTGTGCAACAAGCAGATTGTCACAACAGTGCATCAGTAACATTTCATAGAAACTGCCAATCATAGAGGTGAAAAGGTGAAGCTTTGAGCCAGTTTGGCAAGCGAGAGATACATGGATCTATTGTACCAAAGTACTCTAGATTCAAAAGTGGTCATCCAACAATGACTTTTTGAATCAAACTGGGTCAGCAACAGAATTTAAAAAGCAAATCTATAACAAAACGGCTTAAAGTAAAATAACAGAATTGCAAACGGCCCAGGGAAAGTCCAGACATCTCCATGATGTTCAAGGGAAGAAAACTGCTCTGACCAGAGGAGCTGGAGGTGTTTGAGCAACCAGAACCATCAGCTAGACCAGAGGAGCCTCTTTCCTAATGCTGTGGTGGCCACACCCGAATTTTAGCACGGCCTTACCGAGGTTCCAGCCCCGGTGCTATGGGGACTCCCGATGATCCTTTGTATGTTTGTGAATAAATAAGGTCAGAATGCCTTCATTTTAATCACTGGCTAATGGTGTTGTTGAAAAGCTGTCTGATTTGTTTTGGCAAACATCCATCATAAATGCTTGATTATTACAGCTCCAAGTTTGATGCACCTTACACATTGGGGAGAAGCATCAGTGAGTAATTTCTCACGATGGCCGACAATAGAAAGTATGACAGCGGAGCACAGGAACAAATTAAGATTACACATTACACATAAGATTACACGGCATTACACATTAAGAAAATATCCAAGCTAACAGGATTTATTTAAACCTCACATTGTACATGAAACAGAACCATAATTCTTCTCCACTTCTCAAAACGTTAGCCTCGGTAACAGCGGCTCTATGTCCACCAGAATCTTAATCTCTGTCTGACCTGGTGCTTGCAGAGTCAGAGGCGGCGGAGCGTTTGGACTGAGCAAGAAGCAGGGAACTGTCAAAATATGGATGTTAATTTTATTAAAGCATTGGAACAGATTTAGAAAAAAAATCAGCTACAGGTGTTAATCATTATCCTCTCAATAGCTGTCAGAGGGGAAATACTCACCCTGACTATGAGCTTTCCTGATTTCTATCATCAGGAAATAGACCTGATAATTAGAAAGATTCAGTTGATAAAAATTGCAAGAGGGAGGGAGACAAATGAAGAGGTAAAAATAAAGGATAAATAAATATAAAGAATGAATAGACAATACTGTCCAGTTTTTCTTGCATGGGAATGTTCTGTTGAATATTTAAACATATTCAATATGTTCAAGTACCTCTTTAATAACAAGTACATTTATTTGTGTAGTAATGGTTGATTGCAGTTATGAACCATTCTACAGAAAACTCACTATTTTAAAAAGAAAGCAGCAGTGCCCCGATTGCAATTCTTTGGTTGATCACAGATATTTAAAAGACTAAACTTGTTGATTCTTTTTTGTGTGTGTCTGCAAAATATAGCCATAAGATTGCCTATTTAGGGCTGTTGTAAACAGTTTGTGCGTGTATAACCATGATCAAGTATAATCATAGTTATACATAATCATGTATAACCTTGATTATACATGTATAACCATGTATACATGGCTCAAGCCCAGGGGCCCACACCCTCCTAAGACCAGCCCTGGTGGTGTGACCTTAGAGATACTTTGCATGGAAAATAAATGTTAGTGAACTAATGCTGTAAAGAGGAGTGGACTTAAGTTTGTCCACTTGTTAATTATTATTTAATCATCATTAAATAGTTTAATGATTATTTTACAATTTACTTTAAAGCTGTCAATATTCCAGTGGGTACAGAAAACAGCTACACACTAGAATGAGTGAAGATATTTTGCAAATCAGTGCCAGAAATAATAAACATTAAGCAGTATTTTTGTCGTAAAAAAGGCTGTGTTAGTAATATATAATATGGGGGTGAGGGGAATACACTCAATGTGTTTATTCATCAGAGACTGTGATGTAAACAGGCACACTAATACAAAGCAAAAATACTACTACTACTGCTGGGGGCTCCTTTGAATACAAATTCCAAATATCACTGTGATGAAGTCTGGGACTAATTAATCAAGCTAATCAGCAGGGTGCCTGGCAGCACATCCTCCCTGCTCTGCAGTTTATCTCAGTCACTAGAACTCTGCAGCAATATACTTGATGTGGAGAGATACATTCATTTAGTGGATATCTGCTCTACAAGAAAATAGTCTGAGCATTACATGTGAAAACACCTCTCTACCACATTTGGAACATGTATTAATTAAAGAGACTCAGTGACCTAACAAAGGATCAAAAACAACTTGTAGCAGCCTTCTGAAAACAGACCTTTTGAGGTTTTGTAACATAGCAAAAATGCCAACAACTATTATTTTGAGAAATGAAGAGGAGTTCAGAAAAAGAACATGGCTTTATATCAGACTGAAACAAACTTTAAAAAATGTTTTCTTCATCTTTAAAAATTACACAAATGTGTTTAATGTAAAATGTATTAAATACTTTAATGGTTGATACTTTATTGTTTTTTATGCCTAGCTATCTTTTGAGTTATTATAGTCAAGACTGGTTTAGTTGGTTGCCAGACCACCCAATACATTTTCACTACTTGCCACGGTGTGTGGTTGAAGTGTGGTCCCAATATGGTGTGCAGGAGATGTAACAGTTTCTGCCTGCTGTTTAATGAAAAAAAGAAGAATCAAACTTACAAATACTAGTGATGGGTCAGGCAACACCGATGCATCAAGTCCATTGATCAAATCACGTGACCGATACAGGAGATGTTATGAATTGACACTGACGCGCCAAACTGTGTTCATAAGGAAGCGAATCTGTCAATGGGATGCATTTGCCAAACTGAGTGTCTTTTACGGAACAGCTTCAAGTATGGAGTATGGAGCAGCCTTAAGGCAAACAAAAGGTTTCCCCAGTGTGGGATCATTTTGATCTTAGATCGGAAAATAAGGCATTTTTTTTATTTCGTTGTTTCATCTGGTTCTTTTCATGTTCTACTTGATCTATCTTATCCAAATTAAGCTGAAAATGACTCTTAGTTTACTTTCATATTATGTTCCGCAGGTTAAGTGTCACATATGTTTGACAGAACTATCTCGGTTAAATAAATCCACCTGCTCCAGACTGAGGCATTACAGGGCCAGGCATGAGAATTAAGTCCCAGATACACTTGGAATAAACTCAGGTATACAGCCATTCTTGATGCCTCATCTACCCATCACTAACAAATACACTAAAGACCAAGGAAGAAAAAATTAATCCAAACCTGAGTCATGAAGAGAACATGAGGGAGCCAGGCAGAAGGGACAAGGAGAGGTGAATGACAAACAGGACTGACTATGAGGAGCTTAAATACTGAGAAGGTTGAGAGATTGACAAAATATCTTTGCTGATGAGCTAATTGATTGCAAGTGTGACTAGTTGGAGCAGGAGCCGGGATTGGGAAAGAGAAAGTGACACAGGAGAGTGAGGGAGAGACAGGAAATAGACTTACACTAAAGAATAACTTAGACTAAAGAAACATGATAAGCTGGAACAATAGAAAAAAAAACCAGAAGCAAGAAACATAACTAGAATCACAAAGGAAAAACAGAAGTGGAAAACAGGGCAAACAAAATAAAAAATCTTAAGGGATACCAAAAATGACAAAAATCCAAAACCAACTCAAATATTCCAACAAATGGCACATGTACACAGCATCTTGAACTGTAAATATGCAAACACACATCATGCAATTCTGTTTAAGTGCTGTAGCAGAACGTGATTAATTGAAGGTCATATCAAAAGGACTCTTCACCAAAGCAAAATAGGAGCGATTGGTATTTGATGATATTCAGGCACTTTAACACTAAAACGGTTGTTCTGGGGTCTACACAGTAGTAGAAGAGGCAGGTGGATACACAGACAACCAATTGTAGTTGACTTTACAACAGCAGATAAGATCTATAAATAAATTAACACTGCAATAGAACTTTAAATGCATCCCCAAACACAAAATAAGCTTTCACAAGTGATTAACAATTAAGAATTATTGTTAATTGTTAATCAGGTAACAGTTAACAAAGCTGATAGGTGAGTGTTTACCTTTATTACTTTTGAAGCCTTTTTTATGTCTTCCATTTAATTGGCTACTTTTTGGCTACTTTAAAATGTTCAATCTACACTTTTTGTTTGCATTAACGCCTGTAAGGCATTGAGTGATTAAAGTTGTTTGAGCATTTTATTCGGTTGGTTGTATTTTATTTTATTAGATTTTTTTTTTACTTTTTCTTTCATTTGAAAATGATGTTAGCAGGAGACAAATTTTGCAGTACATTGCTTGATGTCTTGGAGACTCCCAAATAGAAAGGAGTACATCCTTCCATAATATTATCCAAAAACAGGAATGAAGCGAGAGAGGAGAATACTGACCCTATGAGCCATCCAAACTACCTCTCAACGGAAGAAATAACTCAGAGCACAATGTCACTAGCTGTCTAATTAAAGGTATTTTCTGGGGATGTTTCAACATTTCAAAATTCTAAATCTGAAGCTTAGCTCCATAAGCTTCAGGAGAGCTTATCTCCTGAAAATCACTAGATTTACGTTAGCTGTACTTAGATAAAACTTCAGTGCATGTGTTAAAGCTCGTTTCAGTGTGAGGGTTTTGGAAGCAGCTTGTTGCAATTTACAGAGGTTAAGTGTAGTGATCAGTGTTTAGTTTATTAGTCTTCTTTAAACATGGTTGAAAAACAAGATAGTAAAATAATATATATACCAGGAAAATACAAATACATAAACAACAAAGCTTCCCCACTAAGGCTGTAAGAGCTTGATGCTGCATCCTAAACTAAATAAGAAGAAGCATAAACTTATACCTTAAGTCTTACGTCTTAAGATAATATGCACTCAGATAACTATTGTAAGGATGAAGTTTTGTAAGGGGTTATTATTTAGCAGTAAGCCTGAAATGTCATAATAAAATATCTCAAACTGGCACAATTCAGGTTAAATACTAAAAAGTCATCAGGTAATGGAAGGAAAGCCAGTGCTCTCCAGGTTCCTGACAAATATGTCACAGATACACCCGCTTAACAAGGAAACATCCATGAAGTTTTCTTGTGTTCAAACAGACAATTATTATAATAAAATGCACAAAAAATATTTTACATGTTTGGTCAATTTAAGAGCCTTTTAAAACAAGTTCACTAAATCATTTTGACCATTTTCGTTTCTGTCTTTACCTTCTACTACAAAAGGTTCATGTTGAAAACATCTGACATAGATCCTGAAATAGCACACAGTGTGGTAATAAAAAAATATATATAATTAAGATATGACACGGTCTGACCTGAATGTTAAAAAGCTACAACTGCAACCATGGCAACTTATGTCCAATTTGTCATTTAAATGCTTCAAGGATTACATTTTAACCTTTGTAAGGTATTCTTTCACCGTATTCTTATTCTTACATTTCCTTTCCATGATCATCTTCACCTCTGGTGTCTGAGCAATGAATTTAAAGAAGCCTTTAGAACACTGGGAAGTTGCTAAAAGGCAAATGTCTGAATCTTCAACATGGATTAGAGCAAAGAGCAAAAAACCTCGAAACTTTTTCAAAATAACTGAACATTGATTCTACTACTTACTCATTTGCAAATGTAACCACTATGGTAATAAAATACAATAGTAGTTTACTTGCCATCTTAATGTATCTCTGATAAATATGTCACTTCTCACACAACAAAGTATTAGGAGCATGTCTTAAACTGCAGGGGAACTGAATGATTCTGCTTTTGACCCACAAGGTAACTGTGGAACATTCTCTAGATCGCAGAATAAAACAGCAACAAGCACCAAACCCCTGGTTTGTGTCCTGACCCCCAATGTCAGACAGTCAGATTGGAGTAATTATGCTCCATTATGGAAGATGAGGCAAAATGAGATCTTCACAAAATGATAAACTTTACTAAAAATAGCACAATTTCAGGTTTTTTACACAAAAAGTCAAAAAGTAAAAAAACACATCTAACATGAAATAAAAAAACATGCAGGTACCAAATTAATATGAACTATACATTATCAGATTCTATTATCTATAATTGATTTATTGTTTTTGATATGCATCAAAAACATGATATAATTAGCAGTAGTCTTTAAGTATATTTTATGCAGACCAGTATTCCTTCTGATTCGACTCAATATGCAGTAAAACAGAGAGTTTAACAAGCTACTAACCGTTTTTAAATTAGCCAGGGAATGTGGTTGAAGAGAACCTGCACATGGCTACTTTGCTATCAGACAACTACCTGCTTTGGTTTTTCTAATTTGGAAATGTATTTTTTACTGGTGTATTGTTTAGACTTTTATCTTTATGCCATGTTTTTTGTTACATCGGCTTCTGAACAGTCACTCTTCTTATATTTCTAACCATTAGGAATGTGCAATATATATGGAATACGGTTCAAACTGTAGAAATTTGGCCTTTGATAGAGATCTGTAGTCTACCGATCGACCACAATACAGCTTGTTTATGACATAATCGGCTGGCGACAAAACATAAAGCAAGCAGAGAGCCAGTGGGAAGAAGCACGGCTGAGAGCGTAAGAGAGGAGCTCATTAAAAAAAGCCAGAGCAGAAACTCATGAAATCTGGACCTGGTTTGGATTCAAACTAGAAGCAGAAAAATGTTATCTGCAAAGTGTGTGAGATGACAGTTCCAGCAATGGGGTGTAATACATGTAAGTTATTCTACCATCTTAAAACGAAGCATGTGCTTGAGTATCAGCAACGCCAAGAAACGTAGCCTCGTTAAAGTCACAACACTGAGAAGAAAAGACAAGCTTTGACCCAAACATCCATTACCCAAGCATTTTCCAAAGGTTGTCCATACAATAGTAAGCCAGCAATAGACTGACATCCCCAGAGTTATTACAGAATATCTATGCAAAGAGACGGTCCCTATTCAAATGGTGGACAAAAGCAGCTTTCAAATCATGATCAAAACTCTTGATCGACAATATGTTGTGCCAAGCCACAAATACTTTACAGAAATAGAAATGTCAAAAATCTACACTGAGAAGATTGAAAATTAGCTTTGTGATTAATTTAATTACTTATTGCAGGCACTCCCACTTAAAATTCTGCCAAAATACCTCCATCAATTTGACAAACTATGCAACAATTCATCTGGAATAATAAGCTCCCCAGAATAAAGCTCAGAAAATTTCAACAATCAGAAGGCTCGGGTGGTCTTGCCGTCCCAAATTTGTTAAGTCTACCATCCATCCATTTTCTTTACACCCTTGTCCCTAGTGGGGTCAGGAGGGATGCTGATGCCTTTCTCCAGCAAGACATTTCGAGCAAGAGGCAGGGTACACCCTGGAAAGGTCGCCAGTCTGTCGCAGTGCTGCTCTATTACAATGTATTTAATTTGATGCATATGATTACCTGGACATTGCCACCTGAACAAGCTTCCCATGGTTTGGCCTTGAAAGTACTCTCTGCTCTCCCTGAAGCATATACATACCACCAAACTTCCACAAACCCACACAATCTTTTCAGCTCTGTGGAAGGTATGGAGACTGGTTGCATCACTGCTAAATTTTAACCCATACCTCCATACCGAAGCCTCTATGTGGTGTGGAGATTAATCCTTTCTCCATACTAAGTTCTTGATGTATGAGGTTGAAGAAGAGTCAGTGAGTTGAATTCATGAATTGCATTTATTAATAACAAAATACAGCTGGTCTGTTTCTCATGCTACCTTTATGAACTAGCAAGACAAAATGACATCAAAAAGCAGTTTGTAATTGCCTTTGTTAGCCTCTGTAGGGTTAGGGTTAGGTAGGCTGTTCCCTAGTGTGTAATTTCCTTTAAACTTAGTTTTGAGGGTGATTCCTAACATGTAATTTCCTTTAGTTTTACCTTTGTGTCATGTGATCTATGTGAATGCATGTGTATATGAGCAAGCAAATAGCTAAAGGAGATAGAAGAAAACACAGAATGATTTATTCTCAACAATGGCCTAATCGCAAACTTTGCGATTATCTGGATTATCCTTGATTATCTGGAAACTGTGGGTCCAAAGAGGAATTTTGATTCTTGGAGATCTACACAATGGAGGGATTGTTAAGTCCTTTAAATCACTAAAACTATAATTCAGCTCCCATAAAGTCAATTCTGGAGGTAACTATAACTTTGTCATTTAATACTTTAAATTTATGGATCTCCAGCCACACCTCCTGCAACTGTAGATTATGTTTCCCATATTATGAAAATCTCAGAGGAACATCATGTAGTCTCTAAATATTACTCAATTTTGGTGAAGGATATGGACAAAGGGCTCTCTGCTTTGCAATCAGTCAGGGAAGTTATTGTTGGTATGGCTTTCACAGATCAGGAATGGAAAATTACACTTCAAAATATGAAAGAAAATGTCCAGGGAATTTAAAACAAGTTGAGTACAATTGAAACTATTGCATAGAACAGTGGTGCCCAAAGTTGGTCCTTGAGGGCTGGCATCCTGTATGTTTTAGTTATCTCCCTGGATCAAATGATAGCTTATTAAAAGGCCTAAGAACAGTGACATGCTGAGAAGGTTGTTACTACCACCAGGAAGAGAACTAAAACATGCAGGATGACGGCCCTCCAGGACCAACTTTGGCCACCAGTGCCATAGAATTTATTGGTGACCTCTTCGGTTACACAGATCAAATCTTATACAGTCACCTAAATGCTGGTAATGCGAGACTGAAACAGGCACATTGAAACGTAAATGAAATTGCTTGGAAGTTCAAGATTTCTGGTATGCGATTTATAAATACGTCAAAATCAATTATACAAAAAGAAATCCAGTTTTCTCCCAGAGTATTCCATTTGGGGGACCCATCACTTCCTAAAAAATTGCCATCCAACACTGCTGAGTGGGTCCACACAGCATTAATTTTGGGGGATAAACTGATTATCTTTCAGTGGAAGGCCGCCTCCACTCCAACCATTACTTTGTTATATAATCAACTATGCAGATTAGCTGAACAACTTTCATAAAGATTCCTAAGTAAAATAGAAATCTTCCACCTTAAGTGGGACCCATAGTTACTCAGTCTGCATGGGCCAAATTAAGAGTCATGATGGTGGGAGCATGAGGCCCCTGTGGGGTTTGATTTGACAGCGATAAAAAAAAAGTAGTATGCCCCACATACAGAAAAGCTGGCCAACCTGTGAATAGGGTTTCTTACTTTCCCCCTCCTTTTTCCAATGTTGTCTAGTGTTTAGTGTTTGTTCCCTTTTGCCTGTTACTGAGCTGATGTAATTTCTGGTGGACATTGCTTGTGAGAATGGATTATAATGTAATGAAAATACAATAAAATGTTAATCAGAAAACATTTTATTGGCTAAAACTATATTTGATATATTTTGCATTTTGCACTACAAGAAGTCTAATACTTGATTTGTTTCTTATTTAAAAACTCTCTGGACCTAGTAGTGGAATGGTCTTTATTGAGATTATTTTGTTGCTTAGCAGTTTTCAAAATAAACACCAGCAAAATGACACCGTATGTTTTTTTTTCCATTTTGTAAGTTTAATACCAAAAACATTGTGATATATATCATTACCATCACCCCTCACAATATATACCATGATACTGCAGATGGTATCCTAATTGTTCAGTTGACTTTATTAAATCATGGCTACCCCTTGCATGATGAAACTATACTGGTGGTATTTTGAAATATGAACCTGTGTTTGAATGACTTTTGTTGACCACAACTGGCCCAATAAATTCCCAGGAACCATAGGCCACCTGGCAGGATCCGCCACTCTAGGCAAGATATTTTTTCCTTCTTTCCTAAAAATCTGTCTCTCAGAGTTAATGTATACCAGGGAGACAAATTATAGACCCCGTTATTCTTTGTAATTTGAAAGACTTGGAAAAAAATGGATATTCGATCAAATACTTATTTTCTCCACTGTAAAACTGGCTTGTATCTTCGAAAGAAAGAAAAGTCTGAAAACCGTAGGTTGAGAAAAACGCCCCTTTTAAAAAACAAAGTATGTTTGACTGATCCTGAAAGGAACAAAAGACTTCAGTCAGTTTAATTAATCTCTTGAGGTTTAGTTTTTTAAGTGTATTGTGATGGACAGAATAAGCACGCTTCAATATACTTGATTGTGTGGAAGTGGTAAAGTGTAAACTCAAAGGAGCAGAAGTTTGCAAAAAAAGATTTCTGTTAAAAGCAGTACATTGCTAAATAACCTTGGATCGAACCTCAGTCGGATAATAGATTTAATGTGTAACGTTTTTTCACTCCACAGAGGTCATGCATGACCTCAGAAAACATTTTACACATGAAACACCCTGTTAAAAATGCAAAATGAAAAGGTGAAAAACACATGCAGGCCAAAGTCATTGCAGTCCTGTCTTCCCTGACTAAAAAAGACCTGATGTGGAGTCATAGCACCACTGCACAAACTTTTAGCAAAACCACCTCGTCTCCTGGGATCTTTTCAGCAGATGCTGCTACACATGGCAGGAATGTCACCATCACTGTGCAAGTGCTATAGGCGTAGCTATGTGATAGGGACCATTTAGATTCTGCATGAGGCACACAGAAAACTCAGCACCTCCAAAAATGATTTGTCTCCATAGTCAAACTCACAAAAGATTAATCTATCTATCTAACTATCTATCAATCTGTGGATTGGACGAGCTGTAGTTTTGTCTTTTATAACTCAGCTTTAATGACGGTTGGTAAAACACACACACACACAAACACACCAACGGACAGCAGTTCTAACAGTTTTCCCCAGGATCCTATACACAGTGCTCGCACATACAAGAGTCCTCTGTTGTAACCACAGTAACAGTAACAAAGTAACAGTAACATAAATTAAAAGAGTTTTATATATGACACCATCTATCTGTTTGTCTGCCTCTAGAGCCCATCTCTGTAGTTCACTCACATTTGGAGAACAAAATGTCTCTGAAAAACGTTGATCGTTCCGGTGACAAAAATATGGGAATATTAGGAGCATTGATGCACATCATCACAGTAGCTATAACAATACATTCCTTTTGTACTACCCAGTAGAAAATTATACCTGCTAAATTTGTTTATATTTAAGTTCCATATGAGGACCGTATTTTCGGATTATAAGCCGCTACTTTTTTCGGTGCGGCTTTTCTGTGGATTTTTCTTCAAACGCCAGGGGGCTCTTCAGCAGGAAGTGAATCATTGCAAGTCAAAATTGGAAATCGAAGAAGAAATGCTGATTTTCATTTAGAACAAGCACATGCCAGCAGCAGGCACAATGGAGAAATTTCTTCAAACTCTTATCCCCTCATCATGGAAACCACACAAAGAAGTTGAAATGATGCCGCTTTTAAGTCTAAGGTTATTGATCTGACAGTACAGGAGTGAAATAGAGGCGCTACACGAAAGCTGGGCGTGAACAAATACATTTTTTGGCGATGGAGATGGAAGGCTGCATAATAAAATCAGCAGATTTATTAAGGACGCAGCCCCCTTAATGCGTCTTTTTGAGAAACCGAGAGCGGTGGCGATATCAGCGGCTTATAGCCCAGTGGGGCTTACATATATGTACGTTTCCAATTTTTAAAAAAAACATTCTGATACACACGGTTGTCCAATATGAATGCAAATGTAAAGTCACCACTCTTCAGCCACTTTTAGCTCCATTCTTAGTTGTTTGGTGCTTGTGTTTTTTATTTGAAATGGAAAATACCTTCTGTAACCTTCTGTGTTAGGCATCAAGAAATGTACTTGTATATTCAATTTAAGAGAAGTTTAGTCTCCTACACCATGATGGTAGAATTTGAACAAATATTTACATCATTGGTTGCTTTGGCTCATTGAGGTTTGCAGATATTGACTTGAAAATAGCTTTCCTAAGGTCCCACTGCTGCATTTCAATCAGGGTAAAGTCTGGACTTTCCATGGGCCATTGCAACACTTTAGCCTTTTTCACACATCACCTCTTAAGCTGGCATGCCTCAATGTGGCGTATAAAAATACCAAGGCAGAGGAGGGGTTTCAGTTAATCCACCACTGATATGTCTCTGAGCTACCTCTGGTTGGTATGTGTGACTGACCAAAAGGGAAGAGAGCTGGCTTCACAGGGATGTGTCTTTTGTGTTGATGTACATGCAACTGATGCAGAATTGCTGTTGTGTTTGGGATCATTGTCTTGTTGCATGACCCCGTTTCAGAATCTCTGTCGATGACCCTACATTTCACTGGGGAATCATTTGGTATCAAGGCATCATTACCCCCAACACTGAAGAGGTAATTGTTGTATTCATAATTTCTTGTGAAGTTTACATTTCTGCTGGTATGTTGTGTTTTTTTTCACAGTGGTAGATAAAGCAAAACATTTCCACCTTCAATTTGATTGTCTTAATAAAGTACCTAAAGTCTTGCATTAACAGCATCCATCCATCCATCCATCCATCCATCCATCCATTTTCTAACACCCTTGCATTGATGGCATATGATGTTTTAATTTTGGAGGACTGTGTGCTACAAGATTACACCACTAATGATTTCAAGAGATAAACTGTTGATAAACTTACTTTACTTTGAACCAGAGATGGACAATATGATTGATATTAAACGGTGAAAGATTTGTGTTTGGTACCCATTGCTACCATTATAGCAATGTTGTTAGAGTATTATTTTATGCAGGGTAATCAGATTATTTTGCTGGTGTTGTTTATGTGCTAAATGAAAATATTGCTTGACAATTTAAATCTTATCAGATTATATTTCAGGTCTTAAATAGCTAGATTTTTTTAATATAAATGTAAAATGTACCTGATGCAAGCTTGCAAGATATCTAAAAAAAAGAAAAAGAATCATAATTATATGTGTTTAGAAATGTTCTGTTATATGTGGTTATTTTGAGCTATGTTTATTATGTGGAGAAAATGTGATATAACCATAAATATACAGTTTAATAGATTTCAACAATATTTTTGCCATATTTTCCATTCCTATTTTAAGCCACTATTCCTTGATCCACCAGTGCTTTCATGTGTGAAAGTGTTATAGCGTTAGGAATGTCAAAGTCAAGTTTTTATCTAAGTTCACACCTTCTGTGGAGGTTTTGCCTCAGTGACTCTATATAACCAAGTGGTAACATCTTAAAACATTTTTAAACCAATATGATTGCAGACTACATGAGGACAGAAACTTAACTGCAAAATCAGTTATTGAAAAGTGGGCATGGGCTGAGTCAGCGCTTTGCACCTATCAGTGTGACAGTGAAGCTGTAGATAACCAAAGCAGGTTAGTTTAAAGCAAAGAGGGAATTCATGGCAAATCAGTGACTGTGTAATGACTCAGGTGAGAGTAATTATTAAGTGGTTGGAGTAGAGTATGAATATAATGTACAAATGATGGAAAGATTTCTGTTTGTAAACCCTAAACTTTGAAACACTAAAATTCTGATAGATTGCTTCTTTAGGAACTCCATCTTTCTCTGGAGTAAAAGTAACTACAATTATTATAACTTTCTTCAGTATTTTATAGGTAAGCATGTTAATACCTCAAATTCAAATATCTTATTTTGATAAGAAATGTGTGCTGATACCAATAGAAATATTGTAGTCTCCCTAACCCCTTTGACACTCTGAGAAAACACATGACATTGCTTGTTTTTGTTCAGTAACACACCCCACAATCTCTGCCACATGCCTAAGCAAATACAATGTAACCAGAAACCCAAACATACACAGAAACAAGATGAAATAAGCATCAGTTATTGAAATCCCCTTGTTATATGTATCAGACTAATATGTAAAATTAATAACATCGACGAATATTGATGTCAATACCGATATAACGTGCATCCATATTTGTAGCTATTTCCACACTGATGGATGTCAATAACGCCATTTCTCATCTCTTCTTGAGTTTCTTTAGAATGAAGCATGATGTGTTACTTTTTAATTTTTTTTATCATACTTCACATTAACAGACAAGTTTAATTAAATTATTTTCTTCATTCTACAGATTCATTCTCATGTCCTCTTTCCTGTATCCTGACCGATACACCATCCTGTTTGCCGCCAAGACCTTCGAACCTATCCCAAATTAACACCATCTGTTGGAAAAGCACATAGTCATCTTCCCCTGTCATTGCAGTGACATTTTCAGACAAAAACACCCAACAGATAGCTTTCTTTCATACCCAAAAGAGTAGAAATTGTCAATACTAGACAAATGCAAACATGTGAAGGTGCAAAACTGACCAGCACACTTAAAACTGTTTAATTGTTTTGTAAAAACAAGAGGGGAAAAAACAATAAAATGACATTTAAATAAACACATTCAATAGACATTGTTTTAGTTTTTACAATGTCAGATTTACAAAAGTGGTTTTTTTCAAGTGAGGATGAATTTCAAGGCTGATTGATGGAAGATATTTTGAAAATGGAGCTAAATTGAAATCAGTAAACCATTTGTCCTTCCAGCGTGTCCTGGGTCTTCCCCGGGGCCTCCTCCTGGAGGGACGTGCCCGGAACACCTCACCAGGTAGGCGTCCAGAGGCATCCTGACCAGATGCCCGAGCCTCAACTGGCTCCTCTCAATGCGGAGGAGCAGCGGCTCTACTCTGAGTCCCTCCCGGATGACCGAGCTTCTCACCCTATCTCTAAGGGAGAGCCCAGCCACCCTGCGGAGAAAACCCATTTCGGCCGCTTGTATCCGGGACCTCGTTCTTTCGGTCATGACCCAAAGCTCATGACCATAGATGAGGGTAGGGACGTAGATCGACCGGTAAATCGAGAGCTTTGCTTTTTGGCTCAGCTCCCTCTTCACCACGACGGACCGGTACAGCGCCCGCTTCACTGCAGAGGCTGCACCAATCCGCCTGTCGATCTCCCGCTCCCTTCTTCCCTCATTCATGAACAAGATCCCGAGATACTTAAACTCATCCACTTAGGGCAGGACACCCCCCCCCCCCAGAGAAGGCACTCTATCCTTTTCCGGCTCAAGACCATGGCCTCGGATTTGGAGGCACTGATTCCCATCCCAGCCGTTTCACACTCGGCTGCGAACCGCTCCAGTGAGAGCTGCAGATCACGCTCTGATGAAGCCAACAGGACCACATCATCTGCAAAAAGCAGAGATGCGATCCTAAGACCACCAAAACGGATCCCCTCAACACCCCGGCTGCGCCTAGAAATTCTGTCCATAAACGTAATGAACAGAATCGGTGACAAAGGGCAGCCCTGGCGGAGTCCAACTCTCACCAGAAACGAGCCCGACTTACTCCCAGCAATGCGGACCAGACTCTGGCACCGGTTGTACAGGGACCTGACAGCCCGTATCAAAAGGCCCGGTACCCCATACTCGCGGAGAACCCCCCACAGGACTCCCCGAGGGACGCAGTTGAACGCCTTCTCCAAGTCCACAAAACACATGTAGACCTGTAGACATGTAGGCGAACTCCCACGCACCCTCCAGGACCCTGCTGAGGGTGTAGAGCTGGTCCAGCGTTCCACAACCAGGATGAAAACTATCCGACGGATCCAGGACCCCCGAATAGACCTTGCCAGGGAGGCTTAAGAGTGTGACCCCCCTGTAATTGGAGTACACTCTCCGGTCCCCCTTTTTGAACAGGGGGACCATCACCCCAGTCTGCCAATCCAGGGGAACTGCCCCCGATGTCCATGCAATGCTGCAAAGCCAGCCAACACAATCCTATAACATCCAGAGCCTTAAGGAACTCCGGCCGGATCTCATCCACCCCCGGGGCCCTGCCACCGAGGAGCTTTTTAACCACCTCGGCGACCTCGTCCCCAGAGATTGGAGAGCCCGACCCAGAGTCCCCAGGTTCAGTTTCCTCAATGGAAGGCATGTTCGTGGGATTGAGGAGGTCTTTGAAGTACTCTGCCCACCGGCCCACAACGTCCCGAGGCGAGGTCAGCAGCATATCATCCACACTATACACAGTGTTGGTGCTGCACTGCTTCCCCCTCCCGTCAGCTGCTTCCGGAGTCCCACAGGCCAAAAAGGCCCGGTAGGACTCCTTCTTCAGCTTGACGGCATCCCTCACCGAAGGGGTCCACCAACGGGTTCGAGGGTTGCCACCGCGACAGGCACCGACAACCTTACGGCCACAGCTCCGGTATGCCGCCTCGACAATGGAGGCACGGAACATGGTCCACTCAGACTCAATGTCCCCCACCTCCCCCGGAACGTGTTCAAAGTTCTGCCGGAGATGGGAGTTAAAGCTCCGCCTCACAGGGGGACTCCACCAGACGTTCCCAGCAGACCCTCACAACACGTTTGGGCCTGCCAGGTCTGACCGGCATCCTCCCCCACCACAGGAGCCAACTCCCCACCAGGTAGTGGTCAGTGGAGAGCTCTGTCAAGGATCCGACAATGTCAGCCAAAGCATTTGGCAGCCTTTATCCGCACGAAAGCTGATTACATTCTAACGTAGAGTATTAATCTGCCGGTTAAACAATGCAAAAACATTTAAATGGGATCAATGTAAATATAAATTGTAAACTCATCAAAACTTTACACCATTTCTCACAAAAAAACTAGAAGGGATAAACAATTGTAGTTGTTATGCAGTTGCAAGTTGCAATGAAGCATAAAAAGGCCAACATTGCTGTGACCTCTACTCAGCTGCTCCTAACCAGTAATATTCTATGCATACCTCTCTTTTGCTGGAAAAGACCAGCAGAGACAGGAAATGCCTCTGCTGGTCTGCTGTCCATTTGTACAGCAAATGCTAGTCGAGGCAAGACAGAGATATATGGCATAGTCCAAATGCGTCTTGCAAACACACCAAATTACCTACACAAAACAAAAAGAAGCAATGTGGAAAAACTGCAGGCAGGATGTATTGCTTGGTGCAACCTAACTAGAACACTCACTATTGTTTCACAGAATTACAATATTGTCCCTGATTCTAATGTTTTCCTAATGTGTGTGTGGGGGGGGGGGGTGTGTGTTGGAGTTTCCACACAAATCTTTAACAGCCAGACCCCAGTTATTAAACAAGCCTGTCTTCTATGATATGACTCTTGACTTTGACCTTTTAGACTGTATTCAATCGGCTCATCACAATCTTGATTAGTTGACAGACAGTTGACTTATCTGTGTTTTTTCTCCCATTCTAAAACACATGCACACGCACACACACTAAGTGACAGGTTCACTCTCCAACTGAAAGGGTTTTATATCAGCCACGACATCGAGCTGCCCACACCCTCCATCACTCCCCCGCTGACTCCCCGATCATGCCATGAAGAGAAATTGGCCAGACTGCTGTATGACAGCTCCACTCACAATAATATTCCCACAAACACTCACTTACAGAAATTCACATATGTAAAGACAGCTTTAAAGTAGCCATACTCATCAGATCCTTCTACACAAAGCTACCACATGATGTGCACATGATGCAACGTTATCAGTGTTTTCCCCAGTTCTGATAGTTATCAATCCTGCAGATTTAAATATAAATAAATTATTTTTATGTTTAAGAAAAAACACGAGTAATACCAAACATACCCTGTTGATAAATAAATCATTCATGCTTTTAAAATGAGTTCTGATTCTCACTACTACTCTATGTGCTATTATGTCAAACTAAATACTTAATTGAACTTGACTGAAATTCACATTTTACCCATCTATCTACCTACTGTCTCCCACCTATCAGGGTAACAGGTCCAGAATGGAAACCTAGACATGCCTCTCCCAGGGGACATTCTCCAATCAGAAGGGATATAAAATCCATATTGCAATGTCTTCCCTGGAGTGCCCTCCCAATAGGATGTGCCCCAGAAAACCTCCAAAGAAGTTTTCCAGAAGGTTTTCTTATCAGATGACCAAACCACCCTACATCTCTAATTCTACTGCAGGTGCACTGGAACCAAACTTAACTCTTGTTTTGTATGCAAGGACTACATAGTTCGTAGAAGTCACCCTTTGCCACAGTCAAAACTTTCTCAAAGTACAAAGAGACATGTCGATTGGGCAATCAAACCCTCATGCTCCTTTCAACAATTCCAGGGTTTCCCTTGGTGTATTAAAAGTCTGGTGGGCTACCAGGCTTCATTGAAAGATGGGTTAGAGATGATGCATTGAACAGGACACAAAGCACGCACCAATCACAGCATTGGTGCTTCTGGCTGCCGCGAGAGGTGTTTGAAGTTTTGGAATGTGTGGATATTACCTTCAATTAAGTAAAAATCTATTGAATATCTCAACTACAACTCAACATCCAAGCAAATGTTGAAGCTTTGCACTTTGATATTCAACTAATATTTGTGATTGAGGACCTTGAAGGCCTTGTTAACTACCAGGATTCTCAGCAGCTGACAAGTAGCAAAATGGCTCCAAGTTTAACGAAAGATATGGAAGAACTCAAGCTGTCATTGAATGTCATGTCGGAAGAAATGAGCAAGGTGGTGAAGCAACAAGCAAGTCTGATGTGTTTGATTGGAGAAATTGAACAATTGAAAGAAATTATCAAAGAAAAGGATGAGAAGATAGAAAAGCTGGAAAAAAGAGTGGAGGAAGCAAGTCATCAAGTTCTTCAGCAGCAAAGGGATTTTGCTGGAGCGTAAAACGTTCGCTGCTTATTATACCATACCGCAAAAACCAAATACTTGTACAAATCTGGTTAAAAAAAGACCAAATATTGTAACTGAACTTCTAAAGGTTCTAAAAAAAACTAAAGGGAACAGATGTGTTTGTGAATGAACACCTCACAAAAAAGAATGCAGAGATTGCTTACTAAGGCAGGATATTGAAGGAGAAAAAAAATACAGGCCACCTGGACAACAAATTGTAAGACACTGATAAAACTTAAAGGTTTTTCTGAGCAAGGTAGGTTTTAACCATAGAAATCTTGTTGAGCTGGAGAAATATATCTGAACAGAACATTGACTTGGTACTTTTAGGGTTACAGTACGTTTTATTTTGTTTGTTTTTTTGCATTTGTTTTTGTAGTTTTGAACAGTTTTGAAGAGAAGAATATATCATTTATTCACGAGTCAAAGAATATAATGTAAGTGTTATGATCTTTCAGATCATAAATCTTATGATATTGAAACTGATATAGACCCAGATACCAATTTCAGTTATAATACCAAACAGCATTGTGAATATTATTCTGAAGACAGTATTAATGTGGGAGTGGAGTCGAAATTGAAAGAGCTTGAAACAAAAATTTTTGGAATTATTATAGGCAAGAAACTTAGTTGGAAGACTCACATAGAATATATTAGAAGTAAAAACTATTGGAATATTGTTTAAAATAAAAGATTTAGTAAATTCTTGCATATGATATACTCCTCTTTGGTTATGCCTTATTTGTCTTATTGCTCAGAAATCTGGGGGTATGCAAGTAAAACAAACACTGATATATTAGTTAAGTTGCAAAAAAAGCTATAAGGCTTATTAATAAGGTGGGATACCATGAACCAATTTATAAACTCTTCATTCATATTAATGTATTAAAATTTAAAAATATTGTTAATATAGAAATACTGGAAATAATGTATAAGGCATTGAACAAAAGTCTTCCTTTCGGTATTCAGAAATGATTTAAGCTGAGAGAGAATAAATATAATTTGCGAGGTTTGTTTATATTTGAATGTGCAAAAGATAAGAGCCAGATAAAGTCTAGATGTGTTTCAGTTATTGGTGTGAAACTGTGGAATGAGTTGAATGATGATTTGTCCTTTCTTGGTGAGCTTTAAAAGAGCTCTAAGATGTCCATCCATCCATCCATTTTCCTGCACCCTTTTCCCTTATTGGGGTCAGGAGGGTTGCTGGTGCCTCTCCAGCTGTCATTTCGGGCGAGAGGCGCGGTCACCCTGGACAGGTCGCCAGTCTGTCGCAGGGCAACACAGAGACACACAGGACAAACAACCATGCACACACACACCCACACACACACACACACACCCACACACACACACACACACACACCTAGGGACAATTTAGAGAGGCCAATTAACCTGACAGTCATGTTTTTGGACTGTGGGAGGAAGCTGGAGTACCCAGAGAGAACCCACACATGCCCAGGGAGAACATGCAAACTCCATGCAGAAAGACCGGGGCTGGGAATCGAACCCAGAACCTTCTTGCTGCAAGGCAACAGCTCTACCAGCTGCGCCACTGGGCAGCCCGCTCTAAAATGTATAATGATTAAATCTTACGCTGTTACGTAGACTTATACATGTATTGTGAAGATATCTTGGTAGGTTGTTAGGTCTAAAATAGGGTTGGCAACAATAAGCTTCGTTTCAGCCTATTCCTTTTTTGGTAAATTATGGGTTTGTTTATTGTTTTATTTTTGCTTGTTTGTTTTCTGTGTTTAATGTGGACAATTTACCAAAATAAAGTGACTGATTGGATTAATTGACTTAACTAGCCAACCTTAACAGCAATCATTGTCACTGGATTTGTCAACAAACAGAACTCAAATTTAACCATTTAACTCACAGCATCAGATAGTAGCTATGGTAACAAAACCTTCTAATTAACAGCTGTGGATTTAAATAGCATTTCACTGCTGATGTCTTCAAGTCACATAAATACCCAGTAATATTTAAACATTTCACTGACAATTAACATCTTTCAATACAAACTGGTGGACTGCCTTAGTTTTTTGGTGGAAACCCTAAATTCCACTTTGACAGAAATCTGCTCTGATTGTCTAAAGGCAGGATGAAAGGCACACTGCTCCTCCTGAATCTGAGCTTCCATAATTGGTTAAGAGTCTCCATTGCAACACTATGAAGTAAATTTTCCAAGGTAGGTTGAGAAGTGTGGCCCCTCAATATTTGGAATTCACTTTTCGATTTTTTTCTTTTAAGTTGGGATCTTCACCATAACCTGCCTCTCCACAGGTGTTGTTCCAGTTCTCAATGCAACACAGAAAACTTGTGTGAACCACAACTGTCCAACAATGTCCAGAGCCTTCAGGATGTCGGCTCTGGACAGATCCCAGGTGTCTGATGGCACAACTATCTGCAGCGCCTACGAATAGCACTCATTACCATTTTACATGGAAAAATAAAGAACTTTCTTTTTCTTCCTTGATGATTATTACGGCAAAACATATTTTGACTGTTGATATTCTGTTGACATTTCCTAGTGTGTGTGGTTATTGTGCCATTAAAATATGTTAAATGTATTTTCTTCTGTTTTTGCCAGTATAGTTCCTACATCTTCATTTCCAAGAGTACTACTAAAATATCTTGTTTAAGAGTCACAAGGCAAATTCCCTTTGCCCTCTCGCTAGTCAGACAATTGAGATCCCTTACAAATGCAGGATAAAGACTGTAGAAAGAGGGACCAAAGAGTGAAGTGGAATTCAACCAAAATGATTGGAGGTAGATTCTTCTTAATGCAAGCCCCCTTTTCTTTGTATTGCAAAAATGTGTGCGTGTTCATTGTGTGTGGCAGCCTCTTAAGTGAAGGCTTTGTAACACGCTTGTTCATCATAACTGTGATGTTCTAGCCTGAGGGCCCGGCAGCATGAAGCAATTTCCCTCTCGTTACGCTAGGCGTATATTAACCCCCCAGTAACCATTGGACACACAAACACTGACTGTGATGCACACACATACACACTGCTTCCTGCAATTTATCTATCATGTCAAGTATAGCAGGGGGCTGCTCTCTTGAGTAACTCTCTCATATTGTAGTTATGTACTCCTTATCGGTGTACCATGTCATTAAGGCTAAACATTGGCTGAATACAAAGTTAGATAGAAATCAGACACAGTTAGGTAAGGATTTACTCACTTGTTAATATCTTCATTGGTAGTTATGTCGCATATACAATGAGAAATGATATCAAGCCTTCATAACAGCCAGTAATGCGGATATGTTTAAAGAAGGGCAGTAAATAAAAATGTATTCTGTAATTGCTTTAATCTTAGAGTTTCTTGAATATACAAAGCAATCACTCAGTAAAAAAATGTTTCATCCAAATACTGGTCAAACTGTTTTTATCCTTCATCCATCCATCCATTTTCTAAAACCCTTGTCCCTTAGTGGGTCAGGAGGGTTGCTGGTGCCTCTCCATAACCTTCCGGACGAGAGGCGGGGTCACCCTGGACAGGTCGCCAGTCTGTCGCAGTGTTTTTATCCTTAATGGAGAAATGTACTGATTTTTACAGATTATTTCATTAATTTATTTGTTTCAACTTTGTTGAACAATATAAGCTTACATGAAATATTTAAAGACCATCAAAATGAAGTAAAGAAGCTGATAACAGATGTTTAGGAACCGGTCTCCCGGTCCGGACGTAAATTTGGTGGCAGGAGTGCCACCGGTACAATTGCTGCAAAGCTCCTTAAAGAGCTTCCAGCGCGGTCTGATGTTCCTCCTAGCGTTTTTGCTGTGGCAACAGTGTGGATTAGGCACTTTGTGGATAAAAACTGTCGACATGGCATTTATTTGTAGCTTGTTAAGGTAACAATCACGTTAGAGCCTCTGTCAATTTTGCTTTCACAAATGACAAAGTCTTTTGGAGAGAAATGTTGAGAGCACAAATGTAGGTCCTTTGGAAGTTGTGTTTGGCTCTCTTCTACTGCACTCTTCTTTATTTTATGTGGGATGCAAAACAGATTCATCTCAGTTTTTTTTATTACAGTTACAGTATCTAAAATTTCACCAAACGCAATATGATAAACAACAGCTCAGTTAAAGTTAGCCTGTGTTTAGTCTGTAGATTCCAGTACAGAATGGACCAAAATGCATCATCAACCCATCAGGTGAAAAAATGGTGACCTCCATGCGTAAAAAATATAATAAAAGATATATATTTTCTGAAGTCTGAGTTTTGGTGTATCACAAACAGCTATGTCTCAGTTAATGGGAAAATTACAACATTCTCAAGCCAACATCCATCCATCCATCCATCCATCTTCTACCGCTTATCCGGGGTCGGGTCGCGGGGGCAGCAGCTTAAGGAGGGAGGCCCAGACTTCCCTCTCCCCAGCCACTTGGGCCAGCTCCTCCGGGGGAATCCCGAGGCGTTCCCAGGCCAGCCGAGAGACGTAGTCCCTCCAGCGTGTTCTGGGTCTCCCTGGGCCTCCTCCCGGTGGGACGTGCCCGAACACCTCACCAGGGAGGTCCAGGAGGCATCCTGACCAGATGCCCGAGCCACCTCAACTGGCTCCTCTCGATGCGGAGAAGCAGCGGTCTACTCTGAGTCCCTCCCGGATGGCCGAGCTTCACCCTATCTCTAAGGGAGAGCCCAGCCACCCTGCGGAGAAAACCCATTTCGGCCGCTTGTATCCGGGACCTCGTTCTTTCGGTCATGACCCAAAGCTCATGACCATAGATGAGGGTAGGAACGTAGATCGACCGGTAAATCGAGAGCTTCGCTTTTTGGCTTTTTGACGGTAC
This sequence comes from Phalloptychus januarius, assembly GCA_902982915.1. NCBI lineage: Eukaryota > Metazoa > Chordata > Actinopteri > Cyprinodontiformes > Poeciliidae > Phalloptychus > Phalloptychus januarius. Next base: position 795,734 of record CADWAE010000061.1, read on the forward strand.
AGCGCCCGCTTCACTGCAGACGCTGCGCCGATCCGCCTGTCGATCTCCCGCTCCCTTCTTCCCTCATTCGTGAACAAGATCCCAAGATACTTAAACTCCTCCACTTGAGACAGAACACCCCCCCCGACCCGGAGTAGGCACTCCACCCTTTTCCGGCTCAAGACCATGGCCTCGGACTTGGAGGCACTGATTCCCATCCCGGCCGCTCACTCGGCTGCGAACCGCTCCAGTGAGAGCTGCAGATCACGCTCTGATGAAGCCAATAGGACCACATCATCCGCAAAAAGCAGAGATGCGATCCTAAGACCACCAAAACGGATCCCCTCAACACCCCGGCTGCGCCTAGAAATTCTGTCCATAAACGTAATGAACAGAATCGGTGACAAAGGGCAGCCCTGGCGGAGTCCAACTCTCACCGGAACGAGCCCGACTTACTGCCGGCAATGCGGACCAGACTCTGGCACCGGTCGTACAGGGACCTGACAGCCCGTATCAAAGGGCCCGGTACCCCATACTCCGGGAGAAACCCCACAGGACTCCCCGAGGGATGCGGTCGAACACCTTCTCCAAGTCCACAAAACACATGTAGACCGGTTGGCGAACTCCCACGCACCCTCCAGGACCCTGCTGAGGGTGTAGAGTTGGTCCAGCGTTCCAGCCAGGACGAAAACCACACTGTTCCTCCTGAATCCGAGGTTCGACTATCCGACGGACCCTCCTCTCCAGGACCCCCGAATAGACCTTGCCAGGGAGGCTTAAGAGCGTGACCCCCCTGTAATTGGAGCACACCCTCCGGTCCCCCTTTTTGAACAGGGGGACCACCACCCCAGTCTGCCAATCCAGGGGAACTGCCCCCGATGTCAAGCCAACATGTTCAACTAATCTTGGATCCCTTTAAAGGCATCAGCCTGTTATTGTTATGTAGGAATAAGAAAACAAAAATAAACACAAAGATGTCTTATCGGCTGGATTTGTTGCACAGCTGACATCTTACCACAGTTTCATGCTGGAATTCACCGAGCTCCTGAGAGCAACCGAATCTTTCACATATGTTTGTAAAAACACTTTGCATGCCTAATTGTATAACCCTTTTATAGACCTGTAGCCATGGAAGTGATTGGAGCACCTGATTTTGATAATTGGGATGGGTGAGCAAATACTTTTGACAATTTAGTGTATGTAAGGTCTGTGTTTGAGAGTTCCAGTTTGCTATTATATCTGACAGCATCTCACTAATTCCCACTGAAGGCAGAGTAGCAGGAGGGAATTACTACTGGTACGTACCCGCCAAGCCGATTAGCTATTGACTGCTCTCAAACCCAGGACAGCCATCCTTTCTTTCTCTCTCTCCTTCTCTTTAGGGGTGTGTGTGTGTGTATGTGTGTTAGGGTAGTGTTTTACATATGAACACTCCTGCAAAAGACATGGACTTCTGCGATAATCAAACTCTTCCTGTTTTGAAACAAATATTTGTATTAACAAGGGAAATGCTTGGTGGTTTGCATAAGCAGCACCACCACCAGACCGATTACTGCAGCAGTGAGGGAATGACACTGCTAGTTGATCTGAACCTGAAAGATCCGTATTCTTATAGGAATCAGCTCAGCAGTGACTCATGGGTATTTCTGAAGGATAAAGGTATTGTACAGTATTTAAGTGTTTGATGTTCCATATCTTCACTTGATCCATAACAATCTTGATCCAGCCAACAGCTCATCCCTCATACCAAAGAACCGGGGTCGGCAACCCGCGGCTCTTTAGCGCTGCCCTAGTGGCTCCCTGGAGCTTTTTTAAAAATGTTTGAAAATTGAAACATTTTTTGTTTTAATAGGATTTCTGTAGGAGTTCAAACATGACACAATCATCCTTAACCTTTTCAAATGCCATAAAAATGTGGAAAATAAATATAAAATTTCAACATTTCCATCAACGAAGATTTGCGTCACAGCCTATGACACATGTTTCAGGTGGCTGTTGTAAACAAACGAAGGGTGTGTGGTGGGACATGGATAGCAAAAGGGAAAAGAGGAAAATAGCCGAGGAGAGATTCTACCGTTCTTGGACCGAATCAGTTGCATTCATTGACAATGCGGAAGGATTACCTCAATGTTTGCTCTCTAGCAAAAAGTTGTCAAATACCAAAAAGACTGCATTTTCTGGACTATAGAGTGCACCTTACTGTAAGCCGTACCTACAAAAAAAAAAAAAATGGAAACGTACATATATAAGCCACACCGGGCTACAAGTCGCATGACTCAAAGCGTAGGGAAAAAGTAGCGGCTAATAGTCCAAAAAATACGGTAATGTGGAAAGACCTGGTGCATCATTCCTTCCAGGACGCGCAGTAGGGAAAACAAACATTTAATCATGAATGCTCATGAACGTAGGCACTTAGCTATTTTAGCCTATTATCAAAACGACTAATATAAACACTTAAAGCCTGTTTTGCCTTCATTATAAGCCTTATATCAGGCTTTTAATTTTTTGAGGCTCCATACAGACTTGTTTCTTTTTGTTTTTGGCCCAATATGGCTCTTTCAACATTTAAGGTTGCCGACCCCTGAACTAAGACAACTGCAGCACATAAGTTAAAATACACATCCACTAATTATTGCAAATAATTCTTGCAGATGACCAAGAACTATTTGCAATAATATGTGGTCATCTACAAGAATGATTATTCTACTAGAATAATAATAGATGGAAACAGGAGGCAGAAGAGATGGATAAAAAACAGATACAAACTGTGGATGGAACTGTGAAGGTTTAGAGTTATGCTTACAATTTTCAAAGTTCACAATTTCAGATGGTCAGTTTTTATGGTGAATATACAGAATTACTTTTCAAATAAAGACTAAAAGAACAAATATTTTACATAATAAATGTAAATCCCACAGAGTTTCAAGGTTTGGGAAAAAATACATATAGATACACAAATGGAGGTATGTGAATACACACAGAAAGTTTCTCTTTTGTATCTCAACTTTAAATAAGCTAACCTGTAGACTGTGAACTGTGACCTTTGGGAAGAGAGTGAGCATATGTAAAGCAATGACATGTGAGTGTTGGGATTAACGAGGACTGATGAGTTCAAATTAGCATTTCCTCCCACTTCCACCTTCTCTTTTTGTTGCACACATGCACATATTTAGGCTCTGTAAACAGAACATAGAGGCTAACACACCAGCAGAATATACAGCACTTTTTTTATGCAGAGCTGTGTGGAAGTGTGCAAAGATATGCACAAAGCCCTCTGAAGCATTCATTAATTACCCCCTTTTTTATGTGTATTAGGGCTTTCTTTTGTCAAACTGCTGTTCTCTCCACTGCTCAGTTGGAGCACAGGGGAGAAACAGTCCAGGTTGCTGACAAATGCCCCCATTTCTGTCTTTTTGTCCACTTTAATTCAAAGACCTGTTTCAGTTCACATAACGTCCCACTGACAAATACAAAAATTTAAATAACCTATTTTTATTAGTGGGGATTTTATAAAATAACCTCATATGTCTTTATTACTCATTTATATGAACAATTAATGTAAATTAATTAATAGCCCAGGTCTTTTTGTTCATCCTCTGCCATGTTATACTGCCTTGCTAGTGCTGTAATCAACCAGCATCTTCAGAGCCAAGTGGTTTTTGTAAGTCTGCAATCTTTGGAGCTGCCCGTGATCAGTGCCACTGTAAACTTCAGAGATCAAACTGCAAAGGTTTCAAACTGGACTCAATAAAAAATAATAATTTTGCCCAATTACACAGTTGCTATTTAGGAAACAAAATTTGCTAAAGAAACAGGAGCAGAAACATGAGTTTGATAACCTCAATCAAAGCTCAATTTGGGTACATGAACAAAAGGACACCTATCAAAGAACAAAGATGTTCCTTGACCAAAAATAAAATTAACATTGAGCGAATGTCCCTACATTCACCCATTATGAGCACATCCTTACAAATCCTTTACTCCAAAATTAATATTTAATAATAAATTGGCTGACAAACAGCAAGAAACAAGATAAACAAGACAACAAATATAGAGGGCAAATAAACAGAACCCCATTCTTGTCAACACTGGAAGAAACAGAGGACAGAGAGGATGCTAAAGGTGAAGGCCGAACAAACATTAAGTTTTTAAAAGCTACAAAAAATAAACCTTTCATTTTGAAGTCATTTCTAGCTCACAAGCTGTTGTGTCCAAGCAGAGACACAACAGCTCTGGATTCAATCACAGCAGCTGCCATTCTACTGGGAATGCGCAATGAATCATGGGATTGATGATGCACCCTTGCAAGGGGACACATAATTTCTACTGCCCAGGAGATGAAAAGAGGAAGGAGTGGATGCAGAGAGCAAATGAGAGACAGTCTGAGACAGACTTAACAGAATGTGTTAAGTTATCTGAGCCTGGAGTCTCTCTGCTTCTACTGCCGACCTCTATGACCTGCTAACAAAGCACGCAACCTCAGCTGGTATAGAAGACAAGAAACAGGAAGGAGATGTATATGAAGGTTGTAGTAGAAGAGATCTCCATATATTGTTTAGCCTAGTTAAATTGTGTATTTTGTACAGGCAGAAATGTAAAACTGCAATATCACATAAACAAGCCTCCCTGTTGTTGTTTTGGTGCCAAGTCCTCTCTCTTCAGCACCACACGATCAAATCCTCATATATTCAACCAATATATTCTAATTCCATACAAGTAAAATGGGTGAGCATGCATGCACAAATCTGCTCATGTACATGCAAACCACCTTACACTTACAACACATAAGCTCTAGGAACCTTCCTTATTTCAATCCCACAAAGCAAACCTGCACCTTTCTCTGCAAATTAACATAAGTGAAGAAAGCTAAGAATGATGGGAGCCAATGAATAAAGGCTACAGAAGAAGAGGAGCAATTATAACAGGTACTAGTGTACAAGGATGGACAAATTGGAAAAAAATATGATGACATGAACAGAGAGCAAAAGTCACATTACAACAGAAAAAAAACTACTCAAAATTTGCTCAAAAGTGTGACAGTAGGGGTGCTGTGGTGGCGCAGGGGTTTAGCACACCCACATACGGAGGCCCTAGTCCTCGATGCGGCCGTCCCAGATTTGATTCCCGGCCTGGCGACCTTTGCTGCATGTCTTCCCCCTCTCTCATTTCCCTCATTCTTGTCCACTAACTATTAAATAAAGGCCACTAGAGCCAATAAAACCTTAAAAAAAAAGTGTGACAGTTCAGCACAAACTCTATGACAATGTCTGTCTGTTATCCATGGCTTGATTTAGCGCTTCTCTTCTACCATATATTATGATCAATGCACATAACTTGCATATCTTGACAAAAAATTATATGTGTGCGATCCTTTCTCGGCGCTCTGTTAGGAATTGAATTATCAGTCAGTGGCAATTTTCTGTTGATGAAATTATTAATTTTTCTGTATGTTAGCTGACGTATCTGTACTTTTCCAGAAGCCCAGAAGCTTATAGAAATGATGGTTGAAGAATGTTTTATGAATTGGGTGGTCTAGATATGCTTTTGCCTAATGGTTCAGAAACAGAATAAGAGAAGGCACAGGCGATTAAAACAGGAAGTACACAGGTAATATGGACAGAACATATACTGAAAAACAAGTGATTTTCTGAAACCACATTGCCCTGTTGAAGGTGTTGCTAATCGCCCTTCAAATAGACTGGAGGAAAAAGCGTTCGCCATTTTCTGTGGCTAATGATAGCTACTGATTTAATGTGGCATTTCATATATTTGTCACATATTTGGTAATGATATAGACTGACGGTGCTCATATTTCACACAAGTTTTTGAATATTGTTTTACTTATTTCTTTTAAAATTATTTAACAATTATAATAGAATATAATTGAAGCTACTTACTATGCATTTTATTCAAATTCTTAAGTTTTGAATGTGATATTAGTTACTTTCTTAGCATTTAACTTTGTATTAATTCCTAATAAGGCTTAGGTTTTCTGCATGATCCATGTTAAATGCCTTCCTTTAGAACTATTAGGATGTGTGCATTTTTTCCTTTAAGAAACATATTTTATTTGAGCCTTAAGTAGTTTCCCCTGTAACAAATAATTTGAACTCCCCTCATCATTTTGTCCTGGTGCTCTCTCCAGGAGAGTGACTCTCTACTGCACACAAAGTGCCTGGGTTCAAGACTACAAGTCATTGAGAGAAAACAATGCAAGTTTTTAATTGCTGATTTATTTGTCTACCTATGTTTTACTTTTGCTTTTTAAAATTTAACTTACTTATTTTCAGTTTTGATTTTGTTTTCCATTATTTTGTGTTAATTTCATTAATAAAAAACACTGAGAAATTATTGTGGAAAAACTTTAAGCTTCTGTTTTGACTCACTTAGTGAGGAACTCAGTAGATTTTTTTTTAACCATCCATAAACTTTGTTTTCACAGAAAGAAGAATTGGATCCAGACATTTGCAGATGCATGTTTTCTCTCTGTATATATTGCTGACAAACTGGAGCGCTGTACAAAGAGGAAGTGGAAGTTGGTGTTGCATCCTATAAGTAATGGAAGCTTTTAGCATAAATTCAAGCTGGCAGATCTCACTCAGCACGGCAGCATCGCCCACCGCCACGCCTACTTCCCAATCATCCAATGGGGGCGCAGCTACTCCAGCCAATCACATCGCAAGATCATCATTCAAAAGAGCAAACCAAGCCGGGTTCATCAGCTGTCCAGCCGCGCGTCGACCCACCTCCTCCCCGCCTCCACCCTCATCCTGCCGGACACCATGGGCTACCTCTTCCCCGGCTCCGCTCCACCACCAGTGTCCGGGCACGGGGGAAGACGACCCTGAGTCCTGCCCCGAGCTGACCTAAGCTCGCGAGGAGGCTCAGCTCGATGTCTTCCGCCGGCGCCCGAGCGCCAAACGTACATTGTCCAATAAATCTTTCTAACTGATCTTCCTTTCTCTGTGAGTCTCTCCAGATTGAATTTTATTTAAATGAACGCTCTACTCATTTATTTAATATATCTGCCCAGTTGTTTTTGTTGAGCCGCGGAAGCATTGCAGAAGCTGAGCTGCGTGCTACGTCACTGATTGGTTCTGGTTGCGTCAGTTGGTCAGCGGGAAACATTGTAGCGCGAGACAAGTGAAACATTGTAGCAGCTGTCTGTGTGTCTGTGCCCGGCTGCTTCGGAGGAGAACAAATCCCAAAAAATACACACAGCGTGGGGCAAATAAAGTTGCCGAAACTGAAGGAGTCTTGTCTGTTTCATGAGTGCAACATTTGTCTCAAGGTGAAGATTATAAAAAGCATGATTTTATTGTGGAAGATCACCCTCTGCCTCTGAGACCCTTCAAGATCCTGTTATGCATTTCTTGAACTCAACAATGACAAAATGTGTGTTCTGTTGTTCTGATTGAGCCAGTGTCTTCACATCTTAGAAAACTTCTTAGACACTTTACCAGACCAGTTGCTATGGCAACTGACACAACACTACTACTAACCCACAGAGCAGAGAGTAATATTGACCAAAACGCCCTGCTTTTGAAGCGTTCTCCGGTCTGCTTGCATTCACACTGGATTCAAACCACATCAGAGTTAACTTCAACCGAATCGAGACCAAAGTTTTTAGGTGGACCAGAGTTCACTTTTTTGGTCTGCGTGAGAGTTTGATTGCACATTCGCACCTCTCCAGACAAACTGGACATTCTAGCCAAACAAACCAGAGTTTGATTAAGGTGAACTAAATAGTCTGTTGTGAGTGTACCCTAAAGGACTGTTTTGTGAAAGAATCAAGGCAACACTCCAGGTATGTTTGTGATGAGGGAATAACATAGTAACATGAAGTAATGCTAACAAAAAAAAAGAAGTCCAAGTCTAAAAGTGTGTATCAACAAGGACACTGAACAAACATCCTTAACAAGAACCAAAAGCCTTACAGTCTTCATGTGAGCTTCCAGCAGAACCCAAAGATTCTGTCAAGATTCTCCATTAGTCAAGCTAAGAAGTAGGTCTAGTCTAGTCACTAATCTGTTAAAAAATGGCAATACATCAACAGGAAACAAGAAATCAATAATGAAATAAAAAATATACAATAGCAAATGTTGTGACAGACTGGTGACCTGTCCAGGGTGTTCCCTGCCTCTCGCCCAAAACATTCGCTGGAGTGGAGTGGAGTGGAGTAAAATGATGATTATGTCAACTTAACATTACAACAGTTATTTTATGTTACACTGTGACTGTAAAATTAGATTTTTATTTGGATGCAATACTTGGTTCAATTATGTAATAACACTATTAATTTAATTCTAGATTTTGAAATATATTTTTGGCTCATAATAAATAAATATTTTTTTCTGAGAACACTGCAAGAATTTCCTTTTATCTTTAATTTTTTAAAAATAACTAAAGATTGTTTAATGGGAATTGAAATAATTCATCCTTAAGAAAGATTTCACTGGGATATAATAATAATGTATTTAATGTGGTTTATTAGTTTCGGTTCAGTGACAGATTTGCTGAAAAAGGAAACATTTGTGAAATTTATAAATACTTTTTACGGACAGCTTTATCATCATCTCAATAAATACAACAAAATACAGACATAGTAATACATTTTATTAATATATAAAATACATTACTTTCAAGTTTATGTTGCTTTTTCCTGATAGAAGAGCTGTATATTGTTCATAATGGCCTTTGCTAAATGCTGACAGTGTCATGAGTTGTGGTGGGGTAACGGTGAGAAAACGCAGGCGGGACCAGGATGAGGAATGAAATGGAGGATTTAATGAAGAAAAACTGAACACGATGAGACCAGGGTGAACACCGCAAGACACGACGAGGATCTGACAAGAGACAAAGACAACAGGTGGACTTAAATACACGGGGAGGACAATCAGGGAACGAGACACAGCACAACAAGGGGAGCAGACAGGACAACACAGGGACTCGCAACACACAGAAAACCTAAAATAAATACACAGAGAACTCAAATCACAACAGACAGAAAACTTTAAAATGTTTCATTGAAAGCTAAAATGATTCATGTCAACTTATATATTGTGAGCTGACTGCTAAAATGACCTGAAAAATGATTTTATTGTTGGTTTCTCATCGAATATTTGGTGCAGTCAAACTATTGATTAAAAAAATTCTGCTCTCCATATTCCAGTGTGTCAATTGACAATATATTTCTATCCTAACACCCACACAGACAATACGAAAGACAATAATGTAATACAGAGCTGTCTCTTTTGGCTTTCTGTCAATAATGTATCGTCTTTTAAACCCACATATTCGTCCCCCAAAGAGGCCTGCAATTCACTTAAAATGCGTATAACCACATCCAGTCCCATGTGCACAATGGCACACACACAACTACACACATACCCACACACCCCCTCACACACCCCCATGCATCAAGGCTTTCCCTCTGGTTCATATGAAAATCCCATCAGCACATTTACTGCTCTCAGTGAAGGCTGTAATAATTTCCTGCAAACATTTGGCACACTCACAAGCAGGCGGCAAAAGTCAATGCTAATTGGCATTAACATAATGACTGGAAACGAACATTTGGGTGTTTGGGCTGTAATATGCCAGTAAAGCAAAATGCTTGAGAGACCTTCCCACAAACCCTTCTCGATTATCCATTAAAATACGTAATTAGAGAGCTAACACCCATGCATCCACTCAAAATTATTCAAAAAATCTTCTGGCCCTAATTTTGGATGGACGAGACAAAGCCCAGAGCCCTTTTGCCAGCAGAGTGACAATTCTGCAGGCACTCTAGGCATACAGTGCTCCAATACCCACTTTGTCATGCAATGACATCTTGACGCAATAATCAGTGCAAGCTGAATTCCACAGAAGAGCTGCAGTGACAGAAATTACTCTCACGCCTCAGCCTCAACAGTTAATTTCGCCTGGATGTGTTAGGATCTTGCATTTGTTTCAGGCAATAGTTTTATTAACCCCACATGCATACAAATCTATTAACATCCCATAAATCAGTGCTAGACATGCTAGGAGTGGGTAATAACTCAATATTATTTGTGAGTTTTTCAAATAATTGGACAGCAAAAATAATAATTTAAATAAGTTTTATACTATGTGAAAAACTATTTATTTGAGAAATTTAGTTTGATAAAAACAAATTTAAACTATGAAGTCAATGCATTTTTCATGTATTTTAAGCTCAAATAAAAACATTTTTAAACAATACTTTATGTTGAAGGTTGGGCATTGGAAATTACTGTATTTGACAAGGTTCATTCTAAAACATTGTGAGAAAAATATTCAATGACAAAGAAGAGAGAAATTACTGAGAAAATGCAAAATAACTGCTGAAGCTGCACCTCAGTCTGTCAGCCATTTTTAACAGACAGGTAGGACTATATAGTGTTTGGTCACAGTGGCTGCAAAAATAAAGTGTAGGAAGATGATTAATTTAGGTAAAAGTGTCTTAGTAATACTGAAACACCTAAATTATACACATCCAGCCTACTTTGCAGACAAGGTTTAAAACATCTGTATTGAAAGATGCTCACTGACCAAATCATCTCTCTCAGCTTTCTCCTGCTACTTTCCAGTTGTGCAATACTTGCAACTATTGTAACTTTGTGTTCTCTGTTTTATGTAGACAAAAAGGCGCATGGCACAGTGCCTCCTTGTTTAACTGTTTGTCTTTCATATGTTTTTATTTTTTCAACAAAATAAATCATTTAAAACATTTTTTTTAAATACTATTATAATACAGCAGTAATCTCAGACTGCATGCGTCTTTGCTGTGCTGAGAATTTCCCCAGCAGAGCAGAATCATTCCTGAAAGCTTTATAGCTGATGCATTAAACAGGGCACAAAGCTCTTAGCGCAAACCATGATGTGCCTCTCTATGATGGCCGCCTAGCGCGCTGCTGCCATCATAGAGAGGCGGCTGCATCTCTGAAGTTGACCTCGGCTCGGTTCACACCCTACCTCGGTTCACACCCTACCTTTCACTCAAACTGGATCATTGGAAGGTGTTCTTGTAGAAAAGCTTCACCTGTGTCAGAGTTTATATTAACCACCTGTGAGGAACCACTTTTCTTCTGTGAATACTGCACAAAGGTAGACATCAGGTTTAAAACTTGATAGAGTTTATGTGTTTGTTCCACAGTAGGACGGTGTGTTAGTGGGTCGGTGGTTCAGTTTGTGGAGGAGCTGTCACACTCGCCTCGTAGTCATGCAGCATGCTGGTTTTTGGGCGCGGGGATTGCGACTCTGCATTGCTTCAAACTGTGGCGTATGAAATGCCTTCTCTACTCCAGTCAAGCAGAGTTGCTGCGCTTGGTAGTGCAAAGACCAGGAAAACTTGTTCCTTAGAGCTGAGGAAAGCTAAACAAATATTCTCTATGGCCCTAAATCCCGACTGTCACAAAGCAGAAAAGCTTGGTCTAATCATGCCTCACAAATTAAATCTCCCTGTTTGTCCCTCTGGATCCAGCAGAGAGATGCAGTGCAGAGGATTTAGCTAATCATGGAGGGCCAGTCCAATGTCACATGGGGCCTTGAGCAGAACTTGATTTAGGGGCCTGTCTTGCTAACAACATCAAGGGGTGGCTTATTGGCCACGCTTAAAAGCAATCAGTGATAATCTTAATTTACTGAGATAACAAATATGCATTAACAAATGTATTATATTTGTAAACAAACAGAGCTCAGACTCACAGATTATCTTCATAGCATCAGACTGTTGCTATGGTAACAAAAAATGAAACTATGAAGATTATGAAACTATAAAGATTGTTCTTTGTACTTTCACAAAGTAAGTGTCATGACCTTACTTTATCAAAAAAGCAAAATACTTTTTTAACATGTTTGGTTCCAAAGCCCAATGTTGGAAACCAAACATTTCCAACAAAAGCCGTAACAGGTGGTTTGATTCTTGCACGCACTTCCGACTTGATTGTTTGAAAAAATATATGTTCTTTTTTTTCTAGTTCAAATATCGTCAAAATTATTATTTAAAATCTCTTACAACTTAGTTGAAAATGAAAGTCGACTTAATTTGATGTTTCAAGTTCAAAAAGTGGTCAAAAAATCATTTACATTTACATTACCTCCTGTCCTCACTCATTTGCCCAAACAATAAAACTAAATTGGTATAAATTACAGTTCACAAAATTTAACATAAATAGCCACAACAGTAAACTTGCCCGCTCCTTAAAATTGTAAATTAAAATGTTAACATTTCAGTCAAATTTAACAGCATTAATATTCTCAATAAACAAATGTTACAATTCTAGATCTGTGGTCTGTGTGAAAATGTTAGGATTGATGGGACCCTTGAACATCCGGGGGGCTGTAAACAGCTTATTTCATTTATGAGTGTGATCAGCTTTACATCATGTTTTTACATCCGCTGACTGGTGACTTCAAGGATTTAATAGAAGTGAAAAAATGATAATTATTTTAATTGTACTTTTTTGGTTTGTTGTTGGTTTGTGTGTATAAGCATTGTCAACAATGACCTCCAGTAACTCAGAAATATTTCTACATTTCCTGTCAATTAGCATTTTTTAATACAAAATCACAGTGGCAAGTTTTCTACGGGAAACACTGAAGTAGTTATTGCTACTTACTAGTTAGTTATTGCTAGGAATCGACAGTAAAACTTGAGATCTTATCACAATATTTTATGGTATTTATTGTGATGAAGGTGAAAATAAAATAAAGTATTCATAACTTCTTTTATGAATACTTTATTATAATGCTGGGCAGTGAAGATATCTCATTTCAAAGGCCTGTAAAATAGGCATATCCTCATTTATAAATTGCAGCATTTGGTAAATATAAAAGTGTATTTTATCACCAAACTGCAGACAGTACTTGCATTTAATTGTATTTTCAAATGTAAGGATATTGATACTATGATAGAACCAGCGGTACAAAAAGCAAGAAAAGTAACAACCCAGACATTAATTAGAATTGGTACTAAGCAAAGGTGCTTTGAAGAAATATAATTAGGAATATCTATATAGTTTTTTAGCTGCCATCTTCATAAAACTCTCCCATTTTATGTAAGCTCTCAGCTAATCTAACCATTAAGTTGACAGGAATATAAATTGTATCATCATGCAAACATAATAGCTTCAGCAGTTTGTACAGATTCATTCCAAGTGTTGTCTTCGCATAAAATTACTGAGCTATGTCAAAACCACGCGCTCCAATCAATTCTCATATCCTCCACAAAATATAAATAAATAACCCAAATGGGTTTTAGAGGTGCAGCTGTAGCATGTTATCTGCTTCATTTTCAACAGATGTACAAGCCTGCAGACTAATAGCAAAGGAAATTACCAGTCTCACACTTGAATACACCTAGTCTCTATTATGCTTACGGATGATATATTTACTATTACTCATCCAATTCATTCATGAAATGCAGCAAAGTCACTGTATGTTGATGGCAAGAATGATGATAAAATTGCGGGCTTGTGTAAACTACCAATAATGTTCGCAAATTCGTTCAAAAATATAACCAGGTTTCAACTTTAGAAGGAGTTGCTCCAAACGTCCGTGCGGGTGCGTTGTGGGGCATTTGAACTTTGACCACAATATGGTCAACATATAAAACCCAGGCTTCCCTTTTGAAGGGAAGCCTGGGTTTTATTAATGTAATGAAGTGACTTTACATTCAGTTGTGCAGAACAACAAAATTACCGCCGCTGCAATTTGATACCATTGTGTCAATGGAAACAAACATTATCATTATTTTGATACATGAAAGTTTTAGAATTACAATATTATGTACTAAAACTCAACATTTGTGTGCAAGTAAACAGCAAAATACTTTTTTTAACTACCCAGACTTCTGTTTTGTTTGAGAGGGCTTCACAATTATGGCTGACTGTCCAAATCACAATTACCATGCTAATGTTGTTACCACACTATAAATCAAGTTTATGACTCATGGTGAAGTAGGGGACAGCAACAACTCCGGCAGTTGAAAGAAAAAAAACACTTCCCTCCGCACTTGATAAAAGGACACCTGGAAGTCATGACAGTTAATGACACAAAAATACAAGCAGGACCATTTTTAACAATTTGCACTGATGGTAAATGTTTATGGCTGGTCATTTGAAATGAAAATTTGTTATAGAATTTAAAGATGCTGTATATTCTCAGAAGTGACTTAAGAAAAAATTAGGATTTCCCAATTTCTGCTTTTAGACACACAGCAAGAAAACCTAAACTCACCTATAGTGGCAGATGTGTTCAACCAGAGAGCCGCAGCAGAACATAAATGAGGACAGGCAGGAGAGAGGAGAAAAGGACAGAATTAGTCTTACATAAAAAATTATCAAAATTTAGTCAAAGAGTAAAAATAAAGATTCATATTTTCATCATGTTTATACATTTACTTTTTGCACAACTATAAAGAAGGACCCATTGTTCACAGAAGAGGTTCCTGAAGTCATGCAGCAAAGAAAAGTAAAAATTTATCAAACAGAAATCAAATTAAAATGAGTTAACACTTGCAAGGGTTTTACTCAAACTAGGCAGCTTGAGTGTATTCATCCCCCACCAATCACACATAAACAAAACCATAAAACCTTAGTGGCTGGCTGTGTTTAACAGCCTCAAAAAGTTTGATACTGAATTCATTGATCATCTGCAGCACAGAGAGGGAGGCAAAAAAACACACTCAATTTCACACATTTTCTTTTGTCCCTCCTGTGTTGTTAGGATGGGAGTGTATGTCTGAGTTTTTTCAGCACCGACTCTTTCAGTTATACAAAGACGAACGATCAAAGTCTGGGTTCTTCACTTATCAGAGCTGCCTATCAGATATTATCCTCGAGCTCACTCAGCTGCAGTTGTCTTTCAATCTCCTGCTTCTTTTATAAACACACACACAAAAAGAGAAGTAAGACAAGATGAAATAGACCAGAGAAGAGTTATGTTACAATGTGTGTAATAGGTAGAAGATGGTGTGTGCGCTTTCAGTAGTCCATGAACTTACGCTGCAACTTTTAGTGTTACCATTTAAGACTTTGTCAGACCGATCTGAAATCTGGGCTGCCCAATACATAAAATCTGGCCTAAAACATTAACTACTTCCAGCAGTCCGCACATCACAATCCTATATTCAATATGACCAGCATTTTTAGTTTCACATCAGTTTTCAATTATTAAAAACATACCAAGGACCATACTCAAATCATTTTTTGACTATAAATGTTTGGATTCTGGTAGATGAATGACATAAACAGTCAACATGTTACCGAGTCTAGACGGACCAGAACCAATTTCTCACATCGACCAGGAGGTCGCACTGATCTGGCACTGATTTCTATCCAGCTTCAGTTCTTGAGGTTTGCAGAAACCTGTCTGGATTAAAAACCAGCCAGAAACAGAAAGGAGTTTTATTGAGAGAAATGTTCATGATCTGCATCATCCTGCATCATCCTGCATGTTGTGTTAGCCGCACAGGACTTTGATCCACTGCGGGTGTTTTTTCATTTTTAAATCTGATTTTCCCCAGTATAATTCTGCCACACACTGAAAGCAAGGATGGTGGATGTCCAAAAGTGCCTGGAAATTAGAATATAGCAGTGATTCAGTTGGGAAGTTGATGGAAAGGACCATCCAACATGGGCACAAAGCACAATGATTTGTTAAACCTTTGAAATTTGATGCACTAATAATGTTGTAGAACTTCATGGTAAACAGTTTTGTGATTGTTGCGCTTTAGAGGGAGCATGCATGTGTAAAACATCTGCTATCCAGACCATGAATGGATGGAGCAGCAGCTCTCAAAAGAGAGACAAGAATTCATTCTGAAACAATAATAATAAAAAAACAAGACAAAATTTGAAATTTTGTCTTTTAACAAGTTTCTGGAAAAAAAGCTTTGTCAGATTTGAAAACCAGAGCACCGTATTTGTATTGACAAACCAGTGCATTTAAAAATGCACAGTAAGTCACAGTATTAAGACATAAGACACAATAAAATCAAAGCAGTTAATATGAATATTGAAAAATAAAAGACTCTGGACTGATCCCTGAGGTACAGTTATGTAAGAAAATCAATTTTCAAGAAGGGGGTTTGGGATGTATAAGAATGACATGAATACTTTATGTCAGTTTAAGAGGACAGAAATATGAAAAATCTGTTCTGATGCAGAGGTTTAGATTAGTAAAGCAGAGGGGTCAGTGGATAACTTTAGAGTAGCCTCCAATTCTGACCTATTATGGAAAATGCTGTTTATCAGTGATGTATCTACTGGGGATGGACCCAGCATTTCTATACTAAGCCTCAGATGTCTGGATTGGTATCAGCCGACACCAACCTAAACCAGAAAAACAGCTGAACTGACTGAAAATGTTTGGGTTTTTTCAAGCGCATACATAAATGTACTGAAATACAAATTTACTGTATGTGATAACTCTTATGACTAAATCTATAAAAAACATTTTATGTTTACAGACATTATCACATTGGGAGACTCCTATTGGCCATGTATGTGTCCTCTTTATGTGCATAGTGTGCATTGTGTTTCACTGTTTTAATGAGTTATGTGTTTATTAATCTATCACAGCTGTCCTGTGTTTTGCTTTTTTGCCTCATAAATTTTTCTTCCTAAAATATTTAAAAAGGTTTGATGATATTTGATCGAAATAATAAAACAGTGACAAATTGCAGTTTCATTTCATCAACTTTCTTAGATTTTTTTTGTTGTTGCTGTGTAAATATTTTCAGCTCTGCAATCCCTCTTTCTATCAGTCAGAGATAACAGTGCAATAATCTGTTCGTTTTATGCAGCACCTGCATTTGTAATCAGAGAGATAAACAGAAAACACAGCTGATCAAACAATCAACTGTCGGTCTAATTCTACCAATTTGCTCAGCAGCTTTTTTTCTTATTTTAACTCGATCTTTCTTTTGGGTCAGAAGAAATAACTACAAAGTGCATATCAATAACTGGAGATGCAGGAAAGCTGAAATGAAGCTTCCCTTCCTTCTCTAATACACAAACCTCCAGCTCTCACCTATTTCCCTCTGTGGGCCTTTTTAAAGAACTATCTGTCTGCGCCTCCTCTCCCCTCCAGGAGTCTGAACACACTAAAGTGAAGTGTTAAGAGCAAAAATCCTATCTTTGTTGTAGTCTCAGAGATGGTTTGGACTTGAAGGCTGTCATGAATTCTGCAGCACAATAGTTTTTATAGATGTCAGAGAGATTTAAATACTGTCTTTAGGCCTGAAAGCCAAACATTCACACACATAATCACTATAATTGAACCCGAGCCTTGGACTCCTTCAGTTCACATCTGTATAGTGTGTGTGAGTGTGACAGTGCAGTAATACGCTATTCGTCTCAGGTTAAGTGAGGACAGCAGTGCTAAAATAGCTCATTTTGTGGTGGTGTGGACTTTAAAAGGTATTCTAATGAGACCTAACTACATATGGCAGCTCATTCTCTGTACTCTTCTGTAACACATGAGCACAGTCAAAGAGTGGCTTCTTCACACATCTCCCATCATACACACATGCAGTTCAGATGAGAGCTACATGCTCTCATCAAGGGAAGAAATGCTAGATTACTTTGATGCTATTCATTTGAACTGTTCCATTACAGTGTGGAGAAAATGTCCAGCTGAATGATTTTTAAAAACAATACTTAGGTGCCCACATTTAGACTGATTGTTTTTTTAGCCATAGATGGTCAAAATAAAATATGAAGGCCCGTTTTTTAACCAATTAAAATGTACTTTAGCCGCCTGTCATTGGTAGTCATCCAGAAGCTTCTGGTAACCAGCTGTGATATGCGTCTAGGATAATTGTTCTGTTGCAAACCCATTTGTGAGCATAGTTTCAACCAGACCCCTCAGGCATGAGATAAACATGTTGGCCTGCTTAGGGCAGTGGCGCCCCTTTGGTAGGAAAAGACTGGCCACTCCACAGCAGGGCTGATGATGAGTATGAAAAACATAGCACAATATACGCATTTCACATTAATCAATATCACTGATCACTGATAGTTTTGGTTGGTAATATCCAAAATGCTACCAAACTGCTGTTACCTTTCCTCACTAATCCACTATTTTCTCTTGAGCTGTTGTACTCATTTTCTCCTCTCACTTCACCCCATTGGTTTTTATTTTTAAGTTGTGCTAGTCCATGGTGGTGAAACATAAAACTTCTTTCACATACTCTGACATACTGTGTGTAGTCTTTGGATTGCGCACTGTCAACATATGGTTCACATTTCATAGTTGAGGGCACTGATTGCCTAGATTTTTGTGTGAAATTCCTTCATTTCCCACAATCCAAAGGGATACTAACTAACAAGTTGTATCATTATCTGCAACCATAAAGAGTTACCATTGGGTGGATCTCCAGCCAGACGTCCCCTTTGAGTCTGCATTGAGCAGGCTACATACACTCAAATATGTTGGGAGAAACATGAAACTGCTTCTGCACGTTACATAACAAGTTGTTACTACGTAGCCAAAGTAAGAGTGAGTTAGTTGAAGGCACCAACCTTTCTTAGGTGGCCGTGAGAGCAAAGCCTTTCCTGACATATTTACCTTGGATAGTGTATGTATCGCAATAGATAACATTATTGTTTTATCACCAAGCCCTACCCCAGAGAATCATATTATCAAAATATACAAACATACACAAGGTGCTTTGGTGGCGCAGGGGTTTAGCACACCAACATACGGAGGCCCTAGTCCTCGACGCGGCCGTCCCAGGTTCGATTCCCGGCCTGGCGACCTTTGCTGCATGTCTACCCCCTCTCTCATTTCCCTCATTCCTGTCCACTAACTATTAAATAAAGGCCTCTAGAGCCAATAAAACCTTTAAAAAAAAAACACAAACAATGGCCATGACAAGCGCACATAAACGCACTGGAATTCAACATACAGGTGCTGGTCATAAAATTAGAATATCATGAAAAAGTAGATTGATTTCAGTAATTCCATTTAAAAAGTGAAACTTGTATATTATATTCATACATTACATACAAACTCATATATTTCAGATGTTTATTTCGTTTAATTTTGATGATTACAAATGACAACAAATGAAAATCTCAAATTCATCATATCAGAAAATTAGAATATTGTGAAATGGTTCAAAATTGATACCACACTCTAATCAGCTAATTAACTCAAACCACCTGCAAAGGCCTTTAAATGGTCTTTCAGTCTAGTTCTACAGGCTACACATGTCATGGGGAAGACTGCTGACTTGACAGTTGTCCAAAAGACGACCATCGACACCTTGCACAAGGAGGGCAAGACACAAAAGGTCATCGCTAAAGAGGCTGGCTGTTCACAGAGCTCAGTGTCCAAGCACATTAATAGAGAGGCGAAGGGAAGGAAAAGATGTGGTCGAAAAAAGTGTACAAGGAAGAGAGATAACCGCATCCTGGAGAGGATTGTGAAACAAAACCCATTCAAAAATGTGGGGGAGATTCACAAAGAGTGGACTGCAGCTGGAGTGAGTGCTTCAAGAACCACCACACACAGACGTATGAAAGACATGGGTTTCTGCTGTCGCATTCCTTGTGTCAAGCCACTCTTGAACCACAGACAGCGTCAGAAGCGTCTTGCCTGGGCTAAAGAGAAACAGGACTGGACTGCTGGTGAGTGGTCCAAAGTCATGTTCTCTGATGAAAGTACATTTTGCATTTCCTTTGGAAATCAAGGTCCCAGAGTCTGGAGGAAAAGAAGATAGGCACTTCATCCACGTTGCTTGAAGTCCAGTGTAAAGTTTCCACAGTCAGTGATGTTTTGGGGTGCCATGTCATCTGCTGGTGTTGGTCCAGTTTCTGGGTCCAGGTAACGGCCACATACCAGGAAGTTAGAGCACTTCATGCTTCCTGCGCTGACAACTTTTGGAGATGAGATTTCATTTTCCAACAGACTGCACCTGCACACAGTGCCAAAGCTACCAGTACCTGGTTGAAGGACCATGGTATCCCTGTTCTTAATTGGCCAGCAAACTCTCCTGACCTTAACCCCGTAGAAAATCTATGGGGTATTGTGAAGAAGAAGATGCAATACACCAGACCCAACAATTCAGAAGAGCTAACAGCCACTATTAGAGCAACCTGGGCTATCATAACACCTGAGCAGTGCCACAGACTGATCGACTCCATGCCACGCCGCATTGCTGCAGTAATACAGGCCAAAGGAGGCCCAACTAAATACTGAGTGCTGTACATGCTCATACTTTTCATGTTAATACTTTTCAGTTGGCCCACATTTCTATAAATCCTTTGTTTCTATTGGTCTTCAGGAATATTCTAATTTTCTGATATGATGAATTTGAGATTTTCATTTGTTGTCATTTGTAATCATCAAAATTAAACGAAATAAACATCTGAAATATATGAGTTTGTATGTAATGTATGAATATAATATAATATACAAGTTTCACTTTTTAAATGGAATTACTGAAATCAATCTACTTTTTCATGATATTCTAATTTTATGACCAGCACCTGTATAGTCCCTGGGTAACATATTTAAAAATTATCAACTGGATGATCTGTGCTTCACTGAGGAGATAAAACTTTATCTAAACTGCTGTGCCTTTCATTACTAATCACTCATGTTGAATTAAAGCCCGTGAGCAGACACAAACACACATATTCTCATAGACACACCAGGTCACTCGGCTGGAATGAAAAGCAAAACAGATGGCACTGAAGGGGGGATGATGGAAAGTGACAGTCAAAGCAGAGGAGTTGTTAGTGGGCAACAGTTGAGGAAGGGACGGAAACGGGGAACAGCATTGTGTGCAGAGAGGAGGAATGGAAGGACAATAAGTGGAAAGAAAGACAGAGATAAATTCTTAAGAGGACAAGGGGGGAAATTAAGGTTTGAGAGACTGATAGAGGTGCAGCCGGGTGAACAGAAAAAAGTGAACAAAGGTAAGAGTAAAGTATGAGCGTGGGGGTGGAGTAAGGGTGAAAGGTGAGGAGGGGCAGAAGATGAGGCCACAGCCTTTGAGGAGCTAATGAAGACAGTGAAGTCAGCATGTGGGTGGGGGGAGGCACAATATAGCAGAATGGCCCATCTGTTGCCTGGCCCACAGGGATATCACAATCACCTCTGAGACTCCCACTTCTCACTTTTACAACCCTTAACAAGCAGAGGAGGAGGAGAGAGGGAGGACTGTTGGGAAAAGGAGCATCACCTCAGCAAATATAAACCATCAGTCTTTAGATTCTTTAAACAAATTTAAAAAAACGATTCAAGAACTTTATCATAGTTCTAATAAACCTCATCAAATATTTTTATTTGTTGAGTTTTCATGAGTCTGTATGTTCAACAGAGTTCACCAGCATATGAAACCTGACACTGCTAAATGCTTAGACAGGCTAAACCTCAGAATTAGCAACAGAACTTGTTGACATTTATCTCTCAAGAAAATCTAGTTGTTGAAATCTTAAATGCAACAATCTATCCACTCTTGACTGAAAAATGATCGAGGAGTACTGACCAGACAGCAGGGTTGTGCAATATTAGAAGGTCTTGGGTAACTCTTTATTTGAAGGTGTGTGCATAAGACTGACTTGACACTGCCATGAACATAAATGAGACTTCATAAATGTTTGACTGTTTGACAAGTTGAGTATAATTTGGTAAATAACACTTTTAATGAGAAGTTGACGTTGTTTAAAATATTTTTATCAGAACTTGACATTCACCGACAAAAATGTATTTGTAATAACTTGACATTAACCAAGAAATTATAATTTGTCATAAACATGTTATTACAGGTATTAATTATCAAACTTTAAAAGGTTTTATAACAGGTTGTTCCATTCTTTTCCAGATTACACTGAATTTTCTTACTAACACAAAACTTTCTGAAGCCAAGTTGTGCCTCTCACAAGTTAGAAAAATTGTTGTAAATCTTGAAATATTTTTTGCATATATTAGATTGATTATACTAGGAAAAAATGCTATACAATATTTTTGTCACTCCTAAATGGAGCAAACTTTTGAGTGTGTAAAACTTTTCTTCTTGAAGAATGATGATTTTATGTGCAGAAACTCCAGGTATCCTATGCTGTGTTGCTCAGTGATATTTTTCTAAACTTAAATTCCTGTTTTCACATAATGTTTAATTCAGGACACAGCATATGTTTGTTGATCTCATTGTTAACAATGATTGTGTCTAAAGAGCATGACAAGTAACTAAAAAATGCATCCACCTACAGTAACAATTGTTCTTTGCATCACAGCCGATTTCATACAACTAAAGCCTCACAAATACTTGAAGGCACTTAAAAATTGTATCATAATGAATAGGTCTGAATAAATACATGTAGTCCTACACCCCTACTTTAAACATGCAAAACCTAAGAACTGTTATTATGACTATCAAGTACCAATCTTTGGATATAGTAATGAGACCAAATACAACTCAAACCCTCACCCACAAAGACAAAACATTTGTTCCCACACAGCCAGTCAAATCTCAGATAAAACAGAAACACTCCTAAGAAGGAAGAGGAGACAGTATCACTAAGTTTGCTAAAAGCCTGTCAAACAACAAAAGAGCCACAGTCTGATGTATGTCTTTGTTTATATCTTAGATAAGAACAGCAGGAAAGTTCATGTTGATTATCATTCAGACTGTCACCACCTCCATGACGACAAATAACTCTGGTGGCAGCCGCCTCCTCCAGCATGACAATGCATCTCGTCACAAAACAAAGCATCCAAAGTCCCCGAAGCCCAAACCGATCAAGAGTTCAATAGATGTTCTGGAGGCCGCAGCAGCTTTGGAAGCCTCCATGAGCAACACACAAGCGCACAAGAATTTTCTTCAAAACAATCTACAACAATGCTTGTTCTAATAACACAATAAATTGTCCCAAAAGTTACTGTGATAAATGACAATCTTGTTGTTTTCAGACCATTTTGGAGTAATATAATGGTAATGGAATAACAATGTAAGAACACATTCTCAAAGATCAATACACTTTAAATTCTAATAAACATTTTACACTGGAACTGGAAGACACTTAAATAGCCAAAGTAAGTACATAAAACCACCAAAATAACAAATAACAAGAGTTATGAAATCTCTGTAAGCAAAATTGTCCCTCAAGAAAAAGGGTTTCAGTCTGGTGTGCTGAGACCAAAGCATCAGACTGACAACTTTCGTCATCCAGTTTTTCATACAAAGAAAAGAGAAAAACAATAAATCATGCAATTGCTAATTATTGAGCTTCTTTTATTTGATTCATTGATTATTACCAGGCCTACCAATAACCAACTGCAGCTGTAACCTGATGTCTTACAACTTTAAGCTGATAGGCCACTGGAAAATTAGTTGCTCAAGGGGAATTTAGGAAAGCAAATTGATTAAGATTGTTTTGTTTAATAGTGAAGTAAGACATAACATAAAAGGGACATATCAGGCAAAATCCACTTTTTTCACGCCTCTCGTAATCTAACTCCTTTACTGTGCAGAGACCTTGTTTATTTCATTTTTATTGTTTTAGCATTAATATTTAATAGGTAGGTATCTGACGTGCATGGACACCATTGTTAAAGTACGCTCCATATTACAGGTAGTTGGTATGGATGGAGACGTGTAAATACAGTAAAAACACTATTGTGATGCATTCATTTTAATGTGCGGTTCTTCAGGTTTGTTGTCTTCATTCTCCTGCTCTGGATCAGACTCTGGTTTCAACATATAACACTTTTCTACTGCCTTCTGTCAAACTAACCAAATCATTAGACAACTAGTGTTGCTGGTGCCTCTGTGCATTGACCACCTAGCATGTTGTTCATGGCTGAGTCTCTGAAGTTGATCTCAGCGTGGTTGACTCCTTGCCTTTCAGTCAAACTCGCCAAGTTGGAAGGTGTTCTTGTAGAAAAACTTTTCCTGTGTTGGGATTTATATTAACCCCCTGTGAAAAATAATTTTTCCACAGAGAATACTTTAGCAAGGTAGGGGTCAAATTTAAAAGCCACAGCACTTGCTCTGCTGGCGCTAGCTCAATTTGAACCGCACTGTCAGTGGAGCGCTTTGAAAGTGCAGTGGAGTGAGAATGATATGCAGTATCTTTGTGAAAAAAAGAATTATGCGTGGTGTGTGCTTTTACATCTGACACATCATAGCCAACACATGGCTCTGTGTCTGAGCTGGAAACTAATCAAGTTTATATCCATCCCTTGTTGGGTTAGTACATGGAGGAGCTCGCCTTGTAGTCATGCTGAAGGCACTTTTTAAGGGTTTTTTGCTGCCTGCTGGCAGACCTTCTTGGCACCCCAACCACCAGACTTAGCAAGTTTTCTGGCTAGTTCTTTAGTCTTGTTTCACACTTTTATCAGGGTTGCCAACAAGTGTGGAGAATGTTACATGCCCAACAATTTTGCAGAAGGATTCAAGGATACAGCAACATATCTGTTGTGTTTAGATCTACAGGTTTTGACAACAGACATTTGACTCCATCAGTGTGCAAAAAGTAGCTGACACTTTCACTTCGCCTGAAAGAAAGATGTGCACAGGCTTCATCGTATGATTATGATGCATCACCTTATTCTGCATTATATTGCTCAATGTTTTACATTGTTTTTTGTACTCATAATGAGCTACAGAGATGCACAATTATTGTAAACAACCCACTAGTCTTGTTTTTCCTCTTTTGTCCTAATTGAAGCATCATAGAGTGTCAATGCTAAGTCGTTGCTCCTCAAGAGCTCTTAAAAAGAAAATGCGTATGTATCTTTAAAAGGCCATCATCAGTTCTGCTCAATCAGCTGCACTACCTGGTTTTTTATTTGGTCTCAGAGAAGCATATTTAGGCTTTGTCATTTCATGAAATCACAGACATCAATTTAAAGCTCTGTTCCTCCTTATTTTCACAAATGCAGCTAAAGTGAATGAATTCCTTTTATCTTTTTGACTGCTTTTTCTTTGACTGAAGTCTTCGTGCTCTTAATACTCCACGGTTTTTGCGCTTTCTTGTTTTTAGTTTTATTGAACTGTGAGCAAAAGTTACTCTGTTAAACTGGGATTGCACCTGTGAACCAAATGATGTCAACAGTATATCTTTAGTAAAACTCACATTAAATGTAATCATTTTAACACATCATGACCCTTGAGCAAATCCTTTAAACTGAATCATTTAATAAGTGTTCATAAAGATAGAGACTAAGATGGAACAACAGGACAGTTTAGCACTTAATGCAATATTTTTCATCCCTTAGTGTTGATCTTTAACCTTTTACATGTATCAAAGGCAAGAAGTAGGAGGTAGAATAAAAAGGGATATACAAAAATTTAACAGCATACGAATTACCTCAGACAGCAGTTTTAATTTCACCATTTTTCTATTTAAAAAATTTAAAAAAAATTCAAAATTCTGAATTTTCCCCGACAACCTATGTTTTCTTTGCCACCTTTTATAATCATTTAGACTTAAAGAGACTTTATTGACTGCTGCAACTTTATGTTCATGAGACAAATATTTGTGTGAACAAACAGCTAAGAGTGGCTATAACATGAGTCATTAAATGAAAACATCATTAAAAAGGTTTGGAATGAAAAAAGACATTTATATAGCAGCAGAATCAATGCATCAATATTATTTGTATGGTACTTTTCAGTAACTATAGAAGCTTGTTTCCACCACTCTGGTAAAAAATATAAAATGATCTTGAAATATCTCTAAATAATGAGACACTATCTCGAAATTTCGAGATAGTGTCTCGATCCGGGATAAAGAAGGCACCTCCTCTTGATACGCGTTTCCCATCAGATACGGTTTTTCCTGCGTTTTCTGCACCGCCCAGTTTCGTCTGTTTTGGCAAAGTTGTCACAGTTTTTCACGTTTTTGCAAATGCGCTCTCATCAGACATACACACTGCGGCCTTCTATGTTAGAAAACCGAACATTTCCAACAAAGGCCATGGGTGGTAACAGGTGGTTTGATTCTTGCACGCACTTCCAACTTGATTGTTTGTAAAATTATATGTGCTTTATTTTTTGTTAAAATATCAATCAATCAATCAATAACATTTTATTTGCATAGCATATTTCAGCAGGAAGGCATTTCAAAGTTCTCTACATCATAACAAACACAAAAACACAGCGTCATGCAACATAAAATCATCAATCGAAACATTACATTAAGTCAAGTGCCATCATTAAACTTGTAATTGATTACATTTCAAATACAGTTCTAAACAGATGGATTTTTAGACAAGATTTACAGGCACTCAGTGTTTCAGCTGTTTAACAGTTTTCTGGAAGTTTGTCCTAATTTGTGGGGCATATAAGCTAAATGCTGCTTCTCCTTGTTTGGACATCTGCAAGGAAGCCTCCATTGCATGTTTTAGTGTTGAGTGATAGTTACGTAGTCTTTATTATAGATTTCATAATAAACATAAAGTTGAGTTTTACGCCATTTTCGTTCGGCCCTACAGCAGAGTTGTCTTGCAGATCTAACTGTTTGTGCATTTCTCCATGGAGATGTCTTCCTACCTGACACAACCTTAACTTTAATGGGGATACAGAGCAGACCAGAATCAGAAGATCTGAGGGTTCTAGAAGGTTGGTACAACAGCAATCTTTAATGTATTGTGCAGCTAAGCCGTTCAGTAAATTATAAACAGCAGCATTTTAAAGTCTATTCTTTGATGATTTGTCCAGATTGTTATCATTTTTAAAGCCTGGAGTCTGAAATATTTTTACAATCACAAATACATATGTTAGAGCATCGTGGCAGCCTGAACTGTTGGATAAAAGGCAGGAGGGGTCAGTGGTTTCACATTATATACACCAAATTCTGACCGAACCCTCTGAATGTTAAATGTTTCCATTAAGCAAGTTCATTTTCATAATTTCAATTTGTGTTATTCTATGGTTAATGGAAATGCAGCTTGAGTTACATTTTTGTAAAATATTGAAAATTGTAGCCTCAGTTTTAGCTGACAGGTGTGGCACCAGCTGTGGTTTCCTGCTGCTGTAGCCCATATGAACTAAGAAATGATATTCTGAATATCTTGGCTGTGTTGTCTGTTTTAAAAAATGCTGATGCCTTCCAATCTTTTCAAGTCTGACCTCTTACATCAGCAGACCATTTTTGTCCACATGATCACTGCTCAAAGAATTTTTTTTTTACGATCTATGTAAACTGGAGATGGTTTTGCATTAAAATCATAAAATAAGATCAGTTTTAGAAATTAAATGAATGAAACAACCATGTATTGTTCAGACATACTTAAATTTCCATCCTCTTAAAGGTAAAGGTAATTTTATTTATATAGCACATTTTCAGCAACAAGGTAATACAAAGTGCTGTACAGAATTTAAAAGGAATTACAAACAAAAAAATAACAAACCAAAGGAAAGAGCAAAAAAGCAATCAGTTGCTTAATGTAATTGGCTACATAGTCATTTGTGATAGGAAGCTATTTAACATTTGTACCTAATTATGTTTTCAGATGTTTAAAATCATGGCAGAAATCTGATCTGTGGAAAAAGAAAATTGGAAGACCCTGAACACTTCCTGTGATATCAGCTATAGGCTGATTAAAACATATTGGTCAAGCTTTAATTTAAATTGATCATGCTCCTGCTCCTATTTCATTTTGATCCAGTTCTGCAAGCACCATGAGTGATGTAATGAGTGTGTGATCAGAAATCTTGAATGATGGATGAAACACAATGAATGTGCATTCTGCTTAAGGCTTTATACCATTTTGCATTTTTTTTTCTCATTAGGCCAAAGATTGCTTAAGGCTCATTACTGTGTTTTTTTAGTTTCTCCACTCACAAACTAAGGAGAGGAATCTTGCATAATTTGCATTTGAAAATCTGAGTTGGGATTAATCTTAGAATTACACAGTCACAGAAATACAAATAGGGAGGCAATCATTCATGGATGTTATCTGTCTGTCTGGTAATCAGCATGATGCTTATTGTTCTCAATGTTTCATTGCTGGGTAACATCTGTGGCACATTTTCCTTTCACATCACACTGCATCAACTCTAAAGACTTCCAGTAGAAATCGGTAGTTGGAATTACCCCGCTGTACTCAACTGTTTTTTCTCATCATCTACACCACTTTTTCTTTTCTTATCACTCCCTGTACCACTAGAGTTGTCCTTTCTGATGCTCCTCTATGCACGTTATTTTCCATTCTACACTGTGACTTGATTATATTACAAACCCACTGCATGAATTTCTTCCACACAAATGCAGAGGACCAGACAAAAGGGGGGAATTGAGGTGAGGGGAAATAGACCACGTATTGAGTTGTAGAAATACCACTGCATCGCTTTGAATGTGCGAAGCTTCTTAATAGCTTCAAGTCAGCAATATCCACAGAGAAAGGCATTAAATTATTGCAGTGTGCAGTGTCACACTTTCACTGATGCAAACACACTGCTGCATACACAAATACACACATAAGTTTAAATGCACAACCATTCTGATGATTTGTGTGTGTGGTATTTGCATTGGTGACAGCAATGCATTCTCTCTTACAAACCCATTCATTTCATACTTTCATACCCCCACCTGCCTGCACATCTTCAGCCTCACCCTTCATATTATGGCTCATACCTTTTCTCTCTCTCTGTCTTGAGTTTCAGTAGCTGTATCTTAGCTCACATTGCCTGAGTTTTTTTCTTTGACTGTTTGATGGTTTTGGGAGCTGAATGTCAAATGTGTTTTCACTTGTTGCCTCCACAGCACCATATTCAGCAGTCTTTCCTTGTGCTCACACACACTATGAATCTAAACCCCACATGAGCACACTTACTAACAAACAAAGTGGTTACATTTCTTTTGGGAATTTCTTCTCTATCCTGGACATATTAATTTCTTTTTTTGGGATCTGACAAACTTGTGAATCAGATAGGAAAAAACAGAGATGTGAGAGTTGAGGGATGTTTTTTGTGCCCAGTACTACTTAGTTTGCTCAGCAGTGTTTTAATGACTGTGCAATTCATTATATAACATCTTCCTATACTGAAATAATGGCTTTTGCGATTTGCCTTTGTGTGTGAGCAGAAAAAAGAAGAGCACTGTTGACAATGGCACAAATATGCTCTTGGTAGTGAGGGGGTTTTCTTAAAAGCTGGTTTCTGATGCCATCTTATAGAATTTTGGCTTTGTTGACGCTGGATGGGAGATATATCCTTGTTACAGCCTAACAGTCTGTTGCTCCGGTGTATTGTGCCTGAATGAAGTTGGTGTTATAGTATGAGCAAACCCTAATCTATTTCACATTAGCCAGTAACTGTAAACTGTTTCAACAGATGATGATGAAAACATTTATTCAGCTATAGTGCATTTGTATTTTGTGGGAGTTTCTCCTTGTAAAAAGAATTGGTGCAGTTATAAACTATTATTTTAGTAAACAGGTAATCTACTGATTATTCTGATAATTAATCAAGTAATTTAATTTAAAAAAAATTAATCAAGTAAAACATTGGTAAATACTACCAAAACAGCAGTATTAATACTGGATATCAACAAAGGCCCAAATTGTCATATTTGTGCACCCACGCAATTACTTTATTGTAGTTGAGAAAATTAATCTGTAACAATAATAGGTCAGTTTTTAAGTTAGCCTGGACAAAAATTATACAACAATCTGAAATTATAGTCAATTTAAAAAGAAGCAGGCTCACAAAGACACTTTAAAAATGTCTATACCCTTATTTTTAGTTTGTGTTTTCATCTTCAGCCAATTTTATAGATGAGTCCGCCCTTTGCCCAGCCATTTTTAGGTTTTTTATCCATGTTAGGATCTATGGTACCTTCATCACACAGAAAAATATCTGCCAGTTATACACACCACAGTCTCTGTCTCGCAATTGTTGCCACTGGGATGGAAATTTATTTTCTGATTCGTCCGTAAAGCTACACTGAAGATCAACTACAGCAAGCCGCAGTGTTCAGTCTCACTACATGAGTTTCCGCTCCACCTGTATGCATACACCAACCACACTCTTCACCGCTGTTCACTCCAAGCCAGTAGCTGTCCATGAGGTTGGCTGCAGGCATTTATCCAACCTTTAAATGTTTCCACACTCTAGTCTTGAAAATGGAATAGTCTTTTCCGCCCCTAAATGCTCTGGATAAAGTGTGTTTTGTGCATGTTTCCCACTGCCAACTTTTAACCAGTTTTTCTGATTATTGTCCACTGAATCTCTTTGCATATTTAATAGCAAGCAATCAGCAAATCATTAGCCAGACAGCAGCGCATGGTAGACCCACTAGACAACTTTGCCGTCCAGGTAAGGGGTGTTTACTTCGGAACAAATTACAACAAACCTACTGAATTGATTGACAGATGCATTCGTGTCAACTGAACATGTGCGCACATCTGACTTTCAAAGTGTGCAATAAAAGTGATGAAACACTCCCAGCTTAAATATAATTCCAGTGCTGCTGCTCCGAACCAGCAGCTCCGGGAGGGGAAGAGTTGCTGTATTCCATCCATCATGCCAGTCAATTTAAGGATCCCAAAAAAATTATTAAAACATTATCATATAACATTATCGTTATCATCAATCAGTGAAATCCCTCTGAACCAAACTTGAAAACTCCACTAGTTACACTGCTAGTATTCAGCTTTTGTCAACAACTCATAGGCAGAAGTAAGAACATTGCACAACATAAATCACCCAGCTATAACACGGTGTACTAAACAGTAAAACATAATGTAACAAAGCTTTGAGGCAGCTCATTTGCCTCAAGAAATTTTATTAATCGAGGTACTCAAATCATTGAAGGAATCATGAGTCATAAAATGTATTCCTATCAATCAAAGTTTTTTTGTTTTTTTGTCATGTTCCATATCCACATATTGCAACAGCTGAAAAAAGGTGTGGGGGACAGAGGGCACAGATACGGGAAGTGCGGGATCCCCCACTGTATCAAATCAAGATACGAATAATGAAGGTTGGCCACCCCAAGATAAAAAACAAACAGAAACAAACAGCTTCCCGTCCTGGGTGGGCAAGGCTGACTCTGTGTGCGAGAAATACCCACAATGTCCCCCAATATCTCCCAATGCAAGCCTCTGCTGCCAGGGATGTCAACCTTCTGCATTTCCTTTTTTCCTGTCCATCTGCGCATAGGGAAAGAAGCCTACCTCTTTTGCTGTGTTTCCTCCTGAGCAAAAGAGGGATTCATTTTTTTCTTGCTGTGCTCACATGATAGAGTTTAAAACTTAAAGCAACTGCTCTTTAGAGAGGGCCTTATTGTCTCTGCTCTGCTTCCCAAAGAAGTGCAACAATTTGGAAAAATGTACATTTGTCAGCTTATATAAATCTTACGCAAATGAGTACCTCTGAGTAATTAGTTTTCTAGTATGATATTTAGATGATGATTATTTTGTGTGAACTATGACAAAAAAAGTTCAAAGGGTGAATAGCTTTGCAAAGTAAAGCATATTGACATAATCTTTTAAATATTACTATCTCTGCCCAAAGGATCTGGATAGCTCTAGCAGCCATATGTAAATGATACCGGATTTTTTTTATCTTTGAGGTTGAATTGGTTGAAGTCATTTTTATTACATTTGGCAGATGTCATTGGCGTCTCTCTTTTTTGATCTTGGAAAATCCACAGACTCCTTCACTGTAGGTTCTCAGATATTTTTATTCTCTCTTGCAGAGTGATTTTTTGAAGGTATCACTACAAATCACTAGCTCTTATACGAGCTAGTGAAAGTAGAGTGCTTAACATTATTTTGGATTATTTTCCAGGTCTTTTTTATGATATGTGGAACAAGAAACACATGCATATATACTTGGAGACTGTTTTTCACACTATCACTTTCTTAAAAAGTTAATCAGCTGACAAGATGAGCTTTGGTTCAAATGCTCACCTCCGGTTGATTGCTTTAATGCATTTCCCTGTGAAGAAGTTTACCAATTTCTGTTCTTCAGTAGCTTTTATTGGAGGAGTTGATTATTGTTATTTGCTACAGCACTAAGAAAATTACCCATCAATGGAAATGTCCCTGAATAACAGCAGAAAGAAGTGATGAAACAAAAAGTTTCATCAATTACAACAAACAGTTCATGTCCAAAAGCACTAACTCTAACACTATCAACTACTTTTTTGATTATTTCCAAAGTGGTTCTTTTTCTGAAATGCTGCATTAGTTTTATACCAGATATAACAGGGCAAACACATTTCAAAATGTTCCAGTTTGTCTTTTTACTTCACAGGATTTTCCTAAAACTCTTAGGAATCATTGAGATATTTTCTGATTAATGTGAATTGGAAAGTGACTTTTTCTTTGTTCAACTAGGGGTTTTCTTTGGAACTATCCCATAAATGCTGTTTTTACCCAGTTTCATTCTTATTGCTGACTCATGAACAATAACCCTAACTGAGTGAAGAAAGGCCTGAAGAGTTTTAGATGTTGTTCTGAGTCACTTTTGTTGCCCCTGGATGAATCGACTAAGTGCTCTTGGAGGAATTTTGGTAAGGCAACCTTTACTGGAAAAATATTTCACTTTCACACGTTCTCTTCATTTGTCAATAATGGCTCTCAGCTTCAGGGGTGCTGGGACGGTGGTGGGGCCCCCAGGCTGGGGCTAGAGGGGGCCCGGATGGGAGGCAGACCAGGGTTTCAACCTCAGTCATATCTGACAGAGGTTGAACATCTTTTGTTTCTGCTCTCCGTGAAGGCGGATGCTTTTTTACTTTTCTCCAGTTCTCCCTCATCTGCCTCTGCTTTTTGCTCTTGGGTCCAGTCTGTTTTTGTTGTTGTTATTTTTTTAGCCTCTCTTTGTATTTATTCTGAACTGCAAAATATAGATCTGGTCAGCTACTCTCTCCATTAAGAAAAGACCGGGCAAAGGGGAGCCCTCTTGCCTTGACGGGACATATCTTGCTGGATAGACTCTGGATACCTGGGGAAGTGCAAGATAATGTGTCTGTCCATTCTGTTGGTCAAGGATGTTGAAGATGTGTACATCATTGGATTTTTGATAACAGGATTTATGCTTTTTGAAGTTGGTGGTTACCTGGCATATTGTGAAGTTCAGAAAATGTCTGCAGCTGTTTGGGCCTTTGAGAGGCTGCCACATGAGGGAATATGCCAAGCGATGAATGCTAATCGAGTTGAACTGCAAATTGGATGTGATTATTGCCAAGTGTTGCAGGCTTGCTGCGGCCCCTGGAACTCACAGGCAAGATGGAATTGACCATGGAGAAGATACTTACTCTGCTCAGCTGAACTGACTACATATTTTGGCCGTTTTGTATTTTGCCACGAGATGCACCAGTGAGACGAAAAATTCATGGAATTGATCTGACCCAAAACAATTGCTATTATCTGAATCTGGCTCCCCTGTGTCGGCCTTGGACATCTCAAATTCTCCTGGATGATATGTAAACAAAACGCTTTCCTATTCTTCTCCATGACATCAGTGG
Source organism: Phalloptychus januarius (assembly GCA_902982915.1). Taxonomy (NCBI): domain Eukaryota; kingdom Metazoa; phylum Chordata; class Actinopteri; order Cyprinodontiformes; family Poeciliidae; genus Phalloptychus; species Phalloptychus januarius. Next base: position 829,153 of record CADWAE010000061.1, read on the forward strand.
ACCTGTGTCAGAGCCCTACCAAGGCTGGCTGATGACCACTCCATCAATCATCAGGAACCATTGTTTGGGAGGGAAATCTGAGACAGTGTTCGAGACATATTTACAAATGCAAACATACATACACACCTGCCCTCAGCTAACTGCCCACCCGTCCTTATTTTGCCTGCATGTAGTTGTCATGTGCAGAGGTTTTTTCCAACCCAACACTGTGTCTACTTGGACACAGTGGATATTTATTTTCCTCAGGCACCTTTCTACCTATGTCATGTCCGGTGTATTATTTGTGTGTTTGCTCTTTGGAAGGATTGTACTGAAATTCCATCAATAAGGTATATTCATTCATTGATAGCAGCGATACAGATAGCTACTGGCATTTAAATGTTTTATTCCAAATTTTATTAAAAATGTGAACAACAAAAGACAGAGTCTGACCCAAAGAAGGAGAATGAAGTCTGCAGAAACTGAACCTTAATCACAACTGAAAGTGTTTGCAAAACTGCACATCCATCATATGTTTCCTTTAACAAGGAAAGTAGTTTGGCACACAGAGCATCAGGATTCTTAGCGCAGTTTGATTTGTGCAATTTCTGCATTTTACTATTCTTGTGATCTGACATGACAAAGCACATCTTGAAGCATTTAATTAGCTCACCTGTTAGCATGGGAAAAAAATGCTAAACTTTTGCTGCACGAGGCCTCTGCTTTGTAACAGTTGTTTTAAAATAAAACGTTCATAAGTGTCAGATGTTGACTTGTTCCTGACAAGGTTCAAGTATGGGCATTTTAAAGCTCTTCATTAAAATTCTGAATGGGATAAAATCTAATGAATTGGTGTGCTTGAATGCATGCTAAAAGGAAAAGATGTTTCAGAGAAGGTGGCAGTTTGATTGAAAATCTGAAGCAGTGCAGAGCTTTGTGTGAAAATGCAATGTTAAGTGCAAATTTGTCTAATATAACACTTTAATTGTCTCAGCCCATCATTTCCTCAGCATGCTCTTTGCACCTCCTTAGGTTCACACACAATAGAAATTTATTTAAAGAGGATACAATATGAAAAATATGCTGTAAGTGCTTCGGAGCATGTATTTTGGCAAGAGGTGATTAGGACTGAAGAAATTCCAATAAGCGTGTGAACAGAGTGTCAAAACTCTGGCTGACTGGATGTTGTGTCTGGGGTGCACTGCTTTCAACCTTCTCCACATGCAGACCTCACAATAAGTTCATGTTACTATCTTGAAATATCAAGATATTTCATCTTCCTTATGCTTGAGTAAAAGTGCAATATAGATACTTATGAATAAAATGTCTAAGTTAATGTTGCATTCAGATTTGAGAGGACGAGTCGGGTGTGTCTCTTCAATCAGAATTGCTTGTATACAATATTTGGCAGGATGCTATATTTCATAGTTGACATATTTCAAATTTCATGCGTATCATCATTTGGGCAGTTGGATTTACTCCAACTTCCCTTAATCATTGAACTTGATCTATATTTAGGGTAAATATATTTATCTATATTAGGGGTTAGGATTTGTTAGTGAAGGAAGAGTGCAAAAGTGACACACAGAAAGCGGTAAACACATGCAGATGCAGAGTTTTTTCCATATCATTTGATGAGACATAGGCTGTTATTGTAATCCACTATCATTTTGACTGAAGGGCTAGATCTTTTAGCTGAAGCACTTTAAAGTACACACACATGAAAGCTACCACACACACACACACACACACACACCAAAAGCCCATAACACGTCTCTGAAGGTTCCAGATTTTCAAAACAGGATTGGATGCAGTGAGATAAAAACATTAGCATATATTTAAAACAGTGCATTCAAAGAATAGAAAGGAGCAGCACAGACAGCGGCTGTGCTCTGCATCGCCCCTAAAGCGACAACAGCAGACGGTGAAAACACCAATATACCAGACACACACTGGTCCTACAATCTTTTACAAAAGACCGATGCCAAACAAGACTTCCTATGACCCCGTTTTTTCCTTTGGTTTTCTGTGTCTTCACAGTTCCACAATCTCATCCCGTTCCCTGAAGAGTAGGGAATCCTCCCACATCTAGGAACACAGAGAGCCTGAGGTAAAGCTGCACCATTAAAGCTATTCTGCAACAAGGAGATTGGAACAGTCAAACTTGGCAAAGAGCAACTTATAAAATCATTCTACTTGTGTTATTTATCTAGCCATACCAGACCAAAAGAAAGCGCATAATTGTGAACAGGAAATAAATTGAAATCCATTTTGTCAAAGCTGAAGTAGCAAACTTTCGAAAGAAATATTATTTTTCATACTTGCTAAAACTATCTTTAAGTCCAGACAGTACAATGCAAAACAGATAATCCATGAAACATTCAAGATGCCTGCCATAAATGCACAGATTAGTTAGCATGGCATAATTGACAGCACTAAGACCCTCCTCCTGACTCTGACTGACTAGGAGCGCTGCATTTCAGCAGACTGCTGCAATATCACAGGGTGGAGAGAGAGGGGCTCGATTTTTTTCACAAATTATCTGTCTCATATTATGCTGTCAACACATAGTGACAGTTTTAAGAAGTATGTAAATAAAACATATCTTTGTACCAGTTACATACTGCAGCTTTAAGGTCTGGACTTTGTCTGAGCCATTCTAACACAGGAATCTGCTGGACGATGTCTTCTGTAGCCTCTAACAGTTTGTCTCCCAGAACTGGCCTGTCTTCAGCTACATTACCCTTGATCAACTCTGGCTAGCATGAAGAAGGAAAGCATCCCAACAGCATAATACTTAGTGTGAATATGGTGGAAGTGCAGCACCAGCCTTCTTCCAAATATTACATTTGTATGCTGAGCAGAAAGTACAATTTTGGTCTTCTGACCAGAGCACTTTCTTCACAAATGCTTGCTGTCCTGCATAAAAAAATGGGTTGAGCATTATGTAGTTTTTCTTTTGGCTTTCTGTAAAAAAAAAAAAAAAACTTTCACTCATTCTTCTAAGGTTTCCAATTGTTTTTGTAGGCATGTAACCTATGTCAACAAACGCTTTTGCTGTCTACAACTCCTCCAGAGTTAAGTCTTGGAGAATCTAGCGAACCGCTCTAGTTAATGCTTTTCTTGCCAGCCAGTCAGTTTAGGTGAGTCTTTCTCAAAACTGTGGTCCTGGATCACTGGTCATCTGAGGACACACCCAAGTGGCACATAGGTACTGCATGTAAACAATTGCTTATTTGTCACGAGTTAGCTTAACATTATTTAAAATAGTAATGGATAAGAGGATTAGTGAACGGTAGGACTCAAGTCTCAGTGAGGTCTGTTTGTTTTTTATGACTTTGCTTGCTAATTATGCTCTGCACATTTCACCAGGTACTATTTAATTTTAAATGATTTAATCAGCAATTAAATGCAGTAGATAATGTGCACAACACTTGTAGTAAAGAAAAATCTCTTTTGTTTGATTGATTTCCATCATTTGAGAGCTTATGATACATTCTGTTACAATTTGTAAATAACTCAATCCAAAGTAGATTTGTTCATAGTTTTGTTGTGGCCAGTCATATTTACAAAACAGCAACACCCTTCTCATTAAGATGATTAAATAAAACACTATTTGAGTTAACAGACTAATATTTTCATTTCAGGTTGTAAATGTTAAGATGTTGTATTACTGTGGGGGCAATTTGAAGTTAAGTTAAGTGGTTTTCAGCCTGAGAAAGTTTGAGAAAGAAAGACTGGTTTAGGTTGATGGCCATGAATTACTAAGTGTGCATGGAGCATTACTTTGTCCTATTGAAGCTGTTTGATAATATTCTAGAACAAACCTTCACAGAACCGCTGGATTTATACACACAGGTGAACTCTATTCACTTATTGGCAAAAAGTGAAGGCACTGGATGTTATTTAGGGTTTACAGAGTAAATAAGGCTAAATTTAAATGCACACCATAGTCTTCAGATTTTTATCTGTAAAAACTTTGAAAACTATGTTCCTTTTTCCAACCTCTTCATAATTATCACACCACAGTTAAATACACCACATTGAAAGTTGTGTTTATGACACCATAAAACATGTAAAAGCTTAAGACATGAATACTTTTGAAAGTATTTTGTGTCTGTTGCTTAAATCATCCAGGTGTGAAATGGTAGAGAATTTCCGGAGCGAGCTGACCTCAAAGTGAGCGTTGCAGCTTTTTCATTTGACTAACCATTTAACATCATCTAAACGACCAAGTCGTTTAACTGTAACTGTGTGTGAGGCTGACACTGATCTATCTGTTCTGTGATCAATCCATCATGACCTGCAGATTAAATCACCCTCCAGAAAGAGGGCAAGAAATACATTCAAACATCTGCACAAACATTTTAACACACATACACACATCAGCTAGGGTATCAAAAAAGGTCCAGTGTTGGTCATTGACCTCTGATCCCTACCATCAGTTACATAGACAAGATGAAGATCTACCTCCTGTGTGTGCGTGTGCAAGTGTGTGTATGGCTGCTCAGCCAGGTCTGTGTCAGAGAACTTGCTGTTTTACTCTCACTCATAAATTACTTGTCAGCTGCAGAACAGATCGAACCTGAGAGAGGGAAGGTGGCAGGGAATGAGAGAAAAGATTTTCTGCCTTTTTTGAAACCATCAGAGAGACTCATCTGTGAGAACAGCATCGGAGGAGGGCGGGCTTAATTAAAGACACAAATCCCATTATGAATGATTAATTGAAGCACCACAGGTAAAAATCAGTGAGGGTCGCTTGCATACACACTCACAAACCTGGAATTATTGATGTACAACTAGACAACAATAGAACTGAATGTTTTTCATATTGTCTGAGGAAAAGTGCCAAAAAAAAAGGTGATGATTTGACAGAATTAATCAGAGCAAAGGGAGCTGATGGTGTAGAATAGAGCCTGTTAAGGGAGAAATGTTGGTTGGGTTTCATGGCCAGCTTCCCAGAAGGCTGGTTATTCAGCAGAATAGAAGCTCAGGAGAAACAGAGCACATATCAGCTGAGCATTTGCCATGGAAAGAGGATTAATGTCTCTGACAGTGAAAAGACCAGAGACAGAATACAAGTCAGAGTATAAGGGACCTTAATAATCCCAGAGATTATTACCAGCATAGAACAGCAGATCCACATTAAATTCATCCCCACAAACACACATTAGAGAACGTTGGGCTGCAAATGTCAAATGGAGATGGGCATTTCAACACTGTTTCTATATCACATATATCCTGTTCCTGCAGCATTTATTGAACATTCCAAACAGCTCAGAGTATAGACTTTAAAATACTATTGTTAGTCTAAAAATCACTGAACGGCTTAGCACCCCAATACATTAAAGATCTGTTGTTGTTGCAGCAACCTTCCAGACCTCTCAGGTCTGCCGGATCTGCTCTGCAACCCCAGAACCAAAACCAAACACAGAGAAGCAGCATTCAGCTTCTATGCACCACAAATCTGGAACAAACTTCCAGAAAATTGTAAAACAGCTGAAATACTGAGTTCCTTTAAATCTAGTTGCTTTTGAAACCTAATCATGAAACATGAATCAATAATCTGATGTGCAAAATGCAATGTTGTTAACTGCGTGCTTGATGACCTCATATTTTTATGATGTAAAGCACTTTGACATGCCTTGTTGCTGAAAGATGCTATACAAATAAAATTTGATTGATTGATACATGTGTACACCAAGATCACACTGAAGAAACAGACTGTTTGGTATTCTTACAATTCACAACATCTTTATTGTGGCCTGTTCTCAAAGAAATATAATTAATCAATGCAACAACAAACAACTTATTGGACTTCCATTGTAACTTTATTCTGAACAAAATATTAAAACAAAACAAAAAACACTACAAGGCAGTTTGCTTTGAAAGCTAATAAAAGGTTCATTGAACATTTACATGTGGCAATCACTACAGTGATCAGCTACAGCATTTAAAAACTTTGTCTTGTGTGTTCTTTCTTATTAGCAACTTCATTAGAGTCTTGTGTGTGACTCCATACATTCCCTCCAATTGGTTCTCCCGTTTAAATGGAAATAGACATTCCCTCCTGCACACACATGACCAGCAGAGAGCTTATGATGGTAGTCTGCAGAATAAAATTAATGATGAAGAAAATTAAGAGAACAAAGGCAGAAAGAGAACCAGATGGTGGAAACTGAAAAAAGAGAGTGGTGTGGGGTTTTCACACCACTCTGGTGAGCCCTCTCAATGGGGTTCCTGGTGATCAGGAGGTGATCCCTGATGACTGGACAGCTACAGCTAAAGTGATTAGGGAGGCAGGGAAGAAGATACTTGGTGTGTTTTTGTTGTGTTTGCAGGATTAAATCTTTTGAACTGATGCAAACAAGCCACTGAAACTTGTTTTATGAGGTTGTTGACTAAGAGTCATTTTACTCATGCAATGTGAGTTTACTTTGTTTACAAGTTCTTTTTCTTTTCTTCTTTTCTCACAAACTTATGAAGAGTATTTAAAACATGCTAAACAGTATCTGGTTTATGAGTGCTGCAGGTAGAACTAAAAGTTCTGCTAAAACTATTGTTACTGCAATGTTTACAGATCACCTTTTACCATACATTCCACAATCAGCTGTAGCAGAGCGCTGGCACAGTTTAAAAATTATTTTATGAATTTATCATAAGAAATGTTATTGCTTATAATAATTTAATAGTTGCTGGTGTAAAATACAAGTACGGAAAATCTCAAATATATGGACATAAAGAATACAGCAGTGAAAAAATAGAAAAAAATCATCATCAATATACAAAAGGCCCATGCAATATGGCAAAATGTCTCATGGTACTATAAACCAGTCAACATTGACTTTTTTATTCAGAAATAGTTTTACTAAACCACATTTGTGCAATATCAGCACACAGCAAAGCAATGCTTGCCAGGGTGGATATAGGCTTTATTGCCTCCAACAACTAAAATAATTTTAAATGGAATACAGATCCAATGGCAGCCAGTGTTTTCAGACTGCTGACTATCTCAGCTTAGCACATTTACTAAGATACAGCAACTTGGCAAATTCCACTAAAGTTGCCTCAGTCATCTTGTCAGATTTTAATTCAGAGAAGCACTGACTTACAGGATGGGCTTGTAAGACGCAGCTGCACACTGCATGAAAAGTGGGATTTTTGATAGCTATTCACACCTATTGCTGCCGTGCGCCTAGAGATTGAGGCCTATCTGCAGGAGTTTGTTTGAAAGAAAGGGAAACTGTAAGGATCTGCGAAGAACTGACAGAAACTTTGAGTGTCTGTGTGCCCCATCATCCTCTGCCCTGAGGCCTAGGAGAGGCTTTCATATTTAAAAGAAGTTGCTGGGAGCCGTGCAAATTCAAATCAGCTATTGAGTATTGGCCTTTCTGACTATCTTTCTGTTGTTCACCCATTTTCCTTTCTGTGCATCACCCAGGTCCGTTTACCGACTGGGGCCCGACCAAAACCACTCAGTGTTATTACATTGAGAAATAATTAGATTTGGTTAAGTATAAAACAGGCATCAATGCTAAAAATGCTTAAATGTTGCAAGATATACAAATGGAACAAATACAGAGTGGCATTCACCATCTAGTGCTTGGCCACACTTAGCTCACCTTAGGGAAGGAACCAAGTGTGTATCCCAAGTACAATTTTCTGGGGAAGCCTGGTGACACATTGTCAACATTGCATGTCTGTCGAGCTCATCCAAGATTGTGTGGTGGACTGCAGACAAAGGCACCGCTGTATACATTTCCAACAGAAGTGTTTCTGCACTTTACATAAAACACCAGTTGTGCTACCATGTGACAAAGTTCCTCTTATTTGCATATGTGAAATATTGGTCATTTTGGTACCACAGTCACATGTCCATGGCATACTAAGTTGTTGACTCTTGTAAAATTGCCTCCTAATCTGGGGCCTCATGCATAAAGCGTGCATGCGCACAAAAAATGTGCTGCGCCATATTTTATGCACAAGTAGCATGTATAAAAATTAACTTTGCGTCAAAGTTTGCGTAAATATAAGCACACTTTTTCGCTGGCGTGAAAATGTGCGGCAGCCACACAAGCTTTTTTTGTGGACAATATCAAACTACAAAGCGTCAAAACTTTGAGGTTTTGACACTTCACTTACTCCATTTCAGTAAATGGAGTCAGATTCACTAAAATCTGACTCCATTCAGTTATTTAGACCAAGAAGCATCAAAACTGATGGTTTTCATGATTTTAATATTTTATTGTTTAAACAGTAAACGAAGAAACTGAACCGCATTTTTCCTCAGACAATAACAACGCACACAAAATAAAGAAATAAAAAATTAAAGGATGTGAAAACCTCACCCGAATGTAATTAGTACTTTTCCTCAGTTTTTGTCTCATAAAGAGTGGTCAGCGCATGAAATGCATCTATGGGGTCATTTCATTCTGACTGAAAAAGAAAACAGGGTTGGATCAGCAGATTAACTCCAGACAGGTTGGATTATTTTTAAGGTGATCAAGGTGTGCATAATTACACCTTGAATTAATTATGCAAGGTGTAACAGTTAATTTTCAAGTATCTGTGCGAAGGTGAGCAGCGTAAATGTGGAGCTTTGGCTCTGATGGAGAACATCGCCAATGGAAGGACTCAGAGCCATTGATCATATTGATCAGCAGGGAAATGTTGATGATGGTTTATTAGCATTCAGATTAGCGGACTGATCATCCTGGATCTCTGAACAGAACTTAAAGAAGGAGCCGTGCGGTACCGGAACCGGTCCAGCTGCAGTCATCCTTCAGGGGAGCAGAATGCGCCTTTCTGGACAGAAAACATCTCTATTCTGTAAATGTACAACTTATGCACGTGATTCTGCTATTTAGAATAAATGTCCCCTTTCCCCTCTCAAAGGACTCTGATTCGCTGTCTGTCTTTAAATCCTGCCTGAACGCTGCTGTTCAAACAGGCATTTGCTCATCTCTTCATTTATTACATTTTTGGGGGGAAATTATTTCTGTATTATTTTTATTTTTGTGAGGTGACCTCATGTGTCCTGAAAGCACCTTTTAAATAAAATAGTTATTATTATAAATATTTATACTGCTACAAACAAGGATGTTGCCATGGTTACTGCTTCACATGTTGGCAGACTTCTGGGTATTTATACTAATTTACATTAATATGTATTTATGGGTGGCGACAGGCGGACCAGCAGCTGCGCTCTATTTCCCGCAAATTAGGATTTATAAAGGAAACGCGCGGCCGCGTGCGCACGGCTTTATACATCCGATGTTTTTTGTGCGCGCACTTTTCTACATTTTTCCGTACACCAAGTTTTAGTGTGAAAACTGCGCACTCTTTTACGCATGAGGCCCCTGGTCTTTGTAATTAAATATTTGCAGTACTGGTTCAAAAAAGCCTGTATTCCTTCAGGTGGAGATGTAAATACTCTATGCATCATACATTTTCTAATCATTCATCTTAATAATGTTCATGCAAATTTGAGCATAATTACTCAACTTTTTATACATGTCACTTTTTATGTCCTTGGCTTTTGTATTAATAAACATATCCTATTTGAAATGTTAGATACCAATTTGTTTATGTATTTATACATAAACAAGCAAAAGCTTGTTTGTCTCTCCCACCAAATAATAATAGTGTATTTGCAGACATTACGTTGGGAAAATATATTGACTAAATTGTTTATTGTAGTCAATGCATTAATTCTACACTATTTTTATACTTTGTGTTCAGCTGCACATGTGTTATCAAGATTTGAGAATAATACAGATTTGAAAAAAGACACACGGTCTATAATTTACATGTGACATATGATTGCAACATTGTTTAAAAAAAAAGACTCGAAATGATTTGAAATTCCAAGTTTCACACTTAGAATTTAACTCTTCTTTTGCCTGTCTTGACTTGAGTTGAGGATAAAGACTTCAGACTTAGTTGAGACTTGCAAAACCCTGACTTGTTCCCACCTCTGATTCCTACTAATTTTCACTATCTTTTGTCTAATCTGTTCAACTTTAAAAGCTAACACGCTTAGACATTTCAAACTTGGACTAGATTATTCATCTCTGATCTTTTGTTGCATGACAATAAAGATAATCTGTATTTGAAAGATTTTTGGTAGCATTCTCAGCTGATGCCTCCCTCCAGAAAGTCACAACAGCTAAGCAGAACAGCTCTAACTACTCTGAAGACAAAAAAGGACTACATCAGAAGGTTCAAAGTTTAAATAACAACAAAGTGTGATCGGAATTCATTTTTTATGTGTTCCAGATGGAAAAAGTTCTTAAATCTCTCGTTAATGAAGTTTCACAAATCAACTAAAAGCTTCACAAATCATAAACAAGGTTAGAAATATTCTAATAGTGTAGAATAATACAGTCCAGGTTTGAAATGTCTAAGTATGTTGGTTTTTAAAGTAGAACATAATAAAGGCACTCAATGTAGGAAATCAGGTGGAATCGCCACCAAGCTGTTTCCTGAGACTGAAGGCAACTGGAAACCAACTTCTCCTTTGTTCCAGACGATCAGTTAGGGACAAAGGTTCCTAACTCTAGAGGATCGAACTGATGTTTCCTTCTGAACACTACCATTCTGTTTAGGATCCTGCTCAGAGTGTGCATACCATGAATGATTTTAACCACAATGTGCAGCAGCATCAGTATGTCTCCATGTTTAAAACAAGCATGAAGGAAAACCTGACCACGTCCTGTTAGCCACCTTCTTTATGCATGCACTTTGCATTCTACTGACAACTTCTGGATGGATGAAATGATCACGTTTGTACAATACGTGGCAATTGTACAAATTATCACGTATTGATATAAACTTTGTGCATTATAAGTATCATGTTGTGCAATATAATTATCATGATATAGCTTGATGGTGCTCGAAAAAATTTTTTTCTCTGACAGCTATATACTTCCATATGATCTAATTCTGAAACATTTAGAAAAAAGCTATGCATTAGGGAAAAACCTACTTGCATGCTATACCTTATGTTTTAATGTAAATAATCAATTACTTCCGCTTTCTCAGGGATAGAAATATGATGCGACATTGAAATTCGTTTCTCATAGTTTCAAAATAGGAAAGACCAAAAAACATGATACTCAAAAAAAGGCTAAAAAAATAACCATACCAGACTGCTCACATGCTGCTGCATCAAAACATAATATTATATAGTATTGAGTGGAAGGAAGAAATAGGTTAGACAAAGAAACAGTGACACTCTCATCCTTGAGAGAGTTGTGAAACAAAACACACCGAAGAATCTTGGACCAATTCAAATGTTATAGACAGCAGCTACAGTCAGTGCTTCAAAAGTCAACACACACAGAGACAGATCAGGGTCATGGGATACAATGTTCTCATTGTTTGTGTTAAGCTAAGCCTGGGCCAAGGAGAGAAATGACTGAACTGTGATGCCGTGTTATTTCGTGATTAAAGGTCCACTCTTCTCCTGACGAGATGCTATCAGCAGAGGATGCCAATTAAATTTTTCAGCCATACTTGGCATGTGCCATAAGTATCAATACCTGTTTTGATGTTCGTGTTATCACTGAACTTTGTCTTTGAATAATCAAGAGAGACACAAGTGTCGGCAATGCAAATGAGCTGAAGGCTGCATTTTCAGCAATCTGCGCTTCCTTCCTTAAAGGGATCTAGGACTAGTTATAAAAATAGACCTTATATGGGAAATATTTATTTTAGATGTAAAAACAATAGAGTAATAATACTGTAGCTTATTTAGTTTTTAGACATTTTAATAAAATATTTTCACAGGAAGGTTGCCATGTTGTTCACCCTGCAATGCATTCTGGGTAAATGAAGTGTAATGGTCCGACTGCCTGGCTCCTCCAGTCAAAACAGTGATGAATAAAGTTATTAAGCCTTTTTAATTTGAACTGGGGCGCATTGAAATTGATCGGAACATAGAAATTAGAAGAGGTAATGAGGAGGAGGACCAAACAGAGGAAGAGGATGGAGTTGGCCGTACTAGCTGAAGTTTTGCTGCTGCTGCCTTCAGCTTCGTAAAGGAAACAATAAATGACACTTACTTCTGTGTGATCCTTTAAGTACATCTATAGCTCTGTGTTGTTGTTCTTTCAATGTTTGTAGCGGTTTCACATTGAGTACTGGTGGTCTAGCTCCATTAGCGCTGCTTGTCTTTGACGTTTCTCCCAGAGTCTCAAGTGCTGTCTGTGCTGTTTAGAGTTCGGTGCGGTGGTAACAGCGACACCGAACATTACCGTCAACACTGGACTTGAACCAGAATGTTTTTTGCCATAAGCCAAATCAACAAAATTAACAGATATAAGACTCTTGGCATGTATAGCTGGGTGAAATAAATCTATATATGATGAGTTTCACTTCTTTATTTGAATGAGCAAAACACAAACTTATCTACAATACTGTCTTACAGTGAGATGCAGTAGTGGATAAAAAAAAGAACTGAAACTGTGCTAAACAAGACTGATTGAAAACCCAAGATTATTTCATTACTGTACTCACATTCTTTTAAAATTCAATATTTTTTTGATTCAGCAAAAAAATATTATTTTAGGGTTCTTTACTTATGCTTATCAGTGGTGCTCACAGAAGAAGAGGGCATTCTGTACTGTAGTTTATCAAATGAGACTCATACCATGGGCTTTGTCATAATTTGTATCAGCTATTATTACAATGCAGTTAATATGTTACTTTTAAGATAATAAATGACAACAAACTTTTCAAAATAACTAAGTAAGACATTTAGTGCCACTGCTGTAACAAAAACATTGATTTTCAACCTGGCATCAAAGATTGGCCAGAAAAGTCTGTGCTTCCAGCTTCAGCAGTTTGCAAGCAGATATTCTGATAAAATATGAATAACAAAACCTGAATCTATAACTATACTCCTCTGTTATTAACAGCAACAGACTGACCCTTCAATTGATCTGCAGTTTTACTTGCGGAAGATGAATTATAAGAGTCCATATCGCCACTAAGACTTATGGCCTGAAACAGTGTGATTTATGGAGTTGTTATTACTGCCCAGTTGAGCTGCTAATGTTCCCTAATGAGGCATAACCTCCAACTCAGCACAAAGGGCTGTATCACAGAAGATTGGAGACAGTAAATGTTGCATCACCAAGAAGCAAAAGAAGTGAGCCAAACAGCATTCACACACAGAAAACAGGCATATTCTCCTAACTGCATATTAGTATGGATGAAAAACAGCAGCTTTAGTAAATGCTTGGCCAACTGGGATTGTCATTGTAGCTTTAATTTGCAGAAAGAACAGTCATATGCAGTGAATACCAAGTTTTTGAATGGTGAAACAGGAGGTCATTAAAATTTTAAAACATCCAAATCAAATTTGACACTTATTCTGTACAATTAAACTAAACACAACAATCTGTTGGCAGTAAAAACAGAACTTGCTTTTTTTAGTGTGCACCCATAACTTTGTTAAAGAGCTTTTTGATTCAATTTCACTATTCAAAGATTTTCAGGAACAGTCTATTAGCAACCTGTTTCTTAGCTCAGCAACAAGGCTCACTCTGCTGTGCAAAGGTTCCACAAATTTATGAAACAGTGAAATTTGTCTGTGATGAGAAAAAGTATCAAGTAAACTTCAGATTTCTGGTAGATAGCTGAAGGTTCTATGTCACAATTGATAGCTACTTGGAACTCTCCATGAGTATGTATGTATGGGAGACATTGTCAACATTACCTAAACACACAACTATAGAGTCTTAAAGATAACAAATAAAAAAATACAGCTAAAATAAATATCAATTATTTGTGCTTCTGTTAAATCAAAATTATGTCATCAGTCAGTGGATCTAAAAACACAATGTAATGCTGATCACATTTAGAATTAGCCCATGGCCTAGTGAACGAAGCAGCTGCTTAAGGCTTATAATATTTTAAACCCAGCACATATAATTATTATGAGTTAATAAGTAGATTATTCTTTACTTGTTAACTCATAATGCAATAAAGTTATTCTGATTCACTGTAGTTGATAGATGTGAACTAAGGAAAACTGAATGATAAAGTTAATGAATCAAATGTTCCTTCACAAAAATATGAGTTTAAAGATATTTGCATTTATGCAACAAGGCAGCTTTATGGTTTTATATATTTGCCTCTAACAAGTGACAGTGCTGTCACTTCAATTGTGCAGGATCAGAGCTACATATGTGGAAAAAGTTTGACATTTTTTACAGCTATTGATCATCATTTTTAAACCAGCACTCGCAATATATTTGGGTTATGGAAACTATAGAGAACCCCTCCATATGTTTCACCAGTATTTGTTGCTTAGTATTTATAACAAGTGTGTATCATATGCAGCTAATGTAACTGTGTTACCTCCAGCATCTTCAACTCTGGGTTCTAATCATGTTTTTGACCAAAACAAAGCTTAATTTCTCAAGACATCATGAAATGTTAAGTTGTTATATAAATATCACACATACTTTTCTTTTCATGCAAAGCTATTTTTCACCCTTTCTCAGATAATTTCTTTTTCAGAAATCAAATGCTCAGAGCCTTTCGCTGTGTCTGGTAGTTGTAAAGTTGCATTACTTCAACTGCAATTGAGGTCGTTTTATGTTATGTTCTGGTCTTTACTATTAGAGTCAGCTATGTGTTTATGTATTCATTGCACAATGAAGTGATTTGATATTAGTTTAGTGGCGGCTGGTAGGTCAAAAGGCAGGTTGCAGCACGAATAATCAGCTTAATATTCGGATTCATCAAGGTGGAAAGGGGTCCAGACTCTTTTCCATTGGGGCACAATTCTGACCTGTTGCACTCCTGCTTTGCATTTATCAACTTGCAACCAGTGTCAGGAGATTTTTGCTTCTGTCTTAATTTCAGGTGTATCCATACTGGTGGATGGGATAGACTGAAGACAATGGGCTCCTGTGATGATGTGCAAGCGTAACTTTACGGACGAACCAGAAAAAAAAAGTCATATCATCACTGTCGCAACAAATGGGTGGCAGAGCGCAGCTTAGCAGTACAGCTGTCTTTTAGGAGCCAAATCCTGTTGCTAACATGAACACAAAAGCTATAAATGTCTAGACAAAGTAAGATTTCACTTATTAAATTCACTGAAGGTGAATAGATAACTAAACATAAAACCTGGTATATAAAAATTGACGTACAAAAACTGACTCCAATTAAAATGTCATATGTTGGCCACAAGCAAAAAAAGTTAAATAACTTTTTGTTTTGTTGACGAATGCAATGATAGTTGCAGATAGATAAATAAAATTAAGAGATCAGTAGATAGTAAAAATCAGAAAGAATGAAGCAGTAGCAGGAGAAACGGGCATCTGAGGCGTCAGATGATCTGTCTGAATTAATCCTGACCATCAAACTTTTCCTTGTCATAGATGATCACCCACACCTCCTGCACCTCCTGCACTGCCTGCACTACGTGCAGCCTGCAGCTACACATGCTTGCAGACAGAGAGACTTCCTCCACCTCACAGTCTTTGGATCACACTCCCCCGTTCTATTTTTCTGTCTCCTCTATCTTTGTTGTTAGTCTCGGCTGCAAGATAAAATGCCAGTCATCCTATGCTCCACTCGTAAACAACAAATGAGGGTGTGACAGTGTAAGAGGAGACCAGTGGGGACCAGGAGATAGGAGAGGCAGAGAATGGGGGCAACTAAAAGAGAGAGAAAGGCAGCGGCTATTTGATAGTGTCACTTGAATGAAGGAGATACAGACAGGCCATTCATCTCAATGGATCAGATAGCAGCCACCCTGGAGGGGGTGTGCACCAACATGTACACCCCCACACACACACCCAAGCTTCCACAGAAGCAGACAACAAGGCAGAATGGGAATACACAGAGACTGAATCTCTCACACACATAAACCGAGGTAGGATTAATACAGAGCTGTTCAGAAAAGCTCCAAATGTATTTCACTCTAAAATATTAAGGCTACCTAAACAGTTGCAGAGGTAAGACAAGAATTTGAGTGTGTGGGTAGGCCTGTCGCGATAAGTCAATTAATCAGACGATTAAAAAAAAGCTATCGAGTAAGTTTAATTTATCGTCATTATTGTTTCTCCCTGCATCTTTTCATGACACTAGCAGAGAAAGCTCAACTCCTGCTCTCCGCTGACCCTCCCTTCATCATTTCTTTAGCCTAATGCCCAGATCACACTACATGATCTCAGAACTGTCGGCTGATTGTCGGCCCATTTTCAAAACCTGAGACCAACACTAGCCGATCTCGGTGGGTGGTGTCCAACAATGGGCACAAAATAATGGCTACAAGTCATTTTAAAACCAGGCATTAATCAACGTTTTACTACAATCAACCTTCAGTGCGATGTGGCTGGTGTCAGTAAAGTCCTGACTGAATGAATCTCATTAGAACCTATTTATGTAACGATGAACAGCTGAAAAGTTACCGGGTTTATCAACTGCGGTAGCAATTTGGCTCCAGCTCCTCTCCTGGTCATTTCTGTGGATATTTTTGCACCAAATGTTGAATAAACATTAATGTTGTTTCCACATATCATCTCGATGTCCGCTGCTCTCAGGTTGCGCTCGCTGTTTGGGATTCCCTCCTAATTTCCCCTTAGAAAGCACGTTGCTCCTGTCATCCAGGTTTTGATTGGCTGCCTGTCACATTCAGCAGGCTGCGTTCTGATTGGCTGCCTGTCACATTCAGCAGGCTGCGTTCTGATTGGCTGCCTGTCACATTCAGCAGGCTGCGTTCTGATTGGCTGCCTGTCACATTCAGCAGGCTGCGTTCTGATTGGCTGCCTGTCACATTCAGCAGGCTGCGTTCTGATTGGCTGCCTGTCACATTCAGCAGGCTGCGTTCTGATTCCCTGTCGGAAACCCCGTAGATCATTCGTAACACACGACCCCCTACAGGACGATTGGCGACATGGCAGCGACAATGTTAGAAGGTTTAACGTTGTAAGATTGTCATAAATCCTGTAAAGTGAACTGGGCTGAAGGGAGGAGTGAACTATTGCATCAGGTGGTCGATATGCTCATCTTCTCTATTTAAATCTGATCATTATTGGAGGGCAATATAGTATACAGACTTCATAATCTGCATTCTTTGGTTGAATGTAGTTTTTATTTCACTTTGGTTTTATGTTGTTTATTTTATTCAAGTGCATTTTTTTGTTAATGTTGACTGAGAGTTCATTTTATTTTAGTTTTTGGTTCTTTGTTTACCAGTTCCAGTGTTAAATGTCCTTTTGAAAATAACATGTAAATATTTTGGCAGGATATCGCTGCATTATTATGTCATTTTCATTAAATCAGTGTAAAAAGGTCATAAAACAATATTATCGTTTATCACAATAATTTTTTGAGACAATTAATCGCTCAGCAAAATTTGTTATCGTGACAGGCCTATGTGTGGGTCTTCTTTTCCTGCCTTCTTAACCTCCAATGTGCCTGTCACAGAGAGGGGAACAGAGCAGGCAGAGAAAGATGGAAAGCAGACAAAGTTCTTTGCAACCCTCCAGCTTGCAGACGCTGTCTGAACCAGGAACACTCACAGAACCAAGCCGCTGTGGAAGTGTGAGCCATACCAGGTGGCTCCAGGTGACTGAGAAGGGTGTTGAGTAAAAATCAGAGCTCTTCACAGCCAACATCTAATTAGGCTCGAACCCCACTAACCTCCCCCAAGTCTACCGGCCTGCAATCAATCAGCTCTCCTCTGAACACACACTCAATTCATTTGAAAGCTTGTTTTGCACCTGCTGTAGCAGACAACTACACGGAATAAAAATAATATTATTCCATCCTTAATGTAATATTTATAAATAACAATATTTTCAACTTATTCATGAGAGAAGGGGAGATAAACTGCCTTACTGCAGGAAGGTTATAAAGAAAAACAATGAACTGAAGGAAACAGCTTAATGAGATGACAATTTCCTCATAAGAGATGCACTGAGTTTCCATGTTCTCCTGGGTGATGGTGGATTCTCTCCTGGTATTCCAGCTTCCTTTCACAATGTTCAGTTATGAATATCGTCTGTAGCAGAAATAATTAATTTGTTCATTATTTCAGAGGTATAAACTGGTGGATGGTGCTAAAGCCAAACTATAGAATAAACACCAACTAAATTTAATAGAAGTTTTCAAACAAACTTGTCAAGTATGTAAAATGTACTTTAATGTTGTTCTGCTCCATATAGAGAAACACAAATACGGCAAGCTGATAGTAAAGGTTAAATAATCAGGAAGTGTGTTTGGGTAGTGTCTTCAGTGGCTGTCACTCTTTAGACTCCAACAGGCTGGCATTTTGTGAGCTCCAGGCACACTGTCCACGAATAGTTGAGATTTCATAGTCAAGCAGACACATTGAACAGTCTCAATTTGTGATCATGTTCTTCATATCAAAATGTATTGAAAGTTACCAGCTACACCAAAACCATTATTTCAGAAAATATACAAAATAATACAATAATACAATAATAATGTTCTTTATAAAAAAAAAAAAACATCTCCTGGATATGTGTTTTGGATTTTTTTTTTGTCTGTTTGCCTTTTGCCCTCTCTGTTATGATTCTGGCCTGTCTGCCTGCTCTGTTTCCCTCCTCGGCCCTCACCACTGCAATCAAGTTCATCTCAGCCACCTGCAAACTACTGCGCTGCAGTGCAATCAGGCTCATTCCATCCACCTGCTCTCCACCAGTTATATTCAGCCTCTGACAGGCAGACAGTGACAGATTTTTGAAAGCCTTCTGTGTGAGTAGATATCCAGCATTTTCTTCGAGATCGTTTCTTTTTTCTTACGGTGTTTCTGCCTCTCGACCTCTGCCCCCGCCTTGTCCCTGGATTTGTCTGCCTTCTATTGTCCTTACGTGCCTGACCTGTTTCCGTACCTGGACCTTGGATTTCTGCCTTAGCCCCCCCAGGTAGGTCGTCTGCCTTTCTGGTCCTGACCCTGCCCTGGCCTGTCATCATCCCAGCTCTGTGTTCCCCTGAGAAGGTTAGTGGCTGTCTTCTTTATACTTTGGCACCAAGTTTCTAGCCACTAACCTGTCTCTCCCCCATCAGTGGTTCCTGTTCCGGTGGCTGAGTGTCCCATACCCCCATCCTCAATAAACCATTCTTTACTTCCATTTTGTGTGCTGGCTGAAATTTCGGGTCTTCTGTTGGGAGCATTACACTCTCAGCTCCCAGTCAGTCACAACTGATAATTTACAAATTCAAATTCTGCTGAAGATTTCTTCTTGCTAAAAAGAAGTTGTTTCTCTCCACTACTGCTACGTTCTTCCTCAGGATGACAGATTGTGCTAAAGTTAAAAAGTCAATGCAGTTGGTTGGGCTACATTTAAACTTTTAACCAACATGCATTGGAAGCTCTGGTGACCTGTCCAGGGTGTAACCCTCCTCGCCAGTGTACAGGTGGACATAGACGCACCAGCACCTCTCACAACCCCAATGGGTTAAGGGTATAAGAAAATGGATGGATGGGTGGTTTAGGATGAGTTTGAGTTTAGGATGATATTGGACACTGTATCATATCTAATCAGATTTTATTGGAATACATTTCATTTTCTGTGCAATTCTGTAACTTAAAATAAGTGCACCTATATGTCTATGTGTTGCTAATAAGGCATGTGCTGTGAATTGGTCCAACTTAAATAAAATTGACTGAATCAGCAAATTGCACTGGTTTTCCAAATTGTAAATATAATGGTCTCAATTCGAGCATGATATCATTATCAGAACTAAGCTATGATATCTGAGATAAACTTAGACCAACCATGAGGAAACCCCGAAAGTGTATTGCTGCTCTGAATTATAGGAGATGATAATTAATTAAGTTGTGCACTGCACTTGTAGAAGTTTTTTTAAAAGGTTCAATTCCTCAGACTGTTCTGAGGTGTGATGTGTCTGTTGTGCAGACCACTAGTCTCATCAGCTGTGTGTGTCACATGGACGAGGTGGGTGTGGCGATCTTGTGCTGGAGTGGTCACACGTGGCTGACAAGGATAAGGTCGATTTGCAGTAGTACCTATCTGTTGGAAGCCTCTGGTCCGATAATGGACATTGAGCCGTGCAGCTACTGCTCTGGTGGACATCCCTGCATCTGACATGCCAATCGCACGCTTACTCATAACTTGTGACATCTCAGGCATTATGACTTGTGACAAAATTTGACATTTTGGGATGGCTTTTTATTGTCTCCAGTCCAAGGACTGTCCAGCTGTTGTTCATTTTGTCTGATCACCCACTGGACATGAGTTAAAAATAACAACTCAGAGTAATGCTCAATGACAGCAAGTTGGATTAAAAATCATGCACAAATCAAAAGAGATACTATTTGTGTACAATAAAATGTCAGCAAAAGCTTATATACAGTTATTAACTCCACATGGCAACAATATTTGACATGGGGCGTTTATATTTTTGTTGAGTATAGATGCATGTATAGCAAGTCACAAAATGATACACACTGAATGCATTGGACACTAGGAAACTGACACAGATGTAAACAAACACTCTCTAAACACAAACACACACTAGCTGCAGAAAAGTACTGGACTCTTCACCAGAGAACAAACAAATGCTGCCTCGTTTGAATAAACAAATTAAAATGATTGCAGGCTGGAAAGGGAGTAAATACAACACTTAGCTAATTACTCTGAGTCTGACTTCAGCTAGACACTCGCTGCAACAAAAACACACATGTAAACAAACTAACTGATACACTTAATTCATTAAAGCAACAGCCGAATAATAAAAAGAAGCCCTTAAAGGCACAACTCTCTTCGATTAGCAGGGGTTCATGAGAACGAGAGACAGCAACAGAGAGGAAGTACCAACCACGCACTCGTCTTTTTACAGAAACCACTTATAGACACATGACTGCCTTCTAAAGCTTTTTGTTTTTTTAGGCCTGGGGATTAAAAGTGGCTGACAGCCATTTATTTTAGCACTTGATGAAACAAAAAAAAAGAAGGAAAGGATAAAAATGCATGAACACTTGACACAATCCATCTCGCACACAATAAACGAATGGCTCCAAATCACACACTACTCCACTGATTTGATGAAGAGAAAAAGCAATTTATTAAGGCTGTCTCTTAGGAGAGCAAGACTCCAGCTAAGCTGATGTACTGGTCTACTTAAGACATATGCACACATAGGGTAGGTGGAGAACAATCTCTATGTCTTATCAAAACACTCATCTACACACCCTTGGAAACACAGACTGCAGGAAAGGCACAGAGAGCTCCCAGAAGACCATCTTCACTAATCTACATTGTGAATATAGCAACTAATGGAACTTCCATCCCATTATGCTATGTGATCCAAAGTGACACTTAACAACAAATCCCTGTACTATAACACACATAGCAGCTGGTCTGAGGCCAGGTCTGTTGCTACAGTGAAAACAAAAGGCTGCCCACTTCACAGAGCCTAAACTTTCCTATGATCTCTTTAATTATATTGTCATCTTGAAGAACCTGAAAGTGTTTCCACAGGCTGGAGCAATGGCTGTCTGTCTCATTAAAATGTAGACTAGCTCCAATTCTGGTGAAAAGCTCACATAGACTTATTTATTTGGGTTTTGAATCACTCTTTTTCATGGTTAAAGTAATATGGTTTACAGGGCTTCACAAGAAGACAAGACAAGCATCCAAACTGGCTTAGAATGGATAAACAAGGCTGACATTAATCTTACAAAGTTCTGAACTGACCTATTAGAAAAAGTATAAATCATGCATGAAATCCAGCAGCTTGCTACAACTTGAAAAAAAAAAACATTTAAAAAATGCATTCTGTCAAAAACAATGGAGATTAGGGCTGTTGTAAACGACTATTTTAGAAATCCAGTAATGCATTGATTACTCACATGATTAATTGAGTGATGGGATAAAAAAATTAAAAATAACAAAAGAATTAATAGATAAAATACTGGTAACTACTGTCATAACAGCAGCATTAATATCATATACCAAAAAAATCATACTGGTCCAAATTATCATATTTGGGCATCCCTAAAAATTACTTTTTTGTAGTTTAGAAAATGAATCTGTAGCAATAATAATTTTAAGTGAACCTGGACAAAATTTATACAAATATCTGAAATTATATTACATTTATTAATAAAGAGGATTTAGATATTCAGAGGACAAAGGATGTTGTACTGCAAGCATCGTGCCAATCATTTTAAAAATGCCTATTGTACACCAGACAAATGAAAAAAACCCAGACATTATCATCAATCAATGAACTTGAAATTTGGACTGCTGGCTCATAGGATTCGTGAACAATTCATAGGCAGAAGTGAGAGTGTTGTGCAACGTATTGCACTGTGCACAACACAGCACAGTGCAATAAATAGTAAAAGACAATTTAACAAAGTTTCTAGGTATATCATTTTCCTCAAAGAATTTTAATAATCGAGGTACTCAAATCATCATTCAAAGGCCTTAATGAAGACATATTCATTCAGTTTTACTCCAGGAATTTGTTGATGGCTACAAAATCCATACAGTAGTCCAAAGGCAACTCTATGGGGCACATTTGCTGTGTGATTATATTTGAGAAACTCATGAAAATATATTCAAACATGGGGGGGTGCTGTGGTGGCGCAGGGGCAAAGCACAATCCACATGTATATGTGTGTTGTGTGACTGCCGGCATGAGGACTAAGGCCTCATGCTGGCAGTCACAGGTTTGATTCCCGGCCTGGTGACATTTGCTGCATGTCTTCCCCCTCTCTCATTTCCCTATTTCCCGTCAAGCTTCTTTCAAATAAAGGCCACTAGAGCCAAAAAATAAAAAAATAAAATATATTCAAACATGTGTATCTTTTATTCAAGTCATTTAAGTTGTTTGTTAATATTAACAATAATTTCACCTTGATATACACCTTGGTATACAGATTCATATTTAAATGCTCCAAACTTTTAATACCCACACACTAAGTCGAATATCATGTTGGATTCATTAGTTGAGTTGTTCTGCCATTTAATTTATTGTAAAATAAGTTTTAGTGTTCATTTTATGACGGTTCATAGAGTCTTTTATTTTGAAGGTCATGTCGGGGTGGGACATGAAATGAGCCACTTGGTTTAGTTTCTCTCAGTCACGCCTGAAGAGGGCAACTGTTGTGCACAGCTTTTCGTTCATGCCATCGACATCACCGTCTGTAAGTTTTCCTTTCATGTTCTTGAGTAGATTTTATTTAGTGTCTTGTTTATTGGGAGTGTGGAGGAAATGTGGAGGTTGATGGCTGCGTGCCGCTTGTGGGTTCATGTTGAATTGTTTGTGCATAATATTGTAATTTTCTTGGCTGAATTCTTTTTGTAGCGATAGTAAATTGAACGCAGTTATTTTTTTTCTTTGTGTGTTGCAGTTTACTCCATGTTATGTGTGCTTGGGTCACCATAATAAAGTGGAGGCAAAGCTACATCCTGACTCAAGCCTTTATTTAACGGGAATTAGGCTTACTGCTAAATTGTGTTAAGGAACACACAAGGAGAGCAGGAAAGTAAAAGACGGGTGTGCAGCTGGCTGAACAGCATCAAAGCAGCTAAATCAACAGATATGGATGAAGCACACCTCGAAGGGGCAAGAAAAGTGCTGGTTCCAGTTCAAAATGCTCAACTACGTCATCAGTTAGTGCTGCAGCAGCGCGTGCTCGGGCCAAAGCTGAAGCAGCTCGTGCATGTCTTTCATTCGCCCAGAGAGATCAGCATTAAAGTTGACAAAGCTAGATTAGAAGCCAACCTCGAAGCTCTCAATCTTGACAAGGAAGCAACAGCTGCTATCGCCCAAGCTGAAGTTTTGGAAGCAGCAGCAGATTTAGAGAACGAAGAACACCATAGTTGGAAAAGCCTTCCCAACGTGGTCCAGAATACACATGACCTTGTAAGCGACTACATCAAAGACCAATCTATGCAGCTTAACCAAGACACCGAATCCGTCAATATGTCGCTGATATCAGAATATCCCATCATCTATCATCCGAGGAAACCTGACCAAATGAGGGTTGTCTTTTACTCAAGTGCTCAATACAATGGCATCTCCCTAAACAACATGCTGCTCAGCGGACCAGACTTGAATAACAGTCTGTTGGGAGTTCTCATTCGTTTCAGAAGAGAACGAGTAGCAGTCATGGCTGACATCGAACAGATGTTTCATTGTTTTGTTGTAAAAGAAGATCACAGAGACTACTTGCGCTTCCTTTGGCATCGAGATAATGACCCCAGTAAGGACATCATTGAGTACAGGATGAGGGTTTATGTATTTGGAAATAGCCCTTCTCCAGCTATGGCAACGTATTGTCTCAGGAGAGCTGCAATGAAGGGAGAACAACAGTATGGGCCAGACACCAAACACTTCGTAGAGCGGGAGTTCTAAGTTGACGACGGTCTTGTTTCCACATCAACAGAAAAAGACACAATTTCTTTGCTACAGAAAACACAAGCAACTCTTTAAGAGTCAAACTTAAGACTTCATAAGATCACATCCAAAAGCATCCAAGTCTTAAGAGCCTTTCAAACTGAAGATCATGCAAAAGACATTAAAGATCTCTGCTTGGATTGAGTTGGGATGTCACAAGGGATGTATTCACTTTTCAAGTATCCATCAGTGACAAACCCTTTACCAGACATGGTGTCCTTTCCACCATAAACAGTCTTTTCGATCCCCTTGGCTTTCTTGCTCCTGTAAGCATTCAAGGCAAGCTGTTGCTGAGGAAGCTCACCCTGGATGGAATGCAATGGGACAGTCCACTCCCTCAAGACAAATCTGACATTTGGGAGTCATGGAGAGATTCGCTACACGAATAACAACATCTTCACATTCCTCAAGCTTATGCTGCTACTTCTTGCTCCAATGCCAGTCGGAAAGAGCTATGAGTGTTTTCAGACGCTTCGACCAAAGCAATCAGTGCCGTAGTATACCTAATGACTACAGACGAAAACGGCCAGATACATGTAGGTTTTGTCTTTGGAAAAGCTAAACTTGCATCTCCAACTAAACCAACCATTACCAGATTAGAACTTTGTGCGGCAGTGCTAGCCGTAGAAATGGCTGAACTCACTGTTCAAGAAATCGACATTCAAGTTGATGCGGTTACCTTTTACTGTGACAGTAAAGTGGTGCTGGGTTATATTCATAACCAGTTAAAACGTTTTTATGTGTATGTCCACAACAGGGTACAGAGAATCCGCCAGTCTACAGAACAAAACCAATGGAAGTATGTGCCTACGGAGCATAATCCAGCTGATCATGCTTCTAGGTCAGTCCAAGCCTCAAAGCTCACGAAGACCAGCTGGCTCACAGGTCCAGCGTTCTTACGCAAATCACAGATGACCATTGAACAGCAAGAGACCTTTGAGCTCATCAATCCAGATTCTGATGTGGAAATCCAACCACAAGTAACAAGCTGTGTTACAAGTCAACCAACTGGATCCTGAGAGGTTTACAAAATTCTCTTCTTGGAAGTCTTGACATAGAGCAATTACAACACTCATGCATGTTAACCATTCCTTCCTTCAAGAAGGAAAGACCACAGAATGTAGTGGTTGGCACTGGTGTCCAAAACCTTTCACCACTGATGAGTTGTCGAAGGCCACAACAGCGATCATTCTTGCTGTGCAGCGAGTCTCCTTCTCTGAAGAGCTAGCCATTCTCTCAAAGGGAGATAATATTCCCAAAGGAAGCCCACTGACTAAGCTAAATCCAACTGTTGATTCCGAAGGCCTGCTAAGGGTTGGAGGAAGGCTTAAACTTTCTGATTTAAGTAACAGAGAAAGGCATCCAGTCATTCTTTTAGGAAAACGTCATGTGTCCACATTGCTCATCAGACACTATCATGAGCAGGTTGAGCATCAAGGTCGGACATTCACTGAAGGCGCCATTCGAGCTGCTGGCATATGGTTAGTTGGTGGCAAGCGATGTATAAGTGCTGTTCTTCATGCATGTGTCATCTGCCGAAAACTTCGTAAAAACAGAGAGAAGCAGAAGATGTCAGATCTCCCGCAAGAACGACTGAGCACTTCACCACCTTTTACCTACACTGGTCTGGATGTTTTTGGTCCTTGGAGTGTGACAGCTAGGCGCACAAGAGGAGGCATGGCTCAAAGCAAGCACTGGGCTGTATTGTTCACTTGCATTAGCATACGTGCAGTTCACATCGAAGTCACTGACTCCTTAGACACGTCTTCATTCATCAACGCTTTGAGAAGATTCTTTGCAATCCGTGGTCCTTCAAAGCAGCTGCATTCAGACTGTGGGACCAATTTCATTGGTGCTTGCAGAGAGCTGGAGTTCCATAAAGTGGTGACAGACTCAGAAGTCCAGAGGTATGCAAACAATCAAGGATGTATGTAGAGTTTCAATCCACTTCACTCTTCACACATGGGGGTGTGTGGGAACGCATGATCGGAATCGCAAGGAGAATCTTTGACTCGATGTTTATGCATACTTCCTCCTCCAACTTGTCTCATGAAGTCCTGTGTACCCTGATGGCACAGGTGACAGCCATCATCAACTCAAGACCTCTAGTTTCTGTCTCCTCGGATCCAGATTTTTTACCTCCTCCAGGAGTATTCACTGAAAAGGATCTGTATAAGCAACAGTGGCGTCAAGTTCAAAGATTGGCCGACAAATTCTGGCATTGTTGGAGACATGAATACCTGCACACACTACAACTTCGCCACAAATGGCAAAAGTCAAGTCCCAATGTTAAAATGGGTGATGTTGTTTTGCTGAAGGATGATCGTACATGCCGCAATGATTGGCCTATGGCTCTTGTGACCGACACTTTCCCAAGCAACGATGACAAGGTCTGCAGGATTGAGGTCAAGGTCCTCAAGGATGGAACCGCCAATAAGTTTCTAAGGCAGAAGTTGTTATGCTCTTAACGAATGAGGACTAACATGTTTATAAGTGTATGTTTAAGTATTGATGTGTGGCATCTTGAGAGATACCAGGGAAGGAGTGTTCTGCCATTTAATTTATTGTAAAATAAGTTTTAGTGTTCATTTTATGACGGTTCATAGAGTCTTTTATTTTGAAGGTCATGTCGGGGTGGGACATGAAATGAGCCACTTCGTTTAGTTTCTCTCAGTCACGCCTGAAGAGGGCAACTGTTGTGCACAGCTTTTCGTTCATGCCATCGACATCACCGTCTGTAAGTTTTCCTTTCATGTTATTGAGTAGATTTTATTTAGTGTCTTGTTTATTGGGAGTGTGGAGGAAATGTGGAGGTTGATGGCTGCGTGCCGCTTGTGGGTTCATGTTGAATTGTTTGTGCATAATATTGTAATTTTCTTGGCTGAATTCTTTTTGTAGTGATAGTAAATTGAACGCAGTTATTTTTTTTCTTTGTGTGTTGCAGTTTACTCCATGTTATGTGTGCTTGGGTCACCATAATAAAGTGGAGGCAAAGCTACATCCTGACTCAAGCCTTTATTTAACGGGAGTTAGGCTTACTGCTAAATTGTGTTAAGAAACACACAAGGAGAGCAGGAAATGAGTCATGCAACCAGGACAAAGACCCAGCAGTTAGTGACATTTGATCCAGAGATTACCAAAGAAATACACATAGTACTTCTATAAATTAGAAGCACACAGCCACATAAACAGAGCAACGTCAAATTTCATTCCACTAATACAGTCGCAGTATTTACAACCTGCTTGAGAAAACATGGCCCTGCTTAATTGGATTAAACAACAGTGTGTGCCTGTTGTGTGTGTGTGCCTGGGACAACAGGTGAGGCAGAGACGGCTCTAGACAGTGTAAAGAGGGGGGGAAGGGAGGGAAAGACTAGACCTTCATTCTGTATTCAGGGAGGTGGTGTAGATCGTTAGCTAAATAAATTAGAGCCTTGCGGCTGTGGATATCACACTACCATATGTCAGAGAGAGAAAGCAGGAGGGTGGAGGAGAGGGGAGAGAAGGAAGACGAGGTGGAGAGGATGGGAGAAAAATCTGGTTGCTGCAGTAAGTGTGAATAAATACATAAGGTTAGGAACAGAAGCAGATGTGACCTCAGCAAAGAGAATACATTGGTGTGGGGTTGGGGGGTAGGGTGAGAGGGAAGCTGACGGGGAGAGGACAAGAGCTAATCCAGCAGAGTTGAACTGAGACCAGAGTTAAACACAGGAGGTGTTGCTCTGTGCCCTGGGCCCTCAGAGCTCACAAACACTTCTACACTCTGGCATGGAGAGAGATTAATACATGAGCATTTGGAGAATTATAAAGGGCAGAAAGAAATGGCTCATAGATTGGATGACTTCACCACAAACTTGGATAAGTAGACAAATAATCATAAGAAAGATGATGTCTGGTTAATAAAAACTGAGAATACTTCAGCTGCCATTCTGTGTACAACTTCATTTTTCTTCCCGGTCCCCATGAAGAAGCCATGGGGAGTTAGGAATTAGCTACAAAATCAATGTACCCAAGTTTGTAGCTAAATTTCAAGCAGAAAATTCCCGAAGCAGCAAATCAACTGGCCATTGAATGACTGAAAGGTTTCAACATAAAGACCGTCACAGTTTCCAGGAGCTCTAACAGAGTTCAGATATGGTGTCAAGCATGATCAGCCATGCTCACCAGAGGCCTCATGTATAAAAGAGTCTGCAGCTTTCACACTAAAAACTGGTGCGCGAACGAATTTAGAAAAGTATGTTGCACAAAATAAATTCAGATGTATAAAGCCATGCGTACGCACATACACTGCCTAGCGAAAGTATTCGGCCCCCTTGAACTTTTCAACCTTTTGCCGCTTTTCAGGCTTCAAACATAAAGATCTAAAAAATTTATTATTTTGTGAAGAATCAACAAAAAGTGGGACACAATCATGAGGTTGAACAAAATTTGTTGGATATTTAAAACTTTAACAAATAAAAAACTGCTAAGTGGGGCATTCAATATTATTTGGCCCTTTACTTTTAGTGAAGGTGCTCTGGTCAGATGAAACCAAAATAAAACTTTTTATCCACAATGCAAAACGATATGGTTGGTGTAAAAGCAACACAGCTCATCACCCTGAACACCATCCCTACTGTCAAACATGGTGGTGGCAGCATCATGGCCCTGCTTTTCTTCAAGAGGGACAGGAAAGATGGTTAAAATTGATGGGAAAATTGAATGGAGCCAAATACAGGACCATTCTGGATTCACACAGGTGAGCCTGTGTCCAGTTTGAGCAAAAGGAGGCATGTGGGATACGAGCCGAGGTAAACTTCATCAAGCAACAGCAGCACGGGAGGCAACGCGCAGAGACGCCAGCTGTGTTAGTGGTCCCCTCTCCGGCTTTAAATGCATAAAGTATAAACCTATCTTCTATATACCTATATTTTAGGAATAAATCTGCTCTGCCAGTGAAACGCTTAACGCGACAGAGACGCTTGCAATCCGGCTTGAAAAAATTTAAATAAAGATAAAAGACTTAGTAAAGCATGGCGGGCCACCAGGGTTATAACCCTTCTTTGTACATCCCAATTTCTGTGAAATGGAGCGCAACTGGTGGTCTGCCATTTCGCCACCCATAAATATATATGTAAATTAGTATAAATACCTGGAATGCTAAAAATAAAACACAGATCAAAGTACAAATGCTTATTTGAACAGCAAAGGGTTCAGTCGGGATTTAAAGTAAGACAGCGTGCCAGAGAGCATTAAGTGGGGAATGTGAAAGTTTATTTTAAATGGAGGAATCATGTGTTGAACCAACCAATGTGCCACTATAATTATTAGGCACTTTTGCTCATATATGGAGATGTTTTCAATTCATGAAGGCGCATTCACAAAGCTCGATTGAAGGATGACTGTCTTGACCTGTCAGCAGATCCAGCTGCACCGGTGTTCTAACGATCCATGCTACCTCGTCAGATTTTCCTACCATAGCACATCTAGATAGCTATGACTGTTAGATTGATGAGTAGAACAAATAGTCAGAACACTGGCACCAGTAAAGCATATCTCCTTCTTCAAGTTCTGTGCAATGTTCCAGGATGATCACACTTTGTAATCTGAAGGATAATAAACTATCAACATATCAGAACAAACAACCATCAGCAAGCATGGTTGGTTGGTTGTTATCTATGTCTCTGTGTTGCCCTGTGATGGACTGGCAAACTGTCCAGGGTGTACCCCGTCTCTCGACCATGGACTAGGTAGGCACCAGCATCCCTCCTGACACGGAAGGACAGACGGTTGGATGGATATGGCCTCTGAACGCACGTTCCTTCCAAATCCTTCAATTGATGTTCTTGGAAGATGAATATAGATTTGTAGTTGATTAATTGAATAGATCATGAATCCCAATCACACTGCTGATTCCTCTATGAGTTGGTCGCCTTGCACACTGTTGGAGTTTGATTTCTGAAGTTTATCTCGGTGCAGATCGCGCTTACTTTCTTTCAGTCAAACTGGACACAGACTGACCTGTATGGTCACTTATGTCAAACCTCTGTGAGGACTCATGTTTCTTTGAAAATTCTTAATCACGGTGTTGGAGTTCATTCATTGATCTGACCAGAATCTCTCAGTTTAATTACCTTGAGAAATAATGAGATTTGGTTATTTAAAACAGGCTTTAATACCAAAAACGATCAAATATTACAAACCATACATGTCATACAAATAGAACAGATACAGACTTATATTCACCGTCCAGTCTGGACCACACTTAGCTCACCTTATGGATGTAACCAAGTGAGGCAAGGATCATAGAGCAAGTTTAGCTTCTTATTCTTCTGTGCAATCTGTTACCAAAACGGTAATCTAATCAGTTTCAGTCTATTTACATATGGCTGTCGGCAGTCACACATAAACATGTTTATGTAAGCTGCAGTGTTATCATGTCAGCTATTAAAGAGGGTAAAAGAGATGGAGGAAAAAGTAGAATCTACAACAAAGGTATGAGTCAAGTTTAAAAGTCACCGCTTTGTTCTTTGTAGCTCAATGTGAAATGCACTTCTCATAGAGGAGCGTGCAGTGAGGATGATAAATCTTTGTGAATATTAATGAATTTACATTAGGGCTGTTGTAAACTATTATTATAGTAATTGAGTATTCCATCAATTTTTCTGATGATTAATTGAGTAATCAAAAAAAAAATTTTATCAAATAAAATATTGGTAACATCAGATATCAACATCAGCCCAAATTTCCATTTTTGTGCATCCTTAACAATTACTTTTCTATAGTTTAGAAAATTTACCTGTAACAGTAATAGCTCACTTTTTTGGTTCAGCTTGACAAAAAACATACAAAAATTTACAATCATATTCAATTTAATAATAAAGAGCCAGGTACATAAAGACACTTTTAAGATATGTTTATACTCCAGTTTAAACATTAAAACGGAATGAATAGATATTCATTCTCTATCAATTTAATAGGCGAACTCTCACTTAGGCCAGTTTTTTCTTAGTTTTTATGTCCATGTATTTGTCCATAGGATTTGGCTCCTTCATCACACAAAAGAACTACATTTACCAGCTATGTACAGACACGATGTGCTTTGCCATCCATTTGCTGCTTCTGAGATAATATGAAATTTACTTTACAGTTTGTCTGTAAAGCTACACTTATGTTAAGCATCAACTGCAGAACAGCCGCCTGCCGTCTATCCGCTTCACTTGTACAAATACTCCTGCCGCACTCTACCCCATCGTTCGCTCTGAACCAGCCACCAGACATCAGCTCCAAGAGGAGAAAAGCTGCCAAGCATCGTGCCAGTCAATTTAAGGATATTATCATCAATCAAATCTGCCCAGGCCAAACTTCAAAATTGGAACTTATGATGTTAACATTTAGCATTTGTCAACAACTCATAGGTGGAAGTGAGAGCATTGAGCAACACAAATAATCACCTGGGCGCAACAAGGTGTGTTAAATAATAAAAAATAACTTTAGCGAAGCTTCGAGGCAGGTAATTTGCCCCAAGGAATTTTAATAATTGAGGTTTTCAAATCATTGGAGGAATCTTTACAACCTTAAATGACAAAAATTGACTTTTGTTCATCATATTCATATGAAACCTGTGAGAGAAAGTACGCACCATAATCATGCATGGAAAAGGATTCAGGGGCTCTTTGTTGAGGTTCCTAACTTAGCTTATTTTCACATTCTTTCTATAGTAAATGAAGGAAGCATTGTATTCACAGATCCTTCTAGACACACAAAAGAGATTATAACAACGAGAGAGTATTAAATGGTTTACACAACGATTAGACACACCTTAGTTCATGAGGGGGTGGGGATCAGCAGCATTGCAAGTGTTTGGTGGTGCAGGTGGGAGTCAAACAGCATGTTGGGGAATCGAGAGGAAAGGCTGCAGGGTGGGGAAAGCAGGGACCAGAGGTGGCAGCATTTAAAGATACCTGGGAATAGAGTGAGGAGGAAAAATATCGATGGAAAAGAGTGGAAATGTTGTTTTGTAGATAGGGAAGGAGAGGTTTTATCACTCCTGTTTGTGCCAGAAGGTGCAAAGACGTGCACTCGTATAGATGTCCCTCTTTCTATAAATATATAAACAGAAGAATATGCACTCACATTCAAAACTTCAGAAAAGACTTTTCCCCCTAACAATGAAAACCACAACTAGAAGTACAAGAAAAGAGCAGAATAGCTCCTGATGCCAATGATACCTATCCAGATCTATTTATAAAGGCCTGCAGCTTACACTGGATTGCAGCATAAAGCAGCAATTCCCTTCTCCTTTTACATCCTTTCAACTCTTCCAACATCTCACTTTTTCTTTAAATCAAGCATCTTCCTTTGGATAGGACAGACTGGCGACCTGTCCAGGTGACCCCGCCTCTCGCCCGGAACGTTTGCTGGGGAGGCACCAGCACCTCCCAACCCCACAAAGGGAAAAGGGAGTATAGAAAATGGATGGATGGATGGATCTTGCTTCGGAATATAGCATTCAAAAGTGAATTTCTGTGTACAGTAAGCAGATCATCTCTGGGCTTTTTCTTGTGTATCTAGACTGAAAAAAAGCAAGAAAGTATTACCTTCCTATTAAAAAATCCTTGCCCTAGAAAAATTTATATTTTTGTTTTAAAAGTGAGAGGAAAGTTTTATACATTTCTTTCCTCCTGTTTGCTTCTACTTTTCTACACATTTTCCTTAAAAAACTTGTTAGAACAAAGAAGAAGAGAAATAACCAGCAGTTTCCTCTTTTCCTGTAAACACTTGACATATCAAAGTTGAAGCAGAGGAGTATAAACATTGAAGAAACAGCAGGGTTTTAGTAAAAATATGTGCAGTGAGCTAAATGGGACAAAATAAAGGAAAGCTGGAGTTATTCATACATTTAGAAGAGAAAAACAAATATTTATTCACAGGAAGCCCAAATCATGCCTTCATATTTTACACGTGCAGAAGCAAACACAAACTCATCTGCGCTGCCGTGACCAATTTGTTTAGGAATATCTTCAAAAATGTAGCTATAGGGCCCCTCATTTACTCCTTTGTGCTTTTACTTCATATCACAGAAAAGACAATTATGGCTAATGTACTTATAATCTGATTATATCATTATATAACTGCTGCTGCGGATCTAACAAACTCCCTCTCTTGCTGTCAGTCTTTTCTTTTGGAAGATCAGTGATTCGTGTCTTTAAAGGGAAGTGTAAGACCAAAAGCAACGGGTGAAATGAACTGTGAGATTAAACTAACCCTCCTCCACTACATTCTGTCTCTCCCTCCTGCACTCGTTCCCCTTCTCTCTAAATTATCTGAGAGCTGTAATTAAAAAGTGCACTGCGGCTCTTGCACGCTGCTAACAAGCAGGCCAAAACAAATGTGTGCACAAGCACACACACACACATCCTGACTAAATTAAAGATAGTTAAAGCTCAACTAATCATCTAAGTCAGTGCCAAATCGAGTAGCAGGAAAGAGCCACATGTTGAATTGTTATAATTCTTCACCCTGCTGATGTTTTTCTAATAAACAAGATGGTGGATGGCTGCACAGGCTGAAATATGAACAGAAACATACGGAAGGAACTCAAAAAAGATTTTACTGAATAATTACCCAAACTGTACAACTCTCAAACGTTTTGACATTTTCTCATGTCACACCCACAAGTCTGAGACAATGTAGCCATGATAGTTAAATGGAAGGAGAAATCTACATGGTTTTTAGAATTCTAAATAAAACACTGAAAAGTTTGGTGTACATTTTTAGTCACTCCCCTTTACTCTGACACCCCTTAATAAAATCCAATCTACCCACCTGCCTTCAGAAGTCTAATGACAAATATTGGCTGATACTCATCTTAGTTAGTATCAGCCGATATTAGTCATTATGTTGGCCGATGCAATGACTATTGTATCGATATGATTTAAATCTCCTTCCAAATAATTTTATAATTTTATTCTTAATTTATCCTCTATAAATAAAAAGTCTTTAGACAGAAAAAAGGAAAATAAAGACAACCCAGCTATGAATAAAAAAGGCATTTCCAGCAAAACATAGCTGCATACGAAATAAAGAAAATTTAAACTCATGACCAATATACAGTGTCACCTAAATCTTTTTATAAACCTCTGATTACCATACTGCAAGAACTACAAAGTTTTTACATTCAATGAGTCTTACAACAGCGCAGTAAAACTCCAGCCTAAGTCCAACTGAAAATATGTGGTTAGGCTTGAAAACTGATGCCAACAGGTCCTCTCTGATCTAATCTGAGGGAGTCCCAGCTACTTTGAAAGGAACAATAAACAAAAATTTCTAGATATGGGAAGTTGAAGAACTGTAGCTGTAACTGCATTTAATATTTTAAATGAATAAAAATGTTTGCCACACATTTCAGATTTTCAGTTAAAAGGTAGTAGAAGTACTCTGCTGTTTGTGCATAAAATGTGAAAAAGTTGGTTAATATGCCTATGTAGTGCAGTGTTGCTCTAATCTGTTGTTGTTTTTGAAATAAGATTTACTGTGATGCTTAAGAAGAAAATGTGTACTTCAGCACAAATCCTTGTAAAACCTCTGCATTCACCAGCAGATCAAACTGGCATTGCTTTTCTGCTACATAATTGTCCCCTTGATGATTTAAGACTATCATGTGATTATCCAGCAGTGTAATCACAAAATCCGTTTGGGGAGTTCACAACGTGCCTGACACTGATGAAAACATTCAGCCCCGGAAAAACAACAGACAGAGAAGACACAGCAATAGTCCGGCCTCTTTTCACACAATGCATCTGATTAGCATTCAAACAATTATGAGCCATTCTAACTCACTAAATAAATAAGCAAACACAATCACCAAGAACAGATATGTCAGTCATGTGCATTTCTTACGAGTCCACTTAACTTCATTGTGCAGCACCTGAGTGTATGTGCCAGGATAATCGCACAATTACCACAGAGAAGAGGAGTTATCACACAGTGTCAGAAGTATTTGTAGAGAAGATGAAAGCACATCCAAACTGTCTCTTTTTAAGCTTGTGTGGCAAAAAGAAAATAAATGAAACTTGATTTCTGGTTGTGAATATATGATGCCTGTTCTGCAAGTTACTTTGTGAAAGATTAAATGACTTATAAAACAAAACAGATTCCAAATGCCAGCACTAATTGAAAGCCTATGATCTTGACAAAGAATACATTGTGTGAACTTACAGCAACAGAATCGCTAATAATGTTTATATCCTTTGGGTGTAGGTATAACACATTTTACTTAACTGTGTAAAACTATGACAAATCAACTATTCCGATCCATAGAACTGCATATGTAGCTGCACTCTTTTTTTCTTTTCAGACAAATAACATTGATGGGTTAGCAAGGAAGAGCTCTGTAAGCCTAGAGGTTAATCAATGATTTAAAACATTTGAATATTAGCCTAATACAGCGTTTATCAATTATTTTCTGTCATACCCCCCGCCCAGGGATCATACATTTTTTCATGCTCCTGTGTTCTGTTCTCCCCCAAATTTAAATACTATTGCAAATCCAATATTATTTAATAATTTATCTGTACAAACCACTGTCAAAATAGCTGTTTTATTGTTCTAAGTGTCAAAACAATTTCCAAGTTCAGTTTATTAACTCAGTTTGTGACATTTAATCAAGGCAACTCGGTCTGAAAGAAAAAAGTGCAAATAATTCATTGGGATATGCATTTTTAGACTGATACAATAAAACTTCTTCAGCTTATTGTTTTTCACAAGGTATATAGTTTTTGGGGTTTTTGCCATTTGTTGTGCAAGACTGCTTATATTTCAGCTTGCCAGCAGAGATGAAAAGTGCATAACATTTTGCATTAACAGTAAAAAAAAATAGGTGTTTGTCTATTTCCAGACCTTTTTCTGCGAGTTACTGTTACTTGCTTATGATGGAGTAGGGTGAGGCTAAGACTAAGTCTTAAAACACAAGACTGCTTGTGTTTTAAATATGAGTAAAGTTGTACAAGAATAGTTAGAATTGTATGACAACTCTTCGCCACACTGCGGAAAATTGTCAATAATATTTGCTGATATATAGTTCCTTACCTTTTACCCATCAGAAATACCAACACAATGAGAGTAAAGATTGATCATTAATATCAGCCCAGTTTTTCTAATGGAACCAATACGAAGATTTTAAAATTGACAATCAGCCGATCCCGATGTTGATGCAGTCATTTTGTGCATTTCTACTTTTTCCTGCCACCTGACTGTTTATGTTGACTTCTCTTTTTTATATATTTATTCTGTCTACAGTTACAACACAGTACAGTAAAAACTATATTGTCATCTTCCCAATTTCTTCTGTTGTTTACTCTAATGTTTCAGATCAAGCTAATCTTATCAGACATACATAACTAAAACGTGTTTTCATAAGTGACATTTTATATCTCATGTCTGTGAGAAGAGCACTGTTTGCTACATGAGGATAAAGTCAAGCTGCATACTTACATAACTAATGAGTGATGACTGGTTTAGCTGTCAGTCATAACTAGTATAAAAATGCTGAGCCCTTCAGTTACTAATCATGAGTAGACTTGATGGCAGCGTGGTGGGACCAGTAAGGTACTGTTCTTGTGTCTTAGTGGGATCTGTGATTGCACCCCAGCATGCCCAGCTCCCAAGCTACCTCTGATTGGCTGATTGAAGTAGACTAATGAATGACTGTGCAAAAACCTGGAGACTTATTCCGGTCTGATTAATGTGTTTTCCTCAATGCCAATTAAACACTGATTACACAAATTAACAACGCTGGGCCACCATAATCACTAAGCACTCTCACTGAGACTGCCGTTGATAGAATGGGTAACGTGCACACACACACTCCCATACCATACCAACTCTGCTATAAGACACCATGCCCCATTTGTCCTTCTATCCTTGCCTGTAGCCCCTTCCAGCGCTTCCAGGCCTGACAGTTGTTATAACCTAATGCTTTTAGCTGCAAGTTCTCTAAGATAGAGCTACCGAGCACATTTACCATCCACCCCATTTTGTGGCTCATTCCACTTCTCTCTCACACACACACAAACACACCCCAGTCAGCCATGCAATAGTACTCATTCAACAGGCCTGAGACAGACAGCTGCTGCCAAAGGGTGCAGTTAGTGAATCCCCTCTCTGGGCTGGGCTGCCACTCGCTTTCCCTTGTATGGAATTAGAGGGAAAAGAGTGACAACGAGCGGTAAGATTAAAGGGAAGCGTGTGGTCTCAGGAGACAGAGAAGGAAAGGAAAGTGACAAAGTAAGAGAGGAGTGGGAGAAATAAAAAATGAAGGTTTCTGCAGACTGAATGTAATGTGACACCACAGAGAGGAGGGGGATGGAATGGGTGACAACATGGAAATGCAGAGTCAGTCCAGAAGGTGAGACAGAATGAAAAAAACGAGTCATGGAAAACTACATGCAAAACTCTGGAATAGTGCTGAAATGGAAGCGTCAGCCCTCTAAGAGTACCACAGACCTTTCTCTAGTTTTATTACTTTTAGCCAAATATTGTTTGATGTTCCTTTAAAAAGTTATATTTAAAAAAATATATGCTATTCTCTTAAAAGGATAGGCACACAGATCAAAAAGTCCCATGGCAGAGAACCAAACACAGGGTTAAAGACCAATAGCCTCTTTGTGCCAGAAAGTTTTGGATCTAGATTCAGTGTAGTTAATATAACTAAAGCTTCCCCTACATCACTGTGAGTTTTACAACCCAGAACCACATCCAGCTCATGTTGAACAGAAAGACTAATACAAAACAGAGTTTTTTAACAAAACACTCAGTGTACAAGTGAGTAAAAGCTGTACAATATATAATTATCACAAAGGATTATTAAATCTGGAACATTTATAGCTTTTTATTTGCAACTGTGTTGAATGCACATTTCGAAGTCTAAAGTTGGACAACCAGGTGGTTTTATGCAACAGATGACAGTTCTCAGACAGTGTTTCTAGTATTATTTTTCCTAATTTCATTTACATTCCAGTTTCCTAATTTCAAGCAACAACATGCTTAAAGTCAAATGGTTCTTATTAAAACTTGAAATTCAACACTTATCTTCTTCTCAAACAATTTCTTTACAATTCTTTAGAATAATATAATTTTTAAGTACAAGTGTGGCATGCCACTTTTCCAGTTGAAATGACACCAGCAGTCACTGAATTCAGCTTACGAACACAGAAATCCATGTGACCAAGGACATAATGACTACATTCAATCATATTTTCAAATGTACTTAAAAGGTTTAATTGAATCAAAAGTGAAAAAAATAAAATAGCAGTTCCAACCAGTTGATTCAGTTGATTAGAGCTTATTATACAACTTTAAATTACAAAATAAGGACTATTCAGTGACAATTAGAGAGACGTTATGTTGTCAATACATGCTGGTCCAGGAGGCTTCAATGGCTTGAATGTAATTTGAATTTCCTTAGGTAGAAACTTTTTTATCTACTTTGAATAAATAACTAATTGAACTGAAATTATTTTTTTTTCCCAAAGTGCCTCAAAACAACATCTGTGTGAATCGGTGCTCTATAAATAAACTGAATTGAAATTAAAATATTTTTCTGGAAATTCTACACAATTATTTGATGATTTACCTTCTAGCTGCTTTTTCAATTTGCCTCATCAACTGCAACTTGTGAGTTTGTTGGAATTCTGCCAAAAGTGGAGAAAACCTTTGGTTTTTCATCAGGCTTGATTTGTGAAACCCTCCTCCTGTTCACTTCATCACTCTTTATCTCTCTTCTTAGAGATAAAGAACTCAAAGAAATGGGCATCAATGTCATGTTACATCTACACTCTGAGTCAAGTGGAAGGTAATTGATTTCTAATTAACACACTTGTGTTTTACTTTAAAAATAGAGTATAAATGTCAATGCATTAGTTACAATTTGGGAAAATAGTGTGATTTAGTTCAGAACTATCCATGATTAATGTGGGTTTATGTTACAGCAATACAAGATACATTTATATATTTATAAAACCATATACAAGCATCTAAATGAGGAGATGAGACATTTGCCATGAATAAAGAAACAAAGAAAACAGCATGCAGACCAGTTTGAGATTTCAGAACTTGAACTGTAAGAAAAGGTTTGAGTCGTGACTGGATGGAAAGTAAACCATTTAAAAGCCATTTTACAACCTGATTGGACAGAACAGCTCAATTCTTTCTACATGTCTCATGCACATAACAGCTCAGATGCACAGATTCCACAGACAGGCAAAACTTTATGAGCAACTGACATAATTACTCACTATGTTTGGCAAAGTGCCTCTGGAAATATTTAATCTAGTGCATTTCCCCAAAAAATATATTGAGTAAAAAATTCAAGTTCAAAAACAAAGCGCACAAAGCCCAGTTATGTTGCTTTCTGCAGGGCAACAGGACCTCTTTATAGATGAAGGTTACTGTAATCAGCATAATGTTTGCCTTGAGCTGTATTCTGACATTTAAAACTGTGGATTATTACAGCAAAATCCACAAAGCGAACAGAGAGAACAGTATCATATTATTGAAACTAAATAATGTTTTATGTTCCTGTACCTATGGCACTCTAGCCAAATGAGTATTAATTTTTTCACTGCGCATGTCAGGCAAAGTTTAGTCCATGGAAAATATATTTGTCTAGGATTTGTATGAATTGCCTTTACAAAACTCAGAACGAGAGAGAGCTATTGTCCATGAATAGAGGACAAAGCATGGCTTCGCAATGCTGTAATAGCAGTAAACAACACGCTTGGCTTCACTTAAAAATAATAACGTTGGGAAAGTAAAGTATGTCTGCACAGGTTAAGCTGCCTCTGTAAGTACATCACCACAGGATATACTCATTGACTTCTCCAATCCTGAGGGCAAAATGTAGACTGACACTGAACACATCCATCAGATTTTCTATCCTGAGGGCCATGCCAACCAGTAAAGCCAGTGGTATATATTTTTATAATTTTTTGACAACCTGCAAATATACATTGTTAGTGACTAGCTTAATCTGCAAGACTATTTTATGTGGAAAAGAAATTTTCTGTGAAGGAGCTAAAACATTAATGACCAAAATCAATCAAGGTCCAAGATGAAACTTTCATGCAAGTATGAACTGAAGATTAACTGCTCAACACACATTATGTGTTACTGCATCAAAACACCTTTCATCTCATCAATCCAGTCATATGCAAGAGCTGTAACAGCTATGATGTACTTACTTGCAATCTACCCAACATGTATATGTCAACATATGATTTCTGCAGTCAGAACCAGATCCCAACCTTGTGGCAGAGCAGTGGGAGGTGTGGCAGATGACAATTTATTTGTCTGAAAACTTCAGGCCAGTTTTTATAGAAAAAATA
Source organism: Phalloptychus januarius (assembly GCA_902982915.1). Taxonomy (NCBI): domain Eukaryota; kingdom Metazoa; phylum Chordata; class Actinopteri; order Cyprinodontiformes; family Poeciliidae; genus Phalloptychus; species Phalloptychus januarius. Next base: position 869,919 of record CADWAE010000061.1, read on the forward strand.
GTAATGTAGTATAATGTAGTATAAATATTATTTAGACTGAGATCTGTTAACATTTTATGTCTAATAGTCTAAATAAGCTTTAAGGTCTAATCTCTAAATTCTATTTTAGTCATGGCCTGATTACTGGTATGAAGTTGTTACAGATGAGAAATAAGATTCAAATTTGTGATACTGCAAATATGTGCAGTATCACAACTGCAAAGGACTTCTTGAGTGCAATGCGAAGTGGCATATTCTGTGTTAGCTGTCAGTATTGTTTGCTGTTTATTGGGCCCATTGAATGGACTCCAACTTACCTTAAGGCTGAAATCTACCATAGTAGTAGCATAATAAATAGTAGTAGTGAGATTCTAAATTCAAAATTAGTGGACATTGTAAATAACAAAACATCGTGGGAAAATTTAGGTCCAACAGTAATCAATAGCTGGCCATAATAATAATTAGTTTACCAAAAACTAATTCAGAGACAGCAGATGATCACACCGAACACAAGTAGCATTGGTCAAATGTACAGCTTAGAAAGAGAGGAGCGAAGAAAATAGGAATATATCATTCTACCTTATATTATAATCACAATATTTACCAATATTATTAGTATTGCGAGATTTTGTAATATCATGTAGCTCGAAAAGGAGTGGTCAACTCCAGTCTTCAAGAGTTGGTATTCTGCACATTTCACATGTTTGCCTGGTTCAACACACATGAACCGGGCAACGCTGGTACTTACATCAAATCAATAGTAAGGACAGAAAGGGCTTTTCTGGCATCAACTGGTTGGTACAGTCTATAGGTAGAGTTGCACTATGGTTATGGAAACTTTGTGGCATGTAAGCTGATGTACTGATCAGGTTTTTTCCACCGATTCTGATATCGATCACTCATGAGGGCTAATCACTGCCAATCACTGATACTGATCACATGGGTTGGTCATTTTTTGCTTTAGGAATAAATGCTACTCTGTGATCTGGCAAAATGGAACCATAAAATTAGCTAAATTTGCAAAATACTTGCAGACACAATGTATTCAGTGAAAACGGCAAAAGAAAAACCTTCAATACAATATTTAACATCAAGGCTCTCAAAAACCTAAAGATATACAAAGTCACATTAATCTCAGCACTGTCTATATCAAATAAAGGCAAGTAAAAAAGGAAACATTCATTCCAAGTCAAATGCACTGCCTGTTAGAATGGTTAGCTGTATGTGCTGGTTCTCAGTTTTTTTTCTGATGAGAAGTGTAACTCTGCAGAACACAGGGAGATTCTCAATGTTTGCTAAGATTAGCAAGGTATACAACTAAATGTTGGTTCTCCATGTTTGATTTTATAAGTATAAAACTAAATGTAAATTTGATATCCATCATTTTACTGACACTCTGAAATTTTTCCAAGACTTTTATGTTCATCCTTAAAATGCTGCTAACCAAAAAGAATAATGACTAGCACTTTTGAATGTGATGAATAGTCTGCTGAGTCAAACACAAGCTTCGGAGAAAACACAGCTGAACCAGATTGGGATATAACTCAAGATAACTGCAGTAGGAGGAGGTTTGTGCCTTAGTGTTTGTGCTTGTGGGTAAGTATGCATCTACTCAAAACTCCAGAGGCTCTAGACAGGTTGAAGGTTTGTATCAGCGGGCAAACAAGATAATTAATTTCTCCATTTCAGTCCAATGCTCTCATTTTATTTTTATTTGTTTCCTTTTTCTGTTTCTGTACATCCACATTCACAAGATAAAGGGAATCCTACAAGGGACATCTTGTGGCTCAACCAGCACACATTTATTTTTTGATAGGATAAACTATGGGACTTGCCTGGCCTGTGCACTTAATGAGATGAATGTGTCCTCCCTCCCCTTCCCAATTATAGTGAGTGGAAGAGAGATATGAGTGTTATGGAGGAAAGAAAGTTGTAATGCAAGAAGAGATGGAAGAAAAGAACGATGTGCAATGATTGGAAAGATGGAGTGAGCAACAGAGGAATTGGAATGGTAAAGAAAATAGACCAAATCCATTAGAACACAGGGAGGTTTCAGTTCCTCTCTTCTCAGTCAAAAGAACTCACTTCATCTGTCATGACTAATAATGTTTAAATCTCTGTTCATTTCTTTGAATCTCATCAATCTATCTGCCGCAGTGACTTCATAACAGACTATCATATCTTCTTTTACTTTCTCTTTGAATTGCTGGATCACTCCTGCTTCTATAAAGCACACGGTTCCTTTTGATGCATATGTCAATGTCCATCTTTTTGCTTTGTAAAAAGCAATGTTCACTGAGGTTATCATCAATCCTCTTAATTTACTACAGAAAGGAAAACTCTGAGGCTATCTCCACTTTTTAGATGGTATAAATGGGATTTCCTTTTATTTTAATATATAGCCACGAAAGTGCAACACAAGTTACCACATAAAGACTTGTTGACAAAAGCAATGATATGTTTTTTACTTTTTACTTGAGATGCACGTAACAATAAAGAAAAACAAAATATAATATTGAAAAGATCAGAATCAAATGATTTTTCAGTTCTGACTTGTGATTGGCATGTCAAACACAGATATTTCTAAAATACATTTCTTTTCAGTTGGATTCAAACCTAAAACCTCTACTAAAGAACCGGGGTGATTTCCTTTTTGCCTTTTTTATGCCATAGTCATAATAACATAACTATCAGAAACTGTCAAAATTAGAATGTGCTCGAACCTCAAAGAAAACCATGAAATGGTAAGCGATGAATATCCTGATTGGTGCATATCTGCTTTTGCTAGCTACATGAATTCAACCAAATGGAATGTGCTGCTGTAATATTTCTCACACCTGTAAAATATTATAAACCAAATAATATTCAGGAAATTTTGCCCTGAATCACAATACTTTCAGATACAAAGATATTGAAAACAAATTATTCCCAAAAAGTCATAAAACTATGCTTACGGAAAAAGTATCAATGTTATCAAACAAGCAATATGATTGCATTAATGCAACATTAATTATTAGCATTAACATCTGGTCCAGAGATTGTCATTATATGCATGTGAACAACTCCCTAAATCTTGCTTAAATGTTTGACTAACATGTTCCAACCGCAGATCAGAAATATGGATGTTATATAATTAGTCATTTTATGACCTTTAGGAATGAGAGTACACTGCTGTTGACTCACAGAAGGCATAACCTCCTCCCCTTCTGTTAACTGCACAGATATTCTCGCCACAGACCTATAAAATACATAACTAACACTTTCCAAAGATAATTAATACAGAAACAATTGTCTTTTCATTTAGCTCTAAAACAGCTGGATGTGCAAGTAAAACACAACTCAACTGCCAGATAAAGATTAGATATTTTGATGATAAAGATAGAAAAACAAAATGTTTCAGTTTTCACAACATTTGAAACTCTGTTAACAAAATGAACCTGGAAACTAAAACTACTGCAAAGTGTGTTTAGTTTTAGTACAATATACCGCACAGCTTCGGCTTTTATGTGGGCTGAACACAATAAACTACATTCACTTCTCACTGTCGCATACAAACATGCAGTTCTGTAAGGCGAGCCAAGTCCCCCTACAGCTGGCTGGCTCCTCAGAGGAACCCACCTCTACCTAGGATCAAAGCTAAAAACCCCTGGCCAAACACACACTTACTCTCACCCACACACACTGAATATATGTCTATTTTTGGTGGAGATCAAAAAGTGTTTTTATTTATTTTTGCTCTGAGCTTTTAGCAGAAATAATCCTATGCAGTCAAGTGTCGCGCGCGCGCGCGCACACACACACACACACACACCCACACACACACACACACACACCCACACACACACTCTACATACACAAAGCTTCTCTCAGACACCTGCGGCAGATCAAAAGCAACAAGCAGAGGACACACACCTGCAGTGAGCCACAGCCCTTGGACAAACAAGTAAATTATGCTGCTCACAATAATGATCACCCCTTTACTGAGCCCAGCATGACCACTGTAATACTTTGTGACTGGTCATTTACTATGAAAGATGCTATTCAAATAGCATATTTGATGTGGTGGTAAGTGCTAAGTGCACTGCAATACAAACATGCACAAACAAGTAAAGAACATTTCACAAGGTGTACTTAGCCCAGGGAGTTCTGGAAGCAAAGGTTACCTGAAGAGACACAGTTTGCTCTCTGGATCCCACAGTTTAAAAAATCAGACACTAAACTGAATAAGAGGCAAAGATCCAGTAAGAGATAAGCCAACAAAAGGGTTCAAAAGTAGTAATAGGAGACAAGTCTCAGGTCTGATCTACAACAAAGTTGCCAGTTTGAATCCTGGTGCACACTCAAAGATTAAATTCACTTCACAGCGCTCCAAGACAGTTTGCAAGCATTCATCTAATGTTGCTGCTGCTAAATGACTGACATTTAGCAGGAAATGTGGTTTTACAGGCATGTCGCGGCCTTCTATATTCCAAAAACCAAAATCCCAACTAAGGCCGTGTGTGTTGACAGGTGGCTGATTCTCACGCACTTCTGAGCTTGTAAAAAATATATTGTTTATTTCTTGTAAAAATGACAACGACAAAATAATTACTAAAATATCTTACAACTTAGTCGAAATGAAAATAATATTAAATCGATGTTTAAAACTCAAAAAGTGGTCAAAAAATCATTTGCAAACCTTCCCGTCACACACCAAACATTTGCCCAAACCAAACCTCCCCCAAGCACCCGGTGTGTTCTTAATTACTTCAAATTAATGGGAGGGTCTAACAATTACCAACATCACCTAAACAATTACAAAATATACAAATTAATTACAGAATTTGGTTCTAAACTATATTCTAACCATCACAAGAAGAAAAATAAATAGGTTGAAATTAAAATCCACATATTTAACATAAATGGCCAGAACAAGGCATTTCCAGGTGAAATGCATTTCTATGATGAATTTCTAGCCACCTGTGACTTTTTTCCCCACCAGTTGTTCCAGTAAATACAAATCTGGTTTTTAAATTGCCATTGTGTTCATCACACAAAAATCTAACATCAGTAATTTTCATGATCCAAAATGTTCTCAGTATTTTAAAAGTTTTTAGTTTAAAATGTAGATTACAAAATTATATTCACACATTATTTTGTATTAGTCTGAGATACTGTATATTGTTTTCTCCTGACAATCTGTGATTTCAAAATTACAGTAACATTTATAATGGATAAGATTGCAGTGATTGTTACATTATGCAGATATTTGAAAATTATAGCTAGTATCTTCAATGGAAAAAATCTCAATAATAGACAGTTTTTCTGCTTAAAAAAGTAAAAAACAGCTTTGGGAAAGGAAACCAAATTGCTAACTTCCTGTGAGCCAATCTGAAATACGGCTGTGAACATGCCACAGGGTCAGATTTAATATGGTTCTGAAATACACAACAAATAACTTGCACTATTTATATACAAAAGTGGGTTTTGAAAACATTAATTCCACATGGAACTCATGTAATTAGTAATGCTTTGATTAGACACTAATCCTCATATGGCTGTCTGTGGTCCAGCTGTATATAGCTTGGACAGATAACTTCTATCACAGAGTTCAAACTGCTTAATAACATGAAAGCCCATAAATGTGCTGCATATGACCAAAGCGTTACACCAGTTCTGAGGCTTATTTATTAGTTCCTGTCTTGTTGCTTCATAGCTGCAGATTTGACAGCAAGAAAAAGGACCAGGCTATTTGTCACACACAAGTTATCTAAAAAAAGACTGAATAAAGCAGTGCTGTGAGATAAAGGTATTCTCACACAACAAACCATGGTGTGAAATATTGTCATTTAATGATTTTGCATTTAAATATATATAACCTATACTCCCCTCTTAATTGAGAAGTTGTTGCATACTGTTTTTGTTCATTTTGCTTCATTTCTGCAAGAGGCACATTCAGATTTAATTCACTTTTCCTTTTCATAACATGCATTGCGAACAAAATACCCAAAGGTACAGTCATGATTAAATTCAACAAAAACCTACAATTAACATATTTTAAAAATAAGTAAATAAATAAACAGAGACTTGCTGCTCTTTGTTTACAGTTCGTACTACTTAGCTTACATTACTATTAGTCCTACAAATTATTTTGTTTTTCATGTCCAAAAAACATTAATTTAATTACATAATGAGAAAGCCTTGGCACTGCCAAACCAATGCTTAATCACCTCTGTGTCTTAACTTTCTCTGAACATCAATGAGAAACTGGCTGGATGAATAGATTGCTCAGGTATGTGGATGAAGAGAAGATCACATCTGTTTAGCACGGTCCTGCATTCCAATATTATACGTACTCGACCTTTTAGAATCAATTGTATTGATCTTAATGCGTACACCTGATGCAGCTTTTAGTAACAAGATATGAAGAAGCTCAGAGAGGTGCTGACACCACCATGACAGAACTGAAAGAGTCAGTAAAATTTGAGTTAACTACAACTATAATTTTCATTGCATCCTTTAAAACTTTCCCTTTTGTTGGTTTTCATAACACTGTGCAGCACTAGTATTAATTTTACATGTAAACATGGATAATAGCTGGTCAGAAGGGCAATAAATCCACTATAATCAGATAAATGTCACTAAAACTAAACTTTTGCTTCATGAAAAAGTGAGTGCATTTTTGGAACACAGTCCTATCATGTCCATGTATAATGTGTGTCACTTCTGATGCACCCCCATTTTTATTTTCATGTGTATTGGGATGATGGATATGGAAGTCTACGGAGCCCCCAAGGGACTATCTGTGCTCTCCATCAATTCGTCCTCCCTAGTTGCAGTGTGCGTGCAGATGTTATGCCGGCTGTTGCATACTCAGCAGCTTCCTTATCGATACATCCTATCTGTGGAAATTCTGTCTGCTTTATTTTGTCAAAGATTACAGTAAACTCTATTTAAATGATCTATAATTGGCTTTCCTCAAACTGCTCTGTTTCTTCATGTTTTAAGTTTACATGACAGGTGGTTGAAAACGCTTTAGCATGTTACCTTACTGTAAACAAGAAAGCCCCATTGCTTGGCGTCAATCAAGTGAACAAAATATGTTGTTTTTGAGCATGTTAGAAGTATTATATCACACACATGAACATATCTGCCCCTTTTAGATATTTTGGTTTGTTTTCTTTTAAAAATCAACATTCTGTTTGGCGATCTTTGTTTTATTCAATGTTTTGTTTTCTGAAGCTATGGGGTTTTCATTATTTTGATTATTGTTAAATTAAAAACTAAACTGAAGAACAAAGCATTTAACTTTTAAACTATTGAAATCTGGTTGTTGTTCTTCTTTGATGTTTTCAGTTTTTGTCCATTCATTACCTGGGACTGATTGACAGAAAATCAGATTGGCTGTTTTGTTCTGTACGACAATCTGTGGCAGTAATCACTTTTGTCTTACAGGAAATACCATTTAACAACTTCATGTCATTCTGTGGAAGTATCCTGTCATTTCTTTTTCATATTTCATCCTAAAAGTATGCACAAAAAAATAATAGAGAAAAAATTATTATACTACCCTCACTTCATTGCCACAAAGTGGATCAATTCCCACCATATAACATCGTAAAACACAAAGATCCAACATCAAATCTACTTCCATTCCACCTGTGTGGTCAACTGCAATGGATTTTTAGTCTCTTATGGGGACATGTGCAGGGAAAATAAGAAAAGAAAAATGAGAAACTGAGTAGGAATAAAAGTGAAATAGAAGATACTATCAGAACAAACAAACCAAAGGAAAACAGCAATGAAGGAATACATTGTGTTCAACTTTATTCTTATTTCAAATCTCTGAAGTGTTTCTGCTTTTGAGTAAAATATAGAAAACACAAATTAAATCTGCTGTCTACAGCAAAAGTCTTCATAGCCTTCAAAAGAATCTCCAACAAAGAATCTCTTGATGCAGGTTTTATGTGAAAGACAAAAACTATTCAGACTAAGCTATAGAAACTATTCAACATGTAACGATCATGCCATTTTCTATCTCTTCATAAAATATACGGAAGTTTGCTATTGTAACATCAGAAAAAGTTCAAAGTGTGTCAAAACCTTTAACAAACAATGGGATTGTTACTTAAAGTGACAACACTAATAAAGCTGGAAACAGAGCATCTAACCCCATTATTCACTGAAAAATCAGAGTTAAATGTTGGTGTCTGAGCAGGAGAGTGGTTTAGATGCATATACAGTCTGTGTTGCAAGCCCACACTAATCCACATCCTTCTACACATCCTTCTGGCATTCTTCTACTCAGAAGAGTGCTAGGTGGAAAACTGATAGAAGGTTAGCACCAGTCTGAAGCAGATTCTCACACAACACAAAACTGCCTGCAACATGTGCTGCATGTCGTTTCCAGCCCTGTCAAGAGCTCTTTCTCATACTAGGTCTACATAGAGATAGACAGACAGTTCAACTCTTGTCTCTCATACACATCCCCGCGCGCACACACACAGCAGCAGAGTGTCAGATGGCCATGGAAATGTGGTGATTTGTTCCTCTTGACAGACAGGAAATAAGGGAGTCGACCAGGGACCTCACTTCCTTTTGGACCTGACATCTATCAGACAACTGCACCACCCATTACACTGAGACACACACATATTCACGCAGCCTTCACCTCCATTACTTTGCCACTTTTTGTACAATAGAAGCAGACACTCAGAGTAGTCATCATCCTGGGTTAAATTCTGGTTAGGGTTGTAAACAATTGAGGGTCAGGCTAGCAGCTACCTTCATATATGATGAAAAAAAGTTCATCTGCCTGAGTGCAACAGTTTTCTTATCAAGCAACGCAGACACTGTTGTATGTTTTATTACCAACAGCATCGATGTTAGAATGCCTAAGGAGGGGCACATACTTATACCAGCAGCTGCATAAGCTAAGTATTATTTCTTTCCAGTGACAAATCAGCCAGTAACAGTAGTAGAGTTGCAGCAGGTAGCATCTAACATTCCAGCAGACTCATTGTGACTTTGTGAAATAGGACAGTCTGTTGTGGAGACAAGGAAAACTTAATCTGGTTTTCTCTATTTTAGAGTCTGCATGTTTCTATCATTTCTGCACTGCAGAAACTAAACACCAATCCATGCTCTTAACCAGGTTGGGGCTATTCAGTTTCAGGAGGGGTCAAAGACATGGTGAATTCTGGGCAGGTCGCCTGATGTAATGGGCCGGTGTCATATTCTCCTGATATGATAACCACTAGTAAAAATAACACGATGTAGAGTTAAACATCCATATGTTTGGATGTAGCTTAACTAAATCCACAGTTATGAGATACACACTTGTATTTTTGATGCACACACAAATGTATCTTGATTTACAAGTTGCTTCTGACCTGTGAGTTGTGATGCATTTATGTGGGAATTTTGAGACTCCCTTGAGATCTCAATCCAGAAATATCATTTTTTAATAAATAGTCTATCTGATTGGATGATCAGCAACCAATCAGATAGCTTCCTTGTTTCAGCCAATCATATGAACGAACCCCTACGTTGGGTAACCCAGTGTTTCTCAATTGTTTTCTGTCATGCCCCGCATAGGGATCATCATTTTTTTCATGCCCTCCTGGTCACCTTCCCTCCCTAGAATTGAAATACTATTGCAAATCTGTTTGCATTTAATAATTTATCTGTACAAACCATTGGCTCTGGCATTGTATGACCTTATTATTAAAACTGCAGTTTTATTGTGCTAAGCTTCAAAATAATTTTAGAAATCAGTTTATCAAGTCAATTAGTAACATTTAATTAAGACTACTCAGTTCGGAGGAGAAAAAGTGCAAATGATTCACTGGGATGTGCATTTTTAAACCTTTTTAAAAAGTAACCATTGGTTACTTGTCAGCTTCTTCAGCTTAGTTTTCCACAAGGTATAAAGTTTTTAGCATTTATTGTGGAAAAATTTGCAGCAATATATATTCCAGCTTGTCAGATGAGAATAGATGAAAAGTGTTTAACATTTTGCACTAACAATAAAGATAGGATTTGACTATTTCCTGGCCCTCTTCTGCAAGCTCCAGCTACTTGCTTATGATGGAGTATAAGGGCCAGGCTCTTGACTTTTTGATTTGTTTTAAATACGAGTAAAGTTGGATAAAAATAGCTGTAATTTTATGGTAACTTTCCACCATACTGTGCTAAATCGCGGAACACTGAGGGTCTTGTAAGGTCATAGTTGGTATTGGTTTAACAAATGAGTAAATACTAAATATTTTAGCACATCAGAAGCAAATTTTCAACCCCAGGTCTTTGAAACGATTGTTTAAGCTATTTTCTATTTAATAGAAAGAACCAGACTTGCTGAGCGGGTCATGTTACATGTCACTATAGAAGCTTTTTAATTTAATGACTGAGAATATTGTGCCTTTATTTAAACTATTCTGGTAGTATGACTTGGTTTCTGTACACTGTAAAAAAACAAACAAAAAGCATAGATTTTACAGTAAGAGAGATGCTGTTTTGTAACGCCGGCAGCTGGGGCGCCATAACTCCACCAAAAAATAATGAGTAAAACATTTTTTTATTTTACAGTGGGAAGCTGTTGTCATTTGGTGCTGGAGTCAATGTTTTAATGTAAAATAAAATGTTTTAACTAACTAAAATGAACAAGAAAATTTCTTGAAATTTCTGTTTGACACAAAATATATTTTCCCTGTAAAATTAACTATTGAAAACAATAACATACTATTTTATTCTGTAAAATTTCCAAGAATGTATGAAAAAATGCTTTGCAATTTCCCCTTTTTAATAATAATTATCTCTGAAATAATCATTTCTGAGAAATGAAAAACTATCAGGAACATTAATCACAGGGTTCACCTGATAAAATATAATCATGATTTGCTGGTCAGAATGCATTATTAACTAATATCCTCATTTTATGAATAAAAATAATTTTCAAGTCAAATTAAGAGATGCTGCCTTGCTTACTAGCTTAGTTTTTTTGTCGAATAATCTTTTTCAGATTAATTGTTCTATTCTGTAATCTTATTACACAAAGCATTAATTTATAAAAATATAAATGTAACACAGATGTCCAGCTTGTATTTCCAGAAAGTATCTTATTTACCATCTTTGAAGTTTCACTTAAATCACAAAGAATTGTCCTAATGACAGCCACAGTGAAGAATCATAGAAGAAATCCTCAAGTTATTCAATTGTTCCAAACTAGTGTTATTGTTTGAGCATGCATTATATTTTACACTGTGGCAGAAAAAGAAGAAATTCCAAGAACATAGAACTGTGCCATAAAAACAAACTCATTTGACTAACAGTGTACCAAAAATTTGAACAGGCACTTTCATAAATCTTAAAATTGACATTCAGAATTGTAACAATTGTTTCAGCAACAAAAACGTCTGTAATACACAGATTTTCAATTTGTCTAAAGCAAGAGGGGGAGGACTAGATCCACTCATGGTCAGCAATGTCTGATATGAGCGTGAGGACTCTGGGATTTCTTAAGGCAACTTTCTTCCTCTTAGATTTTGCCTTGGTGCCCTTCTCTGGATTTCTAGAAAAGAAACACCTTTATGAAAAAAAGAGTAAGAGATTGGAAAAATTAATAACTTAAGATGGAATATCAAATTGAGAAGCTAGATAACTACAAATACAATCCTTAAAAACAAAAGTGTTGCCATTGGAGAAACTGCAGTGTTGATCATAGTTTCAGAGGATAAGCTATATTAAAGCAGTAAAAACTGTTAGAAAACAGCTATTGCTACCATTTAAAAGTGTTTAAAAAATGACTAGACACATCTTCAATTAATACCATCTAGGGAGGGTGTAACCAAAATGTGGAAACGTTCAACAAAGGAAATGACTGCAAGAATGTTCTAAAATCCTACTTAGAGTTTTCCAGTGGACCACACAAAAAGTACTAAAGTTCTTTTTGTACTGTTGTAACCATTAAACAATGTCCCTTTCAGTTCAGCCTTATAGGTGGAGATACATTGTTGATATTACCATTATAAAATAACTTACAATTAAGTATTGGCAAAGCTCAATGTAATTTTCACAGGTGGTGGAACATTATTGTCAACAGCTGCTGAAAATAACTAAACTACTTTTAATGTAACTTAGTTATTTTCCAAATCAAGTAATCAGTAATCTAACTAAGTTACTTCTTCAGGGAGTAACCAGCAACCCGGTTAAATTTCCATTTTCAAAGTAACTATGCCACCACTGGTCATCACAAAGCAAAGGGTCTGAATCCTGATGTTAGCTTTTCTTCTTTCAGTCTGCAGCCAAATGTTAGACTCTGTAATCACATTGCTCATTTGTTTATTTCTCTCCTTGCCCAGTTCCTAACTGACGAGAAATACAACAATGTTCAGACTGGAACAACTGATGGGTTTCATGTACAAACTTATAAAAACCTGATTCAAGTTCAAGAGTTTATTGTCATTGTCAAAAAAAAAGATGAGGAAATTGTATTTGGAGTACAACATTAAATAGTAGTAGCAGGTTCCAAGTGAAGTGCAGAAAAAGGTAGAAATGACAGCAGTGCTTGAACATAAATGTGAATAAATAAGTAGACAGCTCCCCAACCCCACTATAATAAATAAATAAGGAAGGAAGTAGCCCCATGAATTAAATAATGCTCATGTAAACATTAGGCAATGGTGGTAATTCTCAACAGCACTGTAAATTCAAAAGTCTTAGCAAAAGCTTGTGTATTAAGCGATATATAGCCCAAACAAATTAGGTCAAATTAGATAATCTGACATCTTCTGATTTTTAAAAATATTTAGCTGCCTCTTTCTAGTTCACATGTACAGGGTATATGCAGAGAACAGGCAACAAAGTAAATTATATTATTTGTTACTTTTTTTCACCTGTCTGTGAAATTCTCAATACGAACCAGTGCAAAATGCTTTGTCAAGTCGGTTCTATTCATATTCTCCTCAGTCTGCGGAGCTCATAAACATGTTTAATGGTCTGGCTCTTTGGTGTCAGTTGGCTCCACTAACAATCAGTAATGTAAGAGTAAAAAAAAATCTTTTGTGCTTTGTGAATCTTCATTGTTCCAAAACAGCGAGCGCAACGAGGAGAAAGCTACAGGGAGCAGGGAAGTGAAAGGCACGCCCACTGAGCCTGCAGCGAGTGGAAACGCTGCTGCATTCACACATAATTCCCCACTGTGGCACAACAATGTAAATCGTTGAAAACACAGCACAGTTATTCGGAAAAAACATCCAAATACACACATAACCATATAATTTTAAAAATATGTAAAGTAAAAGACAATAGAAGATTGATTATGTGCAATGTGTAGGGCATTAAAGAAAATTGCAAATATACTTGGTGTGTTTGAAGGAATATTTGGTTAGTTTTTGTTTGCCAGTGCAAACCAGTGCAACCTACCCACGTGTTGTTGTTCATCAATAATAAAAATATTACCCTATAGACACAAATTGTACAGAGTTGCTACTAAATACATCTGCATGGACTAGATTATTGTGTACAATGTAAAAACTGTTTTATATGTATAACATCCATGTTTCTTTTGAAACTTATTTTAGTGTAGAATGATCCTTTAATCTCTGTGGTACAACTCCCTAAACTGTTCAGTAGTAGAATTTCTCCATTAACAGGCAAATGGAGGCACTCAGTGGCACACTACAGAAAAATAAGCAGATATAGCAAAACACAGCTGACTCAAAGTTGCACACTCCCATAAAGAATATTAGAACAAAACTAGAAAGTGAGCATTTCCTATGAAAATGCAAGTGTGAATGCTGAATGCTTGTGGTGAAAATGGCAAAAGTGTTTGAAGCCAACTGCTGAAGACTTGCAGTGAGGTAAGAAATAGTCCATGCAGTGTGAAAAATCCAGATAAAAACCAAAATTATCTAAAACTATCTAAAATACTAAGGATAGTATCTAGGATACCACTAGCATGCTGGGTTACAGTAATATATTCCATGTAATGTAATAAAAATAAATAAATAAAATATCAAAACCCTAAAATTAGAAAAGGACAGCAACGCTCCCCTTTTCCTTCTGATAAAAACAGTGGGTGAATCAAATCCATAACTTTTACGGTTCCTGAGATATCAAAATTTGTTCGGAAGCATCATTTAGCACGATGACTACAAAAAATATGCCACATGCAGTACGAAAAAAACAATGTCAAAAGCTCAAATTATTCCCAGGTGTTAAGCAGCATAAAAGCTGTTAAACTTCAAATTGGCCACTGCCTTGTGTCTTCCAGGACAGCCCTGAAACTGAATGTTTGGTTGCCGTTGATAGGCAGAACCTAAAACATCCACTATGAAATACAACGGACATTTTATATTGTAATTCTCAATTCTGCCACCGGATGGAGCCATTTCCCCCATGGGATGAAAAATTAATAAAAAGCTTAATATTAGGCCTGTCACAATAAGAAATTTTGCTGAACGATTGTCTCAAAAAATTATTGCGATAAACAATGTTGTTTCAAGACCTTTTTACACTCATTTAATGGAAATTATATAATAATGCACACGATATCCTGCCAAAAATAGATACATTATTTTCAAAAGAACATTTAACACTGGAACTGATAAACAAAGAACCAAAAACAAAAATAAAATTAACTCTCTGTCAACGTTAACAAAAAAATGCACTTTAATAAAAACTAAACAACATAAAACCAAAGTGGAAATAAAAACTATGTTAGAACGTTTAACATTAGAACGTTTAACATTAGAACGTTTAACGTTAGAATGTTAAACGTTCTAACGTTGTCGCTTGCGATTTCGTAACTGATCGTCCCGTATGTGTTATGAATGATTGGGTCCAGTCGGTAGAACCTCCCTCCGATCTACGGGTTTCCCCGACAGGGAGCGAGAACGCAGAATGTTGAATGTGACCGGTAGCCAATCAGAAAGCACGGATTCATCTCGTACTTTTCCCTCAGAAATTATGGAGGTGAATCCCAAACAGCTGACAGCGCAACCCAGAGTGCAGCAGACATCGGAGATGATATGTGGAAACAACATTAATGTTTATTCAACATTTGGTGCAAAGAATATCCACAGAAATGACCAGGAGAGGAGCTGGAGCCAAATTGCTACCGCAGTTGATAAACCTGGTAACTTTTCAGCTGTTCATTGTAATGTGACATAAATAGGTTCTAATGAGATTCATTCAGTCAGGACTTTACTGACACCAGCCACTTGCACTGAAGGTTGATTGTAGTAAAACGTTGATTAATGCCTGGTTTTAAAATCAGTTAACTGATTAGCTGAATTAGCCATTATTTTGTTCCTGTAGGATTTCTGTCTGATAGTGTGGGATCTCTCACGTTTGAAAATAGACAATCAGCCGACAGTTCTGAGATCATGTAGTGTGATCTGGGCATTACGCTAAAGAAATGAGGAACGGAGGGTCAGCGGAGAGCAGGAGTTGAGCTTTCTCTGCTAATGTCATGGAAAAATGCAGCTAGAAATGATAATGCCGATAAATTAAACTAACTCGATAGCTTTTTTTTATTCGTCTGATTAATTGACTTAAAGTTTATCGCGACAGGCCTACTTAATATTATAAAAAGTATGAAGGTTATGAATACCAAGAGATATATCCGGCATTAGGAGAGCAAGCTGCATAATATAAAAGTTGAATGGTGAAAACAGCAAAAAGTATGCAGGAAAAGAAGCGTGGCAAAATTTACAGAGCAACCAGAAAAATTTAACTCAATAGTGTTGCCTACAGCATTCACACTAAATATCGTTTAGTATCCTAAAGCACCAAAATTCAGATGTACCAGCAGGAAATTACATATATATAAACAAACAAACAAAATGTATTTACAACATTATTTAAATAGTGTATTGTTATTAGCGTTACATAATATGAAAACTATCTTTTGGGAGACACCTATTCATTTCCAATCAAAAACAGACTTCTTGATTATATCAATAAAACTTTAAATCTAAATCTTCCAGGTACATGAATAATTTGGGGTTATTCATGTCGTATGTGCTACCATTTTCCTGCTGATAAACACACATTTCTAGACCATAAAAATGTCATAAGATGCAAGAAAAAGAAGTCCAAGGTCCAGACATAAGAGTCATCTGAGTGTCACTTTATGGAAGCCTGGAAAGCTGGAATTCATTAAAAGGTTGTGCTGTATGGACAATGATAATCAGTTTAGCTGATGCTTTCCGATTCACCCTGTAGTCATAGCAGCACAGTTAAGCTACTTTAAACAGCTGCTTTTACAGTTTGACACTGATGAGAGAGGACTTGTGTTTATGTGTGTATAACAGTGTGGGCTGGTCTCTTTGATTGGGTTTTGACATTAAGCACAAAGACTTTCTCAGCACTCAGATCCAACCATCCAAGGGCCCTTTTATGTGACCTCTATTCACTTAAGTATGTTCAGCAGACCTATTAGCACAAAGCTCAGACTTAGCCGAGCCAATGGCATGCCTCATGTCAAACCTAATCACACAACGACAGATCAACAAAGAAGGTTGGCATTTCTCTGAAAGACAGGGTTACTCCAAATAACCATTAAAAACTTCAATAAGAACCCCGTACCTCTGAATACAAATTTATTATGAAAAATATCAACATTATAAAAGCTGGAATGACTGACACATTTTTATTGTCACCTACAGCAAGGTTAGCAATAATGACAACTATTTGTATTTTTTAGATAGGCTTTAGATGCAGACATTATCACCATGCCCATTAGCAACCAGAAAACATTTTTCTTCATTCATTTCAAGCCTAATGGTCAAAAAGACTGCTGTGAACTTCTGACTTTAGTCAGTTCAGTGTTTTCACTCGAGAACGGTCTCGACACCACTTTTTGATTGTCTCGGCCTCATCTCAGACTCAGCCGCAGATGGTCTCGGTCTTGTCTAAGTCTCGAGCCTTGAAGACTCAGGATATTATTTCAAGACTGGGTCAAGACCACAACTGTAAAATGATCATTAAATTGCCAGCATATTTTCCAGTTTATTTATTAACATCTATGCAAAACATAATGTCGCTTTCTTATTACGTGTTTCTGTTACCGCTGTCAGTCATCGCCTCCCCCTTTCACTCGCACGCAACACTCCAAGACATGCACAGTGGTTTGCTCTGAGCGGCAGATGTCTAATTGTCAGTAATAGAATCCCGCTACATAAATCCTAAGAAATCTGATGGTGACATGTAAATTTAGCAGTGCTTTGCTATCACAGACGATGGGGGCTACCGCTAACATTTATCATCACTTAGAAAAGAAGCTCAAAGAAAGGTAAAATATGTGGACGTGATGTTACCGAAGCTACTTTGCAGGGATAAATTATATGAAAAAAGCTTGTCACTGTGCTCAATTATTGTGCAGAGATGTTAACTGATGTATCGCATAGAAGGGACAACAATGTGACCAAAGTCTGCAATATAGTGAAGTGAGATTCATGAACGATCCGATTCTTCTGAGCAGCTCTTTAATGTGGTAGAACTGGAGCCTCACTGAGAACCGTTCTGTGTTCGTGTAATGCTCTGCGTAACCATTAGTATTTTATTTAATACATTGATATTTATTTAATTGGCAAATAAATAAAATAAGAATGGAAGAGCACGCATAGCATGCTCATTGCTCTTTGATTGTTTTCGTCAACAGTCGTGTAGCAGATATTACAGCGGGACAGAGGGTGAAAACAGTCACAGTACGCAGCTTGTGCTTGGTTACTTCTTGTTTGTTGCGTCTTGGTCAATGTCCATAGTTGAGAGTTGTTTAAGTTAGTGCATTGCCTTAACTGCTATGTTTAATAATGCAGACAGTGGTGGTTTCTGACATGGGCAGTATGGGCAACCGCCCAGGGCGTTATCTTTTTAGGGATGGCACAAGACCTCTGCAGATTGTGGCACAGAGATGGAAGCAAAGCAGAATGAAGAGTTTGAATTGGTAATGATATGAAATTTATTTCAGCTCTAAGCATTTAATATATAGGTGTTTATATTGGAATGTGAATCTTTCAGATCAATTAAAGAAGTAACTTTGATCATATTTCACATTTTATTCTGTCATGTAGTGCGGGGCGCTGGTCTTCATCTTGACTAGGTCTCGACCTCTCTCGATTTTGGTCTCAGACTCTTAAAGTCTTGGTCTTGACTTGGTCTCAGGTTAGGTGGTCTTGTCTACAACCCTACCTGAGGCTGAGTTAAAAAAAAAAAACACCAATCTGCGCCGAGTTTGAAAGTTATATCTGTAATTATGTTGCAATGTAAAAATGCATAAGTGTGGACTATGTCAAGGAATTGTTTGAATAAAAGTAAAAAAAAAAAAAAACACCAAACAGCATTGCCAATAAAGGCAAACATAAAGTACACGTCCTTTGATCAATTCCACAATTTGCCAAGTACAGCAATAAACCTCACTGTGTTTTTTTAAAAGGACTTTTTGGCTCCTTCATTTGAAAGTGAAATGACAAGACAGTGGGCTGTGAGAGAGGGGAAAATATGCCGCAACAGTCATTAGGCCAGGACTCAAACCTGTGACCGCGTCAAAGCCTGATGCCTCCATAAAAGGGTTGTGCATTTCACTCCAGCACTACTAATGTGCCCAACTTCACTGTATTTTTATGTTTTTAGGAAGAGTCCAGTTTATCCGATGCATTTAGAATATAAATCCAGTAGCTCTGTGAATACCTCATAAGTTATTGAGTGAACAGTAGAGAACAAACAATTTCAAGAAGAAATCAGACAGGTCAATTGATCACCAGAAAATAAAGACTATGAACCAACAGCACACCTACCAAGACATTGCCATCTACCTAAACAAACAGGCTGGACAAGGAGCACATTAATCACAGAAGCAGCCAAGATGCTAATAGTAAGTCTAGAGAAGCTGAAAAAATCCACAGCTCGTGTTGAAGAATGAGTTGATGGGATGAGTTTTAGCTGTGCACTCACAAATTTGGCCTTAAAGGAAAATTGGCAAGAAGAAATCTGTTAAAAAAAATTCATAAAGTAGTTTGTTCCTCAATCTGAGCCCAAGACCACGACTTTATTGGTACTGGCTTGAGGAGGTGTTGTAATTTTGGCAGCATTGAAATATTAAGATAAAAGCAATGTAGTTTTATTTTAGAAAACTCATGTTTGTACACTTACCGGCCAGTAAGTATGGCATATGAGCATGGCATGTTGTTGTTTCACAAGGTTATTTGTGAAAGATGCCAAGCAGAGTTTAGATCGGGCCTAAAATATCCAACCCGACCCCTCCTGAGCCCAAAGACATTGTGTCTAGCCTGAGCCAACCAGACTAATTAACTCTAGTCAGACTTATGAGCCTGAATTACTGCTACCAGCTTAAATGTGCGCATTAGTTGTGTGGTGTGCTGCACTTCATTCAGTTTAACGTCTGCATTTTTCATTCCTTAACAGAGTAAACTACCCATTCCTCTTTTTAGACTATAACAAGCAAATTAGTATATTGTCCGTACTTGTGTAGTTTTTTCTCTGCTTCAGAGTTAGGGTCAGAGGTCCTGACCCTGCCTAAACATCAAGCATGTAATTTTGGCCTAAACCTGCCTGAATCTTGAGTCGGATTCAGGTCTAAAAATCTTAACTATCCCCTAAATCAACAAAGTCATCTGTAAGAGCAAGCCTGGTCCATGTTGAGCAAAATGTTTGGGATCCTTGATCCAGCGGACACAGCAAACATAGTGAAGTGAGTCCTCTGGTTTTCTTAAAGTTCTTTCATGGTATGCACGTGTGGTGGAAAACTAACTATGGAAAAATACCCTGTGATGTAAGGCGATGGCTGAATTATGCTGTAGGTTTGTTTCTCTTCAGCAGAAACAATGAAGCAGCCAGGAAGGATAAATGGAACTAAATACAGGATAATCATGACAGAAAATCTGTAAGAGACTGCAGGA
Source organism: Phalloptychus januarius (assembly GCA_902982915.1). Classification (NCBI taxonomy): domain Eukaryota; kingdom Metazoa; phylum Chordata; class Actinopteri; order Cyprinodontiformes; family Poeciliidae; genus Phalloptychus; species Phalloptychus januarius. The sequence continues at coordinate 889,799 of CADWAE010000061.1, forward strand.
GGCTTGAGACTTGGGCTGAAGGCCAACAAAAACTATATCTGCAATTGAATGGTTTAGATTGAAGTATGCTGATATGCAAAAATCGACCAGTACTAAATTCAGTTGAGTATCTGTGGAAATTGTTGAAGACTATTGTTAACATTATGTGCTTCATGCTATCTCTATGAATTATTTTTGCAAAAATCAATGAAAAAAGATTCAGTGTGTAGATGTGCAAAACACAAAGTGATTTGCACATCTACATCCCTATCATCCCTCAACTTCACAACTATGAGCTACTTTGTGTTGGTCGATCATGTACAACTCCATAAAAATACACTGAAGGGTGTAATGTACCAAACTGTGGATGACTTTAAGGTGTATGAAACTTTTTCAAGCCATTGTAGCTTTTCATCCACTATCTGCGCTATTAAAGACGGCACTGGATTTTATACAAAGTCTCCGTAATGTTGAATATGCATGACATAACGCCAACATGGCCTATCCTCCGACTCACACCGAAGACCTAGTTTAGGTGCAGCCTGAATCCTTTCTGGAGATGTGAATAAGTCAAACAGCTGTGGAGCATAGCCCGCTCTGTGACAGAGAGGCAGTGTGAGAGGTGGAGGGAGCAGAAGGGTGGGTTATGAATAACGAAGGCAGAGTGTGGAGAGGTGAGCAGATAAGTGGTGGAGACTAGGGAAAGGGGCAGCAAAAAGACAGCAAAACGCTGCCGTCACTTATCTCTACAATGAAAGATCGATGAGCTTATTTAAATGTGCTCCCAGAGACGATGAGTTGGCTCATATAAACCTTTGAATTTATGAGGAGGGGTGTGTGCATCGATTGACTGTGAGAAAGGCAGGAGGCAGCGATAGAGGTGGGAGGTGAGAGGATCACAAGGATCAACCTTGCCTCATGAATTTCATCTTCCCTCTCCTAAAAACAAATGTCCTAATAAACGCGAGATGGAGGGATCGGAACCTGGAAAATCTACAGGCTTCGATTGGTCACTTGGCAATGCTTGCCAAATTTATAGTCTAATTCCTCCCCTCCCACCAGCCCAGCCTTGTCCCAAATTTGGTTCACTCAGTTTCAGTTTAAAGCCACCCTCACCCACATCTCAAACCACAACTCTTTCAGCCAAGACAGCTGGGAGGAGCTGGGGGATTCAAGGCCGGGAAAAGTGTGTGTGGAGGAGAAAGAGGGTTGTCGACTTGGGTCTGGTGGTGAGACCTTGACATTAAAGGGAGAATTGAAGGAGCTGACTCTGCAGCCACAGGAAAAAGAAGTGGGGAAAAAGCAAACTATGCGACAAGAGGAGGGAGGGGTAAGGGAGCAAGTTTTGACACACACTGAGGAGTTGTCATATAATCATCACCATCGATTAAACTGCAGGCACAACTTTCTGAGTGACAGCCATGGTGCACCACATTCCCACCTTTCACTACCACTCCATCCCTGCTAGTCTCACCTAAGCAGGACATATTTTCTGCACATCTCCCAAAACAGAACACCCCCACTTCTCTTTCACACAGACATTCCTGAGATCCTCCAAAACCCCCACCCACTTTCTCCTCCACACAATCCCAAAAAGTCTCAGCCTCCCCCTCTGCTCCCACTGCACCATCTGTGACCCACAGAAAGGCTTGCGTGTCAACACCCAGTCTGACCTTTTCTGCGCTGCTTTTGTTTTGCCACTATGACACAGTCCTATAAGGAGCGTGCACACATACATAAAAATATGCTGCCCTGCATCCAGCAGCATGGCTTCCCCTGAACCGGAGCTATAAGGAGAAAAGAAGAGCATGCACCCCGATGAAGCTTGGCAACTCAGTATTTCCAGCTTTGGTGAGAAATCAATATCTCATCATATCAGACTTCTCCTCTGTAGTTATATTCAGCAATTGCCACAGCCTGCCGCCAAAGGCCTCACTTACTAATACTAACATTATTCACTATTCTGGTCAGCTGGACCAAAATAGAGGGCAGCTTATGTTAATATGTTGTGTCTGCATGTGTTTAATTGTTTGAGCATTTGTAAAATCTGCTGTCAAATCAGCTGCTGTAGTTAAGCAGGTTGCTGATTAAGAGTGGGCTTACCAGAGACTAGAGACTGTTTTCAGACCCAGGGGGGCACCGAATAGAGGAGTGGGGGCACTGGTTGCCTCTATAAATTTGCTTTGTTGAATTGCATCTAATATATATCTTTAAATAGACTTGAGTTATGTTTCCCTGCCATTTCTTTTTTTACTGAAATGTTCCTAAATATAGCAAGAAAGTGCCACTTTCTTGCTATGGTTGCCACACAGTAACGGTGTTACTGTGTGGCAACTAGCTATAGCAAGATAGCAAGATCTTATCTTGCTATCTATGACTAAAGGAATCACATTTCACAGGTTAGTAAAAAATTTTAATAAAAAGAAAACATAAAGTGTTGAGTAGATTAGTAGCCTAATGCTTTATAACTTAATTTGACAACCATAATATGAACCCGCGTTGTGTAGATCGCTGTGTTTCTGTGTAGTTAACTCAAAAGTAAGGCAATCTAATCATCTACTTTCTGACAGATTATCAGTAAAGCAGGTATTTAAATTGGCTAATCAACCACCGCTGATATCTTGACAAAAACTGACAGAAACCACACTGTTTATAGGTTTATGTCTGGAGAGATATAGATATTTTACATATTCAAACATCGACATCAAACACTTTTCTCAGCTTTAATATAAGCCAAAATGTATAGGAACTGCACATGAAATTTGGGGGCTACAACCATTTTTTGTGACAGATTCCTTCTCATCCTGCATTGGAAAAGTCTGATGTAGTGGACATCATATAATGCATAGTAATGGCGCCCGCAGGTTCACATCACTAGCTGTAGCGGCTAATGGGCGACATCCAATCCAGTAATATCGAGGGTCACTCTACTCCCCAACTGTCCTCAAGTTTTTGAGCACTCGGTAAAATCAGGTAGTAAAAGTCAACTATATCGTTGTGGTGATTCTTTACAGAAAATATTGGTGAATTTTGTAGTTGGTGCAAGCATTGAGGAAATATACAGACTCATTCCATAAATTTAAATCTTACTGAAACTTTCCTTTCTTAGTTATTCCATCGCCAAGTGAAAGACATTATATAAATTAACTAGAAAATTCCTGCAGAAATTTAAATGGGGCCTGCCAAAGTGTGCCCGTCGGTTTGGACCCAGCGTTCTGATGCTAAAAGTTAGCATCAATGCTAAGCTTAGCTACAGTATAGTCAATAGCATGTGCAGAAGCAAAAGCATGTTGACTAACATGGACTTGTGCAAATCTGCATGTTGAAATTGGTGTATAAGCTAAAATTAGCCAAATGCTAATGTTAGCATAAATGCTGTCACTGTAATGTGAGGTATCACTAGCATGATGTGTCTATTTGACTTACTATAGTCGGTATACTAAACATGCCTAATAAGCAAGAAAAACAGGGGAAAGCTTTTTACGGGATAAGGCTAATGCTAATGCACTGTCTTGCTGCGCAAGACAGTGCACTAACCTGAGATCAAACGATAGTAAGGGCTAATATTATTTGCACCGCCTGCGGCGGTGCACTGACCTTAGGGCAACAGATAATAAAGGATAATATTATGTGCACCGCCTGCAGCGGTGCATTAATCTCAGAGGGATATTTAGGCTTTTATTTTGAAATGTTCATTTAGCTTCGTATGAAATGGCCACACTAATCCAATATCTAACAATGGTTGGGCTAAACCAGTTGTAATAAGTTCAAAAGAGCAATTACTTGATGTGAAAAATGTAAAGGCTTTTATTTTGAAATGTCCAATGACCTTTATTTTAAATAACCAAACTAATCCCATCTGTAACAGAGATTTTGTTAATCCAAATGCAAACATCAGCAAGTAGTTCTAAATGCGAGCTCAGTCCTCCTCTTAGTAACAGAAAGTTCCCCTTTTAGTTCAAACCTTCATTCATTGTAGTTCTAAAGAGCAGCTCAACTGTTATGTGAGTCAGAGTCAGACAGAGGGAGAGACAGAAATCTAAGTGCTTGAAGCAGTTAGTTTTGTTATAAATGGTGACACTAATCCTATGAGTAGCTGTGGTTCAGCCGTCATTTTAGTTCTTAACTTCCAGCTCATCTCTCCTCTGTAGTAACTGACAGTTCCGCCATGTTGTAGTTCTAAATGCCAGCTCAATCCTCTGTATTAACTGAAAGTTCCACCATGTTGTAGTTCTAACCTGTTTAAAGCAGTTAGTTTTTCTAACTGCTTCACACTAACCTGAGAGAAAAAGATAATAAAGGCCCGAGAGGAATATTCAAGCTTTTATTTTAATAACATTTTGTTATAAATGGCTACACTAATCTTATGAGTAACTCTGGTTGGGTTAAAACACTTATATGGTGCCCAAAACATTCTAGTTGTAACATTGTGATCAGCTGTGCTGTGTAGTAATAGACAGTTCTGACATTCTGCTCAGAACTAAAGTGATGACGTTTCTGTAGTTCAAACCAGCTGCTCTGCCTGCCTCTGTGTTCCGTTGCTATGGTGATTAGTCCTCTGTCAACTGTCAGAGAGAAAGTGGAGAAAATTCTATCAACCTGAGCTTTGATGAAAAAATCAGCACAAACAGATGCTTGCAATTCAGGATCCGTGATGTCGATCCGAAAACCGTTTGAAGCGTATCAGAGATCGATTTCTGTTCTCCGATACTACCGCGATTCATATCTGTTGCACAAACACAGAAATTACAGCGACGAGAGAAAAATGGCTGCGCTGACCTCTGAAACTTTTCAGAAAAGTCTCAAAATGAATGGCTTAGAGCCTGAGTAAACCTGTCACTTGTTTTGGCTCTGAAGCACCTTGACGGAAAACCGTAAGACCTAGAAGATTTTTGAAGACATTTTACCGGAGCAGGCATGCGGTGCGATGTTTTGACCGACTTTCAGAGCAATCGAGCGATTTTTGTAGGCATGAGGGCGATTTCAAAATAATTTTTTTGTCAAAAATCCACTGTTTTTCTCACTCTAAAAAAGCGGCAGTTAATGTCAGTTACACTCTGTTTCGTTTTTCGTTTCGGCAGTTGGTAATTTTGCACTTTGGACGCTTTTACGTCGCCGTTTTAACTCCGATTGCCAATAAAAATAATAGCTCCCCTCCCGGGATCGAGCCGCACGTTTTGATACCACTTTTGTGGGTGGGCTCGCAGCGGTACGAGCCGCATTCCGGGTGACGTAAGAAAAATAAATAAATAAAGAAATAAATAAAGAGACATTCTATTCGGTGTAGAACAATAGGTGCCTGCCATGCAATGCATGGAGGCAGTGTCTGGCTTGCTTCGCAAGCCAGACACTGCTCTCCTTATGCATTGCTATGGGCAGGCCCCAATTAGATAACCAATGTTTTAACATCTTTATATTTCTTAATATGTTTTAATAGCTGCTAAAAATTTAAATTTTCAAAAGATACAATTAATCTGATAAGCCTTATAAAGACATGTATCCTAATTTATTGAATAAGACTGTATGGTAAGTTCTGACTGTATTCTTAGCACAAAGGCATCTTCCTCATCACATGTCCCCACCAACTTTCAGCACAAAGTTACACCTTTGCTTCTCTGAATCACAGTAATAATTGTTTTTACTCATTCACCAGTTATCCAAATATCTGGAGTTAAATAGAAAAGTAAAGCAGAGACTCTAAATATGTTTCCAAATTGCCTTTGACGAATCATTGTATTTTTCTAGTTGAGGGTTCATTATCTCACCTCTCCCCTGTTATTTGTGGTTAGTAATGGGTTTGTCAGCAGATGCTTTCTTTCTTTCTTTAATTTATTTTCAGAACCTTATGTAAACATCAACATAAGTTAACAAAAACAACACACCCCAAATCAACCAGGAACACTGCATACATACAGCCTACATACACAAAATGCAGACTTTCCCCGCCATGGTTAGCAGATTGCTTTCTAATATATTTTTTACTTAACAAAAAGTCATGTATTTATTTTTTCTCGAATGATTTCAAATAAATTAAAAACAGCTATCTTACCTTGTCCATGCAACATGTGACAGCTGTAGGCGAGAAGAATCATCAGGAAAAGAGGCAGATTCCCATTCCGGGATTTCTCTCGGCTACCTCTCGGGTTCATCCTCACGTGTAAAAGCAGTGGAGGAAGACCGGTTTGCTCCAGCAGCAGGAGAGCCTCGGTGTTTCGGTGCTCCACAAGCTGGCCAGCGCAGATCAGGGGAGAAGATCCAGGAGTTTCACCCCACTGTCAGCGAGCTTCCCGATCCAAGCACTCAAAAAAGGCAGGTTTTCCAAAACCGTAATCTCTCACTGCGATCTAGAGAGGTTGTGAGACCCAGGATGCCTCTTTTTTATTTGGATTGATGAGCAGAAAAATTAATACATTTGAGTGTTTATCGGCTTATTTTCTGCAACAGACCTCAAATCCGCGCTTGTTTTGATGCATTTCGCTGGGAATTTATTGTCCTGATGATCATTAATGACAGCGATGCGATCAAACACGAAAAATACCCATCTGTGATCTCCTCAAAAAAATGCAATCTACTACTGTGAATAAGTCTGGATTTGGGTTGAAAAAAATGAAATCATGTGCCTCCTTTTAATCTCGGGTAGGACTTTACTCTTTCCCCCTCTCAACTTTAACAGGAGTAGTAAATCCTATCGGCTCTTGCAGAGGAGGGACTCCTCTCGTATTTCACTTGTCGCGCCGTGATGCGCCAGCAGCTCGCATTGAACAAAATGAATGTAAGACACAACAGGTTTAGAAACAACACACTGCAACTTGTTTCAATGGGAAGCGCGTTTGTATACACTGAATAAAAAAAATGATGTAAATTCATGAAAATACAACTAGTGGGTCTAAATCTAAAAGCTGCTGCTGCGACGCCGGTTCAGCCTCCTTCGCTTTTTTCCGTCCCAGTCTTCAGCTGCTTCCGACAAAACTACGCCACTTCAAATATGTCTTCATTATTCAGTTTGTACTCACTGGAATTCTCTTCCTAATTGAAGGAGGTTTTTCCTCCGTCTCGCTGGAAGTCGGTGCCCTGTTTATGCTTCGAGGAGACCGTCTGAAGCAAAGTGTCTCCCACAGCTGAGCACCTGCCGCCCGGCTCTGCCGCCCGGATCTGCCGCTCCGCTCCGCGCCGCCCGGCTCTGCCGCGCCGCCCCGCTCCGCTCTGCGCTGACTTCGGGGATGGATGGCGAGGAGAGAGAGACACAGGGAAGAAGAGAGCTTTTACGTTAACAGCGACTAACCGGCCTTTGGATGCAAGTAATATCATTAATAATGATACATCTGCTTTTTATAGTACTTCTGTCACGGTTGTAAATTATCCTGTTCTTCCTCCTTTCAGTTTTTTCTTGGCGTGTTCAAAACTCCCAAACTCAAACTTCCATTGATTATCATCCGGCCTTTCTGATTGGTCGGCCTTCTTCCATCTGTTTCTATGATTGGGTAGCCCACGTACGGGGGCAAGAGGGTACTCTTGCATAGAAATTGTAATGGACAGCTTCCATAAGCCCTCAAATCGCCAAACAGAGGCGACATTGGAGTTGGTGTCTGATTAGAAGCTCAATGGCCTGATTAAAGGGCTACTTCACTTTAAAAAAAAAAAAAGAACCTGGGGAACCTTCATCAGCTCTATTTTAAAATGTAAAAATAAAATGACGACCACAGATATTAATAACTTTGACCAAGTCTTTGAGTTTTTTAAATATATTTTTTATTAATATTATTTGCAATATCTACACTAAGATCTGAACAAGCGTGTCTTCATTGTCTTTATAGATTGGAATTTAACATTCCAGCAATGTAAATTTGGGGTACAGCTATGCTGATAGTTGATGCAATGAACTAGGCAAGAGGAGCATGCCTGCACTTGCATGTTAGCACTTAGCCAGGCAGTGCTAGATTTTTATCTCTGGAAAAGAGGCTGGACTCCCATCCCGGCTGTTCTGATCCTGCAACCCGCCATCATGCAGTTTGCCACGATTCAAACTGGACAATTTAGAAGTGTTTCTTACAGATCAGGACCCCCTGCACCAGCATTTATATGAACCCTCTGTGAGCGCTCTTTTGCATGTCAAGCATAAAAGCCACATCATTTGTTTGGCTCGCGCACACTCAATGCAAACCTCTAAAATTGAGACTACAACTCAACCTATATGTATTTTTTCTTCATGAGGCAGACACCCTGTCAACTCTTAAGAGTAGGCTTGAAGTGTTTTGGGCTTTTTTTTTTTATTGCTGATAAACCTAAGCTGTGTGATGAACTACAGGCAGGCCCGGTGCTATGGGAGGTTATTGGGGGACATTGCCCACACACAGAGTCAGCTTGCACCCCCTGGACTGGAAGCTGTTTGTTGTTTTCACCTTTGAGTGGCCAACTCTCTGTTATTCCTATATCGATTTGATACAGTAGGGGCTTCCACACTTGCCATATCTGTGTCCTCTGTCACTTTTTCAGCAGATAAAATTGTTTAATCCGTTGTTAACACGTCATAACCTGTTTTCCCGAGCCGCCATCAAACGCAACATGAACGCTGGATTTACACCTGTGTGGCAGACGGAGACCTGATGCTGCTGTGCAGAGCTACTCAGGTGTGTTAGAATCATGGCAGCAAACCAGCAAAATGCTAACAACTTTGCACAGTTTTTCCCCAAAACTAACCAACTGAGTTGAGTAATGCTGTTGGATGCAGATAATGTTAGCTAAAAGATAACTAACTAATAACAATACAGCACCTTAAGCTTGTTAACAAGTAGCCTCTGGGCTACTGATATTGCTGTCTATGTTCAGCTACGTAGATTAATTTTGCCCCCCCAAAATAAGTCAATGCCTCCTCTGTTAAACTCATCTGGAGCCGGGGCTGACCACAGGTATTGGGATTGCTCTGAAATCACTTCTGATTTTTTAAATTATTATTTAAAAGGTCTTGCCAGTAGATTTCTGTGTTTAATGTTGTGATGGACCGAGCAGTCAAGGAACAGCCAGGCACAGGTTTAAAGTCAAAAATTGTTGTTTTTTTATTTAACCCAAAGCAGAAACTTGGCTAAATAATGAAGAAATTACAAAATTGGACCCATAAAAGAGGTCAAAGTAACAAACATCAACTCAGACTAACTCAAACAAAGACAAAGGGGAAACTTAAATACTGGCTGATCAGGCCACATACAAGACACAAAGGGGAGAACACAAAAAACCTAACTGAAACTAACATAGAAAAATCCCATCCCCCCCTCTGGATGATGAGAAGTGGTATGAACCCGTCTCAGCTGGCTTCTCCACCCCTTCTCCACCCCTTCTCCACCTCTCTGCTCTCCTGAAGAATTGGAGCAGCTGCACTGAGGAACTCAAAAACAAACAAAGGTTGAATCAAGCAAGACAATGTAAACTAAAATGTGCGCACTTATTCTAGAATACACTGTGATGTGTTGCCTTCTAATCAAAAACTAGTTATTCTGTAAGTTAGATCCTAGGCTTAAAGAAACCCAAATATAAGTGAGGTGAACCTGTTGTGTGTGGCGAGGGTGAACGTTACCACATTTGTGTGGCTGTAACTGCAGCCATCACAGATGTCTTAGTTTATTTGTTATTCTGTTCTATTCTTTACACATTTGGATTATTTCTCTTTAATTACTGTCTGTTTTTCTTTGTGTCCAATTCAGCTTCCTTTGTGTTAATTACTCACCTCTTCCCAGTCTACTGTTTGCTCTTTCCATAGCTGTTCCTAATCACATCTACATCCACTGTCATTCTCCACTCTTCTCTCCATAGATAAGCTCACTGGTCGTTATTGTTCTTTGCTTCACTGCTTTATGTTTGTTTTTAGTCCTATTTATTTTCTTTAGTTCATCTTTCTGGTTTCTTGGACTTTGCTTTTGTAAGTTTACCTTTGTATTATTAAGCATCTTTATTTTGCTTCTTCATCACATTCCCTGCATCGTGGTTTCTATAAACGTGGCAATAGAGTAGCTTGCAGTGGCTGATTTTGAGCTTTTGACAACAAAACCTTAACCTGCTAGAGCCTAGAGCAGGGCCGGATTTAGGAGGGTGTGGGCTCCTGGGCTAGAGCCAAAGTGGGGGCCCTACTTAATCATCATTATACAGTTATATATATATATATATATATATATATATATATATATATATATATTTCCCTTTGGGTGGCCGGTGTTTGGCCGTGACTTACTTCTGGAACTGATCCTATCCAAACCTTATCTAGCAACAAGGTCACAACAATCAACCACCATGAGGCTGATGGACAGTCCCAACCACCAGGTCGTCTCTCCATGCCAGGTTTACAACAGTCACTCCACGATTGACAACTTTTTTGCTATATTTTGCACACAAACGTACAAAACATTTTCAGCAAGTCAGATTTTTAAAGATCAGTGATTGGCCAGAAATTTGCTAACGGTGCAGCTTTAATGAATGTAAAGATCATTACTACAAACAAAATATACTTAGTAGTTATTAAAGAAATACTTGAACATCTTGAATATGTCTATTCAACAGAGCATTTGACAATGTTCTCTATCCATCCTCTATGAATAATATTTATTTATCCTTCATTTCTATCTTTATCTTTCTCTCTCCCTCTTTCAATTTTTACCAACTGTATCTTTCTCTGTTATTATCAGGTTTATTTCCTTATCAACTTCAGACAGTCAGGTTATTTCCCCTCTGAGAGCCAAACCTGGTCAAAACGATTATTCAGTGATGACTGGACTGTAGCTGCTGTCAGGGCAGGGCAGGAAGCTCCAGCTCATTTGTCCAGTCGGCCCTTCGTCATAGGATTCAAAATCCTCTTAGCCCATGATAAAAGTAAGGCAATCTGACCTTATTGGCCTAGAGCAGGGGTGGGCAACTCCAGGCCTCGAGGGCCGGTCTCCTGAAACTTTTAGATGTGTCTCTACTTCAACACACCTGAATCAAATAATCAGGTCATTAGCAGGACTCTGGAGAACCTGACTGCACTTAGGAGGTGATTCACTTATTTGATTCAAGTGTGTTGGACCAGGGAGACATCGAAGAGCTGCAGGACGCCGGCCCTCGAGGACCAGGATTGCCCACCCCTGGCCTAGAGGACATACTGACCACTCTTTTCTCACTCTGTTTTTATTTGACTTATCTCCATTTACTCATTATCAGCAGTTACAGTCACCATTAACCTTATATTCAATCTCGGCTCGTGTTTTCTCTCCATCAGAGGAGGGAGGGGCCACTGACTGAACTATTACTAATACCTTAATGTTCTGTATGGATAATACACTTGGTCTCCCTGTATCTTTCCTGGACAGAGCATAAAAGAAACTGCTGCTTCAGCAATGTGCACTCTGCTTTTCATCCCATGGATGGCACTACTGACTCAGAGTTGCTTTGCTGTTATTTTTCTCTACTACAGAAAGTACTCTTGTGCTTCTATAGTGTGATGCTTTTTATCGCATCACATAAGACATGTGATCAACAGCTAGATATTATTACTGGTGAAAAGTACAAAGAAGATTGCAAGAAGTTGTATGAGCATTCTGGGTTTTGTTTTTGGTATTTTTCACACAATGTGCAGCTGACTCCATCAAGGCCTTGTTTTAGGAAGCAGAGCTAACAAACGCAGTTACTCTGAACAAACCTACCCCGCTCTAGTATACTCAGGGTTTTCGGTTTCAGAACAAGAGATATCAACTAGGTAACTCCATTCTAAGTCAAATTACCCCTGAGTTAAATGTAAAAGAGAATAAAGTAGAAGCCCTCATAGATGGAACGCAGATAATATGATGCACCATGGCAACACGGGAAAAGAAGAAGCCCAAAAGTGTACATTCCTCACCAATGGAATTAGACATCTTAATCACAACATAAGGGTAATATCAAATCATATTTAGCAAAAAGAGCAATACTATTTGTGCTGCAAAATAACTCGCACAGACTGGTAACTCGCTAGTCTGTGCGAGTTACCAGTGAATCAATACGTGAATGTGATTCAGCAGAGAATTTACAATATTTTTTATGCTGCACTTATTTAACATAAAAAGGAGGATCATTTTATCTGTATAAACAAAATACCAATATCTATTGTATTTTGGACACCCAAAAATATATAAATAGATTATGCTTGAAGTGTCAAAATGTGATACTGACTACATTATTGCCTTCACTGATACCTGCAATTCTGTGGAGTGCTTCGTTTATTTATGTAGGTCTGACTACAGAGGACCCCACTAAACTGTACAGCAGGGCTGCCCATGGTTTTCAGAAACCAGCTACTTATAAATGTTAAAGTCACATTTATAAGTGACAGTGCACTTGTACAGCTCAGTAGAGGGAAGGCTCCTACTTAAAAAGCTCCATTATAAAATAAAAGTACCTAAAAGTAAGCTTTTCATGCCTGATACCAGTAACATAGAGAAACAGAATAGCTTTAATAAAGAGCATCAGCCTGCGATAGGCTGGTGACCTGTCTAGGCTGTACCCCGCCTCTTGCCTGAAATGTCCTGCTGGAAATAGGCACCAGGACCCCTGTCAACCCCACTAGGGATAGTAGTGTAGACAATGGATGGATGAACAGCACCATCCGGGGATTGAACCCTGGTGTTCCATAGAACCTCATCAAGTTAAAGTGAGATACAGATTCATATTCACCTCTTAGGAACCTCTTTTGTATATTAACAGTTTATGTGCTACAGTAACTTTTCTAACAGGATCTGGTTGGCATTAAAACAAAGTGCAGCACAGAGAATGTCCTAATGCCATATAAGTGATGTGCAGGTTGAAATTTCATTGAAATAAACTAAAAATCTTAATGGAAAGGTTTTGCCTCTCAAGTACAAAATAAAATCGTATGTCTTGTTCTGCCTTAATCACTGAACAGTATAAGTTAGTGGTTCCCAAAGTCTGTCCTCGAGACCCGGCATCCTGCATGTTTTAGTTCTCTCCCTGGTTTAACACACCTGAATCAAATGATGTCTCATTAGAAGGTCTTGACAAGCTGAAAAAGTTGTTACTGTCATCAGGGAGATAACTAAAACATGCAGGATGCCGGGCCTCGAGGACCGACTATGGGAACCACTGGTATAAGTAAAAAGAAAACCTTAATTGTAGGAAGACTATAAGAGATCCCACTTGCAGTTTGCCTTAAGCCATGTAGAGGACACGGCAGAAAGGAGGGTCAGATACGCTACTCCCCACCATTGCCCTCAACAAAAAGAAAGAAATCACCCTTTTATGAATGAATTATGATCCTGTAAGTCAGGATGTTTTTTTACAGTTTATTTGGGAAAAGTTTTTTTTTCTAGGATTTGTCCAAATGTACACTCAGGTGGACAACACGTGCTTATGTTTTTTCAACTAATGAAATGCTGTATATTATAATGTGAATATATTTTGACATTAGTTAACATAATGCATAAATATATAACATTGTATTCAACTCATTCTTGTGTAATGGTCACTACTATCTGATCCCTTAATTCAGTCCCTCTCCTTCAACCGCTTGGTCTCATTTTAGTCTTATTTTGGCTCCTCTCAAACAGTATGACATTATTATGGGTATTTATAATTTTATAAAACTAACAAGATTAAATATGACATTCAGCACCAACACTTCTGCAACATAACAGTACAGTTTCAGACTTCTAAAAGTAAAGTCTCTTTTGTATGAAAGTGCGCAAAGCACTCACGTTGCAAACAACACATTGGATGCAGATGTATTCAGTTTGTCTATGGGCTGGATCATTGCATATTGGTATATTTTGGTTGCAGTGAGGTAGGGTCAGTGTTCTCCAAGCCTCAGTCTGATTTCATGGAGTGTCTTAAAACAATGGTTCCCAACCATGGTCCTCAGGGTCCACTGTCCTGCATGTTTTAGGTGTTTCCCTGCTGTTGCACACCTGTTGCACTGCACTCACTATAAAAAAAACTTTTAACCATTTTATATGAATTGAATTTGAATACATTATCTTTTTTCAATATTCAGCCTTTTTGAATGATCCTCGATTAGTGTGTAAGCTTTTTAACCAATCTCCAAAATAAACTAGCATCAATTTGAAATTTATGTACTTGACTTGGAATCTATTGAATTTACCTTTTTTAGTGTTACGTCAGTGCAGCACTGGAGACATTTGTAAATTGACACTATACATATTAATTGATTTTAATTGAACTATTAAACTTTTTTATTTGTAACTTTAAGTGCATTTTTAAAAAACAACTATATGAGCAGGGACAACAAAACACAACTTGTACCTATTTCTTTAATTTTGGACAAATGTATACTTTTTTTAATAATGCATTTCAAGCTAAATGATAATCGTTTTCATTGTGTTCTGATACATAAAGTAAAAATCACTATTTGTTTCAGTTTGTGCTTTTCAAGACTCATGTTTAAAAGACTCCAGAAGAACATAGATTAACATCTTAGACTTAAATTAAATGATTTAAAACAAATGTCAGCTGTAATTTGGAAACATGCTCTGTCTAAAACCGCCCTGGTATTATTTGCCATGATTCCTTTAAGTTGCATTCCTGCATGGCAAGTTTGTTTTGTAAGGTGCCCTGCTCCAATTAGTCATCTACATAGACCAATATATTTCTTGAACTGCCTGTAAGTGGAATTGTGCCCACACACTCACACATATAGGCATACATACGCACTCACACAACTATAGGTCATCTGGTTCCAATACACAGACTGAACACTCACACTTTTTAATTCTGAAGCCAATTTAGCTTCCAATTACGTGTGTATCCAGTACTATTACCACTCCATTTCTTATCACCAATCCGTCAATTCCTCTCTATAACCAAAGCATTCTATGGAAGCTTTTTCACCCTGAGAGCAAGCCAGTGTAATTACAGACATCTGAACACAAACATTGTTTATCTTGTAAGGTCACATCAGATGCATATCTGTCCTGATAAGTGCAAGGGCATCTGTTGCCCCACATCTAACTAGAACTACTCTGTAAATTCTTTTCACTTTTTACCGTCACCTACAAAACCCTTACCCACCACACTCGCAGTCGCATACGTATTCCCCACCCACTTCATTCATTCAACACATAATGAAGACTCTTTGATTGGGTTGATCCATGACACCAATATCTGCCTTTCTCTCAAAGGCAAACAGTGGGATGTTCCCTGTCTCCTTAGCACCTGTTTAAGGAGGCAAGTGAGTGAGTGAGTGAGTGAGTGAGTGAGTGAGTGAGTGAGTGAGTGAGTGAGTGAGTGAGTGAGTGAGTGAGTGAGTGAGTGAGTGAGTGAGTGTCACACATTTAACATTTCCATTTCAAAGGTTTTGTAAAATCTTAAAGAGTAAAACAAAAATAATTTTAAATTATAAAGCCTTCCACTTTATCAATAGACACTTCTATGTGTTAATCTGCCCCATGTAATCCCAATAGAATGCATTGGAGATTATGGTTTTAAGAGATTTACTTTTGAAAGGCAGAGCTGTTTTTGAACATTGTTTTTGTATATTGCTTGAGTAGCTGTTCCTTCACTTACACCTAATATTAGACCAACCTGTTGCCTTCCCTTGTCTGTCCTGATTTATCTTCTCTTCTTTCTCTCCATCCTCACAGCTGAATGACATTCATTTTGAGTTAAGTAGGTTTAAAAACACAGCAGTCAAACCACATAAAAAATGAATTTTTAAACTTAAATGATGTCCTTGTTGGATAATAGTTACTGACTGGACACTGCATCTGATCTGACTTCTCAGATACATCACAACACCAATGGAGAAATATTGAGCATCAATAATAAATGTACATATGTGTGAATAAATTGCACCCATAAAAAAGAATTAAACTTTAAATTAAAATTTACCATTAATCTATTAGTATGATTTGTTCTTTAAATTGCCATTTATATTTTTCGGTCTCAGGAGATGATTGAGGGATGAAGAGACTCTGATGCCTGGTTTTTTCTGCCGCCCCATCTTTAGCTCGCTGTTGTCAAGTGCACTACTATTCAAATTTAAAAGGAACAAAAAGGCGCATCAGTGCGTTCTCAAAGGGGAGCATGCTCAAGCTACCTGTATGTGTGTAATGGGGAGGGGCGACAGGGTGGCAAGAGGAGTGATGAAGGATTGGTTGGAGGGGCGCCTAATCAATACCGTTCCTCTATTTCTGTTCATGCATGCACAAACACCTGTTAAATACCGAAAATGGCGACTAGAAAAAAATGTCCCCACATCGTTTTGGCACCCCCTCTAATGCAGCGCCCCTATGCGTTGCATACCCCCTTTTTGTGCCACTGACTTTAGCCCAGGGTTATGCTGCATTCCTGTATTTCAGGCAGATGGAAACCCAATACCTGCGGCAAAAGCAGTGGCTCCACCTGTTATCTGAGCTATCTCCTGAGGCCAAAAGAAAGTGTGAGGGAGAGCTAAGGGAAACAGAAAGTCTTTTATGTGGAAAAGAAAATGAAGAGGGAATAGTAAGGCGTTAGGTCACACCTATACAGAACTCAAAGAAACAGGGAGGGATACAGGGATAAGTAAAACAGCAGAGGGATAGAGGGAAGGATGACCGTGCAGAGAGACCCTTTTATAGTGTGTCGAGCAGATAGAAAGGGGTGTGAAAATCACAGTCTAGGCTTCAAGACTCCTTTATTGAAGGAGAATGAAGAAAAGCAAGTGAGAAAGAAGAACGGAGGAGGCTATTGACGTGAGAAAAGGAAAAGTCTAACCAGTGATTTCAGGGTCTTTGCATGGACTGGGCAGAAAACTCAGAGAGAAATCCAAAATGAGAGGCTCATGCTGTGTTAAAGTGGATGAGTCAGTCAGCTTGGCTGGGATTTTTTCTTTATTTGTTTTGCCTGTTTTACACACTCTCAGCACATATGTGCTTATATATCCAACTCCATGTGCCCTCTCTTCCAGAATAAAGCAAACAATTACTATGGAGCGGCATCTTGTCCCATGCCGGAGTAGACTGGACCCACAAGGAGCAGGACCCAGAGAAAGCAGGACCCAGGAGGTGCTGCTTGTCTTGGGTCCAGCCCGGCTGTGTCTGAGCTACACACAGCTGCAATGTGGGCTTTTAGAATGGTTCTGTTTTCTCTGCACCTGTAATCACATTCAGTTATCCAGCACCACACTGTGGAGGAGGAGGAAAAGGAAAACCATCGAGTCTCATGAAGCACGCATAAAACAAAAGCAAACTGAAGAGAGAAGCACAACAGACTTCAAACTATTCTCACGACAGTCCGGTCTGTGTGAGTGTCTACATTCACAACGCTGTAAAAGGATATGATCCAAACAAGCGAGGACTCCTAAAATAGCTTTGTCCAAGCCCTTCATGAGTGGTGGACATTCAGAACTATGCCATACATACCCTGAGGGAAAACGAGATACTCTTATATCTCCTTCTTTAATCAGATGAGCTTTCCATCAGCTTCTCCCTCTTTCAGTCCTTTTTCCATTTTCTCCAAAATCACATCTTTTCTTGCTTTCTTCCAATTTCATCTCACGGACAAATATCAATTTTATTTTCCCTGTGGAGATAACAAGAGGCAGTCATCAAATTTTCCTATTGTTTGCCCACCCTAATGTGTTCTTCCACTCCTTTCTGCCTGTAAGGTAGTGTAGGCAAAGAGGGTCAAAAGGTGAACAGAAAATCAGCACCAGCAACCGGTTTCAGTTTCTTCTGAAGGCATTTAATCATTCACAGGACAGACTTTTCTCCTCAAGTTCAAAACACACTGTTTTTATAGCCAATTGTGGACGAAGCCACAATGAAACAGGTCAAATAACCATCTAAGCAGAAAAGCAAGAATAAAATTATTAAGCTAATTTACAAACTCATCTACATAATGAAATGGTCTGCAAAATAAACCATGTAATACAAGATAACTCAGAAAGCTACTGTAAAGAAAAACAAAGCAATACTCAAAAAAACCCTCTAATTGGTAGAACCCAGACAGGTAATTACTGACACCATCCAACCATTTAAGCAGGAAGTACTGGGCCGGCCCCTCCTATGCTGCAGCTCTACAAGGGACAAACAATGGTGAGTGAAAGGGAAAACAAATACCATGAATACCTTCAAACAAATTCAACCATCCATCCATCCATTTTCTATACACCCTTGGGGTCGGGAGGTGCTGGTGCCTCCCCAGCTAACGTTCAGGGCGAGAGGCGGGGTCACCCTGGACAGGTCGCCAGTCTGTCGCAGGGCAACACAGAGACACACAGGACAAACAACCATGCACACACACACTCACACTGGAGAGGCCAATTAACCTGACAGTCATGTTTTTGAACTGTGGGAGGAAGCCGGAGTACCCGGAGAGAACCCACGCATGCACAGGGAGAACATGCAAACTCCATGCAGAAAGACCAGGGCCAGGAATCGAACCCAGAGCCTTCTTGCTGCAAGGCAACAGCTCTACCAGCTGCGCCACTGGGCAGCCCAGAAATACTAGTCCTCCATGGGTTTACCACTTTTCTTGCCCCAAAATTAGGTCTTACTTGTTTTTGAACTTGCAGCTTGAGCATGATTGAGTTAAAGTTGTTTTTTCCTAAATATAACTTCTGACTTCATTGGTAAATTAGACACATCATGAATAGACATCAGTACTTGTTTGCGGTTAACTGTCGTCTTTTCAATGTTCTTCTGGAGATTTAAAAAAACTTTTTTTTTTTCATTTTCTCTTTTGCACTTCCCCTTTCCCTGGTATATGTTTTAATTAATACAACTTTTTAAAACAACCACTAATGGTTTCTCAAATACCAGTAGTGATACTTGTGCTAGAGTTTGAGCACAAGCTAAATTTGAAGCATTAATAAAGTCATGCATGAAGGAATGTCTTCAGGGTTCCACCCCAATCGAAAGGTTCATGCACCTGGCTGAGTTGATCGCTGATGCGTACACATCCCTGACATACATGTGCATCTATGACAGATGCACATCACAGCTTCTCATCACACCATGTGTCTCATGCCTTTGCCCTCTGTGTGTCTCTATCCGTCCATGTTAGCTTCACTACAGTTGTTTGGAAGAATAAAGTAAACTGGGAGTTGAGCACATGTCAAAGACTCAGCGAAGTGAGCAACTCAGACGAGAGCAGAAAGCTGCACCCTCTGCTGAAACAAAAGAGTTCATGGAAGCAATCACAGGTAGAGATTATATTTCATATTATGAGTTATTATGGGGAAAGGCTATGGTTTAAGAAGATTGGATTGATGTTCTCTCAAAAGGAGAAGTACTTCAGATAACCTGCAGCAACAACAAAAAGAAGTGAGTGACACCCAGAAGTCCTCTTCCAAAGAAATGCATTTGACTGAGCATGAGGTCTGGTGTGACACAATTGCACCATCTTTCTGCACAACAAGAAACATGGTGCATGTTAGCTGAAGTGCTTTTGAGGGGGGAACCATACTGCACCCCTCCGGTCAGTCAGTCTCCCCCCAAAGGTCTCCCTGAAAAAAGAAAACATTAGGATTCTGTGTGAAAACAGGGAGACTGTCTCTGCGCTCTATCGGACGTGTATGTGTTGTTCAGAACAGAGAGATCAAAACTCTAGGAAAGACCAATCATGTTCAACCTTCTGAAAATAAAGTCAGAATGTGTATTTGGTTTTGCTGATTGTCGGCCCTTTTTCAAAACCTGAGAGACCAAGACTAGCCGATCGGTGTGGTGTCCAACAATGGGCACAAAATAATGGCTAAAAGTCCAGTTAACTCATTTGGTCAGACATAAAAATGAGGGGTTTTCTTGGCATCACTGTGCACTGGATACAAAAAGAAATTGAGAGGCTCGAGGTAAAATCAAAACTGTTGGCCTTTGAGCGCTTCAAAGGCTCGCACACAGGTGAAAGAATCTGCGAAAAGTTTCAAACTATGCGATGAATACAACATCAAAGATAAGCTAGAATACATTATAAGTGACAATGCTGTCAATATACGAAAAGCATTCACTGTATGCTTTCCGACTGAGCAAGGTGAGGAACCTGATGATCATCATCTTGACGGCCCACAGCTTTGGCATGACTTAACCTTGGAAGATCAGGAAACGGTACTTCTATGGGAAAGAAACATCGCCTGCACTGTTTTGCTCACACACTTTAGCTGGTGGTGACAGATGGCCTGACAGAGACCAAAGTGGCATCTCCTGCCCTTTCAAAGTTATCTAAGCTTAGCTCACTACTGCACACAAGCACAACACTGAACGATGTGTTTGAAGCTGAATTTGATGAACAGAAAAGCATCGCTACTTCTGTAATCACAAGATGGAATTCAACAGTGAGACAAGTGAAGGTGGTTCTTCATTGTGAACATCTGTGCTATTCTTGAGAAGGCCGGGCACAAGAAGTTGTTATTCACAATACGAGAGTGGAACTTGTTGAAGGAGATGGGGGACATCTTGAAGCCGTTTGAAGAAGCAACTGATTTGACACAAGGTGAGAAAATAGTCACGATCAGTGCTGTTGTTCCATCCGTGCTGTCCCTCAGTCACCACCTGGAGAAACTGAAGCCTCAAGTCTGTTTCCTGAATGGTCTGGTCAGGAGTCTCCAGTCATATTTGAACGAAGGATTTCTTGAAATTTTTATCAGTGTACAAATGGCGAGAGCAGAAGAAGGGATCACTGCACCCTTTTCAAATCCATTGTACCTCAAAGCAGCTGCTTTGGATCCAGCATTTTCTCTGTTGTGGGTGGAGCACCATGTGTTGGGCAGTCAGGATATGAAGGCAGAGGTGGCACAAAAAGTTAAAGACTGTATTTTTATTTACTTATTGTCTAAAGTTCTAATAAAGGCTCTTTTGCAGCTGTTACTTTGATGTTTTCTCAGATCTCATCCTGGAAAATCCTGCAAAGTCAGAGCAACACGTGACTCCTGGTGATAAAGATCAAAAAGACTGTGGAGATGGAGGACTGTTTGCTGCTCACTGTAAGAGGCAGAAGAAGGATGTCCAGACAAGTCCAGCACTACAGCTAAGTCATTACCTCCATATTGCTGATGGACAGAACGCCCTCTTGTTCTGGACAATGAACATGCACTCTTCCTTCACTGTTTAATGTGGCCAGCAGAGTTTTGGCGATGTCTGCTTGCAGTGGTCCAGTGGAGCGCGTCTTCAGCTATGGTGGCATCATTTTACGTCCTCATCGTGCACAAATGACAGACAGACTTTTGGCCAGTTTGGTCTTTTGCAAATGCCATGCAGAATAGTTAACTGAAATACAGTATCCTCAATTGCAGATTTCTTTTAATTGTTCAGTTGATATATTTGTTTTGTTTGTCTTGCGTCACTCACACATGGACACATAAAAACACATGTTCACTCAGTGACCAGGTAAGAAAAGAGGAAAAAAATGCTTTTATGGTTCTTTGTACTGTCACCATTTTCGTCTTTTTTATTGAATGTCAATTTTAACAGAACTGCACAATAAAGAGGTCCAATTTAAAAATGTTTTTTATAATTTGTGTTCAGCTGCACATGTTCTATCATTTGAGATCAATACAGATTTTAAAAAGAACAAATGGTCTATTATTTACATTTTATGTATAATTGCAAATTATTAAAAAAAAATAAATAAAAACAACTCAAAATGACTTGAAATTAAAAGTTCCTGACTTGGGACTTGACTCAACTCTTGCCTGACTTGACCATCTTTACTTAAAGCTTGACTCGGACTTGAGGACAGAGACTTGAGACTTACTTGAGACTTGCGAAACATTGACTTGGTCCCACCTCTGGGCCTCTTCACTCATCATGCTGTTCACCTGCTGTGCTGCCTAATCATCATCCGTTTCACTTGATTTGCCCTCGTATTGACTTTTCACTATTCAGCGTGAATCACCCCCGGATTCCGTCGCCGTGATTTACATCTAGTTCATTGCTCCGTTCTACGTCCCAGAGTTTTGTGCAACGTGCGTGTCGTTTTTTTTTTTTTTACTCCATAAGGTGCGGAGCGGTTGGGGAGCGTATCAATGGGGAAAGACAGACTAACGTAAACCTTTTAAAAACACACCTTTTTTCCCAGAATCCCAGAAAAAATCCCAGGATTCTGATGATTAAAATTCAAAAGTACTGCAGTACCATTCATACCGGACAGTTTACAGCACCGATGTTAACTGTGACCTTTTGTACAGCTTTTGTTATGTGGAGAACCTTAGGTCCTCTTTTTACCTGATCACACAAATAAGTTTGTAAAAATGAACAGAAGCACTGCTGCGAATCAGATACAGTTTGAGTTCAAATGTAGTCACAATGTACGGAAATGACCACACTAAAAGTGGGAGTCTATGTTAGCCCTGGGAACCTTAAAGCTGATAAAACCCAAATTAAATCAAATTAGACTGCTTGGGAGAGGAATAATAATAAGGAAGACACAAATATAACTAAATGCATCCAAGTGTTCCCCAACAGAAACACTCACACAAAAATCCCTGGTGAATACAACAAAAAAACTCCCCTTCCATTAGTCTCCTCAATCTAAATAAAACACCTTGTGACCCAGGGACAGCATATGTCCCTGTTTAAAACAAGCCAGAGGGGTGGACAATAGAAACTCGGGATCTCGAGAAAATAAGTCGGGATCTCGAGATCATGACTTAGTTTCTAGGGATCTTGAGAAAGTACATCGGAATTTCTTTCCTTTTTTTTTCTCCATGTCCCCTTAGAGGCTCTGTAGAAACTCCCCTTCTCTGAAACCAAAAAAAGATACTTTGATCAATAATAACTATAAAAAAATCAATTCTAAACTAAAACTAAAACTAAACTGAAATCAAAACAAATCAAAAACTGAAAAAATAGCAGGCCAGCCTACATACAAAAGAGACATACAGTACTGAACCTGTTGAGAAACGCTAATCTAGACAAACTCATCCATGCATTTATCTTTAGTCGCTTTGATTACTACAGAATGACTAGGCACCACAATACATGAAAGATCTGCTGTTGTTGTATCAACCTTAGAGACCTCTCAAGTCTTCTGGTTCTGGTTCTGCTCTGCAACCCCAGAACCAGAACAAAACATGGAGAAACAGCATTCAGCTTCCATGCACCACAAATTTGGAACAAACTTCTGGAAAATTGTAAAGTAGCCAAAACACTGAGTTCCTTTAAATCAAGACAAAAATCCCACTTGTTGTTTTGAGTTGCTTTTGTACCATAATTAATGAAACACTGACTAACAATGTGTAAATGACAACACTTGGAAAAGTATAATGTTTCAATTGTTGATTTTTGTGTTTTTCTGACCTGAAGCACTTTGAACTGCCTTGTTGCTGAAAGTGCTATACAAATAAGATTTTATTTGTTTTTGTGAAAGTAGATGATGAAAAGAGTAAAACTAAATGGAGAAAGATGATTAAATGTGGTGACCTCTGAAGTCACCACATGATAAAACTAGAGATTAATATTTAATTCATCACTGGATATATAATTTGTAATGATTACCTTTAATAATAAAGTTTCCTGTATTTTGTTTCGAGTTTTGTCCTCTTCCTGTGGATTTCCTTTCTGCAGCATAGCTGGTTGTGATGTATGGTGTGACTGCCTGTATTAGAAAGTGTCAAGAGAAAGTGATGGAGGGCGGGTTGGATGATTAATGCAACAGTGCCCAGGATTAAGAATCACTGACCCTGCAGGCAAGGAAAGGACATTTAACTTAGAGCTGTTTTTATAAAACATTGTGAATGTTAGGGACCAAAATGTTCTGTCCCTATGACAGAAAATGTTGGTGTTTGGTGTTATTTTCAATTTTAATTGTCTTTCTGTGCAACTATATTGTGTGGATTTATGGCTAGTTATATTGGGAAATCTTGGTGATTTGTGCTGTATTTCTTTTTCCTTTGGTGTATTTGTCATAGTTAATAGACATATATTTTAAAACAATAAACAGAATTCATGCACAAGTTGGAAAAATAGCCTACTGCTACCTAAAAACTTATGTTTTTATGTAGCTAAGCTAGAACACTGTATGTCAACATTAATATAGAAGAATAAAACTATAGGTTTCTTTTCAGTACAGGTGCCAAATTTACATAGTCATAGCTCTGTTGAGTCCTCAGCAGTAATGACTGGGGGCTCTATTAAATATAAAATCATTGGCATCCTGCCAAACATGATTACCTCATCCTCATTAAATGTGGCAGCACTGAATGTAACTGTTGAATCTGATATGTGTTTGAACTGTTTTCATTCTTTGGGTTATTAAAAACATTAACTTCATCTTCCAGGGTCCAACTGGCATGTTGGACCCTGTCCCGACCAAATCATTTAAAGAAGAGTTCCCTTTGATTACTGCCTCCATTTTAGATATGATTAACCTGTCCTTAGTAAATGGATATGCACCACATGCATCACAGTTGTAAGTGAATCGCAAGTACAGGTTGCTGAAAACTTGTACTTGTACTCAGTCACAAGCTAGACGTGTCTGACAGCCCCGTGTCAGTCACGTCTAGCTTGTCTCATGTTTCTGTTGAAGAATTTACAATAAAAAAAATGATTGAACTCCAGACGCGTATGTAGTGGTTATAAAACTAAGCTGCAGTGATTGGAAGATCTAGTGATCTGCGATCGATTGTTTTGGGCTTTCAAGTTCAGTACTGCAGATCGATATAATAAAGAGTTGCCTAAGTTTAATTGATCTTAAAATGTATTTTCTTTAATGTTAATTGTCTGGTTGTGTTTGTGTATAATTCTCGAAGTGTTCAACCTCCTTAGATATTAAGTTTTGAGAGTTTGTTTATCGTTCATGCATCGATTGGTTTGAAGAGGAACGCGATGTTTCTGCTCTCCATTATAAAAGTGGAGACGACAGTTGAAACATTGAGACTCGGAGGGCGAAGAGGATCTCTCCAACTCGCAGCTCCCTCAGAGCAATCCTAGGGGGAAGAAACAAACGCAGAGAAGAAATTACTGGAAGCTCAAAAGGATCGGCTAGAGGCAGTCTACGCAGGGCACAGTGTACCGATGTTGGCTAACACTGGCACTGGAGAGCTGACAAACCCCCGCTTAAATCCTCCACCAGATGAGCTGATCGACTGCAGCTGCGGCGACTCAGCAGGCTCCCGGTTACGCCCTCTGGTGGAAAAAAGGAGAATAGCCCCAGCCACCCTGGGTTCCAACACTACCCCCCCCTCAATGACCGCCACCTGGCGGTCCAGACGACCCAGAGGGAAGGGAAGCCCGGTAACTCGAAATAAGGGAAGGGTCCAAAATGAATGACTGAGGAACCCACGTGCGGTCCTCTGGACCGTAGCCCTCCCAGTCGACGAGAAACTGCCAGCCACTCCCGCCGACGGGAGTCCACGATCCGGCGGACAGTAAAAGCGGGGTGCCCGTCGATGAGCCGGGCGGGAGGAGGGGGTTCTGGAGGAGGGCACAAAGGGCTAATACGGACAGGCTTGACCTGGGACACGTGAAAGGTGGGGTGAACCCGTAGGGAGGGCGGAAGGCGGAGGAGGACAGTGGATGGACCAATCAAGGATTCAATTTCGTAGGGGCCAATGTAGCAGGGCGACAGCTTCCTAGACATTGACTTCAGATGTAAATCCTTAGTCGACAACCAGACCCTCTGTCCAGGCTAATAGGGTGGGGCAGGTCGCCTCCGTCGGTCCGCAAACCAGCGATTCTGTTCAGCAGTGCGGTGCAGAGCAGCGATGGTGCAGTTCCAAATGCCCCTACAGCGGCGGATATGGTGCTGAATCGAGGTGGCTGCAACAGCCTGTTCATCCGCGGGAAGAAGTGGAGGCTGATATCCTAGGGAGACCTCGAAGGGGGACAACCCAGTAGCGGGCGAAACATGGGAGTTGTGTGCGTATTCCACCCAACTAAGATGTTGGCTCCAGTCGGACGGGTTAGAGGACGAGAGGCACCTGAGTGCGGACTCCAGTTCCTGGTTCATACGCTCTTTCTGGCCGTTAGACTGCGGGTGGTATCCTGAAGTGAGAACCGATCTAGCCACTAGAGCCTTGCAAAAATGCCTCCAAACCTGCGCCGTAAACTGGGGGCCTCGGTCTGACAATATCTCCTGTGGGATGCCATGGAGTCTAAACACATGTTTCACAAGGAGTTGCGCTGTCTGGAAGGCAGAGGGCAGCTTTTTTAAAGGGACCAGATGACATGACTTAGAGAAACGGTCTATAATGGTGAAGATCGTGGTCATACACTTAGAGGTGGGGAGACCCGTGACGAAGTCGACTGCGATGTGGGACCATGGGCGGCTGGGTATGGGCAATGGTTGCAGCAGTCCCGCCGGGGGTTGGTGAGAGGGTTTATTTCGGGCGCACACCGCGCAGGCCAGAACATATTCCTTCACATCCTTGTGAAGAGAAGGCCACCAGAAGCGACGGGAGATGAGGGCAGTGGTGCGACTAACACCAGGATGCGCTGAGAATTTGGCAGAATGCATCCAGTTAATGAGGCGGGATCGGACGGAAGAGGGAACAAATGTTCTGTTAGGAGGGCCCCCGCCGGGGTCGGGTTCAGATCTCAAAGCCTGCTCAATATGTCTTGGATCTCCCAGGCTACTACCCCAACGGAGCAGCTGGGGGTCAGGATGGGCGTGGGAGCCTTCTCGGAGTCATCCGGTGAGAACTGTCGGGACAGCGCATCGGGTTTGACATTTCTGGAGCCTGGACGGAAAGAGATGGAGAGGTTAAATCGGGAGAAAAAAAGTGACCAACGGTATTGTCGAGGGTTCCGCCTCTTGGCGGATTGTATGTAGGAAAGATTCTTGTGGTCAGTCCAAACCGTGATGGGGTGTTCCGCGCCCTCCAGCCAATGTCTCCACTCCTCTAACGCCAGTTTGATGGCCAGCAATTCGCGGTCCCCAACGTCATAGTTTCTCTCGGCGGGAGAGAGCCTCCGAGAAAAGAACGCGCAAGGGTGGGTCTTTTGATCAGTCTCAGCAACCTGCGAGAGGACGGCCCCAACCCCTGAATCAGAGGCGTCCACCTCCAGGATAAATTGTTTGGAGGGGTCAGGCTGTATAAGGATGGGGGCGTTGGCAAACTGGGACTTGAGACGAAGGAAGGCTGCTTCAGCCTCGGGGGACCAGCTGAACGCTCTCTTAGTGGAGGTAAGCGAAGTTAAAGGCAGAGCCGTCTGACTGAAGTTTCGAATAAAACGTCTGTAAAAATTAGCAAAGCCAAGGAATCGCTGAAGCTGTTTGCGAGTCTCTGGCGTAGGCCATTCCAACACTGCCCTGATCTTCTCCTCTGACGGCTTCACCTGACCGCCCTCGAGAACAAAACCCAGAAAGGTGACCGATGGCTGATGGAACTCACATTTCTCGGCTTTTACATACAGCTTGTTCTCTAACAGGCGCTGGAGTACAAGTCGGACATGTCTTTTATGTTCAAGCAGGTTCTTGAAAAAGATTAAGATATCATCGAGGTAGACAAACACGAAAATATTTAGAAAATCCCTGAGCACGTCGTTCACTAACACCTGAAAGTAGGCTGGAGCGTTAGATAAACCAAAAGGCATCACCAGGTACTCGAAATGGCCTAACGGAGTCTTAAAGGCTGTCTTCCACTCATCCCCCTCTCGAATACGGAGGAGGTGGTATGCATTTCTCAAATCCAATTTGGTAAAAACAGTGGCCCCCTGGACGGGTTCGAAAGCAGAGGATAAGAGCGGTAGAGGGTACTTATTCTTTACAGTTATGAGATTTAGCCCCCAGTAATCTATGCACGGTCGGAGGGAGCCATCCTTCTTATCAACAAAAAAAAATCCCGCCCCCAGCGGGAAGGACGACTGGCGCATTATGCCTGCTTCCAGTGAGTCCTTAATGTACCTCTCCATGGTTTCCCTTTCGGGTTTTGAGATGTTATAGAGACGACTAGAGGGTAGGGGCGCGCCCGGGAGCAGGTCAATGGCGCAGTCGTAAGGACGGTGGGGCGGAAGGGACAGGGCCTGGGCATTACTGAAAACTTGTGCCAGATCCCTATAGTCGACCGGCACGGTGGAGAGTTCTGGCAGATCCGCCCCCTGTTTGTCCACCGGAGGCGGACCCGGAGGAACGGCTGAGCGGAGACACGACGAATGACAACTGGGGGGCCATGACTAGACTCGTCTCTCTGCCCAGTCTATATGGGGGTTGTGAACCTGAAGCCACTCGAAACCCAGAACCACTGGACATGTCGCTGCAGGAAATATGTAGAATGACACGGATTCCCGGTGGTTTCCTGACAACACAAGCTGCAACGGAATGGTTTGGTGGGTTATTTGGGGCAAGGCTTTCCTGTCTAGGGCAGATACCCGGAACTGCGTGGGCAGTCTTACAGTTTCTATCGCCATCTGGTGGACGAGGTCGGAATCAATTAAATTCTTCTCGCAACCTGAATCGATCAATGCTGATAGAGTGATGGACTGGTTCCTGACTTGAATGGTTCCCGGGAGCAACAAACGAGGAGTTTTTTCAACAACAGGACGGTCCGCCAGCCTCCTCGTGGTTACTGGCGAACCCGAGCTTTTGGCAGCGCCGGGCAACCTGCGATGTAATGGCCGGACTCACCGCAGTACAGGCAGAGGTTTGACATCATCCTTCGCTGTCTCTCACCGGGAGTGAGTCTGGTGTGACCGATTTGCATGGGTTCCGGCTCTGATGTGCTCTGAGGAGAAGCAGAGAAGTTTGAATTGCGGGGTTCCGAAGGCATTCTGACAGGGGGATTTCTTCTACTTCTCTCCCTGGATCTCGCTTGAATTCGGTTATCTAATTTGATGGTTAGTGTGATTAATTCCTCCAAAGAGTCTGGTTCGTCTAGAAGGGCGAGTTCATCCTTTATCTGGTCGTTTAGGGAGTTGAAGTAGGCGCTTTTCAACGCTGCAGTGCCCCAACCAGAGGCGGCAGCTTTAAGACGAAAATCTATGGCGTAGTCGGACACGGTTCTCCGACCCTGTCTAAGATTCCACAGATCTCGAGAGGCGGTTAACCTGTCCGGGCCCTGGTTGAACGCCTGCTTGAATTCGTTAATGAATTCCTCGAACGAGCAATCATAATTTAAGGAGGAGGCAAATCGGAGTTCGGCCCAATCCAGGGCTCGACCCGACAGATGAGCGATTATAAAAGAAATCTTTGCCCCATCATGAGTAAAGCTCTGCGGGGAGTGGTTAAACATGATTGAACACTGCATGAGAAACCCCCTGCATTTGCTGGGGTCACCGGAAAACCTCTCAGGATTAAGCGGGCGGCAGTCGGCAAACGTGGACCGGATCCTGGGCTCCGGACTGGACGAGGGAACTTGAAGGGAGTCGGGGGAAAGAGCCGGGGCGGGAGGCTGCTGAAATTGGCTTTGCAAAAAGTTAGATAGTTCTACCAGGTGGCGGTTTGTTTCGGCCTGCCGGTTATTTAGTTCGTGGAGGGCGGCATCATGCCTCTGGACTAACGCATGTTGCGCCTCCAAGGTTTCCGGAGTGCTTCTACTGGGTTCATTTGTTGGCCAGAGTGTTCTGTCATGTTCGAATCTAATTTTCTGACCCACATGCAGAAAACACCACGGAAAAACCTGATTTAATCAGATGGTTTATTTTCTACAGTGCAAAACAGAGTTTAAGGGAGGCAGTTTATAGGTCCCTGGTCAGCAGGAGGAAACCAGCCGGATTCGCCGGGGAAAGGGACTGGACGGAGAGGAGATGGTGAGTTCAGGGGCTGACGGATTCCGAAGGTACAAGGGGACAACGATCTCTTACTTCAGGTAGGTGGAGTTGGGCCAGGGATGGGTTACTGTGGTCTCCCGGGAGGTGTCCAGGTGGTGGGGGCACGGGTTGGGGGGCGGATGCTGTTGCAGAGGGCGCCTCGGTGGGTGGAGTCAGCGGGAGTCGGTCGCTATCCGTAGGTGGCTGGGTAGAGGCTGTGGAGCTCGGGCGACCCGTGGGGGAAACACTCCACGGCGTCTCGAGGGGAGAGGACAACTGCTCCAGAGACTCGGAGGGCGAAGAGGATCTCTCCAACTCGCAGCTCCCTCAGAGCAATCCTAGGGGGAAGAAACAAACGTAGAGAAGAAATTACTGGAAGCTCAAAAGGATCGGCTAGAGGCAGTCTACGCAGGGCACAGTGTACCGATGTTGGCTAACACTCTGGCACTGGAGAGCTGACAAACCCCCGCTTAAATCCTCCACCAGATGAGCTGATCGACTGCAGCTGCGGCGACTCAGCAGGCTCCCGGTTACGCCCTCTGGAGGCAGCCTCCTAGCGGCCTCTGGTGGAAAAAAGGAGAATAGTCCCAGCCACCCTGGGTTCCAACAGTTTTAAGTTTATTATGTTTGTTTAGTCCACAGGGAGCATTTGTGTTAGCCGTTATAGCCGTTGTTTTGGGCAACGGTTGTAGCCGTTGTTATAGCCGGCTGTAGCTATAACACTCGCTTTAGCTTTTTAACTAGCTGCATCCTATGTGTTTGTTATACTGTGTGGAATGTTTGTTGAAGTGTAATGTTTGAAATATATTGGAGACGAAAAAAAAAGTGGAGAAGACAGTTGAAACATTGTATCCACAAAGTTTCATTATTCCCCTTCACAGGGGCGTAACACGTAAAGCTTCTTTGCAGGAAAGTCAAACAGGTTGATATTTTTCAAAACATTCACACACTGCAGTTGTGGTATATTGATTAATATATAATGAGAACATTGACAGAGCAGTTGCTGCAAGATGCACAACTGAGAGAAGAGTAAAGAATAAAGACTCAGACAAAACTGGACTTTGAAGTTGGACAGTGATTCTAAAGAAACTGGATTAGAAATGGATGAATGAGGCTAACATCCTGTGTGGGCCTTACAAACAACCCAAATTAAAATATGTGATTTAAAGGTGGCTCCATTCAACAGACCTGAATAAATTGCACTTATTCAACCCAGATGAATGGTCCACTAACTACACTGTAAACCCTGATAAGTTCACAGAACTCAAAAATGATTTTGCAACAGATGACATAATAATATTTTATTGATGTTTTTAAGTTTTAAGTTAACATAAAATAAAAATGACATGTGCAGTTGTCTTAAATTATCTCAACGTTATCTTATAAATATTGATATTTCTCAACTTATGATTAGGGAGTACTTCACTTAAAATTTTCAATATTTTCAACTCATAATGCTTGAAATACACTCAAATTTTTCTGTATTACTCAACTCAGAATCTGGGGAACATCCACTCAAAATTAACCCTATAATGAAATACTGAAGTGACACCACAGTGACAATTTAACAATTTTTCATTCAATACAATGTACCTTTTAAAAGGCAGGAATCAAGTCAAAACAAATTGTTTGTCATAAATTAAAACAAACGGAGCAGGAGATGACTCCAGCACCTATGATAAAATCTCACAAAGAATTCATGATAACATTCCAGATAATAAGTATAATTCATCCTCAACAACGACAATTATTACAATGTGGAGCCATTTAACACTGTTTAATACATTTTGGCATTTACTGCAACTTAAAAAAACAAACAAAAAACATTCAAATAAAGTTCTTGTTTCTACTGTGCTGTACTTCAACTGGCAACCTCAGGTAGAGCATCAAGGTAGGCATGAGGCAACAGAACATTAAATATGTACAGTGCATGAAATGAACAGTCGTTTCCCACAAGTTATTCAGTGCATAAGCTTTGAGCAATACGCCAATGTTGTGATATTTATCTATTAACAATCAATGTATTAAATCTGAGGCAGAAGGGAAAAAAAACACTTCCTCAATACTCACTTCAACAAATAGTCAATTCTGAGTGATTCACTCATTGAACAAATCATTCTTCAGCGTCAGGAGACGCCCTTTCAGTGGTTTGTTGTCCTCAAGACACATCAAAACTTTTTGGATACATGTGAATCTAAGCTCAACATTCTTTGGATACTGTAGGTCTAACACATAGATGCACCCAAAGAGCAGGAGAAATGAGTCAGCCAGATTGTGGGGCCACTCAAGTATTTCGTCCTCCACACAGATGCTCTCAGGGCTGATCTGGGCTGCATCAGTAGTGTCATCTGTGACGACTGTCAGAAGAGCCACCGGAGTGTCAGTGAAGTCTGGACCATTTGCTGACTACAAAACACAAATACAAGAATGAGTTCAGTCCCTCAAGGATACAAATCATGATAATGATGTCTAGACATTACTGTCACTTAGCACTTTGGACTTAGACTGCAACTTAGCTACATATTTCACCAATTGTCTTTGCGTATGCTTATATCTTATGTTAGTTTCACACTTATCTGTTAGCATACTCTTTGTTTAGTGTAATTTACACTTACCTTTTAATTTATGCAATTTAATTCATGTCATTTCTACATGTCGGTTTGCAGAATAACAAGTAAACTCCATAAACAGATCCTATTCCAGAAAGGAGGTTCAACAAAGTTGAGCTCGTGCCTGACAACTATTAAAAAGCCACCATCAATGGAGCTCCGATACCGTGATTCACCATGGCAACATGGGAGAAAACAGGAAGCAAACATTTTCTGGAGGGACAACACATCCACCGAGAGCTCAGAGTAAAGTTAAAGTTTTATTTTTATCAGACCAGTGCTGTGTGTTAGTACCTTGGCATGTTTCGATGACTTCCAGCTGATTTATGCAGGGTTAAAATCAGCTGGCAGACACGTCACAGTAACACCAGGTGACTTCTGATGAAGTTTGCAGGAAGTAATCGAAACATGTCAAGCACTGGTCTGATAAAAAATAAAACTTTAAGTATAATCTCTTGTAGACCAAAGGAACCTGTTTGGAATATCAGAGTCCAGAGTTTGTTGAACCTCCTTTCTGGAATAGTCCTCTGGAATGGATAACAGTTTTTCTCTCATCTCAGGGTTCACTCCAAGTTTTCACATAACCTGCTTTCTGTTTCTCCTAGAGTTCTTTAAGTGATGCCATATGTTTAAGTTGACTGAATATCTAGGCAAAGGGATTGATAGTGAGGCCAGTACACTTACGTTACAGGTCCTGAAGAACTTGGAGGCATCTTCACGCTGATATGCAGGAAGTGCACGAAGGATGAGGGCCCATCTCATATTCACATCATGTTGTTCCTATGGACAACAAAAAATATACATTATAATATTATTATTATTATATACATAGCAAACATTTTTAATCCAAATTAATAACTTTATATTGTAAATAATAACTCACAGACATGCTGCAAAACATCTAAACATTGTGAATAATTTAGGACAAAAATCTGTAATTTTGTTTTTTACTCAAATTAGTACATTATTTTCAAAACTCACCTATTGGCCCCTGTCTGATGGTGAAACGCTGAGTCTCTGTAGCATCTCTGTACCCCGATATCTGAACACAAGATGTGCACAAAGACGATTTATTCATTTTCCAATAGTTGTTTTAAATAATACATAATGCTAAATATTAAAGATTAAATATAGTAATCACACAGTATATTACAGTACAAATGGAAATGTTAAAAAATGAGCAAGATAGTGATTAACAAGCAAAGCATCAAAATTGTGATTCAATTATTGATGGTTTTTTATCGCCATAGTTTTTTTTCGGCAGGCATTCAAAGTTCCAGTTTTCATCTCCTGAATGGCCAATCTGTATTACGTATATTTAAATACCGTAACGTTATTGGCACACAGGTAGAGAAAAAGCGCGGAGACTGCTGAGCCAATCAGGACG
Organism: Phalloptychus januarius; assembly: GCA_902982915.1. Lineage (NCBI taxonomy): Eukaryota > Metazoa > Chordata > Actinopteri > Cyprinodontiformes > Poeciliidae > Phalloptychus > Phalloptychus januarius. The sequence continues at coordinate 923,398 of CADWAE010000061.1, forward strand.
AATTAAAAAAACTGCACACAAAAATCCACGAAGCAGAAACCGTGAAAAGTGAACCGCGTTATAGCGACGGTTCACTGGACTCAGTACGGAGGCACATTACCGGCGAACAGTGGAAACAACCGGCAGAAACCGGAGGGCAGAGATAACATTGTGCTTCAAACCATAGACATGAATATGCTTTAAACCGTTTCCAACTCATGGACCCAACTCCACTGTCAATATCCCGGGCAAACATGCATTATGGGAAATGTAGTTCATCCAGGAAACCCGCTGAAAACGTTACACCTTTTAAATTAAAGTAACATAACGTATTTGTCACATTCAACAACTCCTGAAGTTACAATAACACACATTCACTGTGCACATTATACACATTTATTCCCAGCTCCAAATTTAAGACTATTTGTCGGAATACAGTTTTAAAAATCAAACAAAAAACGTTAGCTTACTTACTAAATGAGCGGTGATGATAAGACGGCGCTTAAGACAACGAGGGCAATAAGAATGAAAAAACAGAGGTGGTGGTGGTTTTAAGCGGCGGGGTGGGGGGTAAAAATGCGCGTTGCAAACAAATAAAAAGAAATTAAACCGAAGTCCACATCCTCACAGGTTGGTCAAAACTTCTCCGCATCGAGGCAAATTCAAGATGGCTGACTCGCCTTACCTCAGGGAGAGATAAGCCCCACCCACCAGAACGTCATGACACTTTGGTTATTAAAACTTTTGAGTGTTCCACACAAATTAGTTATAAAACATGGATCTCTATTCAATTAAAATGTCATAAATGTCAACAGAGCTCAAAACTTTATAGTTTGGTCAACTCCTTAAGGACATTTGACTGTTGTGAACTATTTAATTATGAGCTAGTACAACTGTTGGGGTTTACAGTGTGCAGTGCATCTGACCTCTGACCTCAACTCCTCAAGCCTGTCCTCCCCTGGACTAGATGGTGTCCCTTTCAGCTGTGAACCTGTGAGAAAACTCAGCTTCACAGCTGAGAAATGTGATCGACAACATCCAGAGGATCAAGAAGATCTACATCACCTCCAGGTACTGAAGTGTCTGCTGATCCTGATTTGTTGACATCTGGGAACTGATGACGGATGAAATCTTCTCATGCAGGAGGTTATTGTCAGATCTCTTGCTGATTTGGGCCTAACTGTGCCTTTCTCCCTCACAGGTTATATGAGCCTTCTAGGACTTTTGTAGTAAATAAATTTTTCGTTTTTTGTCACATTCCTTTGGATTCTGTTGAATTTTTGTGGTTGTTGTGTTACTCCCCTTCTCCCCAAGAGGGGGAGCCATAACAACAGGGTAGTAAAATTGTGTGAATAAATGAAAAGAAATGGAGCTTTGTGATTCATGAGGCTTCTTTCATTCCAGTTTGGTAATATACAACACTTCCAGACTGAAGTAAGCATCACAATAGCTGCTCCACACATAAAGATGGTAGTGAAAATGTAAAAGAAGTTTAAGCTTTGTCTGATGAAATCTCTGTCTATTTGGTCAGATTGAGTCCAGGACTGAGACAGTGCACCTTTGTGTATCGGAAAAGTTTAAACTAGTCACATGCATGTGCAATATGATGATCAATAGTCAAGCTAGAAATCAAGAATTATTTTATAGAAATACTCACCCCCGTACCCGTGCATAAATCCATTATGAACAATTATACACACAAACGCATACATGCCTGCACCAACCATTTATACTCGAGTTCTCTCTTAAACAAAACTGCTCTTCATTAAAGAACTCCTAACCTCTCCACGCAGAGATAAAGGGTAATTACGTGGCTATCGCCTATTCAAATGTCTCATTTTTTTGAGCGCAGGGACCGCAGATAAGGTTGCTTAATTAACTTAAGTGTTTCTGTTCTATCACCTTTCCTACAGTCGCCCTCTAACTGCTAATAGGGGAGCAAAGGAGGGTTCCATTATGCACCCATATTCAATCATTGCCATTGTCTCATCTACTCAGTTTCACAGTGAAAGTTTGCTCACAGAACACTTTTCAGTTGTGTGAAGGCAAAAGTGGGCTATAAATTGAAATAGTATTACAAATAGTGTTTGGAAAGGTATGACCTCAAAAATTTGTCTGAGTCTTATTGATGGTCGTAAAACTCAAAAACCATATTCCAGATTTTATCCCAGCATAAGTTGTGATCACTTTCAGTAGAAAGTTTAGAAAACTTTGCTATGAAGTGGGTTTTTGTTGATGAGGACCCAGTGCAGAGTGGAAAAAACGAGTTAAATAATGCCTCAAAAATGTTCAAAAAGCCAGAACATGAACACAAACTCGGGTACGCTCAACTACGACAAGACAATGATAGGATCAAGTGGGAAGTAGTGACGTTAATCACACGGGATAATCAGAGGAAAGAGAGACAGTTGGAACCAATCAGGGGCTAGACATGACAACACAGGGAATAAATTAACTAATAAACACAAAAACCCACATCCTCATACATTTAATTAAAAAAGTGATCCAATGTTACTCAAATACGTTCTCACCCAACTAAAGTCATGCTGGTTTTCATTGGGGAATCTAATTTGATCCTCCTGAGCAGTCCTTTTATGTTAAGTTCTTTGTTTTCCCTTTTTTAAAATATCAGTGCACTTTTAAGGAACAGATGGGATGACAGATGGCATAGTGTGGTTTTATTCATTCTGATTCAACACGACATTTCTCCACTTCACCTATCACCCCATGTCTTTACATCTTAATTCTTTTTACAGCTTCTGTCCTTTTAATATTTGTTATGCCACTCATGGCTGTTCCCTCTGTTTTTATTTTGTACTGTATTCCTTGCTTGTTACTTTTCAATTCAGAATAATTAAATGCAGCCACTCTGATCTCATGTCCCATCTTTTGCTGCATCCACTCAGGTTTCCTGCCACTGTTTTCCAACGTATATCATCTTCCTGTAGCCTTTCGATCTACTCTCTATCCGACCCTATAACTCCTTCCAAGAAGTTTTTTACTTTTCATCCTCAGACACCCATTTGTCCATGTAATAATGATAATGTGTGTGTATAAATTTGTTTTCACTTTTGACTAGTATCAGTTGTCATGTATTACAAGTGTTACAAGTGGGAGAAAGTAATACCTGACTTTCTGCCACGTGAGCTATTACTTATCAGTAATATTGGTAATAATTAGGTATTTAAGGTTGTGTCCAGTTTGAAAAAAACCAGAACAGCTGCTTGTCAACACTTTGGAGAGGTTCCACAGCTAACAAAGCTGAAAATTGGATGTAGAGCTGTGAATTCACATTTTGTCAATTTTGCATTTCTCTCAAAGAGAGAAAACTTTTTTGGACTCTGACATTAAACTCTATTGAAACTTAAAATGTAGACTTGTTTCCAGGTTGAAACAACCAGAACAGCTGCTTTTCAGCATTACTGAGCTACTTCAAAGCTAATGAGGCTGAAAACTGAATATGGAGCTGCAAATTCACATTTTGTCCATTTTGCACATCTCTCACAGAGAGAAAGCTTTTTTGGACCCTAAGATTCAACTCTGCTGAAACTTGAAATTTAGACTTTTTTCTAAAAAAAAGGTGAAAAATCATCTATTTTTTTTTTAGAAAAATAGATGATTATCAGCACTTTGTAGCTATCCTACAGCTAATAAGGCTGAAAACTGAATGTGGAGCAGCAAATTTATTTCTTGTCCATTTTGCACTTCTGTCGACAAGAGAAAACATTTTTGGACTCTGACATTCAACTTTATTGAAACTTAAAATTTAGACTTGTTTTCATGTTGAAACAACCAGAAAAGCTGATTTTCAGCATTTCTGAGCTGCTCTACAGCTAATAAGGCTGAAAACTGAATGTGGAGCTGTGTACGTCATTAATCATTGTTTTGTTTTGAAGAAAATAAAATCATTCTATTTTATGTGTTTTCCATTGTGTGATCTGCATGTGGGTCAGAAAACTGTATTTAGCCATAACAGACCTGCTCTATGAGGCTTCTACGTTTTCATGTTTATGCTGTGCATTAGTGCTGCTGTTGCTCCTCATATTGAACCATTGCTCTAACACTGGTGGGGGGCCCCTAAGAACTCATCTTTATTTTTTTCTTTGATGAAAGGTGGATTTATTTCATTCTTTGCTCCTTTAGCCTATTTTATTGATATTGTTTAAATACAAGGGTTTCCTTCATAATTTCTTTGGAGAAGACAATTCTAGACTTTTCCAAGGTTTGGAAACCCCCTTGGGATAACACCCATGGTATCAGCCAAAAATAATTTAAATGGCAATTTAGAAAACAAAGCATACAAATATCCATCCATCCATCCATCTTCTACGCTTATCCGGGGTCGGGTCGCGGGGGCAGCAGCTTAAGGAGGGAGGCCCAGACTTCCCTCTCCCCAGCCACTTGGGCCAGCTCCTCCGGGGGAATCCCGAGGCTTTCCCAGGCCAGCCGAGTACAGTACAGTAATACATAAATATTTACTACTTTAAAAAGGTTTATTAGGGTTCTCTGTGTGTTTTACTTAGAAATGTTCATTTAGGAACTTCCGGTTTGGGTCATGAAGGAGTGGCGGCGAGTGAGGAGCTCTGACCCAACTTGTAACTTATGTGACTAAACCTAATACCGTTACCACAGAATTGTTGTACCTTGTGCGCGTTACGGTGTTGGGCGACCTTGTCTGGTTAATGGCTACCTCTAAGCAAAAACAAACCTCCTCGATAACCACGCGGAACACCATTGCTAGCAAGCTAGCCACTATGTCCTCCGACGCTAGCCCTCCCAAAAGCGATGGAATAACTATGACCCAACTAGTGCAAGAGAAAGTTTAAAAGAAGAGATCTCTACCCTCATTCAAGAATCACTGGTGCCGTTACAAGCTTCGGTGAGTGCTCTGACAGAAACGGTTGGCTCTATGCAACAACACCTAACCGCTTCAGAATCACTGGCGGGTGATAATTTTGAGAAGATTTGTGCTGCCGAATCTGCTGTTAAGCTCTAAAAGGCCAAAATGCGGCACTCTTGGACCGTATTGAGGATCTAGAAAACAGGTCACGCCGCAATAACTTGAGGATTATAAACATTCCAGAAGACAGCGAAGGTGTGGGGAATACTGTTAACTTCATGACGAATGTGCTAATGGAATTCACCGGCAGCAGCGCACTGTTCGACTCTGCCCCGGTGCTGGAGCAAGCACACAGGGTGGGCGCAAAACCCAGCGATGCTAACCGGCCTCCACGTCCGTTTGTGGTGTGCTTTCAAAGACACCAGGAGAAGGAACGGCTACTGCAATGGGCAAGGCAGCACACAATCACCTATCAGGGCGCTACACTGAGAATATATCCTGACTACAGCGTTGCCTTGTCGAGGAAACGTGCTGAATTCAACGGCGTTAAACAAGCATTCTTCAAGAAGGGGATAAAGTTTCGCTTGCGTTACCCAGCTATCCTACGAGTCTTCCATAAGGGAAAATCCCTCGACTTCAATACTCCAGAGGAAGTACGGGCTTACTGCGATCAGCAGGTGAATGGGGAGGAGGACTGACATGGGCTGGTTGGGTCGCGCATACCTGATGCGTGGAAACCATCTTACTGCTTGGAGGACGTTCTGACACTTATGGGAACTTTCGCCAAAGTCTATGTTGGGTAATATAATTGTTTTTGAGAATTTTGAGTATTTTCTTTTTGTTTCCCTCTTACTTATTTACTAAACGTAACTGAATGTCCATTCACAGTATGTTTGACTGCATGCTTATCACTTTAATTTTAATACCAGAATGGTTTCAACTTGTACAAGCCACCCCTGGTAAAAGGTCATAGGCTCTTCATAGGTTAAGAGGAGAGGGTGTATCGGAAGGCTCAGGAGTTAGAAGAGAACCTGCAGTCTGCCCATGTTCCGGGGGCAGCATAGGATTTGTTCTGTTTGGGGTTAAAGGGAGATTTATTTTTATGAAGGTGTTATTGTCTTTTTTGTCTTCTTTTGGACGGAGACTTTATTCTACTGTCTTATATTATTTAGGTTGTTTTTGTTTGCTATTGTTTGCGTGGGGGTGCTCAACCTACTTTTCATTTTTAAACATGTCATATGTCACACAACGTTGAAGATGTCGGGGCAGATATAGGTGTAACTCCAACACGTTTCATTACCTGGAATGTGAAAGGGATGAATGGGCCTAACAAGAGAGCAAAGATTTTTTCTCACTTAAAGAGTAAACACAGAAATAATATTTTTACAAGAAACACATTAGTGAATAGATGATCATATCAGGCTTAGGAGGAATTGGATTGGACAGGGTTTCCATTCTAACTTTAATAATAAGGCACGAGGGGCAGCCATCCTGATCCACAAAAAAATATTGTTTACTCTATCTCAGGTCATTTCTGACCCCCAGGGACGATTTGTGATAGTATCTGGGTCGCTGTTTAACTCTCCAGTAATTCTAGCTAGTATTTATGCCCCAAACTGGGATGATGTTGGCTTTATACATAAATTCACTTCTCTATTTCCAGACTTAAGCAGACATAGTCTTATTCTATCGGGTGACTTTAACACAGTTATGGACCCAGCTTTGGACCGCTCTAGCCCTAGAAATTTAACACGCTCTAAAATGTCTCTTGCTCTTGATGAGTTTGCTGATAGGGCAGGTTGGGTTGACCCACAGAGCTTCTTTAATCCTAGCAAAAAAGAATTCTCCTACTTCTCACATGTTCACCACACATACAGTCGCATCAATTTTTTCCTCATTGACAAGACACTTCTCCCTTTTACAAAGAGAATTGAATAAAACACTATTGTTGAATCTGACCATGCGCCGGTCTCCCTGGATATTTTGTTCTCTCAGAATGTCACACAACCAAGAGTTTGGAGATTAGACTCATCCTTACTATCAGTCATTTCTGTGAATTCATTGGTAAAGAAATAGATGAGTTTATACACTTCAACAGATCTGATTCCATATCCCCATCCATATTGTAGGAAACACTTAAAGTAGTTATAAGAGGGAAGATAATCTCTTATTCTATTTTACGCTGTAAGGGAAGAAAGCAAAAAGCAAACGACCTCTTGGAATCAATAAGACAAATTGACCAACAATATTCTACCCCCCCAACACCTGAGTTATATAAAGAAAGGGTTTCACTGATGACCCAATATGACCTATTGTCAACAGAAATGACTGAAAAACACCAACTTTGGTTAAAAGGACAATATTATGAGCATGGGGTTAAAGCAGGCCGTCTTTTGGCTTACCAGTTTAAATGTAAATCAGCGTCCCGTCTAATACCTCAGATACGTAATACTCCACAATCCCTTACTGTAGACCCAATAGAGATAAACAACACCTTTAAGGATTTTTATTCCAAACTATATACATCTTGTTCCCCGCAAGATAAATCAAAAATGATTACCTTTCTAGATGACATGGATATACCACAAGTAGATCCACAGGCCAAAGACAGCCTTGAAGAAGCCATAAAGCTACAAGAGATTATTGACTCCATTCATAAAATGCAGAGTGGAAAATCACCTGGACCTGACGGTTTTACCGTTGAGTTTTATAAAAAAAATTCTCTTCAACTTGCTTCCCTGCTACTTGAGATGTTTAATCACTCCTTTAATCAGAAGAATTTACCACAAACTCTAACGCAGGCTTCCATCTTTCTTCTTTTAAAGCCAGGCAAGGACCCAAATGATTGTGGCTCATATCGGCCTATATCTTTGCTTAATATTGATGTTAAAGTTTTAGCCAAACTGCTAGCATCGAGGCTAGAGAATGTGTACCCAACATCATCTCAACAGAACAAACCGGTTTTATAAAGGGTCGTCAGTCCTTCACAAATATTCGCAAACTTTTAAATGTCATTTATTCTCCTGCGTCTGAGGAGATTCCTGAAGTAGTTGCCTCTCTGGACGCGGAAAAAGCATTTGACCGAGTGGAATTTAACTATTTGTTTACCATACTGGAAAGATTTGGCTTTGGTTTAAATTTTATAACCTGGATACGTTTGTTATATACATCACTCAAAGCATCAGTTCTTACAAATAAGATATATTCCCATCCATTTTCTCTCTCAAGGGGCACACACCAGGGTTGCCCTCTTAGCCCATTTTTATTTGCATTAGCTATTGAGCCTTTATCAATAAAATTAAGGACAACTCCCAATTTCTTTGGTATCTGTAGGTTTGACACCGAACATAAAATCTCTTTATACACCGACGACTTACTTTTGTATATTTCTGACCCAGTGTCATGTATTCCTAATATTGTCAATATCCTTAATGACTTTGGAAGTTTTTTAGGTTACAAATTAAACTTCTCTAAAAGTGAATGCTTGTCTGGTAGCCCTTCAGCTACCAGACAATGCGCTCCCCTTTCATATATCAAAGTCCGGATTTAAATATTTAGGCATACACATCACCCGTGCCTTCCCCGATCTCTATGGAAAGAACTTCAAACCTCTCTTGCTTAAACTGGAGGCAGATTTTCAGAGATGGTCCGGTCTCTTTTTATCTCTTCCAGGTAGAGTTAGCTGTATAAAAATTAATGTTTTACCCCGTTTTTTGTATTTGCTTCAGTGTCTCCCAATATTTCTATCTAAATCTTTTTTCCAGTCTTTAAATAAATTATTCTCCTCTTTTCTTTGGGCAAATAAAAATGCTAGAATTCGCAGAGAGTTTCTAGAAAGGCCCAGAGATAAAGGTGGTCTGGCTTTATCTAATATGAGGAACTATTATTGGGCGTCTAATATCCAAAAAATTATATATTGGTATCAGAGTCCACAGCTGGATTGGTGTAAGATTGAAGCAAATTCCTGCACCTCTTCCTCACTCCCTGCTTTGGTTACTGCCAGATTACCACTCTCACCCTCTAAACTCACCTATAACCCTGTAGTATCTTCCTCTCTTAAGATTTGGATACAATTCAGACAACATTTTAATCTAAAAGAATTTTCTATATATAGCCCTATTTGTAATAATCACCTCTTCCCTGCTGCCAGGATGGATCACACCTTCGCTCAGTGGAGGAGGAATGGTTTGGAAACTTGTGACCATTTTTATATAGATGGTGTTTTTGCCAATTTTACTGACCTTTCGGCCAAATTCCACTTACAAAAAACTGATCTATTCAGATATTTTCAGGTCCGTCATTTTCAAAGTCAGAGTCCAATATTTCCTGCCTCTCCAGCAGACTAGGGCTTGAGAGGCTTTTGCATAACCCTATGCATCTCAGGAGGCACATTGCAAACATCTCAAATATAATCACCTCTCTTCAGGAAACTAGATGAGCTGAGAATTGCATGGTCTGAAGAACTTGATTCTGTAATTTCTGAATATTTCTGGAAATGTGCTCTGGAAAGAATCAATGGAACATCGTCCTGTGCACGGCTTAGCCTTATACAATTAAATGTCCTCCATAGAACTTACTATACCAAATCTAAACTCTCAAGAATTTATAAGGACATTGATGACAGATGTGAGCGGTGTCATTCTGCTCCAGCAAACATGACCCATATGTTTTGGAATTGTCCGAAATTAACTGAATTTTGGTCATCCGTCTGTAAAACACTGAATGATGCATTTAATACCAAAATCAAACCGTTTGCAGGAATGGCCATCTTTGGAGTATTGATTGAGGAGCACATGCTGCCCACTGATCACATGAATGCCTTCACATTTGCTTCCTTGGTGGCCCGTAGACATATAGTCTGACACTGGAAATCCTCTGAATCACCTAAAGCACATGTGTCAAACTCAAGGCCCGTGGGCCAAATGTGGCCCGCCACGTCATTTAATGTGGCCCGCGAGAGCTTAAAAGGTCTTAGGTGTTCAAAAATAAATAGGTTAAAAGTGTGCTTTGATCAAAAACTACATTTCCCACAATGCATGTTGATCGTGTTACCCGCGAAGTGACGGCTTACCGTCACTACGCGGCAGTGTTTCCACACTGCCAATGTAATAGCGTAATAGTTCAACACCAACAAGTTAAAAATTGAGAAATACAAATAATGATCCCAAAATGTCCAGGAAGAGAAAAGTTGATGCAGAAGGAAGGCTGTTTCAAGAAAGATGGGAAGGTGAATACATGTTTGTGCTTCAAGGAGAAAGACCCGTATGTCTTTTGTGTCACGAGGCGGTATCGGTTGTCAAAGAGTACAATCTACGTCGGCATTTTGACACCAAGCACGGAGCTAAGTATGACAAAGCTAGCCTTCAAGAAAAGCTACAAATTGCACAAGAATTAAAAGACAAACTACAGTCGCAGCAGAATATGTTCAAGAAAGCCAAAGCCAAAAACAATGCGGCAGTGAAAGCTAGCTTTATTGTGGCTGAAGAAATCGCCCACGCTTCAAAGTCTTTCTCAGAGGGAGCGTTTTTGAAGCAGTGCATGCTGAAGGTCTGTGAGCAGGTGTGTCCCGACCAGATACAGACTTTTAAAAATGTCTGTTTATCAAGAAACACCATCGCGGACCGAGTTAAGGAACTAGCAGAAAATCTTGCAACACAGCTGGCCGAGGAGACACGCAGCTACACAGCTTTTTCATTAGCTGTTGATGAAAGCGCAGATAACACGGATACAGCGCAGTTATCAATTTTTATTAGAGGTGTGAAGTCGGATCTTTCTGTCACTGAGGAGCTGTTGTATGTAGCTGCTATGCATGGAACTACAACGGGACAGGACATTTTTGGTGCGGTGGAGAAGTCCGTGAGTAAAAATGCATTGCCCTGGGAAAACTTGGTGGGATTAACTACAGACGGTGCACCGGCAATGTGTGGAGGAAAAGTGGGCTTGGTTGGACTAATGAAGGAGAAAATGCAAAAAATGAACTGTCACACGCCTCTGATAACGTATCATTGCATTATCCATCAAGAAGCTTTGTGTGGGAAGGTGTTGGGTATGGATGACATAGTGACCACAGTCATGAAAACTGTGAACTTCATTCGGGCGCGTGGCCTGAATCACCGTCAGTTCCAGCTGTTTTTGCAGGAGATGGGCTCTGAGCACGGGGATGTGCCGTACCATACAGAAGTGCGGTGGCTGAGTAGGAGCAAAGTCCTCCAGCGATTTTTTGAGCTCAGGGAAGACATTGCTCTTTTTATGCAGAGTAAAGGAAAACCCTTGTCTGAACTGTCAGATCCAAAGTGGCTGTGCGACTTTGCTGTGTTGTGTGACATAACCGAGCATCTCGCTCAACTGAACCAGAAGCTGCAGGGACGCAAACATCAACATCAACTTTTCTCTTCCTGGACATTTTGGGATCATTATTTGTATTTCTCAATTTTTAACTTGTTGGTGTTGAACTATTACGCTATTACATTGGCAGTGTGGAAACACTGCCGCGTAGTGACGGTAAGCCGTCACTTCGCGGGTAACACGATCAACATGCATTGTGGGAAATGTAGTTTTTGATCAAAGCACACTTTTAACCTATTTATTTTTGAACACCTAAGACCTTTTAAACTCTCGCGGGCCACATTAAATGACGTGGCGGGCCACATTTGGCCCGCGGGCCTTGAGATTGACACATGTGTACTAAATAAATGGCTTTTGTTAAGATTCTATGGTGATTTTTTTAACCTTGACAAATTTACTTTAACAATGAATTTAAAATTATAGTGCTGCATTTTTAACTGCTGTATAGGATCACACTTTCCATCTGGTAGATCAGGGATCTGCATCTCTGGTGACAAGTTGCTCTTTGGCTCACTTTATATATAAAATGATGAAATATTGCTCTGCCTTTTGTTTCATTCTTTAAGTGTTGCCATGAAAAAGACTGCACTGGCCCCAGGGTAAATGTGGTCTGGAACCAACCTCCAAACCTGACTCCTTAGTCGTATAAATATTTTGGTAATACTCTTTACCAGAATTTGCTCATAACTTTTATACTTTTGGCTGTCTGAGGACACATTTTGAACCAGGTGTTATGATTAGTTACTAAGTACATGAGTAGTTGGCCAAATACATTTTACACTTGCTTAAAATGTATTTACACCTTTAACACATTTAATTAAACATGTCAAAGGTATACTACCCTGATTGAAGTACAATTTTGCGATATTCTAACTAATCTCTATGTACGAGTGATTGCGCTATGGATCACTTTTTCAAAAACAAAAAACCATAAAATGTTGTTTACCACTGCAAAGGACATCCAACCCCATGAAGGTAGGCAGACAAGTGCCGTGGTATTTTGATTTCTGAAAGAACGCAACGGACGTCACTGATCAATTTGTATATTGTATCATAAAATTATTGTACTTTTTCAATGTGGGTCAAGCTGATTTAGATAGCTTTTTCCTTAATCAATTATATCATCAGTTGTAAATGTAATTTCGTGTTTAAAAGTAAACACATTAGAAAGACCCTTTGGTCATTTTCTGTCTAATACAAAAAATTGTTTCAGGATTTGAACCATTAAAAAAAAATGTGACCAAAAAAGCAAAAACATTTTTATCCTTTTATCTTAACCTATTTTTAACCTTTAGATAAAAAGGTTATCTTAACACCACTATATGTATTTTTGTGTTTGGATAAAATAATGACTTAATTTAAAATATGCATCCAAAACAGGAATTTCTGTGCACTGTACAAACCTTCAGTTTGGCACAATTCATCCTCTCACCAGGCTCCTGTTATTTTGTGTTTATGTCTTAATTAGTTCATTCGTACTGGATCATAATGACAACTGGTGTTGATCGGCTTCAGGCTGTACAAGTAAACCTCCCCAAGGACCCAAGACACTCCCACATGCATAAGCATAAAATTAACATTTAGAGAGAAAAATATCAACAAAAGCAGAACAAGAGAGCATTCCTCTGAACCAAAATCTTCAGAGGAAGATCAGGAATTCTGACTCATCAGAATTCCTGATGAGTCAGAATAAAACAGCAGGAAAACGAGAGGACGAATGCCGGCAAGAAAACGTTTTCTCACTCCCCCTCCGTGTTTGTGTGTTTGAGCGGGAGTACCGGTTTTCATATTCACAGCTATGTCAACAATAAATAGCAGAAAGAATATTTCCCCATTTTTCTGTGATCAGTAACTTAATAATTGATGGCGCATGTTTGAGCAAGTGTTTGTGTGTGTTCCTGTCTCTGACATAGAGGCTCTTAATTCTGAGAGTTTTTTATTTCTTTTTTAATCAAAACGTTTTTTTGTGCATTTATCTTTGACTGTGATAATATTTGACATTAAGAACAAACTGCAGGATAAAAAGACCTGCTACTGCTTTCTCTTCATCTCTGATGACAACTAAAGAGACCATTAATTACAGGATTTTGGTCGGTGTGATTGGTAGTCAAAACTAATCTTGTTTCCTCCTGCAGCAAAACAAATGCAATAAACAATGCCGTTTACCAATAATGTTTAATAAGTTTTTATAAATGCTGCTGGAAGAAATTTGTGGAGAGTTGTATTTTACTGCTAATTTTTGGATCATTCCAATCTTAGTGCTCTCAGACATCTTTATTGTACCTCTATTGCGGCGCTCTGCAGCCACTGCAATTTCTTAAACAAGCGACAAAAACTGAACTCCCTCCTTTGTTCGTAACCGTAGTGATATTTTTAACAGCCATCAAACTGTAGCTCCTACAGCAAATATAAAATAAATTGACCAATATAAGAGAAATTCACCCTTTCTTGCATCTTGACAGAACTAACAGAAACCAAACTGTTTATAGATTTATATCAGGGAGAATTTATGTAGCAAACATCAGTTTTCTCAGCTTTATCTTAAGCCAAATTTAATAAATATATCTGATAAAAATGAAGGTGCTACTAATATTTTTGTGACAGATTTCTGCTCGTCCTGCATTGGAACTAAATGGTTTTCTGGACATAACTCAATGCATCACATAGCGACTAATAGGCAGTGTTCAATCCAGTAATACATATCAATTAGCAGCAATATTAAAGACGTAAAAATAATTAACTAAACTACATTAAGAAATTATATTTAATCCTCAGTGCTACGTGAAACTGATTTTGAAACAGTGCAAGTTAAAAACAATGTTAGGTCTGTGTAGTTAAACTTGAGATAGATCCATCCATCCATCCATCCACATCCATCCATCCATCCATCCATCCATCCACTCCATCCATCCATTCACATCCATCCATCCATCCATCCACTCATCCAGATATAAATATAGATAGTGGCATATGCTCCCACCCCTGAAAAATCATTTCAGCCCTCTAGCCACCCCATAGATTTTTTCTCGATCTGCCCCATATTTTCTTATAAGTGCATAAAATGTCTATTGTCACTAAAATAGTTCTTATACCTGCAGACACTTTGGAAACGATTATGAATTGGTGTCCCTGGGTTCTCTTCAGCAATCCATCAGGATGGAGAGGTCGATGTTGTTCATTTTCATCAAAATACATTCAGATTTTCTTCAGTTTTTTTGGCTAGTTCTGTGTAATGTCCTTTAAAAATAAACAGGCTATGGTTTAGTAGTCAAGGGAAAAAAAATTATTTTTTGTTCTTACCTTCATAGCGTCTGACCCTTTGCTCTTACTTTTTTGCTTACCAACTTTCTTTTTATAGTATTTCAACTGACCCCTGTTGGCCTACATCCATACTACATACTTAGCATTTTTTCACAGCATTGTGATTTTTGTTTCATATACAACAGAAACCACATGAGATTTCATGCACTGTTTTTACTCTAAGCATCTAACAGCTTCTGAGGGTAGACCACGACCACGATTACTGGACCGACCCGACCCGCCATTATGGAGTGTTTGACTGAATGCTTCTCCCAGCCAGAGTAGAATAAACTTCCGCCACCTAGTGGTCGAATCGTTTACCCATGTAATTACAGTTGTACACGTCACAAACGTGGATTCAGATATAAACGATATTAAAAATTAGATGTGGGTCTAATGACATATATATTTTTCACAAAAATATGTCTTAGCCACGAGACGAGACAAGCAGAAAGGGAAATACGTGTTGAACTATGGAAAAAAAACCTTCCAAAATAAACTCAGATGACCGAGCTTTTACTAGCAAGTGAACGCACCATCTACACAAATCAGGGAGGCGTGAAATGAGTCTCAAAAGTAGTTGTGGCCTCGTAACTGGATCTGTAGTAACTGGAGTTTTGTGTATGTGTATCTGGTGACTCGTGCACTTTTTCAACATTTGTAGGCATAGGAAGAGGTTTATTTTCTTTTCACAGCTTACAAATCATGTTTCACAGATACAACTATACAAACTTACACACAAAGATGCTGACACGAGTTACAAATCTATTTTTCACGCACAAATCTTTTGAGACTATTTTCACTCCATAGGGAAGACATGTGGCAAGGCTGGGAATCGAACCTGCAACCACCGCCACGAGTACTAAGGCCTTAATACGTGAGTTGTGCTTTGCCCCTGCACCACTGAAGAAAATCCTCACTGTTTCAATGTTGATTCACTCATATTTTGCTAACTGGGTACTTTCAGATCAATTACAACTCAAGTTCCTGCTGTAAGCATATCTAGCCTCAATAATAGAAAACACAAAATAGCAATAAGTCATAACTAAATATTGATCTACTGACAATAGTTAAATGGGTAGAGATTTAAAATTAGAGTAAAATTTCATTGTCATATAACATAATTCAGTTAATACTAAACTTTTATGGATAGACATTCACAGCTTTATACAACATGTATTGTGTTGGGTAAATCTGTTTTTTGGGGTAGAGCTGGGGCATTTTGGATTGAAAAAGTGATTAGTTTTCTGCTTGTCCAAATGGATTATCTCTGATGGTCTTCCATGTCTGCTGTCTCATCCAGCTGGCTCATTTCTGCTGGGTCCACTTCCTTTGATGCACAGTTTTCATCTTGGGAACAGCAGTTGGTAGGAAGAGGACAGTCTGCTGGAGCACTGAGGTTCTGCACACCCAATTGGCGTGAATGAAGCAGATTTTCTCTGTCTGCAGCTGGTTTCACTGGCAGGGTGTCTGTGCAGCAGAGGGTGTCCTGATGGCTCAATCCAGTTTTACCAGCTGTGCATGCTGTGCCTTACTTAATAGAGAGGAAGGAGAGCAGAGGAACTATGACACAAAACAAAACTTGGGGAAATGGGTTGAAAAGAAAGGTGTCATTTAAATTAAAGCTGAAATTTTTTTCTATTAATTTCCACTGAGGTGAATTGATCTCTCTAAATTCTCCCTGAGTGTGAGTGTGCATGCATGGTTGTTTGTCCTGTCTGTCTCTGTGTTGCCCTATGACAGACTGGCAACCTGTCCAGGGTGACCCAACCTCTCATCCGAAGCGTTCACTGGAGATAGGCACCAGCACCTCTCCCAACCTCACTAGGGTCAATGGTGTACAGAAAATGGATGGATGGATGGACAAGGATTGCTAGAGTATAGCTGTTGTTTTTGACTGTAACAGCTTCAGAGAAGATTGATAAATCTTGTTCCAACTTTTTATATTTTGCTGGTCTGGAACCAAATGACTAACAAGACCAACAAATGTTATGTCCGCCTGTTCAGATAAATTATACAAAATTGGAGCCAAGTTACTCGTCATTCCAAATCTATAAAGTCACTTATCAAATACTCCCAGATGTGATAGTGAAACAGTGATTTATAGTATTGTATATAAATACAGTCAAGAATTTATTGCACTACAGTTTAAACACTGCTGTCAAAAAGTGTTTTTCTCCATGCAGATTTCTTCTTTCTTTTTCTTGTCAAACTTAAATGATAAAATGCATTTGTATAGCACTTTATTAAGTCTAAGCATTTGAATACACTTCACACTACATTGAATCATTCACCCATTCATACACACATTCACACATTGATGGTGGTATACTACATTTCAGCTAGGGCTGCCCTCGGACAGCCTAAGCAGGAGCTGCCATATAATCTACACCATTGGGACCTCGTTCCAATGGTGGGTGAAACAGCTACTGAGATGGGGGGTTTGAACCAGCAACCAATCCTGACCCACTGTCACACCTAAATGTTTCAAATGTAACATCAACTCATCTAAATATCAGTCCAAGTTGATTGGAGCAAAATGCTAATTTTATTTATCAAAGGATCTAAACCAGGGATGGGCAAACTTTCAGTCTCAGGGGCCACATTGACTTTTGAAATTTAGCAAAGTAAAGCTGACACCTGGGCTGCCCAGTGGTGCCGCTGGTGGAGTTGTTGCCTTGCAGCAAGAAGGTTCTGGGTTCGATTCCCGGCCCCAGTCTTTCTGCATGGAGTTTGCATGTTCTCCCTGTGCATGCGTGGGTTCTCTCCGGGTACTCCGGCTTCCTCCCACAGTCCAAAAACATGATTGTCAGGTTAATTGGCCTCTCTAAATTCTCCCTAGGTGAGTGTGTGTGTGCATGGCTGTTTGTCTTGTGTGTCTCTGTGTTGCCCTGCAACAGACTGGCGACCTGTCCAGGGTGACCCCGCCTCTCGCACGGAATGTTAGCTGGGGACAGGCACCAGCACCTCCCGACCCCAATAAGGGAAAAGGGAGTGTGGAAAATGGATGGATGGAAGCTGACACCCCATACACGTGAAAAATTGATTAGTGCTCCAGTAGTGCAAATTTGTGCCGTTAAAATTTTTGTTTGTGCTGCTTTGGTTTCTGAGAAATTAAAAATGATTCTTAGGTCATCCAGAGGTCACTATCACCCCACAATCTTGCTCCAAAACAAACCAAAGTTCTTTAGTGCTCCGTTAGTGCAAGTTTGGGCTGTTAAAATTGTCATTTGTGCAGCTTTCCGTTATGAGATACATAATTTTCTTTCAGGTGATAACTGACTACCCCTGGATGATGTCTTTGGTCTGAATTGGATATCAACACCACAAAGCAAGCAATGTCATGTTATGTCATATGTCCAACACAGGAACATTTTGTTACAAACTTCAGGAATTAGAATAAACTTAGAATCCTGAATTCATTATGATGTTTAATAAAATTAATTATCAAATCAGAAATTTTGGTCATACGATTTCAAACAAACATTTAAATGATTATAAAGTAAAATAAATAGCTATTTTCACTTGGCATTGTGAGTGGAAATAATGTAGAAATGTGTGCTCTTTAGGTGATGGCAGCACCTAAATAGCATATTATGCATATATTCTAGCATATATTCTAGCATATTATGAAATAATTATTTGGTTTAAATTCCAGCATTAAGTTAAAATTCCCAATTCAAAATGAATGTACTTAAAAAACAATGTTTAGACAACTTGTCTCTTGTTAAATCAACTTCATGAACTTTAATTTCTGAGGTAAAATCAGTACTATTTTCTTGTTGACTTAAATGGCATTTTCAAAGCAGCAGGCAGACTTTCATTTTCAAGCTGAACCACTTTCATTTTTTTACAGTGTGGTGAAAAAAGAGCAACAACTGATTTTCATAGAAAGCACAAAGAAGACAAATTGGTGACGGAAGAAGTATACAAATAGTTGTGCTGTTGGGGAAAAAACAATACAGCTAACAGAGATGAGGTATACAAGCTATTTTCTAAATCTGTTTTCAGTGTAAAACATAATTGATAGAAAAAAAGCATAAGAAATATTTGATGAGAAATTAAATTCTACTTCAAAATGGGATTTTGAACCATGCATGCAAGCTTCATTTTTTAACCCAAGTTACGGTGTCCTCAACTGAGGTCAGAACAAAGCAGGAATTGCATGTTCTTGTGGTCAATAATTCACTTTCTCCCCTGCAATCAGTTGTGACATTTACAACGATCAGCTTTTTCCTGCATTTGAGAGCAAGTTTTTTGGTGTTATGTTTAACCTTCTTCAACAACATGCAGGTCCTTGTGAAGTTCTCTGCTTATTAACTTCAGTCATTTCAAATGATTAAAGAGTGACCTATGAACTATAATAAATGTTTTTATCACTTGAACATCCTCATCTCAATATCTTGTTTCAATCTCTAGTTTCAATTAATTGTGCTATACAACTAGGCAATAAATCAATCAAGTCTATTTGTTCAGCACATTTAATCAACAATGCAGTTTATAGTGCAAAATAAGAAGTCATAAAAACAGTCAACAATTGAGAAACCAGTAACAATTAGGTCCCAAAGGCAACTCTAAATGGATGGAATTTTAGTCTCGATTCACAAAAATTCAATGTTCTAGCTGTTTTCCAGTTTTCTGGCAGTTTGTTCCAAATTTGTGGTGCATAGAAGCTGAACATTGCTTCTCCATGTATGGTTCCGGTTCTGGGGATGCAGAGCAGAATAAAACCAGAAGACCTGAGAGGCCTAGAAGGTTGACACAAAAACAGCATATTTTTAATGTATCTAATATATGGAGCAATGGAAGGACTTTAGAACTGGGTTGATGTGCTCTATCCTCCTAGTTTTAGTGAGAACATAAGCAGCAGCATTGCTGGTCAGTTGCAGCTGGGGGGTTGATTGTTTAGGCAGACCTGTGAAGATAGTTTTGCAGTAATCAATGTGACTAAAAATAAATGCATGGATGACTTTTTCTAAATCTTGTTGAGACATTAGTCCTTTAATCCTGGAAACATTCTTCCGGTGATAGAAGGCTGACTTTGTAACTGTCTTTATGTGGCTCTCAAGGCTCTGGTGTGAGTCCATCACTACACCCAGATTTTGGGTCTGATCTCTAGTTTCTAACTGTAATTGAAACTATGTGCTGACTAGATCATTCCTCTTTAGGTCTAAAGATATAAATTTCCGCTTTGTTTCTGTTCATTTGGAGAAAGTTATGACACATAAATACATTTATCTGTTCTAAGCATCTGTTCAGGTCTTGGGTGGGTTCAGAGTCACCTGGTGACATTGTAATGTAAAGCTATAATTATGATATCTAATCTTATTTTCAGTTATAAACTGAACTAGTGAAAGCAATTGCAACAGCCGTAATTGTGTAGTGTCCCTTTAATATACCGTTATTGCTAGTGATGTCACAAGTATGCGCCACTGCTTCTCTTTAGAGAGCATGGGATAAATATACTACAGATTGATGCATGGGCTGAGACAGACATGTATATTTCATCTTCCTAACAATAGCAAAGTTGTTTGGACTCTGCTTATTATTCAACTGGGCTTTGTAAGGTTGGGGAAGAGTGTGTTTATTAAACAACAAACACTGCGGAATTACTAGTACCAATGTGGGTGTAAGTTTTTGACTGCTCTGATGAGTCTGGCGCCTCCTCTCTGCCACTGAATACAACTCAAGCATTTTTTTTCAGCTTCCCACATGAAAAAAAAGAGTGGGAGACAGCCACTGCGCTTCTGAAGGAGTTATTTGTGCCCTCAACATTTCTCTCCAGAAGACTTTGAGTCATTTGTATGAGCAAACCTGACAAAGGCTCTAACTGGTGATTGCTACCTTCACAAGCTAAAAACAAATGCTGTGCTGATAGTTTGCACGCACAAAGTGCCTAAGCCCTGCTGCTGCCAGAACATTGGGAGAAACAGAGATAGGCAGTGCTGGGAGCTCTTCTAAATGCTAACAGAGCAAATGCTACTGCTGCTGGGACTGAATGTGAAATCACTGATCAGACACCGGATGAAGACCAGACCCAAACAGCTGTTACGGACAGACACAGTACTACAGAAGTACTTACAGGATCAAGTCAGAGGTATGCATCATTCAGTGTTTCATTTATTAAGCTGAAGATGGCAACAGCAAAAACACCAGCTTCGTTGGCCAGCTCTGTCCTCTTCCTTTGTTTGGTTTACTTCATCTTCATTATTTTTTGTGATTTCTACATTCCAAATGATTTCAAACCCCATTGGCCAATGCTGTTTTGGCTGGATGGAGCTAGCGCGGTCAGACATAGTAAGCGTCATTTACCCAGAATGCTTTGCAGCGTGAACAAGGCGAAGCTTGTGTGACAAGATTTTATTAAAGTTTATAAAAACTAAACAGCCTGCAGTATTATTAATGCATTGGTTTTACATCTTTAAATATTTCTCAAATAAAGTCTATTGTTACAACTAATCATGGATCCCTGTAAGACAACAGTACTTCTACCTCAAAATTACTTTATTCAGTTTAATAAGTTTATGCTGCATATAGTCATTAACATGCTTTGTACCTAACAAAATATACTGAAATTAAACATAAATGCTGCTTTTACTTTTTGCTCTTTATGAAGGAAGCCACACCTAATGATTGGAGGAGATGAGAAGACTGGCACCAATTGACCGCGAAGGAGGAGCACAATGAGATGATCCAATCAGGCTGGTGTGATGGACTGAGCAGACAAGAAACAGCCAGGTACAGGTTTAAATTAAAAACAGTAGTTTTTTATTTAACCCAAAACAAAAACTTGGGTAAATAATGAAAGAAATGACAAAATTGGGCCCATAAAAGAGGTCAAAGTAACAGACTTCAACTCAGACTAACTCAAACACACTGAGACAAAGGGGAATCTTAAATACTGACTGATCAGGCCACATACAAGACAAAAAGGGGAGAACACACAAAAACCTAATTGAAACTAACATAGAAAAATCCTATTAATCTCTGGGGACGAGGTCACAGAGGTGGTTAAAAAGCTCCTCGGTGGCAGGGCCCCGGGGGTGGATGAAGTTCTTCCTGGGTTCCTTAAGGCTCTGGATGTTTTAGGGTTGTGTTGGCTGACACGACTCTGCAGCATTGCATGGACATCGGTGCAGTTCCCCTGGATTGACAGACTGGGGTGGTGGTCCCCCTATTCAAAAAGGGGGACCGGAGAGTGTAATCCAATTACAGGGGGGTCACACTCTTAAGCCTCGCTGGCAAGGTCTATTCGGGGGTCCTGGAGAGGAGGGTCCGTCGGATAGTCGAACCTCGGATTCAGGAGGAGCAGTGTGGTTTTCGTCCTGGTCGTGGAACGCTGGACCAGCTCTACACCCTCAGCAGGGTCCAGGAGGGTGCGTGGGACTTCGCCCAACTGGTGTACATGTGTTTTGTGGACTTGGAGAAGGCGTTCGATCGCATCCCTCGGGGAGTTCTGTGGGGGGTTCTCCACGAGTATGGGGTACCGGGCCTTTTGACACAACCGGTGTCAGAGTCTGGTCCGCATTGTCGGCAGTAAGTCGGGCTTGTGAGAGTTGGACTCTGCCAACTCTCACCAGCTGCCCTTTGTCACCGATTCTGTTCATTACTTTAATGGACAGAATTTTAAGGCGCAGCCAGGGTGTTGAGGGGATCCATTTCTGCTTTTTGCGGTTGATGTGGTCCTGTTGGCTTCATCAGAGCATGATCTGCGGCTCTCTCTGGAGCGGTTCGCAGCCAAGTCTGAAGTGGCCGGGATGAGGATCAGTGCCTCCAAATCCGAGGCCATGGTCTTGAGCCGGAAAAGGGTTAGGGTTAGGGTTAATGCCTTCTCCGGGTCAGGGGGGGTGTCCTGCCCCAAGTGGAGGAGTTTAAGTATCTCGGGATCTTGTTCACAAATGAGGGAAGAAGGGAGCGGGAGATCAATAGGCAGATTGGTACAGCGTCTGCAGTGAAGCGGGCACTGTACCGGTCCATCGTGGTGATGAGAGAGCTGAGCCAAAAAGCTCTCTCATCTATGGTCATGAGCTTTGGGTCATGACCGAAAGAACGAGGTCCTGGCCGAAATGGGTTTTCTCCATCAGGTGGCTGGGCTCTCCCTTAGAGATAGGGTGAGAAGCTTGGTCATCCGGGAGGGACTCAGAGTAGAGCCTCTACTCCTTCACATCGAGAGGAGCCAGGGCATCTGGTCAGGATGCCTCCCTGGTGAGGTGTTCCGGGCACGTCCCACCGTGAGGAGGCCCCGGGGAAGACCCCAGACTCGCTGGAGGGATTATGTTTCTTGGCTGGCCTGGGAACACCTCGGGATTCCCCCGGAGGAGCTGGCCCAAGTGGCTGGGGAGAGGGAAGTCTGGGCATCCCTTCTTAAGCTGCTACCCCCGTGACCCGACCCCGGATAAGCGGCAGAAGATGGATGGATGGTTTTTGTTTAGAAGGCAACACATCACATTGTATTCTAGAATAAGTACAATCATTTTAGTTTACATTGTTATGTTTTGCTTGACTTAACCTTTGTTTGTTTTTGTGTTACCTGAGTGCTGGCTGCTCCAGTCCTTCGGAGAACAGAAAGGTGGAGGAGGTGGCGCAAGCCCGCTGTGACTGCAAATTGGTTCATACCACTACTCATCAGAGGGCCTGGTCCCACAGGCCAAAAAGGCCCGATAGGACTCCTTCTTCAGCCTGACAGCATCCCTCACCGAAGGGGTCCACCAACGAGTTCGAGGGTTGCCACCGTGACAGGCACCGACAACCTTACGGCCACAGCTCCGGTATGCCGCCTCGACAATGGAGGCACGGAACATGGTCCACTCAGACTCAATGTCCCCCACCTCCCCCGGAACGTGTTCAAAGTTCTGCCGGAGATGGGAGTTAAACCTCCATCTCACAGGGGACTCTGCCAGACGTTCCCAGCAGACCCTCACAACACGTTTGGGCCTGCCAGGTCTGATCGGTATCCTCCCCCACTACAGGAGCCAACTCACCACCAGGTAGTGGTCAGTGGAGAGCTCCACACCTCTCTTCACCCGAGTGTCCAAGACATACAGCCGCAGATCAGATGAAACGATGACAAAGTCGATCATCGAACTGCGGCCTAGGGTGTCCTGGTGCCAAATGCAGACATGGACACTCTTATGCCTGAACATGGTGTTCGTTATGGACAATCCATGACGAGCACAGAAGTCCAACAACAGAACAACACTCGGGTTCAGATTGGGGGGGGGCACTCCTCCCAACCACGCCCCTCCAGGTCTCACCAAATATGCTGATGCTGGGGAGAGAAGTTCATCAGCCACAGGATCTCTGGCTTGGTCTTGCAGAATGAACGTGGAGTGAAAAGGACCCCCTGGAGTATGCTCATGACCTTGAAAAGACCCTTGGTGAAGTTCATGACATGGCACGGCAGCATCTACGTGGAGCTCATCTCAGACAGAAGAGGACCCATGACCTGCATGCCAAAGAATGCAGTTACAGCATAGGGGACGTGGTCTATGTAAAGGACAACACAAAGAAGTTGGGCTTTAGTCCCAAGCTACAGCCCCCCTGGCTGTAGCTTGGGAAAGGCCCATGTATTATCAAAGCCCAGCTTGGACCTGTACTATATGAGATCTTAACAAAACGTGACAGAAAGGTCATGCACCATGACCAATTGAAGCCTTACACAAGTGATGTCATACCAGCATGGATCAGACGACAAAGACATACGGTCCTTACTCAGTGCCAAGATGTAGTTCCATTGCCCAAACCAAACACATGACCACTTCCCCTACACCAGCACCAGATGAGCCTGGAAATGACAGCGGAAGGAAAGCTCTGGTTGGGTCTCCGAAACTGTTAAGGCAAAAAGACAAGCGTCAGGTTGCAGCCTGCAGAAGAAGGTTGGCTGTGCAACATCACCATCAAAATGGACTACATACCTCTGGATCTGAAGAAGAAAAATAAGGACAACATGTTCAAAAGACTCTTAAGGGTCGAGAAATACAGGCCCTTGCCTGCTATCAAAATGACTGGACTGAATAATTATCCTTCATTAATAGATAAGTTATGTTAAAGTTCCAAGCAGGGTGTTGAAAGTAAAAAACAAAAAAATCAAACAAACAAAAAAAACAAAGCAAAACAAAACTGTTTGCTCCAGTAACCTTTAAGTTTGCATTATTAATGTTACAAATATGTATTTGGCTCTAAAACTTAGCATACCATAGTAGTTTGATGTCCTTTGAAAGGGGAGGCGGGTAGTGTAATACTTGATGTATCTGCTTATGCTTACATTGTTTCTGCTGCTGGCCAAACAGCAGAAACAATGTTGCATTGTTTCCCATGCTGGCCGGGCTGATCTGAGTTTGGGTTTGTTGGTATGCATTTGCCTCATTGGCGGAGCTTTGCATGCAATGGTTGTGTGTCCGGGGGAATGTTTTTATTTGTGTTAGTGTTGACGCTCGCTGACTCTGGTGTGGACGTGTAAAGTTTGTCTGCATCGGCGTTAGAGCCCTTCCTGGAGTGGTTATTATTCCTCCCTGGGCTCCATTAACAATATAACAATGTAAACTAAAATGTGCGTATTTATTCTAGAATACAGTGTGATGTGTTGCCTTCTAAACAAAAAACAGTTATTCTGTAAATTAAATCCTACACTTAAAGAAACCTAAAGCTAAGTGTGGTGAACCTACTGTGTGATGAGAGTGAATGTTACCACATTTGTGTGGCTGTAACTGCAGCCATCACAGCTGGGCAGGTGAGATGAAGAGTCTTCCCGTTTGCAGTTACACCTAGGCTTCATTTGTTCTTTGGTTCCAAATATTAAAGAAATCAAATCATTATATGACTGCATATTTTAATGGGAAGGTTGGTATCTGTTAAAATGAATGTAATATTTAGTTTGATTTTTAAAGTTGGTTTGGGTTTCCACAAACCTCTAATTAGTAAGCTTCAAATCACATCCAAACGTGTAATGTAAGTGCAACCAAAGATTTCCTTTAATCACTCAAGACTGAATGAGGACCCCTCTTTCTAAACCAATTTTGCACAGTTACCAGGATAATGAGGTCACTGTGCATCTGGCAATTACTTCATTAAAATGACTATAATACTTTCTTTTGCTTCTTATAACCTTTATAAAAAAACACTAAGTAACTAATCAAAAATAATAAGTCAAAAAAGTTCATCCATAAAACAGATTTCTTTCTTTAAGGGAATCTATGTGTTTTTAGATTAGATTAAGTTGTTTTGCTTTTATCTACTTTCTTTTTTAACTTGATAAATAGAAACACATAACATACTCGTAGCCCAATTATAAGTTGTAAATCAGTGAAATGCCAGGATGTCCCTAAAGGCAACAAAAATAAGAGCTGCTGGAGTAGAGCTTACATCCTTTGTAATGACAAACACTGTCATCTGAAATATTCTTCTCATTAGGGTAAAGGATTGTTCGCCCCATTGTGTCCGAGAGCGCACCGTGTGGTAAGGCCACAGTACTGCAGCGGTGCTCCTTATCAGTGTTTGACCGTCCCACCGCCGCCCGCAGGGGCTACTCTCAAGTTCACCGACCACTAGCTGTCTGTTTGGATAGTTTGGATCAGGCTAATCAGACTTGTGGGAGATTCCACGAAGGGACTTGTGCTTCGGATAGACACGCCGACTTTAGATCTATTTTCTGGCCTTTATTTTGGCTATTTAAGTGGATGTTAAAGTAGTTTTATAGGCTTTGTTTCTCCATGAAATTTATGTTGGATGCGCCCGACCAAGATGGACACGGCTTGTCTGCCGGTCGGACGATAAATGAGGACTTATTCCACTAGATTGTAGACTTTTCTGATTTAGTCGGTGGAGACGGTTTGTCTGTCAAAGTAGATGTCGAACTGGGTCGATCCCATTCCGGAGGTGGCAGTCGTATAATGAACATTTTCCCACTGGAGTTTCAGTAAACCTTTTCTAATTATTTTTCCCACGGACTCGCGATGTCGGGAGTGGTCCGCACCCTAAGCCGCTGCCTGCTGCCAGCCGAGGCCACCCGAGAGCCGGGCGCCAGCAAGCAGGGCAGCCGAGAGAGGGACGTGGTGCAGGAGCGAGAGGCGAGGCGCCGGAGCCGGGAAATAGATGCCATGCTCGCTCGGGAGAGGAGAGCCGTTCGGCGGCTGGTGAAGATCCTCCTCCTCGGGGCCGGAGAAAGCGGAAAGTCCACATTCCTGAAACAGATGCGCATCATTAACGGGCAGGAGTTTGATAAGAAAGCGCTGCTGGATTTCCGGGACACTATATATGAAAATATATTAAAGGTAAGGATCATTCACTGCTCTTTCATGACTGATATTTAAACGGGCAAGCGTTGTCTAACTAAATGGACATTTTGAATATTTACCACAGACAAGAGGGATTCTTTTGTGATTATTCAGCTCAGACAATATTAGAAAACTTTACAGATTACATGGAAATAGCTGATCAGCTGAACTTTGCGAGTTGCAGTTGATCATTAACTGTAAACAGTCTGAAAAAGTATTGAAAACCAAATGATATGATAATATCAATAAACTTAGTTCCTCTTCCTATTGTCTAAAAGTACTATTCATCCATCTTTTAAACAATCTATTGTTTAACATACATGTTAACTAATTTGTCCTTTGGTCAGAGTGACAGAAGGACAAACTAATCATCCATCTATGGACCCATCTATAAAAACATTTGTCTGTCCTTTTATTCATCCATCCATCTTGCACTTTTGCTAAATATTAAAATGTTTATTCCAAAATCTCAAGATCTCTAAATTTGTGTCTGGAAAAGACTAATATTTTATTTTTAAAATATTTTTCTGAATAATATAGTCAGAAAGTAAGCTAACTTGATGGAAGCTCCTTAAATGTACAGGAGCTTTTCTTTTTACTCAGGAATCCGAAACCATTAACTCTCAGATCAGCATCTGAGACTTAATCATTGGCAGACTGAATCATCATAAAAATGAATTTTATGTAAATGAACTCGAAAAACTCTCACCAACATGCACCCAGAGCTCTGTTGACATTGTGCATATTTTTATCCTGAAGTCTGTGTGTGATGTCCCTTTGTTGTCATGGCTGTGCCTCCTTCATCAGCTAACAATACCAGACTATTCCTGAGGGATGAGCACATCCGCCCTGAGTGCCACACAGCCCAGACAAGACAGATAGAATCCTGGACTCCAGCTCAGACAAAACAGCGTTTACAAACCTCACACAAATACAAGCATACAGCCACATTCTAAGTTCAGACATACTCAAACTTAACCACTGCTTAATGTTAGCCACACACATTATCTGCTCATTTCAACAGAATTAGCTTGTAACTGAATGAGCAGATTTGTAGATAAAAGTTGCAAATAGAAGATGTTGGACGTTGCACTCAAAGTGTTGATAAGGTTCTACAGTTTTCTTGCTAAACTAAGCAAGTCTTTCTCAGGAAAATATGGACCTGTTCATGACTGCATGATGCTCTGAAACTTACATATTAGATCTAGAGACGCACAAATCCGATATTAATATCTGTACCAGTCTGGACAGGGGTACCTGCAGGATATTATTGGAGGGTACGCATAAAACTATCATTGCGCCTCATGTGGAACACAGCCATATTCCCAGCATGCATGAACTGCACAAACCTAACCCACACTGATAGGCCACACAAACACAATGCACATGGCACATAGAAAATGCGGATCTGATCCACTCAAGGCCAACGGTCGTGTACAATGCGACACTCACACAAACTAACTTAAAAGCCCGCATAGCTTTTAACGTTTTTTTTTTTTTTTAACAAATGATACTAAATAATAAAGACAGGAAAGCAAAGCCTACCCGTGTGAGGAGTAGGATGCTGATTCCCAGACTCGTGTGGTTTTTCTCAGAGTCCAGAGGAGGATATGAAGCAACAATGTTTGCTTCATTTCTACTCTTTGTGACAAACGTTTTGACTAGATTTAACTGTTTAATTCTCCCAGTCTAGTGGGATGCTGAGGAAGAGCGCAGAAGATGTCATGATCTGTCAATGGAGAATTGATGGGGTGACCCATCAATGGTCAACCCTTTTTTCCCACAATTTTGTACAACTATCATATTTTTTTTACTCTGAGGAAAATTGCAAGTTTCTCAAAGTATGTACTACCCGTACAGCTGCAGTTTCTCCTGCGTCCCGATATTGAAAAACATTTTTAGACTGTGTATTGGTGACAATGTGTCCAATAGGGCTGTAGCAATTCCCTGAATGATTCAAGTGCCTCGTTTATTAAAATTCCTCAAAACCTTTGTTAAATTATGCTTTATAATTTAGTGTACCATTTTCCGACTGGGTCATTATTTGTGTTGGGTAATGCTCTCAGTTCCACCTATGAGTTGTTGCTAAGTGCCAAGTGCTAGCAGCATAAGGTCCAATTTTTAAGTTCGGTCTGGGAGGATTTTATTGATTGATGGTAATGTCCGGTGTTTTATTGTTTTTCGGGAGACCAATAAACATTCTTAAATTGACTGGCATGTCAATTTAATGTTTGGCAGGAGACTAAGGCAGGAGTATTTATACAAGTGAGCAGATACAATGAACACTGCATTCGACTGCGCTGTATTTTTTGCGTAAAGCAAGTGTAGCTCTACGGACGAACTGGAAAATACATTTCATATCATCCTGGTCTCAGCAAATGTGTTTCTGTGTGCGACGAACGAAGGTGTCAAATCCTGACGCCAACATGGACACAAAAGTTATAAATGGCTGGACAAGATGAGGATTCATCTATTAAATTGACTGAAGATAAATACATAAACTAAAAGTCGGAGCATAGACATTTTTTATATAAGCATATTTGTGAGCCTGCCTCTATTATTAAATTGAATATTATTTCATATTTCTGTATAACTTTTCTCCAGGTTAACTTGGAAAGTGAGCTATCATTGTTATAGGTTCATTTTCTAAACTACAGAAAAGTAATAGGGATGCTCAAAGATGAAAAATTGGACTGATGTTGATAATCAATAGCAACACTGCTGTTATGTTAGATTTATCCAAGATTTTATTTTATCCAAAATATTTTTATCCGATTACTTGATTAATCGTAAGAATAATCGATAGAATACTCTTACTAAAATATTTGTGTACAACAGCATTGGGATCTGGAGACTTGCACTTAAAATCTCACAACACAATACAATCTTTCATTACATGGACCTGGTCCCATTGCAGAGAAACAGCCCCAAAGCATGATGCTGCCACCCCCATGCTTCACAGTTGGTACGGTGTTCTTTGGATGCAATTCAGCAGTCACCCTATGTATCTGGTATTACCATTAGTATCAGGAACTGAACTATTTAAGTGTAACTAGGGATGGACAGAAAAATCAACAACAGTATACATAGTTCCCACAAGTCTGAACCAGAAATGTTCAAGGCTACCTTAGTTGACAAGCTCTTGCCTAATTAGGACCAACTATTTTAGTCTGGGCGATTCGTGTACTATATAGTTAGAATTGCTCAGAAGGTAATATAAGCATGCAAATTTGCACAAATGTTCTTCCTAACAAGGGATAAAGCCAAAGAAAATTACAATTCCCTAAGGGTTAGGGTGAAGCAGTTGTCACTATTATAATGATTAAATGTTTGCACTCATATTTTGTAGTAGAAGAACCCTAACCCATCCATCCATTTTCCTAACTGGGGTCGGGAGGTGCTGGTGCCTTCCGGGCGAGAGGCGGGGTCACCCTGGACAGTCTGTCACAGGGCGACATACACAAGACAAACAACCATGCACACACACACACTTAGGGAGAATTTGGAGAGGCCAATTAACCTGACAGTCATGTTTTTTTGGACTGTGGGAGGAAGCCGGAGTACCCAGAGAGAGCATCCACAGGGAGACTCTCTCTACATGCAAACTCCATGCAGAAAGACCGGGGCCGGGAATCGAACCCAGAACCTTCTTGCTGCCAGGCAACAGCTCTCCCAACTGCGCCACTGTGCATCCCCCCTTTGCAACTATGCCACTTAATTATTTGAGGCTCCATGACAGACGTTGGAAGTGAGGGACTGGAGAATTGAATAGAGCGACTGAAATTGTTTTCCCAAGTTGTTTTTGCCAGTTTGGCCATGGCTTCTACTTGTTCTATTCATGATAATTTGTCTGTGAATGTAACACACTTGGTTGGGGCTCATAGACAGTGGTATTTAAAGTTGTAAATAGCTAACTTAGAAATCATAAGGTAGCTACCCTTTCCATTCTGATGTGTTGATCAAATTGCCGATTTTGCCTGAATCCACACCACATGATTTATGTCACTGTCATAAATAGTGTTTGCTCGTAAGCCAGAGCAGCCTTAAAAACATACAAAAGATGAGATGCTAACCAGTTTTTACATACTTCAGGGTCTTCCTTAGTGTGTTTTGTTCAGATTTTCCTTCGTTATTATGAGCAAATTTCCTACATTTTTTCTTTGACACTGCTAAGTTTTGTTGCATTAAACTTTGAAAATGTTTGCCTTGTTTTTGAGAAAGATGGTTTCAATGCCATTTCCATTG
Organism: Phalloptychus januarius; assembly: GCA_902982915.1. Taxonomy (NCBI): domain Eukaryota; kingdom Metazoa; phylum Chordata; class Actinopteri; order Cyprinodontiformes; family Poeciliidae; genus Phalloptychus; species Phalloptychus januarius. The sequence continues at coordinate 954,379 of CADWAE010000061.1, forward strand.
TCTAAGCATGATATGTCTCTTTTGTCTGCCATCTTGAAACTGCTTCAAGTTTATATCCAACTATTGTTGTAGTCATCAGTGATTTCTTTGTGTCTAATTTACACAGAATGCATTTTGTTTAGTCAATTTCCTGTCCAGGTTTGCTTGCTGGACTTCCCATTTCTTGGGAACTAATGTTCACCACCAACAACATCTGTACTACAAGGTCACCATGGTATAAATTAACTAAGCAGCTGTCTAAGGCCCCCAGACCTTTAGAGCCCCAGGAATACTAACATTTTTAGACCACATATATAGAATTTTAACATTTGTTTATATGGAAAGTCAATGCTGTTAAATTTTACTTTGTAAAAGTGCAAAAAACAATCTTGATAGTTTCATAATCTTCATAGTTAGATTGTTTTGTTACCATACCTACAATCTGATGCTATGAATTTAATATTCGACTTTGAGCTTTGTTTGCTCCGTTTGTGAATGTAGTTTTGCTGTCTCAGCAAATTACAATGATCACTGATTGCTTTGAAGTTTGGCCAATAAATTGCCCTTCCCTCTCACAGGTTTCTATGATGTTTTCAGCAGGAAGAGGGGCCTCAAATTAAATTTTGCTCAAGGTGCGGTACAACATTGGACTGGCCCTGCATGATGTGCTAAATATGCTGCCCTGGATCTCTCTGCTGGATCCATCGGGACAAATGTGGAGATTTAATTTATGAGACACTAGAGACCAAGCTTTTCCATTTTGTGACTGTTGAGTTTTTAATAAGTTCCACAAAGGATTTTTTTTGTTGTTGTTTTGTTTTTAAGGAACATGTTTTTCTGATCTTAGCTTGGCTGCGCACAGCAACTCTGCTTGATGGGAAGCCATCAAAGTTTAAAAGTTTAAAATCAGTGTTGAAGTAGAGGTGCACTGATTTTTCGGCCAGACGATTTATCTGTGCCAGATATGAAACCAATCTTATCCCCTGATTTTATCTACCTTAGCAAAGATCTAAAAATCAGCCACTGAGGGTGTTCTCTTCTGAGGGTGGGATGGCACCCCACTATGGTGCCATCCCACTATGTCATGTCTGCAGGTTTGCAGTTAACAATAGTCACCCCACTGTTGTTAACCCAGCAACTTTCTTGCTATCTTTGCTGTCGTTTCAGACAAAAATAATTGGCGGCCAAAATCTGAATCTAGCTAAAACTATTTTAAACCATTTTTATTTTTATTTTTTTAAATATAAAAACAAGCAAGCCTTAGTCTGGTGAAGTGCACGCCATATATAATATGTAGCCATGGCCCAGAACAATGCATAGATAGACTACAACGACAAAAGCAGAGAATGTGGACAGAGAAACTTTGAAACACCTTCAGAAGCTAGAACTTCTTAAGACCATCTTAAAATAACAATAGAAATCAGATATGGTTTAAAATGTGTACTCAGTACTATAAGTTGCTATAAAAAGGATTAAGCAACTATATCTCAATTAGTAATTGGCCTACTCAATATTCTCTTAGATAATTTGCATGTTTAAAGTATCAAGCAACCAGAAATCTTAAAATATGTTAGCACAGTAAACACTAAATTGACTTTTCAGGTTTTCTTGTGTCTGTCTATCTGTCTGAAATATATTTCTAGAACATAATTGCACAAATACAAAGAGAAAATAACATATTGCTAATCTTTAGTTGTGTGGTTTGGTCTTCTGGTGGAGAATCAGTGACACCTGGCATGTGTCCTCACCTTTCACAGGTGCTTGATGACAGAGGAAAGGAATTAAGCTGGGAAAGAAGGAGGGATAAAACTTGGAGAGAACACACAGGTGCTGGATATTAAAAAGAGCATGTGGGTGTGGTCCTGCTCTTTGAGTCTCTGTAATTATGCATCCTGTGAGGTGTTAAAATCGCTGCGATAATCCCTCTCGACATGGAACCATTTGTTTCTCACATAATGAGATTAAACAAAATTAATCCTACTGATCTAAGTGGACCTGCAAATATTAATTATGCTGGATTCCTCAGTCTTCCTTAGACTTACATCCTACCTCTCTTTGCTAGAGTGGAAGATAAGTACTTATATCAAATCATGGCTGATCCTTTTCCACTTTTGGAGACTGAGCATTAGAAATCCCTTTCCTCTGACAGCCTTCATCCATCTGTTAAAAATAAATCGGAGTAGCAATAGCGCTTAAGGCACATTTTTATTCCTATTCAGATAAGGTAAATCAGAACAAACTTCTCTTGTTTTAGATCAGTTAGAATTAACCAAAATTATATGTATTTGCTAAATGTCACAATAATGAGAAATAATATGTCAGAGATTTATTTAATAAATTCTTCAAAATCACCTAGAGCATAACCCTTTCTTTAGCCAATGAGGGAAAGGCCAGGGGCCTCATGTATAAAGCGCGTATATGCCATATTTTACACACAAGTCGGCATGTATAAAGATGAACAAGGTGTGCATGTCTGGGCAAACATACACAAACATTTACCTGCGTGAAAATACGCAGCAGACACTGAAACATTTCTGTTTACAATAACAAATGGCAAAACGACAAAACTCACCTAAATACACTGAAATCTGACTGCATTTAGTTATTTAGGCCAAGAAGCATCATTTACCTATTTAGGGCTGTTGTAAGCAAATATTTCAGTAATCGAGTAATCTATTGATTATTCTTACGATTAATCAAGTAATTGTAAAAAAAAAAAAAACAGATAAAATAAAATATTGGTAAGTCTGGCTTAACAGCAGTGTTACTATCGGATATCGATATCAGTCCAATTTTTCATATTTGCGCTTCCCTAATAGTTACTTTTTTGTAGAAAATTAACTTGTAACAATAATAGTTCACTTTCTAAGATAACCTGAAGAAAAGTTGCACAAATAGGCAAGTTAGATTTTTAAAGATCGGTGATCGGCTAGGAAATTGTTAACGGTGCAGCTTTAATGAATGTAAAGATCATTACTACAAACAAAATAAACTTAGTAGTTATTAAAGAAATACTTGAACATCTTGAATATGTCTATTCAACAGAGCTTTCCTAAGGAAGGAACATTTGACAATCTATCGATCCTCTGCACAATATTTATTTATCTTCTTCATTTATATTTTTATCTGCCTCCCTCGCTCTTTCAATTTTTATCAGCTGTATCTTTCTCTGTTATTATCAGGTTTATTTCCTTACCAACTTCAGACAGTCAGGTTGTTTCTCCTCTGAGAGCCAAACCTGGTAAGAAATTGTAGCTGCGTGTGAGGGCAGGGCGGGATGTTCGAGCTCACTTGGACAGTTCCTCCCGCCGCTGCTAGCTGGAAGCTAAAGCTAGTTCCGCTGCTGGTAGCTGCTAGCTGGAAGCTAAAGCTAGTTCCACTGCTGCAAGCTAGCTGGGAACTAAAGCTTGTTCCGCTTTTTTAACTTCGCATTGAGCGAGCAGAGCAGTCATGTTACTTTTCTGTGACTTTAGCTAATTGTTCTATTGCTTGTTTTCACTCACTGAGACCCGTTTCAAAGCTTCACTGACTTTTAGCATCGTTTAAAATACAAACACAGCCGTGGTGGATGGAGGAGAACTCAGCTGTATTCGGATGGACTCACCACTTGGAGCTAGCTTTCAAAACGCAATCTGGAGAAGAATCGTTTCCGGTTTTTGTAAAGATGTTCCGATGCTTTCAAAGTAACATCCATATTTTCTGCTTCTTGTTCAGCCCAGTGAGCTCACACAGTTTTTACCCAAAGCGCAGGATCAGTCCTGGACGGATTATCCTGGTCATCGCTCCACCTGGAGAAGAAGTTCGCCCTTCCACCGCCTCTGACTCCCGAGTCACCGGATCAGTCCAGGTTCTGGCGGACCATAGAACTGCTGTTAGCAACGTCTTGAGAAGCTGAGAGGGACAACGATGGTTCTGTTCCTCTGTTCCATGTCCAATATCAGTTTTAAAAAACCCTGATAGCTTGGATATTTTCTTCATCACCTCTCGGTGGCGCTCTTCTTTTTCTTTCGTTCCTGCGCTTCGCTGTCATTCATTCTGTTGCCACCATCGTGAGAAATCTCTCCATGAAACTCCGCCCCAAAGCGTAAGAAACGTCCAACTTGGACCAATAAGAATCAAGCATTCATGATGGACGTTTGCCAGAACAAATCAGACAGTTTTTTCAACAACACCGCCAAAATCCTCTTAGCAAGTGATAAAAGTAATCTGACCTCATTCATTCACAAACATACAAAGCATCTTTCGGGGCCCCCAAAGTGCCGGGGCCCCGGGTTGCAGCCCCAGTAAGCCCATGCTAAAATCCGGCCTTGGCCATACTCTAGGGATCACGCCAGTCATTTTAAGAACGCTTATTGGTCCCCCAAAAACGGTGAAAACCCAGACATTATTATCAATCAATAAATCCCCACGGGCTGAACTTGAAAATTGGACATTATGCCGTTAAATCTTAGCTTTCGTCAACTCAGAGGTGGAAGTGAGAGCTCCGCACAATGCAAATAATGTCCCAGTCGGAACACGGCGTGGTAAATAATAAAATATAAATTAACGAAGCTTCGGGGCAGGTAAATTTTCCTCTAGGAATTTTAATAATCGAAGTACTCGAATCACTCGAGGAATCGTTTCAGCCCTATACACATTGGTCTGTGTGCCGAAGTACATGAAATGCACGTTATCTGCAGGGTAATTTTATTCTCGCTGAAAAAGAAAATGGGGTTGGATCAATAGATTAACTCCAAACAGGTCCTGGATTATTTTAAAGGTAATCAAGATGTGTAGATTGTCACACATTTATATGTACTGTAACTGTGCAAAAGTGTGCCGCATAATTGTGGGACATTTTGGTGAGAACATCGTCAATTGAAGGATTTGAAATGAGTGTGCGTTTAGAGATCATACTGGGAAATATTGTAGTACTAATTAAGTATTGTAGTGTAGATGCTTCCCGAATAACAAACCCTGGATCACTAGTGACCTAAAGGAACTGTTAAACAAGAAAAACAGAATCTTTAGGGAACGAAACAAAACAAGGAGTTATTGAGGTGAAACATCTCAAAGTCAAGATTGGAGACTGCCATACAGACGTCCCACCTTCCTCTGACCCACTGCTTTCCTGTCAAATCTCAGGTGTTTCATCTTCCACTTCAGTCATGAACTCTTCTGCTTGCACAAATTTGTCTTCAACCAAATCAGGAGATGCTGTTACTCCCTTTGCCTCCCCCTTCCACTTCTCTGTATCTAGAAGTCAGGTGAGGAGGCAGTTGAACTGGAACAAGGCTGCAGGTCCAGATGGTGTCAGCACCAGAGTCCTAAAGGCCTAAGCAGAGCAGCTCTGGGGGATTCTGCAACATCTCTTCAACATTAGCCTGACCCAAGAGAAGGTTCCACTGTTGTGGAAGAGATCCTGCCTGGTTCCAGTACCAAAGAAAACTCACCCATCAGTCACCAACGACCTGTTGCCCTGACATCCCACACCATGAAGGTCCTGGAGAGACTCTTGTTGGCCCACCTGAATAAGCAGACAAGCACATATTAGGATCCCTACCAGATGGCTTATCGCGTGGAGTTGGAGTTGATGCCATCATACACCTACTTCAACAAAAGTTTGGAAGTGTGGGGCTTTTATTTTGCTATGGTGGTGCACTGCCCACAGCATAGAATTAGATTGATTAGATCTGCCCTTATGGATTGGGCTCATTGTTACTGATACCCAATGTAGAATTTTTTTCAATATCAGGACTGATCCAGATATTAATAACGCTCGATGCATCAATAGTAAAAAGTTTGCGTATGTTTATGCTAACTTTCATGCCATGTTCAGTTTTATACATGCTGATTTGTGCATAAAATATGACGCCGCACATTTTTTGTGTGTACGCAGACTTTATACTTGCCTGTGGCAAGGCCTAGTCTATAAGTCAAGGCCACTCTGAATTGAGGCCTTCACTTTGATTGTGCCACTGCAGGAGATACACCTTCTTGTGTTCAAATAATTTCTGTATAGCTTTAGCTGGATACTTGGAGAATAGTCTAGCAAGAAAATACATGTTTTCTGGAACCGTAGTTCTAAGGCATATTATAGTTCTCCAGGATTTTCTGATATTTAACTGAATTTATTTTACCTTATACTTTTGTGAGGCTTCCAGGCCTGCTCTATGTTGTTCTCATTAGACTATAGCACATTCAGACACAGTTACACAGATGATCGCCATTGGATTCATTGTGATACTATTGGCACCACTTGACTGGACCTGTTAAATATTTATTTTACTTGTCATTATTTTGACCAGATTTCACTTTGACATTAAAGATGTTTTAGTTTGTCAACAAGACAAATGTTATTGAAAGATTGATTTGTAAAAGAAAAGAATAAAATTCAAGTAAATACTTAACAGTTAATCACTTAACCAGAGAAATGGATTTAGCAGATATATAAGAAATTTAAACTTAATAGTAATAATTAACAAAATGCATTTTATTTGACAAGGCCTTTCAAACACCCAGGACACTTTACAACATTAAAAACACAAACTGTAAAAATAAAACAGAAATATGCACATAGAGAAGGTTAACTAGAACAGATGAGATTTGAATTGTGGTTTGAAGGTCAGAAAAGAGTCAATATTACGGATATCAGGGGGAAGAACGTTCCAGAGCTGAGGAGCAAGAAATGGCTCCTCATTTCCTATGGCGCTGTGAGACAGACAAGAGGCACACTGAGGTGAATGGAAGAGGAAGAACGAAGAGAATGTGAGTGGGTGGTGATATGCAGCAGCTCAGACAGATAAGGAGGGGCAAGGTTATGAATTTAAAATTTCATTTTAAATTAAATTCTGAATGAAACAGGAAGCCAATGAAATTGTTGTAAAACTGGAGTGATGTGGTCAAATGAGGCCGTTTTGGTAATTATGCGAGCAGTAGAATTTTGAACCAGTTGAAGTTTATGGATAGATTTATGAGACAGACCAACCAGGAGGAAAATACAGTGATCAATTTGAGAAATAACCAGATGCTGTCCATTCCAATCAGAATGGAAGCAGATTGCAGGGAGAGGAATGGAAGAAGTCAGTTAATATTATGGAGGTGGAAGTGTGCAGACCGGATGATATTATTAATATTATATTAACATATTATTATAATATTGTTAATATTCTTCATAATCAACTTTATATGTAATTTGGTGTCTTCATTTTTTCAAACGATCGTATATCCATAGGTGTCGGTGGTCTTGGTGCCACTCAGCCTTGTTCTTCATGGAGCCTTTAGGCCTTCAGAAATTCATTCGAAAAATTTAAACTTATACATTTATTTATTACACCTAGTGATATACTGTATATTCCAGGTATACTCTATATTTCTGTTAACCATAAATATGTTGTACTGCTGATCCACACAAAATTTACTTTCTCCAAAAATTGGTTCCAGGTAGAAAAGACAGGACTGTTGCGGTTTCAACAGGACAGGTATTAATGTGCTCTAATGTATTTGTCACAAGAAATGGCATTTGTTAGATTACATTTTGCATGAACTTTTAAAAGATGCACAATTTTAAATTCTTTTCTTTTCTTTGTTAATTGAATGAATATTAAATATTCACAGTTCCAAATTTGTTAGGAAAGCATACATTTTCAAAGGTTGGCAATCAGAATCTGCTGCATGTTCATCTTTTTTCCATGTTATATACTGTTTACTCAAAATGATTAAATGTAAATCCATCTGTTTTTGAGTACAATTAATAGTGCATTCATGATAACCAAAACATAAAGTAGACTTTTTTTTATTGACGTTGGGCTTTTTTTTCTGCTCTTGTAGTAACTCATGGCCAATGCTGTGCCTACTAAAGAAGATGGTCTCACATGATTTTTCTTAACTTCACTTGCTGAGTAGATTCACCTAATTATTTTCCAGATTTGAGAAAAAAAAGGGCTGCATGACTGACAAATGAAATTGAGAGAATTTGTTTAATTTTTCCTTGTTGTGCTTTCTGGTGTAAAATTGAGCAACACTAACTGACTTCTTCTAGAAGACAAACAGGAAAAGGGAAAAGCTATTTAAACATGCAGGCATACAGGAAGAGAGCCAAACATCAATATGAGGGTCTATGCAAGAGTTTGCTCAGATTAGTGAATCAATAAAGGCCATGCGGGCTAACAGAACATGACCACAGCCTGGAAATGACTCAACTTTTCAGTACAGAAACAGTGATTTCATTTTTATTATTGATACCATTCTGCGGTGGGCCAGCGTGTGTCCCACAGCAGAATGGGAGTGTTTGTGTCAAACATTAGTGGGTTTCTTCCTGGATGAGGTTGTCTAAAGCATCCATTCATTCATGATAACACCTTTCAGATGTGGAATTAGCCTTAAAAGCACCCCACAATCCTGAGTCACATGGGCCTCTTCATCCGTCTGACTGCAAACATCCACACATTGATGATGCACTTGTGAGAAAGGTTTTCCTGTTTGTGTAACCGTCCATCTCTCGTTGACTTTCCTCATGTCAGGTTTTTTTGGGCTTTTTAGAAGATTTTCTCATAAAAATAAAAAACTGGGCAAGTGGAAGGGGAATTTGTGGGTGTGCAAAGGGCTGTTGAATGTAAGATTAGACTGTGCGAACAAACGTGACTAGATGAGTATTTCAGAGATTAGGTGGCCGTGAGTCATTGGCAGAGACATACCACACATGTACATCCATCTAACCACCAGGATCATAGCTTTACTTCGTTCAAAGTGGCTTAAAACAAATTGAAGCTTTCATAATTCAACACATTTCTATGTTTGGCATGTCATTGAACAGAACAGATTTTTTTCACATAGGAATAATTGTTTTTAAACTAGGCCATCAATCAGAAATGTTTCATCAAAGTACTTCAGGGGTCAAACGTTTTTCTTTTCTTTTAGCTTCCATTTCCAGATGCAGTGAAGGAGCTGCGCTGTTCTGTTCTCCGAAAAACTGGTGAAAAATGTCTAATTGACTGAGATGTTTCAAGAGTTGAGAACCTGCTTCACACAACAACTGTGTGTTCTTGTGTGAAGTACAGTGAACCTGAGCTCTGTCTGAAAGAGTAAGTCCCTTTCTAATAACTAGTTGCACCACCCGTGGGGGAACTTTTACCACCAAGAAGCAATGAATCTTCTACATTCCTCTGGAGGAACGGGGTCTGTTCATCTTTTGTAGAAATGTTTCACTTCAGCCACATTGAAATATTGATGAGGAGGAACTGCTTGCTTAAGGTTCTACCACAACAGCTTAACTAGCTGTTGTGGTAGAACCAGGCAGCTCTGAAACCTTAGTTTTATTTTATGTTTTGGAGTGTTTCAGAGGCGGACTTGCTGGTATCCTTCTGCATAACCATCTCCTGCTGAATTTCTGTTAGGATATACCAGATGTAATGAGACACTTGTATCCCAACAAGTTCCACTTATGGCTCACATTCCACATAATATTAACCCAGAAGTCTTGGGACTCATCAATAGTCATTCTAATACATAGAAGATGGACTTTTGTGTTGTTTTTGGCCTTGCAACACATGGATGTACAGTCTTATGACAGATGAATCATAAATGTGATCTCGTGGATTATTAGCAATAATCTTGCAATAATTGCGATAGCTATAAAAAGGTTCTTTTAAAATTTTGCTTAAACCCATGTAGGGAACCCAACAAACTTGTGAAATAAGCTGCTCAGCTGAGACGAAAATGAAATGAAACTTTTTGGGCTACTTGCAAAATCCATAGACTCATGTAAATATAGAATCCAATATATATATAAACTAGAAAAAAATAATAAGTGTAAACATGACTGTCAAAGAACTATGTTATTTACTCAGAACATGAAAATAATGTATTTGTTCAGTCAGATGATGCTCTAAATATTTACATGCATGAAAATGTCTTCTACGTTTTCTTTTATTTGATTTATTTTGAGATGTTTAAATTTCAGCTCTGAGAAGCTCTTCAAACATGTTTTCAGTAATTCTGCTTCAAATTTTATAACTTTATTTACTAGATTGTTATTAACGATTTACAGGTCAATATAACCTTAATTTGATGGGTGATTTAAAAAAAAATTGTAAAATTGTGATGTTAAATAATGCAATGCAGTTGAACATTTGGGTGCACCCATGTGAGAAAAGCAGTTTATTCTTTGCCATTCTGACTCTTGATAATGTTTTGTTATCTGTAGGGTATGCGAGTGCTGGTGGATGCACGAGACAAACTGGGCATTACCTGGCAGAGCTGTGAGAATGAGAAGCAGGGCATGCTGGTGATGTCATGGGAGGGGCGTGTCGGTGCCTCGGGGTTGGAGCCCAGTGATTTCCAGCTCTACGTGATGGCACTTAGCGCGCTCTGGATGGATGCCGGCATACAGGAGGCATACACACGCCGCTCTGAGTTTCAGCTGGTGAGTAGATTAAAGACAGCTTTCCAGGTTTGTTGTGTTTCATGCAGTCTCTTAGTACTATAACTCCCTGAAGTGTTCCTTTGCACTGAAATATTAATCGATAGTTTGTGTAAAACTATTCATTACAGGAAGTCAGTTTTATCATGCAAGACTCCTAGTTTCCCAACATGAGCAGCAAGATATGGTGCCCACATATGGTAGTGATGAGTAAACAAACCTCAGAATACCTTTGACTTCAGCAGCAGAGCTGCTCTCTTTATTTGGCTGTGCTATAAATTTCAATAATATTTTAAGCATGTTTTATTCATACCTATACTTTTTTATACTTTATAAACATAAAGTTTATAATACTTAAATACTCCTCAAAATAGTTAAGACAAGGCATTTTAAACTGTTTCCTGACTGAAATCGATCATAACGGCTAAGGAAGAGTCTTGTGAAACAGAGAATAAATATGTGGAATAACCAAGTTATGGTCACTGTTAAGTAATGCATAGGCTTCCAGAGGCGCTTCACCACTAGCCTGCCTCTGACCGGTTCGGTCCTAGCCAGATTAATTTGCCATTAGCTGATCTGGTGTGGCTCAACTAACTCTAGGGGTACACTATAAAAAAAAAGGCTCTAATTTACGGTAAAATACTTGCAAACTAAACTGCCAGTATTTTACTGTTTTTGCAAAACTACAGTAAAAGTCTGGCAACTACAGCTGCCAGTATTTTACCGTATTTCCTAAAATGTGGGTTTACCGTAGTAAATATGCCCAGACTGTGTGAGCATTACAGCAGGGACGCCGCCAAGAATGTTGAGCCTCATGACAAAAAATTTAATTGGGCCCCCTCTGCGCAGCTGCTGACCATTTCTTGAATCTATCTGACCCATCAAAAGCATCATAATTTTAAAGGCTTGCAATTGCCTTGCTTTCTTTGGTTCAATATTGATACTAGCAATATTTACTGCTTATGAATTTTACATGAGAAAGTCTGCATACAATATGCAAGTAGGTTGCTTAAATTTTTTCTATTAGTTTTAGCTTACTGAAAGGTCTCTCCCCATGAGCAACAGTCATAGGTAACATTCAAAATATACATGAAGCAACCTAGATTTCTCAAAAAATGCTATATAGTTGCATTTTATTCAGGCTGCCGTATATCATTTTAGTAAAAAATGTTTTCTCCATATTTGTTAAAGCTGTCACCATGTCGTCCCAATTTATTATGAGACAGATAATCTATGAAAAAAATCAATCTCCTTCACCTCCTCCCTTAATCACTATTACTGGCTAAAGTAATGCAACATTCTGGCTAAAAACAACCAATCGGAACCAGGAGGAGGGTTCTAGTGCAACCTCATTCACTCATTACTAAATGTGCTAATGATGGAGAAACAACTTATCATTACAGGTAAATAGTTTATCTGCCATCATTGGTAGCTATGTTAACTTTTCCAAGGGCCGTAATGCAGGCGCCCCTGCATTATGGTATAATGTTTTGGCGTCTGTCACTTTAAAAGTTCAGCTTTAAATCTTATCATTCCATGTTCATGATCAAAACATGTTTGCAATATTCAGCGGTGCTTCAATGCTTCCTCGTGCAATGCACGCCCATTTACACAAAGCTCCATCTTGGAGCTGCAGTCCCCAACCGAGCTCCCTCCCCCAAGCCTCTCCATCAGACTAGCAGTAGCAGAAGCAGCAATCAACCACATACTGCAGTACAAACAGTCAAAGAATCACCTTCAATATGTCTGTCAAACATTGTTCCATTACATGCATCTGAGCACCTATAGGCCATGGAGCTCTGTTAGAAAATACCAGGCCTTGCCAGTAGGTGGCCCTTCACAAGTGAAACTGAAATATAAACACCAAATATGTGGAAAAAAAATGCACAAATCACAAACATCAAAATAAAGATAAACGTAAATATTTCTATAGATGTTTTGATGATGTCTGGACATGTTTGTTCTATGTTGTCTGGATTCCATCCCAGGGCTATGCTGCATTTTATGAAGGAAATAACCACCCTGACCTTTTGTTTTTTCTTCTTTTTATTTTGGACAATTAGTACCAAAATTACTTGACTTTAGGGTGATTAACTGCTGGCAATATTACGGTATTTTTCTATGAATTTTACAATTTCTAAGATTTTTAGAATAGGCTTCTGTGTTTTCTACATTTTATAGTTGTCCAAATTACTTGACATATATGTTTATTGAGTTATGGTAATTCCATGTATTTTATATGGTAATAAAATGTTTAGGATATTACTGTCAGTAATTATTGATATTTTACACATTTTTACTGTAAATTTACCAAGTTTTTTTTTACAGTGTAGTACCAGCAGGTCCAGGCCAGGTACAGCACCGTAGCAGTTTGATTGCCAGCTGATTGCATTCATTGATTTGGTCGTGATTTATGTCACTGAAAACTCCAAACAGTTTAGCTGTGAACCACTGTCTGCTGTCAGAGAGCTGCTCAGTACAGAAGAGCAATTATGAGTTTAATCAGGAGCAGTGGCAGGAACACATGCAGTAAGTTCTGCAGCAGAATGACCGTGATTTAATCGTGCTACCAGCAGCTCTTCTTTCTGAGTAACAGACAGCAACAAAGAAAAAAGAAACGGTGAAGCTGTGGTCAGCTTTCTGTTGAATCTGCAGTTTTGCATCAACAGTGTGAAACATCGGAACTATATGATATTAGATTGTGATGTGAATTTTATTTTTTCAGCTCTGGCTATCTTTTAACATGACCAAAATCCAAACATTTTAAAAAATATAGAGCCAGAATGTAATCATATTTAAACACTCTAAAATATTTGAACTGCATTTAGTTGTGTCTAACTCCTACTCTTTAAATCAACTAAATGTAGCGAGTTTCAGAATTTGAACCTAAATGTAAAGATACACTTACAGTAGTACGTTGTGTTAACTTTGTTGTAATTTTGTCAAACCTTCAAGAGTTGAATAAACTAGAGCAGTGTCTCTCAACCTTTTTGGGGCCAACGCCCCCCTATCCATTATCCAGGTCCCTTACCTCCCCCATATAAGAAATTGAATTCTACTTCACACTGAATATTATTTTATTGTTAATATTGCTATCACTACTGTTGATGTTTTTATATGATCGTTTCTGTATTTATCATAAAAAATTATTTCCCAGAGAAACCAAAAAGCCATGTGATTTTTTTACAGGTGACTATGAAAAATGTAATGAATGGACATTCAACTTAAAATCGGTCGGCCGATTAATTAGAGGTCTATTTATTTAATTTTGCATATTCAATATAATTTCTTTTTTTCGTCTTACTGGGCTTTTCTGAGAACCAAAAGTTTGAGTAATGCACAGAGATATTCCTTGCATTCTGTGACTTGAAGCAGTGAGGCTGTCAGTAACCTGATCCTAAAATATCCCAGCTTGTTAGCTAGCTTTTTTGCGTCTGTCATGCAAATTTATTGCCAGTTGGCTTGACAGGCGTTCGACTTTGCTACTTGCTCACTTCTGTGGCCAACCCATGAGATGCTACATCCATTTTGTGCAGAAAAGCTTGACACTAGGAGGGTTAAAACTGCAGAGATTCTTATGCATCCTTTGTATTTTTGAATACAAAAATATGCAAACTGTTGAAGAATTAATCATCTGATTCCATAGCTTAAACCAAATTTACTTTTCACAACAAAATGTACAAGTAAACTTACCAGAAATTACTTCACATTCATTTTTAGATGATGTACATTCAAAAGGACCCCAGAAATGTCACAGTTGTAATCCCATGGAGTTGCTGAAGCAGTGTGTGCTGCTAGTACAGGAAAGTACTGCTAGTTCAGGAAATGGACACAAACTCAGAAGTTCAGTGGATTTTAAACATGGTTGTCAAGTACTAATCTTACCTGTTGAAGAATTAATTTAAACAAAGTTGTTACTCTGAAGAGAAATGCAGCTGAGAAGGATAAGAAATGTAAAAGTAGACCATGGAACCAAATAAGAATAGAGAGCAACAGCTGCAGCTTTGATGACAAATAGGGGAAATGGTTAACAGAAACAGTAGTTAATGTCTTCAACTAAAGTAAAAATATGATTAGAGCTGTTGTTAATCTCAGAGAGTTTAGTGATATGAACATTTTTTTCACAGCCCTGGATCTGCATAATATCTAACATACCATTCAACATTATATAATAATGAACCAGAGCAATATCAGTCCTCCACTGAAAGCAACAAGATCATAAGAAATGCTTAGAGCTGATTAGAAATTAGAAGTCACTATGAGGAAGCACTTATTCATTTCCAGCATAACTTCTTTTTTATTTGGAGACTTTCTAAAGATGTAATAATTGTTCTTTTAAGTGGAAATGAAACTGGTGAAGTGGAGGCCCATGGAGCTCCAGCTCACATGTCCCATGCAGCAGATCCAATCTGAAATGTTTCTTTGATGGCAGCGCAATGCCTTTTCCTGATGTATTTAATAAACACTGATAAACAGTGTATTGCACACAGCACACAAGCATTTTTTAATCCTACAGCTGGCCACAGAAGAAGTTCGTGAAAATAAGTGCATTTTTCTTTGTCATTATTGCTGAAAGCACCACAAAGTATTTTCTAAATCCTCTTCATGAATAATTTTGAATATTAAACATTTTGCGTAACGTTTGGGTAACATTTTGGCTCCCCTGCGACATCTCCTTAACACATGTTGTTGCTTTTAAGCAGCCTCCCTGCTGCCTTCTGGGACCCAAACAAATTAGTCATTTGAAGTACACATACTTCAGTTTACTGACAAACAGAACCACCAGAGAAATCAATAACTCAATAAGCAACAAATCTGCTGTGAGGGGTGAGGACAAGCTCTTAATGGCTTAACAGTTTCACAGACTGTTATGAATGACCACTAACCATATTGTGAGTGTGGAAAATGCTCCCTCACCTCCACCAGCTGCTCCCGTTGTTGGCACGTTCTGAATGATTCACCTGCAGCTGGGTTTTATTTGAAAGTGTCACAGTGGCATTGTTCTTTGCTCGTGGCTGTAAATTTGACTTTTTACCTTGTTTTGCATTTTAGTGACACAGCAATGTGGAGTCAGGCAGATGTCACTTCCTCTCACTTAACGTGTTGTGTGGGTGTTGTGGAGGAGATGCACAAATTCAAGTCACTACATTGACTACAATGTGTTAAGACTACATTGTCTTATCTGAACTTGCTGTGAAGCTGACTCGTCTCTGTCTTTCAACTGCTTAAATAAGAAACTTTAGTCATTCATTGGAAAAGTTTTATAGGAAGGTGAACCCCAGTATGGACATCCTCAGCTTCTTACATACATTATGCACTCTTTCTAACATTTATGTTTTTCACCTCTTATTCAGTCGTGTGACATGTTTTTAAGTTCTGCTTTTGGTTTTATGTTTTGTTACCACAGTTCTGTGTTTTCTGTGTCTAATCAACCCAGTGCTTAGCTCACTTGTTAGTTTTTTTATACCATGTATATTCATACTGGCTAAAAAATTTGGAAAGACTGTGGGAGCAAGCCGGAGTACCCGGAGAGAACCCGCGCATGCACAGGGAGAACATGCAAACTCCATGCAGAAAGACCGGGGCCGGGAATCGAACCCAGAACCTTCTTGCTGCAAGGCAACAACTCTACCAACTGTGTCACTGTGCAGGTGGAACTAAGACTTACCAAACTAATCACAACTTTTCCAAATAATTAATTATAGATTTGGGTTCCAACATACTCTTACTGTTTAAAGAAAGAACTTTAATAGAAAATTGGGTAAAACTTTATTTGACGGGGTGTGACTAAAACTGTCATAAACATGACATAACACTTGTCATGAACATGAAAGTCTTCATGAATATTTATGACTATTGTCATAAAATGTCATTCATGACACGTTTAATACAAAGTCAACATTATTCAAAATGTCTTTATGAAAAGTTTACATTAACTTAGACAAAAATGTCTTGATGACAACTTGAAATTAACCAAAAAATCATGATCTGCCATAAATTTATAAAAGTATTACCAATTAAACTTTAAAAACTATGTAGCTTAATGTTGTAGTATTATATTGCTCCGCCATTTTGTTTAGTTTAAAATTTCTTAATTTCATTGATTCTAAAGTTTTACAGCAAGATGTCTACAAAGTGCTTAAGAACTTTGCATTTGAAACATTATCTTACACCCTTGTCCCTTGCTGGGGTCGGGAGGGTTGCTGGTGCCTCTCCAGCTATCGTTTCGGGCGAGAGGCGGGGTCACCCTGGACAGGTCGCCAGTCTGTCGCAGGGCAACACAGAGACACACAGGACAAACAACCATGCACACACACACTCACACTAGAGAAGCCAATTAACCTGACAGTCGGGTTTTTGGACTGTGGGAGGAAGCTGGAGTACCCGGAGAGAACCCATGCATGCACAGGGAGAACATGCAAACTCCAATTTAGAAAGGCCGGGAATCGAACCCAGAACCTTCTTGCTGCAAGGCAACAGCTCTACTAGCTGCGCCACTGGGCAGCCCATTTGAAACATTATTTAAGGCTGTTTAAAGTCGTGCAATACACCATCTCCACCAGTGAGAGGCAGCAGTGCACGAACAGGCGTGCAGTGTTTGTGAAGAAGAAGTCTTCCATCTTGTTGGCCTCCCTAACACATTTTCTCACACACACTAATATATTTGGCAATCAAAGAAAGCACTAAAGTCAGCGTTTCTAACTTTTGATGTGATTATTTAATTATTTGGGGGAATTTCTAAATAAAGAGCACAATGTTTTTATTCGGTAGAAATGATTCTGATCATGACTTTTGATTTATCAGCCATTGTCAAACATTAAATTACATATTTTTCTTATTTTTCCAAGAAAAAAAACAATTACAGTATATGTCAACTCTTCTATAAACAGCAAATAGTGAAAAAAACTCTAACAGAGTAAATGATTTTTATTTAATTAAATAAGCAGTATTGATACATTAATACTTCAAATTTAAATATTTAAAAATACACAAAAAGTGAAAGAATAAAACATTTATTTATTCTACTGGGAACACTGGCTATAGGCAGGACTTCAGTCAGCTGGTCACACTGGGAGACCTCCAGTGAATTCTGAGATGTCCTGGTACCCTAGCTAAAGAGGCTATAACACAGTAGATCCTTCCTGAGCCCAGCCATCAGCATCAACAACTCTTTGAAGGACCTTAAAATAATGAGATAAACATTAGATCTAACTGGTAATTTAACCAACACTGGCATTAAGCAGAACATCACTTAGTACTTTGTGCTGTGATACCAACTAATGTTGTGGCATTAATATGTCCAGCTGCATATTTTATAGCTGCTGATCCAGAGAGAAGGAAAAGACAGTGTTTACTGAAGTGACAGTAGCTCAAGATAAATCACAGGTCAACAACATGCTATGTGGATCAGACTGAACATTTTGTTTTTTTGTTCATCCACAAGAAACCATTAACTAGTTTACATAAACTAGTCCACTTCAGTGCTTACTGTAGATTCTGCTGTCAGTTAGATTCCACCTATGGATTAAAAATATCATTAAATTCAAAAATATTTAATTGATTCCAAAGGAAAATTAAATGGTCTAACTCCCATTACCAGCTTGCCAGCAGCTCCACTCTGCTTGACTTTCTGTAGACATGCGGACTGACGCCATGATGTTCTTTTCTCCACGGCCCTTAGTCTATGAACAAAGCGGTCCGTCCGCGTGAACTTTCCTGATTACTGCTTACCAGTTATGTTTACACTATGGTTCAACATTACAGGAAAAAAGAGCAGGACATGGAGAAAAAGAAAAAGAAATCCAAACTTGCTCTCTCGAGATCCCGACTTTTTTTTTCGCGATCCTGCGAAAAGAAAAAAAAGTCAGGATCTTGAGAAAAAAAGTCGGGATTTTTTTTTTTTTTCTCCATGTCCCCTTAGGGGCTCCGTAAGAATATGATAGAAATAAGTATGGAAACTAATAACTTACAGAACAAGGTAGAGCCTATCGGTTTCATGTGAAGTTCAAGATGGTGGTGACTTAACGTAGGACTCAGCGCTCAATGAGGCGTCTACATATGCATGTCTTTGGTTATAACAGCCAGACCTCCTGTTTAAAAAGAAGCCAAAATATCTTTTTACTTTGGCTTCTGATATATATGAGGTATGTGTCTTATTAACTTTACATTTTCTTTGAGAAAATAACATTGACTATGTCCTCTTTCTTTGCATTGTTAGCTATGAGCAATTCAAGCCAACACTACATTGCTGTAAGTTAATGTTAGCTAAAGTTATTAAACTTCATTACTGTATGTGCATTATTTAGCAACTTGGCTGACATTACATGGTGCTTGTGTTCCTTCCTTTGGCAACATAAGCCACATGAAGACCCATTTTAGCCTAAGGACACATTATGGGGATTTTGGGGGTGACAAAATTGACTAATGAAGACATGCATGTGGAGGATGCTAATGAGGACCAGGTACCAGAGAAAGAAGTCCCTGTTTGACCAAAGAGAAAGAAGCTGAAAGAAGATGACATATTCCCCAAGAAAATTAGGTAAGTAATTTTTGTGTTACTATTTTGTCCAGGTGAAGGGAGGTGGGCGTGGACATGTAAGTGGAGAAAGGGGAGTTCATAAGCTATGTTTTAGAGAACTACCATATTTTTCGGACTATAAGCTGCTACTTTTTTCCCACGCTTTGAACCATGCGGCTTATAGCCGGTGAGGCTTCTCTGTGGATTTTTCTTCAACCACCAGGGGGCTCATTAGCAGGAAATGAATCTTTGGATGTCAAAATTGGAAATCAAAGAAGAAAGTGCTAATTTTTATTTAGAACAAGCACATTCTAGCAGCAGGCACAGCGGAGAAATGTTTTCAAATTCATAGCCCCTCATCACAGAAACATCTCGAAGAAGTTTATATGATGCTGCTTTTAAGTTGAGGGCTATCGAACTCGTAGTACGGATCGATAGCCGCTGCACTTAAGCTCGGCGTGAACGAATCCATGGTTCGATGTTGGAGACGCAGGGTTGTGTCCTTCATAGCAGATTTATTACGTTTTTTATTATTGTGGAAAACCGAAAGCGGTGGAGATGCCAGTGGCGCATCGCCCGGTGCGGCTTATATATGTACGTTTTCAGTTTTTACAAAAACCTTTGTGGGTGCGGCTAATAATGAGGTGCGCTCTATTGTCCGGGAAATAAGGTAATTGTTGTTAAATGTAAACCTGGTGTTTAATCTATTCATGTATTTAATAATAAACTTCTTGCAAATATCCTTAAGCCAGAATATCTGGTTGGAAATCATTTTTAATGTTGGTTAAGTGAAAAGATACTCATGTGCCTGCAACTATACATTAAATGATGCAATCTGAATAACAAAAGTGGCAGTCTGTATGAACTTCTGCCAAACAAATATTTGATCAGAATAATTTTGTTCAACTCTTGTATTCCACTTTATAACTAGACATTTGTCTGCCAGTCTACCATTCTGAGAGTGCGCACCATTTTTGAAATGGTATTTAAATAAATGCTGAATTAAGATCACATTGTTTTTTGTTTATTTGTTTTTGTTCTTTTGACCACAGGGGATTGAGTCATCGCCCGCTTTGAGAATGTCCAGAAGAGATTCACCAAGTTTCAATTCATGAAAAGGCTTTCACCATGATTAACATTGACCACATCTATTTCAAGAACAGCTATAATTACTGAGCATTTCTAAACACCTTCAAAGAGCTGCTTCCAGAAAATGAAGACAAGAAGCTTTTCCTGTTTTCAGAGCGTTAAATGTTAGGACTGTCAAAATAACTTATTTTATTAAGTTAAAGAATAGGTAATTCTGTTTTAGCTTTTCAATCAGTATTTCAAAGTTACAATATACTGACCAGAAGTTAAACCCTCACTTTGAAGAACAAGCAACCTTTTGTTTTATTTAAATTTCTAAGGGTTGTTCTACAGCTATGATGGTAGTTATAAGTAGTTCAGTTGTTCCACTTCACTTGAGGTAAGATTAATATCAGTGACTCTGTTAGCATTATTTGACACTGTAATAACACTGAATGACATATTTATAATTGTTGCTACTTGTTTCACTTTACTTGAGGTGAGAGTTAATATTAATGACTCTTTAATATTTATTTCACTTGAAATATTAATGACACTGTAATAACACTTAATGATATCTTCATTACTGGTGGTACTTGTTCCACTTTACTTGATGTACGAGGAATTATTAACTCTGTTATTAAATAATTTTACAGTGTAATAAAGCTTAATCAAATCTTTGTTGTTGGTCCTACTTGTTCCACTTTATTTCAGGTAGGGGGAAATATTTGATTACTGTTTTGTTAAAGCGTTTGACAGTGTAATGTTGCTGGGATCAGGCACAGATGATGTCCGGAGTTATCTTTTTGAATGAAAAAGGTTTTATTTACCTTAACACAAAACAACTCAGCCTGTTACACTCGGTGCCTAACGCTCCTCAGCAGAATGAAAAACAGTGCATTCCTTGCAAACGGCACATTTGAGGAACAAATGTAAAAACAGACGCATTCAATTACATAAAGGAAATATCAGTACTGCGGATCAAGGCACAAGACAGACAGAAAATAAAATTTTAAAGGAATTAACTTGTTATAATAAATACAACAAATTGGGTGAGGAAAATGTGAACTATAATATACATGAACGGTAAAATAAATAAATAAACTAATAAATTCAGTGTTACGCTTAATGACATTATTATGACTACTATTATAACATATTTATGACGTATGATGATTCTTGGTTAATGTCAAGGTGTCATAACACAGACGTTTTGACTGTCAGTTTTGTATTAAAATTGACTGAATATTACTGAATGACACTACCCTTACAAAAATATCCCATGAAATCACATGTGACTTTCACATGTGGTTCACACCACTTTTTACATGTGTGAATATGTGACCCACATGTGGGAAATGGGAATCACATGTGATCACATGTGAATTTCATGGGATTTTTTGTAAGGGTAATAACAGTGTTAAGTATTCATGAAGACTTATGAACATGAGTTCATGACAAGTGTTATGTCATGATATGACAGTGACATATTAGTCTTATTCACACCCCTTCAAAAAAAATTGTTAACAAAAAGGGATAGAACTTATGATTTAGAACAATTTAACGTAAATAGCCACAGCAGTGTGGTTGTAACAAATCAGAAACAAAAAGATTGATTTTTAAGTGAAGGAAATTTATTTGGTTTAGTAAATTTGGCTTTTTGATTACTAAACTGCACCAATAATAATTTCCTGAATACTTATTAGTGAATTTGTAATCATGTCTGTGTGGGTTCATAGTGGATTTTGTAGGTATTTACTTGCTGTGTATTTTCAAACTGTGTATGCAATCATATACTTGCTGTGGATGATTATACACAGCAAGTAAATACCTACAAAATTTACTTATGACCTCCAGTTTGAGTTTTGACACCAATTGCTGCAGTAGGTTTCAAAGTGCGATAATTGTTTCCAGTAGCTGTTTTTCACAGCCACAGCCTCTGCTGCTGCTGCAACATTTGTCAGAAGGCCAACAACAACTTCATGCTGTAGTTCTATTAACATTATGTTCCTCTTTCTTTGCTTTAAAGGCAAATTTTTGACAGGGCTTTGATCAATAGTGTCCCAGTCTTTCTGAAATGGTTTTAGAGTATTCATTGTAATTAGCGAACCCTGATGCAGAGATGAGAATGAGAATTTTGGGAATTGGTTTGAACGGTAATCTGAAAATTAACAAACTAGGCTGGTGTGACTGAGAGAGGATCTCACAGTCACAGCTTTCCTCAGACTGAGGAAAGCAAGAAGGAGTTATGCTGAGGAGAACTGGTGAGTTATGGGGCAGATGGGGGACAGCTGGGGAGATACTGAAGGACTAACAAACACAGCAATTGTGAAATATTTAGGGTGTTTTCTCACCTGATATTTCAATAGATTCTGTCCAATTGGGGACAAAAATTGCAGCATTTCTTATATATTCAGCTGCTGTGGTTCGCATTGATACTGCACTGGTTGTAGGTTTTCTCCATTGATATACATTACTGGTTTGCTGGCAATACTCCTGCAAGCGCCATTAATAAACAGTGAGTCATGTCCACAAAACCAGACTGTTTCAATGTGGAATGAGCAGGAATTTGTCACAGAAAGGATTGTAGCGCCCTTATTTTTTTCCCCCAATTTCTATAGATATGGCTTAAATTAAAACTGAGGAAATTGCTAATGTTTTGATATGTAAAATATGCATTCTCTTTGAATATAAATCAATGCACAGTTTGGTTTCTGTCAACATGCAAGAGAGGACTAAACAAATTTCTCTTTTACATTCGTCAGAAATTAAATATTATATAATAGCCTCTGTTAAAATTAGTTTGTCAAAATATAAGAAACCATGAATCATATACTGTATCAGTCATACAGTATGACTCATACAATAGGTCATCCTTTTTAATGACCAACAAACAAGGCAATTAGTCAATTTATTATTTTTTTTAAAGATTTAAAAAGTACAGCACCTGCCGTGCGCCACAGCAAAAGGAAAATAAGCTGGTAAACACGTGTAAAAGAACTTTGAACCATTTATATGCTGTTCCTCGCTCTGTGTGATGGCACGCCGACCCATTGCAATGGCAACCGATGCAACATCTTCATTAACCTGCAGATGTTGTGTGACTAATGGCAGAGAGCAGAGTTTGATCAGAATGCCCTGCTTTTGGAACGGTCTCCAAATTGCCTTCCAACCACATCAGATCAGGCGGATCAGAGTTTGCTTTTGTAGTTCGTTTTGGAATTCAAATTTTCATTCATGAGTCAGACTTTCTAGACAAACGAATTAGGTTGCGTTCAGCCTGAAGTGACCCAATTCCGATTTTTTTTAATAATGCAACCTCTATCTGAACAACATAGGTCGGATTCTTTTCGAATGCGACCCAGGCCACTTGGGTATCTGATATATACCCGATTCAAATGTGACCTAATGTTCAGGTCGCATTCATCTGACCTGAACATCACTGATACTCGACAAATGTCTCTATTCTCTGCCCTGACACGACCAAGCTGGAAGAAAAATAACAACCATGACTAGCGATAAAGAGGATTAAGTTGTTAATGTCGGAGAACGACTTCAAAATCGTAAGCTATGCTCCATCATTAGTATCCATGTTTACTTCCACAAAAACAGAGCATTTCTTTTTATGGCAAAATGACACATTTCAGTCATTTATTTCTGTTGATATTGATGATTTTGGTTACTACTAAAGAAAACCCAAAATCCAGAATATAACAAAATGGTAAATGGTTGAGCCACTGAAGGCCTTCACTGAAAACACTGGCTTTTCATATTAATGGAAAGTTGAGTGGAAGGAAATGTAGGGTGGAAAACAATACACAAGTAGCATCAATCTTTTCTCAAAAGCAAAGACCTCAGACTTTCTGTATGAAACACGTAGTGTAGACCAAGAGGTTATTTTTTATTAGGCTAGATTTGTCACAATTATGAAAATAATAACAAGGCCTGAAATAAATCTGTGGCTATACATCTTTATGATTCGCCTTTTGAATTGAATTGCTGAATTTTATTAGTTTGTTAATACTTTTTGAAATATTTTCTGGAGATTCATGTCTAAAGGCTGACAGCTGTCATGAACTGAAAAACCAACCAGTCTGTGTAAAAATTTAAGACAGTGCTTTAAACTAAATATATTTTAAACCTCATTAAAAAGCGAATAGAGAAAGTAGACACTGCTTGAAAACGCAATAAGTAAAATGAGTTTCGTCAGCCCTTTGGTTTCATAAAAAACAACTAAATGTCTGCTGTGAAGTAATTGAGCTGATGTAGATCCTCTCCACCTCTCCTTTTCTTTGCTCAGAGAGGTTTTCCGGGGATACCAAAGTCAGTTTTTCCCAGGCACCGCTGGAGTTGCGTTTCTGGCAAGCGGTACAAGGGAGGGAGGGAACGAGAGAGAGAAAAGAAAGAGAGGAAGGAAGGAATTGAAGAAAGTCCAAGGAGAGGAAGAAAGGAAGGGGCAGGGAAGTTGAGACCGAGGGAGGAAAACAAGTGAGCACAGGCATGGATTTTGTTTACTTGCTGGCTTTTCTGTTCCCACCACACCCAGATAACACTCTGTTGAATATAGGACATAAACACATAAACCAAGACAAGGCTGCACATCCAGGCTGCAGCACAGACTCATAAATAAGTGAGGTTTCCATTTGCCCAGGATACAAATGCTGCAGAGAGGAGCTGTGTGTCAGCGGGCCTCTTTCAGCAGCAGTCGGGTTCCTATCACTGTAATGTTCCAGGATGGTTCCAGCTAAAAGTTAATCGTCACTCATAATAAAACTGGGTTAAAAGATAGTTTCAACATTGAACTTTGACTATACAATTTTACAACACAAAAGCACAGAAGAGCAAGTTAGATCAGCATGTACAGTATTACATCAATATCAACAGCTGAGGTCAGCTGAGGTAAATAAGGATTAAAACAAATCTGTCTACAAAAGTGACACACTTGCAGTTTTTTTTCCTATATAATTGTCACCTCTAATTTACCACACTTCAGATTATTCTAGAAAAATATGTGTTTTAGTCTTCATTGGTAAGCAAAATGTCACTTTGTTTCACAGGGTAAAACTGATAGTGAAGTATGATATAATACAGTTTGTCATAGAGCATCATTTACTTATCTTACGTTGATTTGATGCTTTTGCAGAACACAGTCGTGTTGTCTCTTTCCCTTCAAAAGACCAAGATGACAACCATGATTCTTAACTTACAGCTTTAAAACTTTGCACAAAATCATTTTGTAATTCACTGCCTATTGTTCATTTGTTGACCTGCATGGCTTAAAACCGGATTTTTATTCTGTGAACATTTTTTTATAATGAATATAGGTTTTCTTCATTTCATTAAATTTCATGAATTCTAAGTAAAGTGCAGAGCTCAAAAACAGAATAACTTTTTCTGTTTAGCACACCTATGAAGCAGATGTGCTATCTGCTACTGCCATTCACTGTAAAACATTTGAAGGTGGTTAAACTTGCAATTGAAAATCCACCAGCTGCCTTGAAAATGCTACTTAAGTCAACAAAAAAACTGTATTGGTTTTAACTCAGAAATTAAAGTTCATGAAGTTGATTTAACAAGAGACAACAAGTTTTGACTCATTTACTTTATGATGCATCTATTCATTGGAATCCTCTGTATCTGCTTGTGTCTGCTATGAATCTGTTATGAATCCCTTCATGTCTGGGAATCCTTCACTATTCCTCTGAACCCCCATGCCCCACACCCCCACACTATTGACACTGCTGCTCACGCTCTGCCAATCAAAATCCTCGGCTTTGTGCTTCCTATTGGTGCGACACTGTAGGTCACCGGCGGGGTCACCAGGGCATCACTATGGTCATGTTTCCTGTATATGGGGCCAAACACAGAGAGGCCTCTGTGTCATGGCTGATCAGAGAAGAATAAGGGACTTTTGCAAAAAGCTGCTATCTGTACAAGTTTGTGTTTCTGCACTGAAATTGCTGAACAGGTTTGTGCCTATGTTCTCTGCTCTGTGTTCACACACACAGCTGTTTCCTGTTGAATGGGAGGGTATTTAAAAGAAAGAGAAAGGAAGAGAGGAAATCAGCCATTAACCATTGTTAGGGAATCAGTTTGATTCCATTTCAAGCTTTGCAGAAAGCTGGGCTTCAGATTAAGTCTCAGATTTGAAGTTGGTTTGAACCTTGCAGCAAGTCACGCTGCCATGCAGATGTAACCTGATTAAACCCTTTCTCTGTTCCAGGGAAATGGTTTAATCAGTTCCATTAAACCCTTTCCATTCAGAAATCAATTAGCAGCTTCATAAACCGTAGGTGAGCTGTGTAGTCCATCGGAGAAAAGAGGAGCGTGCACGTAAACCACATTACTGCTCAACAGTGGGTTGAGGAGTGCAGAGAAAACTGAGGGAGTGCAAAACCTGAGCTTGGAGAAGAGGTCAATTGATTTTATACTGCAGAGAAATAAAGTGAAATCAGCTGTTGCTACAAACAGCACGAAGCATTCAGTCTAAACTATAAACTCCACAGAAAGCATTCAGGTATATACTGAAAAGAAGTAAAAATCCCTGTGTGCAATAATACTTTTAATGTCTTGCCATCAAGACATAAAATTATTCTGCCAGAAAAGAGTGAATCACTGCAGCAAGACATATGATTTATTCACTGATGCGAATCAGCATTTTTCCTATTCCTGTTACAAAGTCACACTGATCACATTTTCTAATTCAATGTGTAGATTTAAACAATTTCCTTCCTGTTTTCTGTGCAAAATGGAACTTGCAGGAATTATTTTACAGGATGTCAGCAGAAACCTTCTGTAACCTTGACCTTTTTGCATAAAAACTCTTTCTGTTCTTGTTCAGTTTTTTTTAAAGAAAATTATAATTTTACATATTAAAATAAAATAAAGATAATAAGAAAAATGCTGATGTATTCAGTGCTTATTTTGCCTGCCATATGTGGAATAAAGTCATCGTAAAATACTCATGCAGGCGTTGGTTTATAATTACAGACCTTTGAAAATAAAAACTTTCTGAATTTATGCAAAGTCGAGACTCCCAATCAATCAATCAATCCATCCATTTTATTTCAGACACAATTATGGTCCATAAAAACAAAACAAGAAACAGACAGAACAATAAAAATAAAATAATCATCCTCTGCCATATAAGCTAAGGTGATTCCACAAACTAGAGAACCTCACTGAGCTTTGAACAGAGTTAGTCAGAGTATGAATGATGCTGTTAACCTACACATACATCTGTATATAATGTTTCAAAGAACAGCAGCACAAGTCGGTACATTGGCAATTACAAACATCTGACTGGCAGCATCCTCATGTCATCATTGTACGTGACCTGAAATGTATGCATACTGCTTTTCCTGTAATGCTGCCACAGGTGGGCAGTAAAGAGTGCGGTTTTGACAGATGATTAGCAAATGGAGTACTTCCAAAGGAGCATATTAACTTGTAAATATTGCATACAGTGTTGCCTGTAAATGTCTCTATCATCAGACAGGTCAGAAATATAATGTCCCAAATATTTGACCTCATCAGTAACTTGGAGGATGCTGCTAGACAGGGTGAAGTCAGGGAAAGATAATTTAGTGTCTTCTTTGCAATCAACAGGTTGCTCTTTTTTGCATTATATTTAATATCATGCAACCCACGCACATTGTATGCCACAATATTAATGCTCATTTACTGTACTTGCTCCAAGGTTTTCGTTCACACTTGCTTGGGTCTTCATTGCCTCTCTCAGGCTCCATACATCTCTGCTCAGCTGCTCCATTCAGCTAAGCAGAGCTGACATATCCATGCTGCCAAATCCGAAAGGTGGTAGCTCATCCAGGTAGTGTGAGACAAACCTGGGAATGTTGTCTCCACATTCACTGAACACCTTTAGGCAGTCTTAATGTTATTAGTGTCTTATTGGGGGCCTTTATGCCTGATGCAGTGTACTGAAGTTGTGCAAAATTCAAACAGCACCTTGGACCCTTCAAGGTGTCTTCATTCAGATGAGAAATTGCTTGACACCAACAATACAATTCTATCTTGTGACAGAGGCCTCATTTTGATGACCATAAAGTTTAAAAGTTCATCCTCTATGATCGCTCTGCTGTTTTGTACACAAAAGTCTCAGATTTGGTTTGAGAACCTGCAGTATGCATTGCCACACTTGCCGCCATCTTGTCAAATCCCAAATTCAAACTGTGGATTAAAAAAATGTATTGCTCATCATTCCATCAGTGGGGTTCTGATCCAGTGCTGGACAATTCTGCTCCAGCTACTGATTCAAATATACATTGAATATTCTGCTCATCTGGTCGAGTCTGTTCATAAACGCAGTAGCAGCATTTATAACAGAAACATAATGGACTTGATATGATTACAGGGATATGATCTGGTCTCTGTATTTGCATTGATTTATGCGTCATTTAATCAGAAGCCTCTTCTCTGGAACAAGAATCATTTAAGGCCAAGAAATGAAATTGTTCATATAATCATATTAGATACTGTAATTTTTTAAAAAACCATTTATGTTCTTTCAGTGCTCAATAAGATAATAAGATGACAGTTGAATCAGAGCTCTTTTCTTCCCTTCTTGCCTGCAGAGTGAATCAGTCAAATACTTCCTGGATAACTTGGACCGTATTGGACAGCTGGTGAGTCTCACTCAAATCATTTCTTTATTTCTTCATACACGTCAATGACTCTCTGCTGTTTTCAGAGCTATATCCCCAGCAAGCAAGATATTTTGTTTGCAAGAAAAGCGACCAAAGGGATTGTGGAGCATGACTTTGTCATCAAAAAGATCCCTTTCAAAATGGTGGATGTTGGGGGTCAGAGGTCACAGCGACAGAAGTGGTTTCAGTGT
The DNA here is from genome assembly GCA_902982915.1 of Phalloptychus januarius. Taxonomy (NCBI): domain Eukaryota; kingdom Metazoa; phylum Chordata; class Actinopteri; order Cyprinodontiformes; family Poeciliidae; genus Phalloptychus; species Phalloptychus januarius. Next base: position 983,200 of record CADWAE010000061.1, read on the forward strand.
TTCGATGGGATCACATCAATTCTCTTCATGGTGTCTTCGTCAGAATATGACCAGGTAAGTGCATTCTTCAGCTCACTTGCATGCATTAGAATCTTACGGTCAGGTTTAGAATGTCTCTAAATATTTATTTTAAATGCACACAAATCATTTTACAGAAAGGAGATGTTCGACCATTCCTCCTCACAGTCCTGGTTCCTCATTTATGTTCTCTCACCCCTGCTAATCAAACAGGTTGTCTGTAAGATTAAAGTCAATAAGAAATGAACTCCAATATTTGTTAAACAAATAGGATAGATGGCATCAAAACATCTGTGTTTTACACATTTACACATTGTTCAAATGTGATTAAAAACTCTAAAGGCTGCCTGAACCTAACATAATTGATTAGCATACATATGGACAGGCTGTGTAGTGGGGGAAAGTTAGGACAATTCAAGGGCCCCTTGACAACAGGGGGCCCTCCACAAATGTTTTATTTTTGGGGGATTTTTTTATTTATAGAATTAGAAAAATAAATTGAGGACCCTGTTAAAATTAATTATAAGATATTCTTTTAGCAGTAAAAATAAAATGTTAACCCTCCCAGACCAAAAAGCAAACATCCATCTTTGTATATGTGCATGAAATGGTTCCTTCTTGCTTGACAGTGACTGTGTTCACCAGCAGTCAAGGACGACTGTGGCGTTATTATGCTGCTAAGAAAAATAGTAGTCAGGTTTTCAAAACATAGAGAGATAGAGAGAGAAAAAGACAAGAGTGTGAATTTTTACCAGTTTTTGTCCAAGAGAGGTGAGTAGACTGTGAGATTATCAACCATTTAGCATAGTTAGCTTAGCTACAATTTGCTTCTATTTCATTTAATGAATGAAGGAACAAATCTACCAACATATTCATATATTTAACTTGCCCCTGTACCTTTTATCACAGCTCTAACCACCATGCCAGTATAATCCCTTCTCCCCCCTCTGTCCCAGTGTAAAAGGTGAGCAGCATTGTGTTCAAGGACAGTTTAGTTAGCATAGCTACCAATGTCAGCACATAAACAGTTTTAATAGAAAGCTGTTAATCTGTCATTAGCACATTTAGCAGTGAGTGAATGAGGTTGATTGCAGCGTGAACAAAATGAGAAGTCTTGGTTGCTTCATGCATATTTTGCACATCGTCTATGACTGTTGCTCATGGGGAGAGACCTTTCAGTCATCTAAATGAAATAAGAAAATGTAAGCAACCTATTTGCATACAGTATGGAGACTGTTGCACGTAAAATTCACGAGCAGTAAATATTGTGCTAGTATCAGTATTGGATCGAAGAAAGCAAGGCAGTTGCAAGCCTTTAAAATTGTGACACTTTTTATGGGTCAGATAGACTCATCAAAAGTGTCACGATGGGGCCCAATTTAATTTTTTGCCAAGATTCCTTGTGGTGCCCTTGGACAGGACATATTGGAGAGCCTTATCATGACTGCAATATGAAAATCATAAAAGAGTATAAGTGAAGCATTTGGGGCGAATTGTGATAGAAACTATTATTTGCTTTAAATAAAGTCAGTGCTCAGACTGTAAAGCATGAGGATTAAATCCTGGCTAAGTGTTCTGGCTGAAGCTGTTGGACTTCTATTTTGGTAAATATGAGCAGTTTCTTTGATATAAATGGCATGTACTGAAGGTTGGAAAAGATTGGTTAAAAATGGCTGTATAGTAAGGAGGACCTTGGTACAAATGCCAACCTGGAGTCTTTCTGCATGTTGTCCATACATGCAAATGTTCTCTCTTCATATGGTTGTGTGCATGAATGTTTGTCCTGTGTTTCTGTCCCAAGTCTTGTCCAATAACCACTGGAGATGGGCACCAGGCAGTATAAATGGCAGACAGTTAAAAATGTTGATTTGTACTTTGTATAAAAATAGAATCTGCTTCAATTAAAAATTAGAATTATAGCTAAAGCATCTAAAATATCACTGGATGGTTAGTTAGTACAAACATCATAATGCTGCAGACACCTTGGTGGTTAAAGCAGGACTGGTTTAACACATTTGAACTAAAGCAATAGAAGACTCTTAATAGCAGCACCATTATGTAAGCTGAGAGGCTGCAGGAGAGCCACTTAGAATAATTAGTGATCTAAATACAGTTCATGAGAGAGCATCACAGGATAGACTATTATGATTATTATGTAATGCTGATACTGTAAAAACATTTTTTCATACAGGCTCTTGACTTTAGGACTTATAAAATGGAAAAGAATCTGAACATCTGATACAAAGCTGCCTTTGTGGTGCACTGAGGAACCCTGCTTGTTCTCACAAATATGGCTGCAGTTCCAATCAGGGGTCATATGATTATGGCTGAATCATTAATTGTTCCTCTGATAAGACCAAACAATCCAAACAAAGAATAATGTAGAGTGTGTTTGTGTGCAGGTATTGATGGAGGACCGCAGAACAAATCGCCTGGTGGAGAGCATGAACATCTTCGAGACCATCGTCAACAACAAGCTTTTCCTTAATGTCTCCATCATCCTGTTCCTCAACAAAACGGACCTGCTGGTGGAGAAGATCTGCACTGTGGACATCCGGAAGAACTTCCCTGAGTTCAGAGGAGACCCCCGCCGGCTGGATGACGTACAGGTGACTGATCAGAAACAGGCGTTTGTCTGCGACAGTTTGTGAATGTTCATGATCATGCTTTGTTTCAAGTTTGGCCTTTGCCAATATTCCTTCACGATTTGTTTTGAGTGTAAGAAAGAAAAAGAAAACTAGAAAAGATAAAAGAGAAGAGAAGAGAAGAGAGAGAGAAACCTCTAAGGACCATCTATAACTTGGTTGTGTTAACAGCAACTTTAAGAGATGTTTGTTCTGGTTGTTTTTGATCCATTAATGTGTAAAATAACATCCATACCTCTAAAACTTTTCAACATTTGTCACATTATGACCACCAATCTGATTTTACAGTAACACAACTAGAGAATACATTTGCATCCAGTTCATCAACATGGTGTTTTGGTGTCTCGGCACTTTGAGGGACTGAAAATGTTGCAATTTGTTCTTTTATAAATAATTAATACTCAGTTGATTGAATGGAAATCATCTCTGAACAACAATTTTTGAGACTTGTGACTGATTTTCAATCGAATATATTTTTGTACTTTGACTGGGCCATTTCAACAGATGAAGGTTTCTCTGTAGTCTTTGGTTGTTGGAAGTGAAATCTTTTTCAGCCTATCAGGTTTTCTCCTCCCAACAGCTCTAACCAGCTTCTCATCATGATGCAGCCCCCACTGTCTGTTTATGATTAAATTTCACGAGTGAACTCATGTTTTTTATCATTTAGGTGGCTTTTGCAACATTTTTTAGATTATAGAATAGAATAAAATTTAAGACAGAATAAAATATCTAAATAATTTGTAAATGAAATATGCATTACATAGGTCATTTTTAGTTAATGGTTGGAACTGTAAAACAGTTGAAGGTGTAGGAATACTTTAACTAGGAACTTGACACATTGATTCACACTTCCTGTTCCTGCCCTGCTTCCTCCAGGAGTTCCTGGTCCAGTCATTCAGTCGGAAGCGGAGAAACCGGGGGAAGCCGTTGTTCCACCACTTCACCACTGCAGTGGACACAGAAAACATCCGCTTCGTCTTTCACGCCGTCAAGGACACAATTCTGCAGGAGAACCTCAAAGACATCATGCTGCAATGACTTGCACGCTTCTGTGACTGTAACTGTGAAACCCGCCGCCATTCCAGGCATGAAGGAGTTTCTCTGACACTCTGATGAACCTGATGGGAGCATAGTGGATCTGACTGATATTTGAACCTGTGGATCCCAGCAGTTGTACATGTTAACCACTGCTTTGAACCTCTGTAAATGTGCAACCGAGCTGAAAGGTGGAAAACACAAACTACACCTGCATTAGCACTGAGAGTTTCCTTTGCCTCATGTACATAAGACTGATGACAGCGTTGTCACTAAATCAAGTCGGAGCACTGCCGCCTGGAAGCAGCGTAAGCCAGATGGAAAAGGCCTCCACCTCCAGTGCATGTGACCAGAGAGTGGAGGGTTTGGCCCCTGACTGGTCATATGCTGCGTTATATGATAAAGTTGCACAAGTGTTCCTGTCAGTGAACTTTAGCAGAGAGAAGAAGCGAGAGACCATCTTGTGCTCCATATCTCCCTGTATTTTGCTCCCATCGTCACACGAGAGAGAGCAGCTGCAGAGAAGAAGTCTTATTCTTCTAATCTCCTCTCTCATCTCATATCTTCAGCAGTACAAAGGACAGACTGTTCGTCTTGTCCCTTACCAGCACAAATTGCAGACAGACTAATTAGAGAGTCGTATTTGATAAAAGAAATACAAAACTCCTAAGTTATACTCCACTTATGGTTTGTCTCTGTCCTCTTTAAATACCCCACAAACACCCCAGACTTCACTCGGGGCAGGTTTGAAGTATTCACTGGATATATTTAGTTTATGTTCTTTATTGTTTATCTTTACCTGTTTTTAGGTAAATTTGAAGAGAACAGTGGAAAATACTTAGACTGAAGTGTAATTTACCTATTTCCCATGCGACTGCTTGAGATTTCAGACTTGTGTTGCAGTTTTAAAGACATAAACAGACTTAAACAGTATCCAGTCTGTTTTAGTCTGGTCTATCAATATCAATTGATACGCCTAAGAAAATCACTGTTATAATACAGATTATTTTATACATGTAATACCCCCTCTACATTTATTGATGCTAATGATAAAGATGTGCTAGCACACGTAAACAAATCGCTTTGCACAGAGGTATAATCTCTCACTAAAAGGTAAGCACAATTCAACTTTCAAATTATTTGCTTTTATTAAAAATCATAATTTTCTGAAGGGAAACCAGAAAAAAATCTGAAAAAAATTGACCATCACGAAAGGGCTTTTTATTTTTGGAAGGACTCCATTCAAAAGCAGAAAATTAGATCAACCAGACTTTTTTTTATCTTGATTGAATACATCAGCATATGGACAGCAAAACGATTGAATTAGATCCATGAAGCCCAATAATTTTACCAAGAGGAGGCATACCTTTATAGACAAGAGAACTGTCCCAAACACCAGGCCCTGTGGTAATCCACAGCGAACTCAAATGTATGAGAAAGATTTATAAGTAAATGATGCAACTTCAACATGATTCATCTATTCTCTGTTTTATGACTGCTTTAATGAAGAAGCAAGCTGGCTCATGCAACAGAGACCTTAGCAGCTTCAGGAGCTGTGATGGAAATAGAGAATCTAAAAGTAAATGTCATTTCCAGCAATACAACACAGCCTGCAAATGTAAATAACCATCCCTGATTAACTCTTCTTCTCAAATTTGAAGGAATGGAAAAAAAGTTAAAGAGTGCTATTTAAAGTGCTAAGTTAAAGAGAGCATTTAGGGTGAGCCCTAAATGCTTTGAACAACTGAAGGCTTGATGCTCTTTAATTTGCGTCACCGTTAATTCAAATAAATTATTCTCCAACAAGGACATTTATTCTTCGCACCTCCAGTGGTATCAATCATGAGGAGGGCGACAGGAGAGTGCATAAAAAATGGCTGTTTAGGTTGTGAAGAATACACTCGAGACCAAAATGAAAATGAATCGAAATAAATAAATGTTACTGTTTGTCAGGTTCGCCAGAGACAGTCAACTAATGTATGCCTTCATAAATTTGCTAATGAAAGTGGAGAGATTTTTTATAATTTTTGACATGACTGAGTCGTATTTTGGTACGGCAGCAATAAGGACACTGGCCGGCTACTTTTCTCTCTCCTACTGTTTCCTGTGCTTGGCCAAGAGGTGGAAAAACACCACACACACCTTAATTGTAATACTGTTAGTTGCTTTTCAAAGCGAGCTTATTTTTTTTCCTTTTATACGCTGTAAACTGTAAATTTCTCACTGACTGTGTGTATACCATGCAAAAGTCTCCCATGATCTCCCATTTCTTTACATTTTCCTTCCAGGGGTTAAATGTTGTAATGTTTTAAAACACTCAGCAGTTCTCCTTTGACGACGAATCTTTTTATGTAGATATGTCTTCGAGTCTCAGTCCAGTTCTACATAAATTATAATAACATTAATGTGCTACGCCTAAGAAAACACAGAATGTTTGCAGTGAAGCATGCCCATCACATTTGACCATGTGACATTTATTACATTTAACTTAAATAAAACAAAACCAATAATCTGTTTTTTAAAAGGAGGTGATGAATTGAGATTGAAAACAGGGCATACAATAAATACAAGTATGTAAATTAGCTAAATCATCCATAATTAGACAGCAACTTTAATTTGACAGCTAGATGGCAGCAAAATGCTCCCATTGCGATTTTTGTTGTGCACAGAATGCACATCAACTGGCATTCAAAGGATAAATGTGCTGATGTGCTGAGAAGTACCAAAGCCTGCTGGGGGCTAACAGTGCCATGCTGTATATAGCAGCTCCAGCATCATTATCAGTTCAGATCTTAGGCACCTTCAGCGATTGTTGGTTCAGCCTCTTATGTCTGAGGCAGAAAAATCCAGACAAAAAACAGAAAAAAATTTCAAATTTAAAGTATCAATAAACCAATTTAAAATGATTTTTTTAGGCATTTGTAACATTTTTTTTGTTGAAAATATGTGAAGAAAAAAAAACTTGATGGGGAAAAAAATATGTTTTTAGCACCGACAGATTACTACAGAGGTGTTTGCTGAAGACCTGGCATACAGTGGACATTCAGCTGAAAGATGATCCATCTTGTGGGTTGCTTGGGGTTTTGATTTTCAGGAATGACTGTAACTGGCATATGGTTAACAAACCCTCTTTCTCTCACACTTGCTCTGATTTTTCATGAGGGGGTGTCATTGCACTGGATGTTCAGGAGGAAAAAATCAAAATGAAGTAAAACAGTTTTAAAAAGGCAAGCAGAAAGAGGAAGAATCAAAAGATTCCTTTCAATGCTTATGTTTCTGTATTTAGTTTTTCTTCTGATGGCTTTCTTTTGTGCTCTGTGGTGAAATAAACTGCCTTTTGCTGAGAGGCTGTTTCTTTATTTTGTCAGTGTAGAGGTCAAGACTCTGGGGTTGTGTTAGACTGGCCCTTAGCGGGAGGCTCAAGTAGGAGTCGTGAGACAAAGGATCGGTGCAAACCCACTAGGTGTTTATTCACCAACATTCAACACATAAAACAGCCCTGCTTCCTCACAGACTGGGATCTCAGCCTCAACTCTCTTATGTGGCCAGCACGCCGCCTTTATGGCCGCCGACGGTTCCATTTAACCCGCCACCAAGAAACAGGGTAAAACAGTAAATACACACGACAAACATTGACTAAACAAACCACATCTTCAGACAAATACACATTATTAAATACTCTTTAGTTGAAGTAGATCTAAAATACATTTCTATAAATATCAATTTAACAGTGAGTGTCTACAGTACATAGATCCCTCTACTCTCCCCCCCCTCTCTCTCATCTGCCTTGGTCCCTTCCGGAAACCTTAAAAGGTGCTCAGGCCCCCGGGGAATGTTTCAGCCTGACCACCCGGCAGAGGAAGAGACAGAGGTAAGTCACACCTGCACACGGCTTTCAAACATTTTAGTGTATTACAGTTACAATACTTATTTCATTCATTTGTTGTCTGTTAACAGGACACCATCAGTTCCAGCTGAGATGCCACTGCAACACACATACAATCAATAAAATACTTCAATCTGTTTGCATTTGTTTCCTTCATCATTTAACACACACTTTCAGTGTGTGTCATTTAACACACACTTTCAGTGTGTGTTAAATGACACAGGTTGGAAAACTGATGACTAGAATGGGGAAAAAAACTTTCCTTCATCAATGTTTTTCTCATTTCCAGAGGTGGATCGAATCAGCATCTATATGGATACAGGGAGCTTTCATGCAAATCCAAAAAGCTCCTGATAAGTAAAGTCAGACCGACAGTAGGCCTCATTCTACATACAATACTCATCAGCCACAGCTATCAGGCCACCGAGCAGAATAGCAGAACTGGAGTCGGGCAATATCTGAATTACCCAGCAGTCTGACCTTTGCTTTGGTTGTCAATCAGATGGACTTTGCTGTGTTACAGGCCACCAGTCTCAGGAGACAGGGAGGGGGTCCAGAAACAGCTGTTTTAGAAATCACCCATGAGCTCACGGGAAGTGAGCCAAATGTAAATGAAGGTCAATAAAATACATGCACATCAGACAAACTCATGAGAGACTCTGAGATCTCTGGCAGCAGAAAGAAAGAAGAAGAAAAATCAGGAACCAATGAATGGTGCAGACTGGGGGAGGGATGGACAAAGGGAGGAATAGGGGACACAAGAAAAGTAAAAGGAGGGAGGGAGTATGTTATGTTTCCTCTAAGCCCACTTCCTGTTTCAATCCCAAAATGATGCAACTGCAAGCGCGACATCTCTGGGCCTGTTTCTCCTCCCAACCACACACACGCACACACGCGTCAGAGAAACAGGAAGAAGCATCTTGTGAGATCCTACAGAGAGAGAAAAAAAGCAGAAAACATCCCCAGCAGACTCTGAATTACAAGGAGACTTTAGTTTACAGAAGCTGAGTGCAGGATATTTTGTCCTCATGTTTCACTCCAACATGAGGACAATATGTCTTTTACTATGTGTTTAAAGTCTGCAGGTAACATCTAAACACCTGCACAGAAATGGAGCCAACATGTTCATCCCAAACTAACACCAACTTTTTATAATATAACACCTTGCAATAGAACTCATACTGCTTGAACCTTTTCAGATTTTCACTTTTGAAATATTGCAAACTCAAAAACCTTTTTTGTTTTATTGAAAATTCATGTGGTAGATCAGAGATTGGTTGTAGATGTGTGCAGCTCCTCCAAAGTTGGCACTGAGTTAGACCAGCACAAAGTGGTGAAAGATTGTCAGTGGGAAACAAAATGGCATACAATTTTTAAGAACCTTTTATAAATATAAATTTAAAGTGTGGTGTGTGTGTGTGTATATGTTTTTGTTCCCCCATTATTCTGACACCCCTAAAAAAAACAGCATTCCACTGCTCTCAAGGGTCTCTCAGTTAGAGTCCACCTTACTGTCCCTGTTCTCCAGAGGCCTTAGTGGACATTATTGAATGGAGGGAACAAGAGTACTAATCAGGCAAGAGGCCCACAGAAGTTCAAGACCCTCAGATTCTTCACAAGCCATGAAAGGAGACACGGCACACATGGGGAAAAGGACTCTACTCAGAATTGGACAAAAAACAATTCCAACCAGGACCCTGAACACACCTTTTTCACCGTGGTGGTCACATCATGAAGACCTGGTCCCTCTAAATCTCTGGTCTAGTGAAGAAAGCTCAGTAACGTCTGCACTTTTTACATGGAATGAGAAGAGCAAACCTCACCACTTTCTACAGAGGGACAGTAGAGAGTATACTCACCAGCAGTATCTGTCTGGTTTGGAGCGTCTAACACCTCTGATTGGCAACATGTAGAGAGAGACTGGTGAGGACAGCTGAGAGAATCATCGGGTCTGAGCTTCCTTCCATCCTTGACACAGATCACAGTCGCTGCCTGTCCTGGACTGGGGCAATTACAAAAGACCCCTTCTACCCTCTGCATGGTCAGTTCTCCCTGCTGCCCTCTGGGAAAAGGTTCAGCAGCTTCAAAAGCAGAACAACCAGATTCCACAACAGCTTCATCCCTCATGCCACACGGATACTAAACTGCCATTAGCTTACTCTTCTATTATATAAGTATATACATCAATAGTTTTATTGTTACTTATTTAAATATTTATTATTATTGGAGCCATGAAACAATTTTTTTTCAATTTGTATGTCCTTAAACGTACATTGAATGACAATAAACTCTGTCTATGTCTATGTTTATCATGCTGATGGATGCTTCTCTTAAGCAGGGACAGGGAATCTAATCTGTGTTGACAGGAAAATGGACAGAGTTAAATACAGAGGTTATGTTGAAAGCAACCACTTATTGCCCTCCCACTTCATGATGAGGTTTGTGTTAACGTACCAAGAACTGTACATCAATATTTAGTACAGCTCAAAACTGCTTTCGTTTTCTAGAGTCTGAAAGATGTAAGAGAAGAAATAGATGCTTTTCTTCGGTCGACTCTCCCTGGCATTGGTATATGAACCGATGCCAGTTTTTAAATTGTCCTCATTCTATAAGACTAGGATTGTCTGTAAAGAGAGACAATCCTTCACTTATAATTGACTTGTTCATGATTATATTACATTCCATTCGCTACACAGAAAATTCTGGGTGGGTTGAAGTGCAAAAAAAAATAAAAACCACTGCAACTAGTCGTTCCGTGGCCCTCAGACCAGGGAATCCCATAGATACCAACTTTAATTGTAAAATCACTGCCTTCAACTATGTCCTGCTTAAACACTAGGGCCAGTAGAGCAGAACTAAACCACAGTTCTGCTCCAAGGTTTTGTTAACAACCTTGGATAATTAGACCATCTTCCCAAGATACCATGGCAACCACCTGTGATAGCCCAACTGTTATGTATTCGGGCACATTCAAATTAGTTGTTTATTAGTTGTTTATTTCTCCCCGATATAAACTTTAGGGTTTTATACACAAAACCCTAAAGTTTTGTGTATAAACTTTAGTTAAATTGTTTTTTGTTGATAGATTATGGCGGTTGTGGTTATTTAGGTAATTAGTTTCGTTAATTGGTGGGCTGCGTTCCGGCTATAAATAGGCGGGGTTTTAACTTCTTGAAAGCCGCCTTCCATCCGCCCAGCTCCACCCGAGTTGCGTCCTGACGCAGGGTGCGTCACCTCGCCAGGCTTTGCAGCCTCCAGCCTGCCATGCGGTAGCTTCGGTTAGCTTTTTTTGTGTGTTTCTTCCGTTGTGATTTTGGCCTGGTGGGACCGGTTGTCCTGTTTTCGATTTTTCTTTTGTGTTAGATCTTTTATTGTTGCTTAGTTCCGGTACTAGCAGGGGCTTCGACGGCCCTGTATCGGGTTGGCCCCCTGCTGTACCGTTTTGTTCTGTTTGATCGGCTCACCAGGTCCACCTTTCTGTTAATACTTTTGGGGTTTTGTTTTACTAGTTTGTTTTGGGACACGGGAACTGGAGGACATTTAATTCTTTCTTTCTCCACAGAGAGGAAAAAAACAAAAACGGAAGAATTGAATTATGAGAACGAACGAATAAAACAACTATTTCTTGAATCCTCATTGTCTCGTGTCCTTAAATATGTTGTGTCCTTGGTGGCCGTAACACCAACCAAAGGGCTATTACTAGAAGGATAGTCATCCTTCTATTTATCATGTATAAATAGAAGGACGGCTATTTATACATCCTTCAGCTGTGTGGTGAAACAATTTAACCCAGTATCGGTTCAATTTGCAAAAAATGGCATGGAAGTTTGAGGAATGACTCCGATCTCAGTTTGCTGTGTAAACATTAATCAGCTTTAGAGTTTGTACAAACTGCCATGATGTCCAAGAGATTTTTATTGTTTTTAGACGGCAGTCTACTTTGTTCTCTCAGACTAGCCATAAGCGACAGTCTTCAGGACCAACCAGTCTGGATTAACACTAGATTTTCTGTGCCTAATTCCATGCCTAATTCCTATTATCATGCAGTTTTTTAAATAATCCCTGCCACCAGATAGCAGAATAATAAATGGCTTGATTTCAGGCATCTGCAGAGCTGATAAATTCCTTCAATTGGTTCAAATGTTCTCAAAAGGGGATACATCTAAAAGTTGCAGGACAGTAGCTCTAGCACCTCTGCATTAGATTATGGATGTCAAACTCCAATCCCAAAGCAGACGGGGGTTGGTGACCCTGTGGGGATTTTCGGCGCCTTAACAACGCAACCAGTAATGACAGGTACCCAATTCCTCACATTCAGGACTTTTCTGCCCACCTGGCTGGAGCAACCATGTTCTATAAGGTGGAGTTGGTGCAAGGTTACCATCAAGTTCTAGTGCATCCCTTAGATGTACCCAAAACAGCAGTTATCACACCTTTTGGTCTTTTTGAGTTTTCACGGATGCCCTTCGGTCTTAAAGGCGAAGTGCAGACTTTCCAGCGGCTTATGGATTCAGTCCTGCAGGGTATGCGGTTTTTGTTTGTCTATTTGGATGACATATTGGTGGCTAGTCCCTCTGTGAAAGAACACATGGTACACTTTCGTCATCTGTTTCTTAGGCTCAGTGAACATGGCCTGATCGTGAACCCAGCTAAATGCCAGTTCGGACTGCCACAAAGTGTCTTCTCAAGGGGCGGTTCCCCTACCTGCAAAGGTTGAAGCAGTTTCTGCTTTTCCCCGCCCTCCCTCAGTGAAGCCCCTGCAGGAGTTTTTGGGGATGGTTAACTTTCCCAACCGTTTCATCCCACAGGCAGCTCACCTCATGCACGCTTTGTATGAAGCCCTTAAAGGCTAAAAAGGGGACCAGCAGATAGAGTGGACCCCTGGGACCCCTTGAATGCCTGAGAGGGTGCAGGCATTCAATGATGCCAAGAAGGCCTTGGCTAATGTCTTCTTTTGGCCCATCCATCCCCTGATGCTCCGGTGGCTCTACTGATGCCTCTGATGATGCAGTTGGGGCAGTTTGTGAGCAATGGGTGGATGGTGCCTGGCAACCTCTTGCTTTTTTTAGCAGGAAACTCCGGGATGCCAATAAAAAATATAGCACTTTTGATAGGGAACTGCTTGCCCTTTTTCTAGCAACACGCCATTTTCGCTTCATGTTGGAGGGTAGGGACTTTACTACCCTCCAACTTGTTGAGAGGCTTGTTGACCACAAGCCTCTCACTTTTGCTATGGCAAAGGTTTCTGAACCGTGGTCAGCTCGGCAACAACAGCATTTATCTGCCATTTCAGAGCTCTTGCCAGCTACATGCTGGCAAGAATAATCTGGTGGCTGACTGTCTGCCCAGAGCAAGGGTTGCTTCTGTGCGTTTAGGCGTGGACTACCTCGCCATGGCCACAGACCAACTGACTGACCAGGATATTCTGGCCTTTAAAGCAGCTTTAAAGCAGTCCAGTTTGCATTTAGAGGAGGTCTCCTTTCATGAGTGTGGCGCAACCCTTCCTTGCTATGTCTCGACTGGCAAACCTCGGCCTTTGGTTCCTACTAGTTGGCGTCAGCGGGTTTTGATGTAGTTCATTCCCTTTCACACCTGGGCGTCAAAGCTTCCGTTAAACTGGTAGGGGCAAAGTTTGTGTGGCCGGGACTCTGTAAAGATGTACGGACATGGGCGGCTTCCTGTTTGGCTTGCCAGCGTGCCAAGGTGCAACTGCACACTAAGGCTCCACTGGAGCACTTTCCTGTTCCGCAAAGGAAGTTTGAACATGTGCATGTGGACTTAGTGGGGCCGCTTCCACCTTCCAGAGGTTTTGCCTTCCTCCTGACGATGGTGGACAGAACTACTCGGTGGCTGGAGGCAGTTCCGCTGTCATCAACCACTTTGGTTGATGTGGCTCAGGCATTTATTTCCTCCTGGGTGTCCCGGTTTGGTGTGCCATTGGACTTGACCTCTGACAGAGGTCGCCAGTTCACTTCGGAATTGTGGACTGTAGTGGCAGAGCGCCTTGGGGTTAAACTCCACCGTACTGCTGCCTACCTGCCTACCATCTGCAGGCCAATGGTCTTTATGAGAAGTTCCACCGCACAATGAAGGCTGCATTGTGGGCCTCTTTGGTGGATTATCATTGGATAGATCGCCTGCCTTGGGTTTTGTTGGGACTGCGTTCGGCCCCAAAAGAGGACCTGCGGTTTTCGTCAGCTGAGTTGGTCCTGGGCCAGCCCTTGAGGGTACCAGGGGAATTTCTTCCGGGTCCAGCGGGTTGGGTTGATTCCCAGGGGAATAGAACAGCTCTAAATGGGGAATCTAGATCTTTTGCCCCGTTGGCAGCACATCACTGCCTTCCACGGGTGTTTGTGCCCAAGGACCTAATGTCTGCCAAGTATGTATTTATTCCCCATGACTCACACCGTTCACCACTTAAGCCTCCATTCCGTGTTTTGGAGAGGGGACCTAAGGATTTTTTGGTGGAGTTGGGGGGTATTTCAGTGGAGTATTTCAGTAGACCGTTTGAAGCCAGCTCATGTTTTACCAGGGGACCCAGTTGAGTTGGCTCAGCCACCTTGCCATGGTTGTCCCCCAGTTTCTTTACCCACTCTTCCGGGTCCTTCCCTTACAGCTGGTTTGTCCCCCTCAGGTGGACAGTTCAGAAACAGTCGATCTGGAGAGTCTCTTTCAGCTTCAACCCGTGTCCCTGTGAAAAGAAGCCGTGGTGGCCGACTTATTAAGCCCTCTAGCCATTACCGTTAGGTATTTCAATGGTTTTGTTTGTGGCTGCTGTTTCGTTTTTCCTTTGTGTTTTCTTTTTTATACTTGTGATGTTGTTTCACATGTTATGTGTCTTTTTGTGTTTGAGACATTCTGTGTGATCAGGGGGGGGCCTGTGTGGCGGACACAGTGTATATATTTCACACCAGAATGTGTGCTTTTATTGTGAAGGGGAGAAGGTTAGGTTAGAAGACACCAACTGTTATGCTTCATTCTACTTTTGGTTTTTGGTTGGAAGACATTGAGAATAAAGCAAGACTCAAGTTACTCTTTCGTCTATTTCTCCTGACTTCCACAATATCTCTCAGTTTGAATTCCAAGAAAAACGGGTTACAACACAGTAAAATAGGGTTTTTCATTTACTGTTTGTATTCTGTATTATTTACACTATTGCAGACATTTAACATTTCAGGAAGATCTGTTAAACGGCTTGACATGGACAGATATGCCAGTTCATTGATTTTTCTTTCCTGAGTGAGTGAGTGTACTGCTGTTTGGTCTTATGATTCTGGTTAGGCTGATTTGATTGGACCTACAGCTGAACTCTGATATTTAATAATAAGCAGAGCACACCAATGACACACACAAGGACAGGCCAAACCACTGAATCATCCAGCAAACTATCAACAACTAGTGGCTCATTAGATGGTGATTTGGCCCTGACACATCGCTGCTCCCTGGTCTGCGGCATCATTAAGCCACTTTTGTTTAAGTTCAGCCTGACAGTGAAATTAATTCAAGATATCTTGGATATGGTTTAACAAAATTAAACCAAGCAAACATGCTCTACACAGCATGTTTTCAGGAGCATACTGCATATAACAGAAAAGCGAATGAAGGAAATGATAAACAGAACTAAATATGCAAGTAAAGACTATAAATAGGCGTAACTTTCTGAAGGACTGGTGTGGACATGTCCCTCCATCTTTGTCCCCACTAATATTTCCTCCACCTTTTTTTCTTTATGTGCCTGCATCTATTTGCAAATAGTAACTCGGCAGCAGCTGCATGCTGTATTCAAAGCATTAACAGCCAGTTAATGCTTTTTAAAATTCCTTTGTAAAATGTAATTCCGCTCAGCGATCTAGTGGATTGGACATCACGTGACCAATCCACTAGATCGCCGCATTCGCTTTTGCTATTGCTGTACATTGAGTCAGAAACATCAGGGGTTGGGAAATTGACACACACAATCAAGCAAAGAATCTGAAAAAGGGACACAAAGTATTAATATTGTCAACAGGACTACAGCAAGTTAAGGTCCTGGGGATCACATTTCACAGGTCAGTAAAAAGCCTTAATTAAAAAGTAAAGAAAGTGGATAGTTAGTTATGCTAGCTTAACTTTCATCACCTGAACATCTTGCTGCTCAGTTCGGAGTATTTAAACACTGAACTGAGCAGCAAGTTCGGAGTAATAAGGGGACCCACATAGATTTTCTGACAGATAATCAGGGGAGCAGGTTTTTAAGTCAGCTAATCAACCACCGCAGACAATATGGGTCCACATGGGTTTGTCCACGGTGGCCCCTGGTGGCCCCACACGGGTTTGCCCATGTAGGGCCACTGCCATGTAGGAACCATGTAGGTGGTTGTACTAAAGTGTATGCTAGGGTTGAAACGATTCCTCAAATGATTCGAGTACCTCATTTATTAAAATTCCTCGAGGAAAATTTATCTACCTCGAAGCTTTGTTAATTTATGTTTTCTTATTTAGTGCAACTATTCCGGCCGGGACATTATTTGCATTGCGCAGCGCTCTCACTTCAGAATATGAGTTGTTGACGAAAGCTAAGTGTCTCCCCCCGGCTTTCGTTCACTCATCTTTAGCCCCTCCCCAAACGCCCACAGGCGTACTTTTCACAAACTGCATCATTCCATATCTTCGTAGCATGATGCTAAAGACGTTTAACACTGCCGTGATCAGCCATGAGCTGGTCTGACACAGAGGAGGATTACATATCGCTCCAGATGGGTGAACTGAAAAAAGGATCAAATAATGATGTCTTGTAATCAATAAACAGATTAAATCTGTTGAATGACTCCTACACTGAAAATGTGAAACAAGTGGTGTTAGTGATGAAAAAAAATGTATTTGGTTTCCTTTATAAATTATATTTCTTTTTATAGTGTGTGTTTGTGTTCTTTTTACCCAAAGAAAAAAAACAAAAAACTTTTGCATTTTCTTTTTCCTCTCTTTTCATTCTTACACTTATATGTAAGAATGATAAACAGGAAGGAAATGTTTGAATTATTATGTGTTATGACTCTTACATTATTAGTAGTTTTACATTACTAGTTTGTCTCTCATTCAGTTTTAGCTTTTTACTATGTGTGTTAAAAGTCTCTGTAGCATGGTTATCTCTAACAGGAGGCTCCATCTTCCCTGCCCTCGTGAGAAAGAACTAGGTGAATTGTGTACAAGGACAAAACTTGCTTTTCCTTTTTTATCACTCCCCATCACTCCCTTCCCTCTAAAAAACAAGGTCTAACAAGGTTTTCAGAATGCACAGTGGGCAGCTTGGAGAAGCAGTTCGCTGTGTATTTTCGCTTTTGCAAAAGCTTGGTTGCAGCCTAATATATGTTGTCTGTTGTGCTTTTATGTAGGTTGAGAAAATACCTATCAATATCCCCGGCAAGGACAACTGCATTGTGGACTGCCTCTCTCACTGGGACAGCGAGAGATCTGAAGAGCGGGAGTGTGTGATGGCTGCAGTTACAGCCACACAAATGTGGTAACATTCACTCACACCACACTTATACTTGGCTTTCTTTAAGTCTAGGATTTAATTTACAGCAAGGATGTAACTTTATTCTGCAAGTTGGTGGGGACGAAGAGGAGCGGGGTAGGTGTGGGGTGGATGCCTCTTCTTTTCTAGTGCTAAGAATAATGCCAAAACTTACATGTGAATGCCAGACAGTCGTATTCAATAAATTAGGATATATGTCCTGATCAGGCTTGTCAGATTGATATTACCTTTCGAAAATAATCTTTTAGGAGGTATTAAACATAATACGGAATATAAATATCTTAAAACATATATAACCTATTTAATCTATGTAATATATTTCACTTGGTGATGGAATTGCTGACAAAGGAACTTTTCAGTCATATTCTAATTTATGGAATCAGCCTGTATTTCCTGAATTATTGCCTACAGTTGAAAACAGTTTCACAATTCAGAAATATTTTTTGTGAAGAATTATCACATAGTTGGCTTTTTTTTGTCTGATTTTATCAAGTGCTAAAAACATCAACAACATGAGATTCTGTAACAATTAAAATGTGAAATATTTCAAAAACTGAATAAGTAACTTCTGTGTGAAACAAATGAATCCTTGTCAGTATAAACTTTGTATTTTTCAATTATGTGATTCTGAGCTGTCCCTCAGTTGTTTGGCAAAACCTTTTTCCCTGCTGACTTATACATAGCAGATGAGATATGATGTGCCTTTAATATAGCAAAAATTATAGACACAAAAACGTTTTTGTGTCTGGTTGGTGCAGTTGGTGAACAGAGCGACGATCGATGTTACTGGATTCTATAAAGTGTGGCTTAATACTGAGATGCTGATGTTTAGATATGTAAAATGTTTTCTCTGCATATAAATCTATACTTTGGTTTCTATCAGTTAGGGCCCATAATTTAATTATACTTGGAGCCATTATTTAAAATTTAACAAACTTTTGCTCCTATATACTTTATAAAATATTTCATCCTATTTGATGATTGCGCTCAACATTGCCATGTTCTATGAACAAATGATGCCATTAGTCCTGGGAAAAATTTAGAAAAACGAGTGACTGTATTTTTGTTTTCTCAGCTTACAGTTGTTTCCATGGCAACCAATAGCAGCACCGGAAGCACAGAGCAAAGATGATGTTCAAGTGCATCAGTAATTAAGACTAACCCCCCCCCCACCCCCCAAAAAACACAATAACATTTCCCACACACGAAAGGACCTACAAACACCAAACAGAACATTCAGTCCGTTGCAGATTTATGTTTTTGAATTCCCATTTTCCATCATTAGGAAGTGATCGCCTGAAGACTCCATGGTTGATTAGCTGACTGCACATCTGATTATCTGTCAGAAAATCTATGTGGCCTTATTTTTATGTGAATTGAACCGAAATACTCTGATCTGCGCAGCAGTACATGTTAAGGTGATAAAAGATAAAAGTTAAGCTTGCATAACTAACCTACTCTCCACTTTCTTTATATATATAGTTTTTATTAAAGCTTTTTACTGACCTGTGAAATATGATCCATTTAGACTGTTATCTTGTTGACAATATCAAAACGTACCCTTCTCAGATTCTTTGCTTGATTGTGTCATTTCCCTGACCACCGATACTCCTGACCCAATGTAAAGCAACAGCGCATGTGGTGGACAGCAAGTCACGTGATGTCCAATCCACTAGATCGCTGAGTGGACTTACGTTTTACAAAGGAATTTTAAAAAGCATTAACTGGCTGTTATTGCTTTGAATACAGCGTGCAGCTGCTGCTGGGTTACCATCTGCAAATTGGTGCAGGTACATAAAGAAACAAAGGTGGAGGAAATACTGGTGTCCCCTTCATGCAGAGTTGGAGGGGACATGTCCACACCAGTCCTTCAGGAAGTTACGCCTATGATTTACAGAATAACTAGTTTTTGATTAGAAGGCAACACATCACAGTGTATTCTAGAATAAGTGCGCACATTTTAGTTTACATTGTCTTGCCAACCAATTAACAAATAAAAAGACTTGAATAATAAATAAAAACCAATAATTTTTTATTAAGACCCTTGCCTGACTTTCCCCTGACTGCTCGGTCCATCACAACCCCATCAAACGGTCTCTCTGATTGATTTCTTATTTTCAAGAATGATATTGGATCAAATTAGGAAGTGTTCAATTAGTGTACAATCTCCAATCACTCTCCTGTGTTAGCCTCCTTATGCTGATCCTGCTTCTGGCCACTAGAGGATGAACCCCTGTTTACTGAGCTATCCATCTTTATTCACTACATTACGGATCAATGGAATTTCCTTACAGAAACTAAGACCCCAGATGTCAAACCCCTCGTTGATTTGAGACAGCTAAAAATTTTACGAGGACAAGTGTGATATTATATAACACAGCTCAGAAAAAAGCCGCCATCAAAGAATAACTCCACTTAGAAAGAACAGTACAACAGAAGAGTTGGAATTTAAAAATAAACCTTCTAGAGCCCCTTCTAAAAATGTAGAAGCAGCTCGTTCAGCTTTAAATCAATTACTAACAAAACAAGCAGAATCAGTCATTTTCTTTGCTAGACAAAGATTATATCAATCAGGGAATAATAAATGACGGCTATTAGCACGGCTAACAAAAGGCAGAATGTTAGCCTTTCGTCATCATTACAAGACAGTAACCGAGACAGACATCACACAACAGTGTTTGTGATGGGGTTATGAGGGAATTTGACCAAAAACTGTATTTATATGAATGCAATTCATCTGATGTTAAAATAAAATTCTTAAGTGGCTTATTCTTCCACGCCTGTCAGAGGAACAGCAAGAAATCTTAGGCGCTCCAATCTCCCAGAAAGAAGTCTAAGAAGCCATTGTCAGGTCCAGGGTGGAAAAGCTCCTGGATCTGAGGGCTTCTGTCCAGAAGTCTATAATAAACTAATCACTTTAGCAGTAGGACCGCTACCGACATGTTTATTCACTCATTTGGGCGCGAAGACTTGCCACCACTACTAAACCTCGCAAACATCAACCTCATCCTTAAGAAAGACAAAACCACCAGACATCTGCGTCTCATACAGATCTTTTAGCCTTACTGGGGTAGATAGTAAGCTGCTCTCCAAATTACTTGCAACGAGACAGGAGAAGCTTTTGACTTTCCTAATAAACACAGATCAGACTGGATTCATACAAAACCGTTTCTCCATCACAAATGTGAGAAGATTACTTAACGTAATTCAGTACTCAAGCCAAATGAATTGTGCAGCCTTTGCTGTATCCCTGGATGCTGAAAAGACATTTGATAGGTTTGAGTGGAAGTATTTAGTGTTTTGGAGAGATTCAGGATGGGGGTGATATTCTGAAGTGGATCAATTCCCCCATCAGCCACACTAATGGTATTCAATCACCAGCTTTGTAGGAGGATATTTAGGGGAACTTGACAGGGTTGTCTCCTATCCCCGTTTCTATTTGCTCGAGCCCCTAATGGTGGTTATTAGATCACAACAAAATATACATGGCATGATGATTGGTGGTAAAGTCCATAAAACAGTGTTATACGCAGATGATGTTCTGCTATTTGTATCCATACCTGACATCTCAATACCAGCTAGAGTGTCCATTATTCATGAGTTGAGTTCCTTCTCTGTTACGCTCAGAACAGAGGACCCAAAATTTCAAATTTTTTTTCAAATTGCAGCAAGAAGATTCTGGGTTCGATTCCCAGCCCTTGTCTTTCTGCATGGAGTTTGCATGTTCTCCCTGTGCATGCGTGGGTTCTCTCTGGGTACTCCGGCTTCCTCCCACAGTCCAAAAACATGACTGTCAGGTTAATTGGCCTCTCTAAATTGTCCCTAGGAGTGAGTGCATGTGTGCATGTTTGTTTGTCTTGTCTGTCTCTGCGACAGACTGGCGACCTGTCCAGGGTGACCCCGCCTCTCGCCTGGAACGTTAGCAGGAGATAGGCACCAGCACCTCCTGACCCCACAAAGAGACAAGGGTGTATAGAAAAATGGACACATAGAAAGAAATAGAAATGAACGTTTCGTTGAGAATGGGGTAAGGTACTGGGGACGACCACCAGCAGGCCCAGGAACCACTGAGGATGGAGAAACAGGTTAGTAGCTGGTAAACTTGGTGTCAAACGGTCAAAAGGGAAAGCCACTTGCCTTCTTAGAAAGTCGTATGAAACCTAGACAGCCTTGATTCCTCAGGGAAGCTGTGGTGAAACCAGAGGTATTGTGGCAAGAGACAAACTCAGGTGAAATCTGAATTTTGATGACAACAGGCCAACCAGAGAGGCAGATAAACTTATCTGGGGCTCAAGCAGGAATCCGTGCAGGAATCAGCAGGAATTTCCCACGACTTTTATATCCCCTCCAAATGTTACCTCTTTGGCTATCCAAAAATGTTACTGGGGATATAGAGAGAGAATTTTCTAGATTCATTTGGCATGGCAAGAGACCACGACAGAAAATCTAAACGTTACTGTTCTGTTGACAGAAGTGGTTTGGCTTTGCCAAACATCTACTGGGCTTGCCATGCTGGTTATCTGTAGGAGTGGTTACATGCCCCTCTCAACTCAAAACCTTGCCTCGACTCGAGGGCCTCTCAGCCTGTTGCCTTGTGGAGCCTCGTTACCGGAGATAGGAAGAGGCTATCAAGAGATATTAAAATTTATCTAATTATTTATAACACAGTTCGAGTGTGGCAGAGAATTTGGAACCACACAGGAAGTGGGCTCTGCTCTTCACTCCTGACACATCTTACAAGAAACCAGGATTTTATCCCAGGCCTTGAGCCCAACATTTTTGACCTGTGGCATAGCAGCGTTTTGAGTCTGATTGGAGACCTGTTTACAGAGAATGTACTCATGACATTTAAACAACTGCAGTCAATATTTGATATCCCTAAAGAACACTTTTTTGGTTTTCTCCAAATCCGCCATTTCATTGCTTCTATAATGCTCTCTCCTTCTGGTTTGGTCACACATAAGATTGTGAAATTCTTTGTTGATCAGAAAAAACTTAGGCCTTTTATTTCCATTGTATATGCAGTGCTATACTCTCCCCTGCCAGAGGATAGCAGGACATTGCGTGGAAATGGAAGGGAGACCTTGACAATTACATTTGAAAGACCTCCAAAAAGTCTGTTGTTGGTCAAGCATACAAGGCAGTCTGTCTGGAAAATTAGTATAGGTCTAAAACTTTTAAACAGATTTGTATGTCATCTTCTGTCTGATGATTTCTTCTGTCTAATATTCCTCGATTTATACAGTTTTCAACAATTTAGATGAAAAACACCAAACATAATGAAACTGAAACTTGTTCATTTATCCTTTGGCACACCCAAAGCAAAGCTTTAATTTGCTCAATTCAAAAAAGTACAAAAGTTTTATTTTTCCATCATTCATGCTGGTAAAGATATAAAAACAACAAGCTTGCATCCTGCAGTTATAAAAACAAAACAAAACAAAAAAGCATTTTTCTGGCATGTTTAAGTGCAGATGTTTACTTAAAAGTGGTGATCCATCCAACAACAGATCCAAAGCCATCCACTCCGGCGTGTAGCTTTATGTTTCTATAATCATTAAATGCTAAATGACCAGAACTTTGTCTGAATTACATCTGTGATGTAGTTTGAAACTGTGATGCTCCCAGTTCTGCTTTTCGGAGGGAGTAACATTAGCGCTGAGTCAGTGTAGCTACCGTCAATGAAAAGTGAAGACAGACACACAAACAATGAGTGTTTTTGACGCTCATTATTTGTGTCATTATTTGACACAATAAAAACTAAAAAACAACCGACAGTTTGTGGAGTCGTTCAGCAGCAACAAGAGTGCAATGTTTTCCTGCACAAATGAAGTATCTGTTTTCTGATATGCAAATATTTTCCTTTTTATATTGTTTTCAGTAAATTAGTTTCAAGAACCCACAGTGCTCAAACAAAGTTTGTCTAAGTGACAGTTTCTGAATTTCATTCAAATCTACTTTTGGTTCTAAAACTATTTATTTTAAAAATAATTATGGACACCCTGAGCAGTTTTTCAATGAGTTTAATACAAAAGTGCAACTTTTTATTAACCATCATTGGTGAAAATATTATTTTGCAATTTGTCATATGTTTTAGGCACAAAAGTTTAAAGCTACTTGTACTGTCAAATGGCTCCAATTTTAGCCTGCAGGTATTTTTGGTAAAACACCTTTTTACAACGACACACTACCCTCCACATGTAGTGCCAGTCCTAATAAAGATGTGAAACAACCTGATAATAAAATCATCTTTTACTGCAGCAATCACACATTAGAAATGTTTAAAAACTATTGAAAAATGTAGCTGAATCAGATCCTTGAATCAGAAGGAAAAATAAGACTAACTTAAAAAAAAAAGAAGCAAAATGATTTAAAGTAAAACCACAAAAGTCTACCTTTAGAAATAAGGTCTTCCCAAGCAACATTCCAACTAATGTTGATAAGAGAAAATAAATATTTATTTGATTTTCAGAAAAAGACATCCCACTCTCCCAATTAATAAATGTAAAAAAAAATAGTAATTAAAAAAACCCCATTGAACTCTCCTTAAAAAATAAATATCAAAACTCCAAAAACATCAGATCTGCCTTCTTACCTCAACCCCATTAAATATTAATTATTTTTCATTTTTTCTGGAACAATGTTGATTTAGCTGGATATAATGTGGACCTCCAAAACCAGCTAGAAATGTAAATATTACAGTACCAAATGGAAAATAAAAACAAACAAATTAAGTATATAATTCGTGGTGCCCTATCTAAGAATTTTCACATTAATTTATATGGAATTTGTCTGTATTAATGGATTGACTTAAGACAACCATTGTTATAAATTGGCACCATTTAAATAGAATTGAAATTCATAAATACTTCGACAGCTGCTCAGAAGGTGATTGCGGCTGCACAGTGGTGCAGTTGGTAGAACTGCACCACTTCTTGCAGCAAGAAGGTTTTACGTTCATGTATGGAGTTTGCACATCCTCCCTGTGCATGTGTGGATTCTCTGGGTACTTCATCTTCCTCCCACTCTCTAATTTAGAGGGTAATTAGTCTCTCTAAATTTCCCATGTGGCTGTTTGACCTCTCTGTGTTGCCCTGTGATGAATTGGCAACCTGTCTAGGGTGACCCGCGTCTCGCCTGCTGACCGCTGGAGGTTGGCACCAGCCCCACCAGCGACCTTGTGACACCACAAGGGTAAATGTGTGCAATGGATGTGTGGATAGCTGATTAGAGTGACAAACAAGTTTTTGAATAAATACATTTCCTTGCTGAACAGAGGCCTATTTTTATTATCCACCCCTCAAAATGACAGACAAGAGAACCTGGTTATTTATGTAAGTCAGGTATGTTAATCTTCACAAGTCTAAAAGTTGCTACAAGAGCAGATTTGAAAAGACTAACTGTGATTGAATCTGAATTCAAACTAACAAAATATTTAACCAATTGGAACTGTTACAGTCCTGATGACACCTATATGTTGTAGAAACTGAGAAATTATGCAAGATTTAGTAAAAGACTAATTAATTTTAAAGGTCCACTATTATGCTTGGACAGATTCAGGCTAGGATAGGTCTGTGGACTATACACACCATGTTCATTACATTTAATGTACAAAATCATTTTCAGATATTAAGATTTCACCCCATCAGTGCTGCCTGTTTTGAGCTCATTTAGGAATGTGCTGTTTTAGGGTTACGTCATGCTTAAGCAGATAAGCTGCTGCTGGCCAAGTTCTCTCAACTCACTGTCTACATTAGCAGACATGTGGAAATGGCTGCAAGCAGAAGCCCAGTGGTACAACAATACATTTTTGACACCGAGTCAGACCCAGAAGCACAAGTGAAGCCTCCTGAACAACCAGTAAGCCACAATGTTTAATCCTTATTAAACTTGGCAGATCTGACACACATTTACATCGTTATTAATTCTAACTCAAACTTCTGCTGTGCTTTTGGGGCAGTGTGTTATGACATGAAGTTGAGCAGTTGACATAAGCACACCAATTCAACACAAACATTGTTTTTTTTGTCCATAAATGCATTAGTGGACAAATGCTAAAATATATATTTACGAGGTTAGAGAAGAAGCATTTCTTTCAAGATGTAAAAAACTATTCAGGCAATGTCAGTAATGTCCAAGAGTCTGATATGTTTTCACAAACAGTACATCTTCTCAATGTGGGCTTTCAGTTAGAATCTCAGTTTAGTCTTTGGTCAATTCTGTCATGTTCTGTTGGTAGTTTTCACAGGATTCCTAACTAAACTGATCTGTACAAACTACAGTTGTCTTTGGCAACATCACAGGGGCATTGCAAGCAAAAATAAAATTATGCCATGCAGCTCTGTGTTTGTTACACACGGCATGCACATAACATCTTGTAATGAAGAGGGTGGAGCTCCACTTGTGAGGGTGCTAGACTTGGCTTTTCATTGCTAGGTAAGAAATTGTGATGCAACAATTTACGTTTCACAAGATGGATATATTACCGTTTATATTTTATGAATAGAATATTACTATACTGTATTTATGTCCACCAGCAAAATGGCATTTATTGCCCCAGAACATGGGGCTCTCCCAACATTGGTGACATTTTCAACTTGTTTTCTAAAGTGTATAAGCGCACATTGGATCCAGACTCCCAGATTGCATTGTTTTTTTTAAAGGATTTTTTGGCTCCAATGGCCTTTATTTGAAAGTAGCTTGACAGGAAATAGGGAAATGAGAGACGGGAAAGACATGCGGCAAGTGTCACCAGGCCGGGAATCGAACCTGCAACTGCCAGCATGAGGACTAAGGCCTCCATATGTGGGTTGTGCTTTGCCCCTGAGCTACCACAGCACCACAGATTGTATTGTTTGGATATTCTCCCTCACTTAGGATCCGCAGCATTTCTATGCAAATGACTGTGATGTATGGAATGGTAAGA
Source organism: Phalloptychus januarius (assembly GCA_902982915.1). NCBI lineage: Eukaryota > Metazoa > Chordata > Actinopteri > Cyprinodontiformes > Poeciliidae > Phalloptychus > Phalloptychus januarius. Next base: position 1,009,224 of record CADWAE010000061.1, read on the forward strand.
GCTAAGAAAGTAATATCAAGATCGTGGAAAACTGACAAGGTTCCTCAGTTTAAAATGTGGTTAAGTGATTTTACTGAGATTCTTCATTTGGAGAAACTGCGGTATGATGTTGTGGGCTCCACTAATAAGTTCTGTAGTATCTGGCAGCTGTTTTTGGACCATCTTTCTCAGCCTGAGACTGACCCCAACGCTCACACGGCCTCTTAGTTTTCCACCTGTGCCTTTATAGACAGTGCCAGCCTAAAGTGTAAATGGTAACCAGTGCAGTGTAACCAGTTATTTAGATAATCGTCCTGACATGTTTTTATTTTTATTCTATTTATTTTTAGTTGTCGTATTTTTTTCTTATACAGAAGTTTGTTAAATATGTTTATGCTATGCTGTATTTTGAAAACCCAGTATATATACTGGTGAGGACTGTTATATATATAGTTTTTTTCCCTTTATTTCAAACAAATAACATTAACATACATAGCTGGGTAGCTAGTTAGCTAGCTGCGTAGCTGCTTTCAAAATATAAATGTAAGCAAAAATATTTAAAGTTTTGAGTCTGCTTTCAGACTGAACATGTGTGCTCTTGGATTATGGCGTAAAAATTCACTAAAAGTGAATTAGTGAAATAAAAATTCACTTTTGAATTTTGCATAACAGTGGACTTTTAGAGCTTTTACACACCTTTACCAGGGCTTGATAATAATGTTATTCCTGTTTTTTTAAGCTTAGTACTTTAGTTCTCCGAAGCATGTTTTCCTCTATTTAAAAAAAAGAGTTTATTAAATCATTTAAAGCCTTTGTAAAGAAAAGGTCTAATAAAAACCCATTAAAAATACTTCCAAAGGCGTATAAAAACTTATTCACAGCACTGTAACCTCCCTGTGAAACAGTGTAGGCTTTACAAAAGCAATAATGGGAACTGTAAAAAGCTCTTTTTCTTTCCGTGCATAAAACATGGAGGGTTGAGTCATGTGAAAGCTATTTGGCTTTGGGTGGCAGATAGTAAGGGTGAAAGAGCCTCTCATGGGTACAGATTTGCAGGGCGGCATGCGTGTGCATCAGTAACCGTGGAAACCGGGAGGTAAAGTAGCCGACAAAGCCTTCTGGAAGTTCCCCAAGGGTGTCCTGGACCTCTGGCGGCAGCTCATGGTAGTGATGCTTCTGTGACATTTTGAAAATAAAACATGATCTTACTATGAGAGTGAGGATGTATAACTGTCCTCTGTAAACAGGCAACATGTGGGGGCTGGGCAGACCTTGTTCCTCATGGCTCTGAGCAGATCTCTCACCGAGTTTCCTTTGTACGTCCTGAACCGCCTCAAATCTGGAGCAAAAAATTAAAACAACTCATACCTCTTTTTTTCTGCTAAAGGGAGCAGTTTTCATTTTAGCACACAGCGCTTTGCATGAATATTCACATCCCTTAAAAGGGTGGTGTTCTGTGTTTCTCAGGCACATAGTGCCATTTTATAGCACAATCACGTAACTATGTTATCTTCATTTGTTATAAAATGCTATATATACCAAATATGACTTTACAAAAATCTGATTTTGTAATTTAACAGCTTGAAATTGGACCTCTCCTGCTTTTTCTGAAACTTCAAGATGTCATCACAACATTGCTCTGCTACCAATCCCTTAAAAACATTTTTACCAGCACTGCACTGAGAAGTAGTTCCTATGATGAGCTCAGCAGTTCACCAGGTGTCTACTAATTGCTGTTGGCTAGTCTGAAGGAGCCGAGTGGGGGAGGCCTGCACTGTAAGGTGGAAGCTCGGCTTGAAGCCTGTAGCTCTGAATGTAGCACTTCATCCACCCAGGCCTGTTGCACTACTGAATGGTTGCCATGGATATTAAAGGATTTCTCAAACATGCCTAAAAGAGATATGTTTTTGATGAGGAAATACCATTATAACATCACATACAGCTAAAACAAGTCAATTTCACATAATACTACCACTTTTAAAAACATTTTCCCCAATTTTGTTAGATTATAGCCACAAGTTTCAATGGCTTTTACATACAAACACAAAGTAGCATAAAATTGTAAATGGTTTTCATAAAGGGTTTTGAAAACACCACATGGGATTGTGGAAATTCCACTCCCACAAGGGGCTTCAGTATAAGTTGGCTAGATGTATCTCTGTGGATCTCACCTCCCACCAGATCTCCAACCTTCCCACCGTTTCTACTGCCTCCTTCTGGACAGTACTGGGACATAAAACCACACCGCACCAGACCGCAAGACTGCTTCTTCTCCAGAGCTGCAAATACCAAAACACTTCTCCCCCCACCCCCACAGAACTCCCCAGCAGCCACACATACCGTGACTTTCTATTTATGCTACACACCGGCCCATACTAGTATAGTACGTTAACCTTGGTGTTTTATAGTTTCTTTATTTGTAACATATGTGCCTCTTGTGATGCAGAATTGACTAAAAAGATCTTATGTGTGAACACATGAGGACAATAAAGAAATCCTGAAAACATAGAGAACAAGCAACATCTATAAAAATACAATTACGTTTAATGTGCGCATTCTCTAGTGGTACAACTGTAATAACTACGACTGGTAGTTAGTTGTGTTTAGTCCGACTAAATACAACTAAATAGCAGAGATGCAGTCTGCCTAACAGGCAGCTGATTCCACATCTGACACCTCTGGTTTGAGGACAATTCAAAACATTTGGTCAGCAAATCCTAAAAAATACATGGACATTTACGGTTAATATTCCAGGTATATGAAGATTTTTGCATGGTACTGCACCTGTCTGCAGAGGGACAGAGATGTGCATCCTCCAGTTGGTTCGGACCACTGCTCTGCCTGCCGTCTCCAGTCTGACCACAATAAGGCTCTCCGCTGGCTCCTTCTCTATGCGATCGCTGACGTCCTTTCAACAGCAAACACAGGACAAACCTGAGCGTAAAGGAAACAGACACCTCTATTGATAACAAAGCTGCTTTGTGATTAGTGGAAACATTGTAAATTACCTGGAAAAAGAGCAGCTGTTTCTCAGGGCTCCAGAAGAATGGATGTTTGAGCACACATGCGGTGGAGGGCCGGGACTCTGCATCAGTACTGATCATTTGCTCAATCAGGTCCTTCGCTATGACATCATCTAACAGAGCAAAACACAAGGGTGATATGCAGGTTTGTAAAATCTTTGGTTAAATATAAGTTCACCAGAACTGAGGGACTGACTGATTTTAAAGTCACCATTGATCATTGTTTTGATCATCCATCCATTTTCTTTCACGCTTGTCCCTTACTGGGGTCAGGAGGAAAGACGGGGAGTCGAACCCAGAACCTTCTTGCTGCAAGGCAACAGCTCTACCAGCTGCACCACTGTGCAGCCCAGGAAGAAATTGGGCCCAAGAAATTATATGAGCTTCTAGCTTTTAGAGTAGATACATGTTATAAATAAAGTCAACTCAAGATTTTCAGTATGAGCACATGATACAAGTTGCTTGAGCATTACCTAATTGTGCTGATTTAACTACAACTTGTTTTACAAAAAGTAAGGCAAAGTGTAAATCAGTGTGTTAAATAGGAAGTGTATCCTGACAGCTGCCACAGGAATAAGGAGGTTGAGTTGTTTTACATCCAACAGTCCTGACTAGCTGATCATAAGCCTCTGCAAGGACCAGTCAAACCACAGGTTGTTGCTATTAAATGAGGAGAAAGACATTAACAACGATCTTAGAGTAGGTAATTATTGCTGCTGAATGTAAAAATCAGTATTTCACACAATCTAAATTTGATGCAAGCACCAATATTTTATGAATGAAGAATATTTAATACAATTATTAGAGGCCATATTCTACATTTTAAAGGTTACAGTTTATGAATCATCACAAAATGTTGAAACAATTAGGAAGTAATTACAAATTAAAAACACAACATCATGCAGTTTCTCTGCAATAAGAACTGAGTTCAGTCGAAGTTTAAACTCACAGTGAAACTTAACAGCCAGGAGAAAGAGTAACTCCTGGAATATATCCTGCTAAAAGTGCAAACTCAGCACATTCAACATGACTGAGAGCTCTGCTTGGTCCAACTCTATTAACAAAGCAGAAATAAAACATGTTGCTTTTCTGATCCCAAAAGACCTTCAGACATGTCAGAGAGGGCTGTCTAGCAATTCACCGGGCGGAGAATTTTTGCTCATCACTTTTAGAAAAAACAGAGTTTCTAAGTACAGTCAGATTTTTTCATGGTGTCTTTACTTTTTGAGTTTATTCTGTTTACACATTTTTTCCCCTGGACTGGCCAAGCAAAAGGGGAGATGATGTGTTATATTGTTACCTCCCTAAAACAACGGCCCAGTCTTCTCTTGCCTAAATCATGTTTTGGGAGAAAACTTCTAGGCCATTATTTTAGGAAGGTGATGACATTGGAGTGGGTCATATTTGGAGAAAGCAGAGCACCTAATATCAGCTGTTAAGTACGGTGGTGAAAGGATGATAATATGGACTTATTTTGCAGCCATGACTGTGCATCTTACAGCTTTTAAGTCAACCATAATGTTCTTCCATTACCAAATAAATGAAAGAAAATCAAGTAAAATACTGTCCAGCATTAGCTATGCTAATTATAAACCACATTATAGTAAATGAGAGAAAAAGAAACAATGAGCCTAAAGTTTGAACGTGAGGTTGTATTTATCTCATTTTAAACAACTTAAGGATAAAAGTGAAAAGCTGCCCTCACCATGAATGTCATCCATGAAGTGTGAGAGTGAGTACTCTCCTGAAAGGATGTTGACCTGTCGTCTCAAAGCCTCACCAAAAGGATGCTGCCCTCTGCTGACCACATAGTAGAACACACAGCCTGCTGAGAACACATCCACCGCTGATGTCTGGAAAAATGGTAGGAGAAACAAGTGAATCTCAAAAAACCAATAAAGCACACCTATCAGATGTGGAACTTAAAAACTAAATAAGTCTTGGGCTGATAAAGTTTACTATTTGTCACATTGTTCTGGTAGGAAAAGGAGTAAATTAAATTTACTGAAATGTTAGTGGAAGGGTAGATTTATATTAGTAAATGGGATAATTGATGGAACAGCAGTATCATTTATCAATGTATAAGCTCCAAAAGAAGCTCACTTAAGCTCACTTAAACCAGGGTTTAAGTGAGTTTTCAATATGATTGCAGAGCACAGCTCCAGCCTACTGGTTATGGTGGGAGATTTAATTGCATAATATTTCATTTAGATAGCCATTGGCCCAACTCAATAGGGACAATGACGAAATTAAAGAGTAACATAAAATATCTCTTTACACAGATGATGTTCTTCTGTATCTGTCTAATCCTAGATCATCAAGACCACGCCTGAAAGGAATGATTTCTGTTTATGAGTATTTTTCTGGCTATCAAATAAATATTGATAAGACAGAGGCAACAGATGTCAACAGCAATATTCCACTAGGGGTTAAACAACAAAGCAGTTTAGATGGCCTAAAGAGGGCGTCAAATACCTACGCATCAATATTCCTCTTTCATTAAATTATTTGTATCACGTCAATCACAGCAAAACGCTGGATACAACTAGGAAGGCTCTAGAGCGATGATCAGCGTTGCTTTTGCACTCCCTCGGTCACATTAAATCCATTCGCATGAATCTGTTACCCACATTTTATTGTATTTGTTCCAGATGTTACCAGTTGGAATACTAAACTTCACATTCGCTGATTTGAATAAAATTATATCAAAATTCATATAGCAGAGCAAGCACCTTCACATAAAATATAAAGCTCTACAGAGAAGCAAGACAGAAGGGGATCTCAATCTCCCTATTTTAACACTATTTTTGGGCAGCACAGTTAAAACCTTTAATTTTGTGGATCCAACATGATTCTCAAACACGATGGCTGAGCATTGCTCTGCACTGTTGAAGGTATTGCCATTTTTAGATATTCCAATAAAGGAACTGTCATTGTGGACCAGAACCACAATTAACATTTGGAACAAAGTACTAGCTGCTTTTAAGTTGCCAATTAGAGGTTCACTCCCAATTTCTTATACAAAATTTTTTAAATGAGCTGAACAGGAACTTTTCTTCATCAGTTATTTGACAGGAACAACCTTATGTCATTTGAAGAGTTGAGTGGGCATTTTCATCTGATGTGATTTCAGATGAAATCTACAGTTGAGTTCTTTTTTTTTTGTTTACTCAGGAAGTTGGAAAGAGTACAAAACCCCACACAAATAAAGAGCTTCCTAATTAATTTCCAAAAAGGGGAAGCGGGTAAGAAACTGATAAAGTTATGTAGGGTGTTTCTGTCAATGAACCTTAATGAACCCACTTGAATAAAATAAAGTTAGAAGGCAGAAATTATTTTTGATGAAACACAGGAAGGAGTTTGGACTGAGGTAGTAGTGAGAATATAAATGGAAAATTATTGGTAGATATTTCAGGACCCCAGATGTAGTTGCTAAGATAGATCCTAAAGTACCAAGCTTGTTTTGGAGAAACTGTGGCTCAGCGGTCCCCAAACTACAAAACTTTGGGATGAGGTGTACAAGGTTATATATAAACTATATCTTCCAGGAGGTTGTACCTCCGGGATGTAACAGGTGCATTACTCAGTTTTATCCCAGCTGGTTTGCAAGGACAAGCCAAAGCATATCTTTTAGATATTCTTTTTACAGTACCCCTGAAATGCATTGCAATCAAGTGGATGCAATTAGAACTGCCCTCCTACACCTCATTTGTTCAAAAAGTAACGGAATTGTACCAAATGGAAAAGACAATATACTTAAGTCTTCAAAAAGCTACTTTTAGTCTATGAGGGGGGCCAGTAGAAGCTCTATTTATGTAAATAAGTCCAGCAAGTTTGGCTTTTGGTATGTGATGCCAAGCTATGCCATCCAAAGTGTATCCTTATTTTAGGACTGTATATTGATGCTGAGACCACAAATGTGACGCTGAAATTGTGAAATGTTATGTTGAGATGTTTAAGCTTTGGACAAACTTCCACACCATCAACACTCCTGTTAACTATTGCTGATATATGGCTGTGTAATTGCTCTGCAAAAAAATATTAAAATTAAAATTCGAAAAGAAAAACAAAACTACAAAGAGGAAATATAAGTTTAACGAGTTAAAGTTCAGTTTTTCCTACAGGTTTGTTTCCAGGCATCTCTCGCAGCACTTCCGGAGCTATCCAGCCTTCAGTTCCTGGTATTCCAGAGCGCAGTGAAAAGCTGCTCCGACCATCTGGGATCTTCTTACACAGTCCAAAGTCTGAGATGAGCGCTCGGACTTGACCCAGAGCATTTGGCCCAGAGAGGAGAATGTTTCTGGGCTTGAGATCACGATGGACTTCATAAGGAAAAGAGGGAGGAACTTTAATTTGCAACAACAAAATATTTCTTAAAGCTGCAGTATGTTCATTTTATAAAAAATATGTTTTTTTTAAGATTTGTAAAAACTGCTACCATGTCGTGACAGTATATGAGGTAGATAATCTGTGAGTAGACTGATGTCCTCCACCTCCTGCCTGACCTACTATTGTTATCTTGCTCTGTCATGATTCATGTTCTGTCATGTCTTGCTGTGTTTAGTCACTCATTCAGCTCACCTGCCATGCCTGATTGCTTACCTGTTCCTCCGGGGTCCCGCCCCACTCAAACACCCCTCAGCCTCTGTCCCCTTGCCAAATTATCGACAGCCACGAGCCAAGTCTTCAGTGTCTCTACCACCTTTTCTGCCCACGGATTTACCTTCACGGATCCCTTCTGTTTTGGATTTCTGCACCCTGTCCCAAGCTCTGCCTCAAGACCACTGAGTATTGCCTGTCCCTCCAGCTAAGTTTCCTCTCTATGTCCTACTGTGCATCACCTCAGCCTGATAATCATCCAAGCACAACTCTGTGAAGATTTACTTTTTGGACCTCTTTGTGTAGATCCTCTTTGATTCAGGCTCTCACAGAAGCCTATTCACTCTAGTTACCTACACTAGTGTTTCCCAATCCCGGTCCTCAAGGCATACTGTTCTTCGTCTTTCAGAGGTTTAATGTGCCTGATTCAACTGATTACAGTTCAGCAAACGTCTGTTAATCAGTCATCGATTGAAATCAGCTGGGCCCCCTGCCTAAAACAGGGGTCACCAACTCCAGTCCTCCAGGCTTCCTTCCTGCAACTTTTAGATGCGTCTCTGCTCAAACAAACATGAATCAAACAAAGGGCTGGTTTCCAGCCTATTGCAGAGAGGAATGAATGCTGGTGAGGGAATTCAGACATTTTGGAGCAGAGGTGAAGCTAAAAGTTTCAGGATGGTAGCCCTTCAGGACTGGAGTTGGTGACCCCTGACCTAAAACATGCAGACCAGTGTGCCTTGAGGACCAGGATTGGGAAACACTGACCTACACCTCCCTGTCGTCAAACCCTTGGTTCTTCTGCTCCACCTGTCCACTGCTGTACAGGTCGGTGAAGCTGAACATTTTAAAGATACCACTCCTTTATCTGTGTCTCACCAGCTTTCTCCCCTCTCTTCTCAGAGCTATTTAATTACCTCAGCCTGAGCAGCAACTAGAATTTGAAACTAAAATTAAACTTTTTTCCTTTTGAGTACTCCTGTGTGTGATTGAATTTCTGGGTCCCCACTAAGTGTCCTTATACTGTTCAATGTGTTAATGCTGGAGAAACAACTTTATTGCTACAGGAAAAAGGTCATTGGTGGCTCTGCTAACTAGCATGAACATTCTTCTGCTGTCAGGAAGAAGCTGCAGAGAGCTAGTGGGAGTCTAAAGGGGCAGGAGCAGTGCCACATGGGATTGTGATTGACTGCCTCCTGGTTCTGATTACTAGTTAGTACTGGGAGAAGACAGAGGAGTTTTTTTTTCTTCCCATGTTCAGTCTCATACTATATTGTCACCACATGGTGACCAGTTTCAATAAATATTTACAAAAGTTATATACTGCAGCTATAAGATGTGGATTAGAAATATAACACTTTGGTGATGAAATGCTAGGATGAGTGCAAAATGAATCCATTTCAGACCTATATTGAGTGAATGCAGATGAGAGAGGCCACACATGGTTTGCTCCAGAAGAGTTATGTCATCCAGCTCAGGAAAGCAAGAGGAATCCTCCACATACTGCAGAGAACACAGTTGGATACATGAACTCTTGGTATAGGGATGCATGAAGCACTCTGTTGGGCAATGCTGACCTGCTGTAGAGTCGCAGCACAAAGCTCGATGGCAATGTAGGTGAAGAGGCGGTCTCTCTCTGTGCAGAAGTATCGGATGACGTTGGGGTGTGTGTCCGATTCTCGGAGAAGCTGCACCTCTCGTTCGGCTACTTCAAAACACTCAGGCAGGATTCTCTTCACAGCAATGTGCCGTCCATCGAACCTGCCCCTAAAGTTCAAGACAAACCATATTTATCTGAAACAATGTAGTGTAAACTAACACACAATATGAACAAAGATTCACATTTTTTATCATTTTATTTGTTCCTAAAGTTATATAGTGCCTTCGAAAAGTATTCATTCCCCTTTTTCATTACAAGCTTCAAAGACTGTGAATATCATATCCCAAACTTTGCCACATATCCTCAATGGGATTTTCCTTTGAACGTAGACCAGGTCTACCCATTCTAATCATTCTGTTTCTGGTGATTTTCCTGCTGCGAGGTGAACCTCACTCACAAGTTTTTTTCAGGCCTCTGACATATTTTCTTAAAGGGTTTCTGTTTACTTTGATCCATCCATATTTCAATCAACTCTGACATCTACCTTGTTCCAGCTAAAGAAAAGAATCACAGGGGCACAGCGTTGGCGCAGGGGATAGTCCCACGTATGGGTGTGTCAGTCCTCGATGCGTCAGTGACACTTTATGTCCTCTACCCCATTTCCTCCCCCACTTGTCTGCTTTGTTTATTGGTCTTCAAGGATCTCTTTATTTGTAATATTCTCTAACAAACTTTTATGGCCTTCAAAGAACAGCTACATGTGCACAGAGATTAAATTATCAAATTTATTAAATATGTGACTGCACAAGGTAGTTGGTTGCAGTTGGACTTTGCTTCAGGGTGTCACAATAAAAAGGGGTTAAATACAAATGCATGCCATACTTTTCAAATTATGAAACCCATTAATCATTTTCCACCAGATCACAAAGCTCTTCTTTGTCACATAAAATCCCACTTAAAAATACTGAAGCTTATAGCTCTAATCTAATAAATGTGAGAAGATCAACAGATATGAGTATATTTACAAGTCGTCCTATTTTCTCTATAATAGTAAGCACTTAAAGTTCAATGATTTGCTCAATAAGCAGAAAGGATTCTCAATGTGTTTTACCTAAAGACAAAGGTCCCAGCTGTTCCATGTCCGAGTACATCAGTTGGTGTAAAGGAGATTTTTCCTACCTGCACTTCATTATCAATTTCTGCTGAAAGAAGTCCAGAAGAAAAATGACTGGATATTCAAATAATAATTTATCACTCATTAAAGCATTCATTCTCATTCAGTACTGGTAAAGGAGGTTTTATTTCTGTATGTTATAATGAAGTAAACAATGAGACCATTTCATGCCTCACCAATTAAAGATTTTTGATCAACTGAGTCATTTTTATCTGACTCTGATGTTCTTCTGTTATGATGCTGAATATTTGATGAATTATCATTTGTTGCAGTCGGAAAATCTATCAGAGAAGATCAAAAATATCAAAATAAGGTTAATTTAGCAAAAATATGTACTTCAAAATACTGCTCATTCATTTTGTTAAAGAATTGAGCTGGCTCTTATTTTTAAAATAAAAGAAAAAACATCTCTAGTAAAGACAAGCACCTTACCACTTGTGATGGTTGGCTCAGTGGACATTCTCCTGTCTGAAGAAACCAAAGTGACTGATTGAAGACTTGTCTGCATGTTGGTCTGCATTTGCTGAAGGCGAGACTGTAAGACCTCCTCCAGCTGCCTTTGAGCTTTCAGCTGCTGGGCTTTACGCTGCAGAAACAGCCATGGGAACCGTTCAAGTCAGAAAGGTATTCAAACCCAGATAACACCAATATCTAACCATTTTTAAAGCAATTTATGTATTTTAGCTGTAGAGAATTATTCTGACATGTTCAAAGAGTTACTGCACTGTTTTTGTTAAGTTTCATGGCTAACTGCTGACGAAGTGTACAGGGGGCCACGCAATGATGCACATAAAGCAGAGGGCTTGGAGAAAGATGCTGGGCTGTAGCTCGTTTTGAGTTTTTTGGGTTTTTTGGAACTCACTGTTCTGTGCCGTAGGATTAGGTGTTTACAATGAACAATGGACAAAAGCTTTGCTTTTGTTGAGAAGATTGCATATTGTAATCCTGCTTATGCTCATCCATTGTGGGTATGAGGAACTTGGCAGATGATGTGATCAAAACCCTCAGCACTAGACAAGAAGAAAATACATTTGATATTCCAAAGCACGGCATGGATGCAGTGTTTGACTGGCTCTCCTTGGAAATAATATATTGGCCAGTTTTCTTGTATAGTGTGCAACAAATACTAGGTGGGCAAGAGCCTTTTTACTAAACTAATACATGATGCAGTGAGAGGGCTCTGTGACTCATTTCCAGCAGTTCTACATCGGAGCTTCTTGTGAAATATTGAATCTCCTGGTCCAAGAAAACACTGGTCTTGTCTTTTGGGGTAAAAGAAAATAGAGAAAAAAACATGTTTGTTCCTGCAGAATATGCACAGGCCTTCATGTTCATACCTGCAATGAATCTTAGTAACCAAGATGCTAAAAACAGTCGAAACACCGACTGCCTTTAAATCTCGACTAAACCCCACCTGTTTAGAGTTGTTTTTGAATCATTATAAATGAAACATTAATCAACATTCTGATGTGTAACAATGACACTTGACAATTGCTGACTGTGTGTTATATAACTCTGAACTGCCTTATTGCTGAAAAGTGCTATAAAAATAAACTTGATTGATTGATGAAAACCCAAATACAATAGTTGAACCGATAATGAGTGAACTTCAACTTCTGAGTGGAACTGCAATTAAATGATCCTCTTATTTCAGCAGGAATCAGTCAATCAGGTTGTGTTATATTAAAAACCCTAGATAAACAAAACCCAGGCAGAATATTTTGTCTCTTATGGAGAAACACAACAATCTGTTCTCTTTGGCATTCATTCTCCAGAGTAGCATGTTACCAGCAAACATGCATCTTTCAAGACTTTTAAACAAATGCAGACCTTCACAGATGAACTCACAAGAGGAAAAGTGATCACAAAGGAGAGCCATCCTCCAACCAGAATGGTAAGAACTACCAGTGTCAGACGGTCTTGGGTCAGATAGATGGGCAACACAGTGGCAGGCCTCTGGGTCTGCCCAGTGGCCTCCTGACTGACCCCTTCCTTCTTGGTGTTCTGGTCACTGTGGCTCCCAGAGACAGCTTGAAACTAAAACACATAAAAAAAGTCAACAGATACAGGATGAGGATAGATTTGAATCTTTTTTTAAAGTAATAGGACTTTTCCAAAGCTCATATTCAGATAAAACCAGATTTTTACATACACTGAATAAAAGACACAAACATATTTTTTTCCTCACTGTCTGAAGTTAAAGCTGTTCTTGCTTCTGCTTAGTTGGAATTACCAAAATTATAAAAATTTTTTAGAAGGTTTTTTGTAACTTTTCTCAAATTCAAAAGTTTGCATCCCTGACAAACTGCCTGACTTGGGTCAAATCTTTTAATCTCTAAAAAATGTTCTCAGTAAGTTTCCAGCAAATAGGAAAAATGTAGGTAACTCTAACTAATGCCCCTTTTCCACCAGCTTGGCTCAGCTTGCTTTGCGAGTGTTTCCAACAACTTTTTTCGAGGCTGGCCCTGCTTTGCTCCTGTTCACTGATTGGCCAAGGGCGTAGTCAGACGTAGCAGCAAAGAGAGAAGAAAAGGCATAAGATTTCAGCCACCTGCTTTCCTCCAGCTGTCCTCCTCGCTACAATCGCAGCGCTCCTCCCACTGCGCATTTTCTTGAAGTCTCAGAAAAATTGCAATCAGGCTATAAAAACAATAGCTCAGCTCTCTCTTCTTTTTTCTCAGAAAAACAACAACTCGAGTTAGGTTGCAAGGTAACGAAGCACAGCACATGGCATCTGGAGGCAGGGCGCTATACCCCCCCCCCACAGAGCCGAGCCAGGCCTGTGGAAACCCGCTCACTCAAAAGTAGAGCCGAGCTGAGCTGCTGAAGTAGAACCAGTGGAAAAGGGGCACATGTTAAAACAAGAAAGGTTTGGTCTGATTTCACTTGAGGAGGAAAAATGTGTTTGTGTCTTATTTTTAGTGTGTGTAAATATGTGATTTCAGATGTAGCTGTACTGTGTGTGGACTTACATAGCGCTGGTGGTAGAAGGAAGCAGAGGAGAAGGGAGAGGCAGAGGTTCGAGGTGGGATGACTGGCTCACCAGAATGCTGCAGATTGGCAGGAAAATCCCTCAGCATGGTGGTGTGGGCTAATGGAGGGACCTCATGGTGGCCTGTAGTGTTAAAGATCATACAGTAGTGTGCAAAAGTCTTGAGTGATCTGCTACTTTTAATCTAAAGATTCAGGCTTAGGCAGTAGTTCTCCAGGCGCTAAAAAGGTCTTAAAGACAAAATAATTCATTTTCATCATCATAGTAAGCCTAATGTGAAGATTGATAAACTGACTCTACCTATTAGCAGCCAGTGGTTTTTCTGGCTGTTTGTGCTCCCTGGTGGATATTGGACATTAGTGGAAGGAGTGATCTCACAGTCCCCTCTCTGACTGACCGTCACCTCCGCGGTCACTGGACCCTCGATCCGAGCCAGCGTAAGTCCCCGAGGCTGCCATGGAAACAGAAAGTATAGAACAGTCAACGTATCTCTAGCCTTATCAGTTGTTCACCTTCTCAATCTTGATCTGATCTGCTGTTTAATTGTAATATACTGTTAGTAGGGACTTTTGTTAGCAGAAAGTGCACTTACCACTAATGAAACTCCACGATGGACAAGTGAAGCTGAGGCATAAAGGTGGGAGTCAAGTTTTCCAACATAGAGAGTGGGTCTGGAGAAAAGAAAAAAAATGTTCACTTGTCCCCAATTCAATTCCATCTGAGTGCCTAAACTGCATCAGCTGTTTCTGTCCCCTGTTGACTTTTCCTCAAACAGCAGATTGAAAATCAGACCAGACACACACTGCCTGTAAAGTATTCATATACCTGTACTTCTCTAACCTTATGACCACAAGCCTAATTGGTCTTATTCTCTGTGACTAGAGAATAAGAGCCATGGTTTTCAATAATAGTTTACAAATTAAAACGTGTAGATTGGCACATTTGCACTCAATCAGAGTTCAGAGCAACTAGTATCTTGAAAAACAAGGAAAACAGCGAACAGCCCGGGAATATGCAGAGCCTTGTGAAAGCATTCGGCCCCCTTGAACTTTTCAATCTTTTGCCGCTTTTCAGGCTTCAAACATAAAGATCTAAAATTTGTATTATTTTGTGAAGAATCAACAACAAGTGGGACACAATCATGAGGTGGAATGAAATTTATTGCAATATTATTCTTTCAGTGCAGCAAACTCACTCCAGAAGTTCAGTGAGGATCTCTGAATGATCCAATGTTGTCCTAAATGACTGATGATGATAAACAGAATCTACCCGTGTGTAATCAAGTCCCCATATAAATGCACCTCTCTGTGATCGACTCAGGGTTGTGTTCAAAACACAGAGAGCATCATGAAGACCAAGGACCACACCAGGCAGGTCCAAGATCCAAGACACTGCTGTGGAGACGTTTAAAGCCGGATTTGGATACAAAAAGATTTCCCAAGTTTTAAACACCTCAAGGAGCGCTGAGCAAGCAGCCATATTGAAATGGAAGGAGGATCAGACCGCTGCAATCCTACCAAGACCCGGCCATCCCTCTGAACTTTCATCTGGAACAAGGAGAAGACCGGTCAGAGATGCAACCAAGCCATGATCACTGTGGATGAACTGCAGACATCTACGGCTCATGTGGGAGAGTCTGTCCATAGGACAACAACCACACTGCACAAATCTGGCCTTTATGGCAAGAAATCTCCGCACAGCCACGCATATTAACTCTGGCTGACTAAGTGGACAAAGCATTTGATATGGTTTGGTGCATCGTGTAACTGGAAAAATGATACTAAAAATAATAATAAACTAATATAAAACCAGTATGATGTGTGACTACGAAGCAAGCATGAAAGCTCTTCACCAGGCTGAACCCACATGATAAGATTAGCGCTGGTGTGTTAACCACTGTTACGGCCGGTGGCCTTGTCGGGTTTCTTTTTCTCTTCTCAGTAAATTCTGCAGCTTCCTGGTCAGCTGGACTCTACTGGGAATTGGATGCAGCCCTCATCCACCGATGCCACACCCCTGAGGTCTACAGCAGAACTGATTGGCTCCTCAATCAGTCAGCTCCACCAATCCCTGCTGAGGCCTCCCTTTTTAATCCTAGACTTCCTGGCAGAAGGCGTGGCTGATTTGAATTGTTTCCTCAGACAGCGTTCCACTTTGTCGGGTGTTAGGCTGCTGTGTCTTTGTGAGCTTGTTGTCAACTGAAATAGCTTTGCTAGCTTTTGTCCCTGTGGGGTTTCTTTTGAATCTCCACTAGAGATTTGTAGTTTGTTTTTTGTTTAAACTTGGTTAATTTGGACTTAAAGTCAATTTTGTTTGGTTAAGTTCTTTTGTTTATCACTCTGAATGTTTTGTGGATTTTGTTTTATTTTAGTACTTTTGGTTGTAATCCCCTAACATTTGATTGTAGTTGTTTTGTTACATTTTATTTTTGTCATTACTAACACAATAAATCCCTAACTGACCAACCTGTAACATCTAGGTTGTTTAAATGTTGCTTCTCCTTCCCCTGGCTGAGCTGGGCCGTAACAACCACCAACAGACTGGCCAACCGGGAACACATGCATAAAGTTTACGCTGGACAGCATGTTGAGATGTAAACGTCACATATAATTCTTTGTTCACTAAGATGAATCATTCTCACCGCTCCCTCAACCTGCAATTCTGAAAGCGCGACAAGTTATTCCTGTGCAGGGTTTTCCCCAGTGTATTATAGGCCTGGTGGCCCGCCATGCTTTACTAGCCCCAGACTAACTTCTGGCTTATGTTTTTAGGAAAATGATAATTTAAAAAAAAAAATTATTTTTATTTTTAAGCCTGATTGCAAGGTCTCTGTTGCTTTGAGTGTTTCATTGGGGAGCAGATTTATTCCTAAAAGATATGTTTATAGAAGATAGGTTTAGTTTATTCATTTAGACCTGGTCTTGTGTCAAATTCTGTTCCCCTGTGAAAATCTGTTCCTCCCGTGTCGGGAGGCGCATTGCAGCTACAGAGGCGGATCTGACCGTTTTCACACGCTTCTGATTGACTTCTTGGTAAAACAAATCATATAATCATGTCAAGATTGTAACATTCAGTTTAACCGGGAGCTGCTGTTTAAAAAAGAAGCAACAACAAAATTGAAAAATGAATAAATAAACGAGTGTGGAGGTCTTCTTGTGTTGTTTTCTGTTGCTATTTTAAACGCCCAGAGAATCGGTCTTTTTTCCAAATTTTATAGCTTAAGCCTGACAAATAACCAAACACACATTTCCAACACGTAGTGTGTATTTATAATTGTTCATTCCTGATATAAGAGGAGGAAAACTGGCTGATGGCCGGGCACCAACAATTAAGACTTCCTGAAAAGAAGAGAGTGTAGACTTTCTGGTAAATCTCGTTCTAATGTAAAATATTAATTATAAGCACCAGACTTATAATACACTGGGGTAAACCAATATATTTGACTGGTCTAGCCATTTTAATGGCAGCAATGGAAATGTTCTTACATTAGTTGGGTTTGTGCTCTGGCTTGTTCCGTCACAAACTGGTAGCTCCATTTTAATGTAGAGTGAGCTTTTGCCTGGTCTGTAGCAGAGGAGAAGGTGAGAAAGCGCAGCGTCTCCATGGCAAGCGAGAGGTGAGGGGCATGCCTCAGTGACTCTTCATAGTAGAGGTATACCCCTACAACAGGTGAACCGTAGTTTTGAGTCCACAGGACATCGCCTGAAAAGCAAGATAACAAACACTTCAAATCCTTGCTAGGTGGCAGAGATAAGAGTCAGGAAATGTATGAACAACACAGATCCTCCCACCTGATTCCCGGTCAACGGTCACCACCAGACCATCACCACTAGACACCAGATGAGCCATTTCTGGAAGAAGATTACTTAAAGTTAGTTCTAGGATTGGCAGTATAATATTGTGCACTGCCCTCTTTATTATGATCCTTAAAAAAGTAACTGCAACCAAAGTCAACCAAGAATTCCACAGACCTGGCCTTTATGCAACATCACCAAGAAACTTATTGTTTAAATCTATCCTTTGTGATGACATAAAATCCCAATAAAATACACTGAGTTTCATGGTTGTAATTTGATAAAGTTTTAAAAAGTTCAACAGATATAGATACTTTTTGCAGGCAAATGCATATTAAGACAGTGCTTAAGTCTTTGAGGTTGTTGAAGAAACTATTTGTTTAACTTTTTGAATCTGTGCACGGAGACAGACGTACTGTAGTTTTGCTTCTCATCATAAGGACGAGCAGAGTAATCGTTGTACGTAGCGTTCCATCGAAGCTCTTGTATCTTAGTATCAAACATGGTAACCGTATACTCTGGAAACAAAGGGAAACTCATTAACTCCAGACTAATTGCGTCAGGCTCACATGAGCCTGGCTCCTGAGGTGCTGTGTGTGTGCGACAGACCGGTGCGTCCAATGTAGAGCAAAGGAGTGTTGGGACAGATGGACTCAGAAGAGGAGGTGGTTAAACTTGTTTGCTTTTCGCCCGTTTCAGGATCCACTACGAACCACACGTCATGCTTTTTTCCTGTGTACACACACACCAAAAAGGCAGGTTATCTGCAAACAGCAGGTGAGTGATGTGTTTATACAGCACTATACTGTAAAAGTAGAACTGTATAGTTTGCTCCCTAAGAGGCAGACTTTTCTCTATTACACAAACTCTCTCTCTATCTCTCTCATCAAGAGGCAGTTTTAGCTCTAGCTGCTTCAAATTCAATAAAGGAATTCTATCACTACATTTATGCAATGGCATGTTTATTTTCTTATTTTAAAAAAGGAATTGAATTATTTATTTGTTTCGTATTTTAAAGTTTTTCTAATGTTACAGAAAGAAGGCTAAAGAGGTTGAATGAAATATCTGTAGAATATGCCAATGTTTTTATCCAATTAATCATCAAAATAATCAATCAAATAATCGATTAATAACATAATTGTCACCTGTCTCCCTTGCAGAAAGTGAGCAAAAATGCAGCCAAAGTCCAGACAAAAACTATTAACAAAAACTTCAAAAGGTTTAAAGAACTGTGGTCATCAAGATCATGTACAAGATCAGACCTGTGTAGAGCATGCCATCAGAGCTTCTGCAGGGGGCGGATTGAACCAGTTCCGGGATAGTAAAAGGCAGTTTCTGTGGAAACAGAAAACTGTCAGGCTTGTTTTGTAAAAAAAAAAAACACACACACACAAGAAATTGTGACACAAAATAAATAATCTTACCATCAAGCCCTCCTTATGTTTTCCACCAAGGATGTACAAACTGCCATCATTAGGATCTGGGAGAAAACCAGGCCTACATTTTAGAAACAGAAACAAAACAGTTAAACCTGTAAAATCTTTAGAATTTCTGATATTATTACTTTGTTAATAATTACAGTGAATTATAGTCAATTATAAATCACCAAAAAGTTCCAGACATATATGGCATTTAAACAGAAGATCAGGCAAACTGAAAGTAATGAATAGGTTGGTAAAGCTTGACAATGGCACAAAATCAAACGATGCCATGCAAAAGTATTCAGACCTCTTTAAGGTTTTCCCATTTTGTCACAACCACAAAGCTTCATATATTTTTGTACATCGGATGATAATGCGATAAATCAACACGTAGCCTTTAATGTATGGCTCAACTGGCTTTGCCCTTTTAAAGACAGAAGTTGATGCCAATGTTCTTTGATAAATATCTCAAGCTCAAGTCCATTTCCAAGTTTGGTCCCAGGTTCATGGGACTTGCATGAAGCCATTTCATTGCAGTTCTGGCTGGATGTTTGTCCTGCTGGGAGGTAAATATCTGCCCGGCCTCAAGATTTCTGAATCCTCCAACAGGTTTTGTTCCAGGAGTGACCTGCAGGAGTGACAAGTTCCCTCTGTCTTGCTGAAGAAAAGCATGGTGCTGCTGGCCTACAGACTGTTCAACAGGAATGTAAAGTTAAATGTTGCCATTAAGGCTGAAATGATTCCTTGAATGATTCGAGTACCTCGATTATTAAAATTCCTCAAGAAAAATTTTTATGACTCCAAACTTCGTTAAATTATGTTTTATTAAGTAGCGCACCCGTGTTCCGCCCGGATGATTATTTGTGGTGGGCAGCGTTCTTACTTCCACCTATGAGCTGTTGTGAAGTGCTAGCAGCTTGCACGCCGTTTTGGGGAGAAATAAGAGCTGTTGTGGTGCGGTGGGTGGATTACGACAACTTTTGTTGTGTCGGAATCGCGTCGTCTCGGTTTTGGGGGGAACGGTAGAAATGGGAGAGACAGAGAGAGAGAGGTACTGTTAGGGATTTTTGTTTTTATCATTTCTATGTTTATCATTTCTACATTTATATATGTCATACATTTCCTTAATCAGCATTAATCAATATTGACGTGATTTGCATTTAACCTTGTGGGGCCCTTTAGGCGCCGGGTGTCTGTGTTCCAGGAGCCGATTACTCCTGCTCCTCCTTTGGAGCTAGATGACCTGTGTGCAGACCAAGGTTGCTTTGTTTCTCTTTTTTCACTATCTCCCTTTTCCTAAATAAAAAGGCTTGCCCAAGCTGAGAGGATTCAGAAACGCTTTGTGAAGAGGATTGGAGGATCCTCCTTGCAAAATACTTTCTCCATTTGCAAAAGTGCGGCCATAAAACTTATTACGTTTGTCTGTGGTTCTTTTATGAAGGTTCAAAAATATCCATCAGGTACGATTCCTTGGATAATCATAAAAATATTCTATAGCGTACTCGATTATTAAAATATTCTTTTACAAAAGCCCTAGTTGCCATTCACCGATGTTTTGTATGAAAGAAAAACTGGTTCATTTTAACCTCTTCTTCCATAAGATACATCATTTTCCTGGGGAGTGGGCTTTTCAAGACCAGTTGTGTGCAGTGCATTATCCATCCATCCATCCATCCATCCATCCATCCATCCATCCATCCATCCATCCATCCATCCATCCATCCATCCATCCATCCATCCATCCATCCATCCATCCATCCATTTTCTGAACACCCTTGTCCCTAGTGGGGTCTGGAGGGTTACTGGTGCCTATATCCAGCCGACGTTCCGGGCGAGAGGCGGTGTAAACCCTGGACAGGTCGCCAGTCTGTCGCAGGTGCAGTGCAATTAGAGAACATTAATTCTCTAATTAATGTTAGAGAATTAACATTAATGTTAGAGAATTAATGTTATTATGTTCTTTAATTGGAGAACATAAGGGAATTATATTCTCTAATTCTCTTTTTAAAGAATTGTTAATAATGTTAATTGTTCATATATTCCCTAATGTTAGAGAACATAGCATTAGAGCATAATGTTTTCTAATGTTCTCATTAGAAAACAGCATGTTCTCTAATGAGCTATTATGTTCTCACATATAGCTCAGGACACAACTATATGTGTCCTGAGCTATAAATCCAACTATATTTTGGATTTTGTTGGATTTATACTTGGACTACATTAAAGTGTACCTACTTGTGATTGGATAATCCAAGACACATGTTAATTGCAAGAATAAGTAGAACCTTAGATACATATGTGATCTTATTTCATCTCCATGCAACTACATTCAAATCTGAATTCTACATACAATGCAAATAGAAGGAAGTTGGTTCTGCAAACTAGGCTATTAATGCACATAAATCTCCAGTAGAAAAAAATCCAGCTAAATGTGTAGTATGTCCTGAATTTTTACTTACTCCTCAAGGTAGTTAGGCACTTGAATAACAGGGTCTGAAACATATTTTAAAAATATATATTTTTAAATCCCACATTAACAATGAGAGACAGAATGAATGACACTAATGCATATATGTAAACCTTCTCTTAAAGTCCACTTGATGTCTCCTGTCTGCTTGGAGATAGCATGCAGACTGCCGTCCAGGGTGGAGACAAACAGGAGGGATTCTGGGAGTGTGACTGATCTGACTCCTCCAACCTGAAGGATTACAAAGGAAAGAAAAGTTTGTCAGTTGTCAGAGAAGGATGTCATATCCAAAGATTTCACCAAACTCCCATTCACACTCATTTGATGGGTGAGTGTGAATGGGAGGGGCTGTAATAACTGGTTGTATTCCTAATGTTGGTGAAAACTTTCAATTGTTCTCTGGATTAAAGCTGCTGAGAGTCAAAGCTTCAAGGAACAAACACTTTATTTAACATGTGCAGATGGAGATCGCTTGACAGCATCTAAGTCAGCTCGTCAAAGTCAGCTCTAAGTTGGATAAGGAAACATCCTCTCTTTATGCAGCTCTTTCCGTATCACACACGCAGGTGTGGGGGTCGGACTTTTTACAACACATTAACTTTCTGAGAATCTATGACAACTAAGTTCAAAAAGGTGTGAAGTCAAAGGACGTATCAAAAGGTTAAACACTGCACAGGGTAGGCCGATATTTTCCTAAGAACAGCAAATATTCTAGCTGATGTCTGTCATAGGTGCTAAACACTAACCTTTAACTGAGACATGTAAGTCTAAGTAACATCCTGTTTTAGGCCTTGAAGCGAGGCAGGCTGCTAAGCCTCTTCCTGTTGAAACTGTTGCACATACAGACACTTTTCTTATTAATTTCTGCTAACAATTTACTTTGTTTTTTGCACACATGGTAACTGTTGATTAACTGTAACTTTAACTGTAACTGTATCAGGCTTCAAATAAAAGTATTAATACCTTAATTTAGTTGTTTCTCCAACACTAAAATAAATCTATTTGGGTATAAGTATATGCATGAGCTTCACTAAGCTTAAAAACTATGTGCACCCTTAAAGGGTAAGCTTCCTATGTTAAAACTAAGCAAAATGAACATATTAAAAAGAATATTTGCACCTTCATAAAAGTTTTGGCACCCTGGTCAATTTTGATGCTTATGAGGTCAGGAACATCAGGGAGTGGTCAGAACTCATTTTAATTTAACACTTATCTAGCAGGTTATTCTGATTCGCGCTACACCCACCACTAACAAAGCACACAATGGTCAGAGTTTTCATTAGTGTGTCTCATGCTGCGATTTTACTGATGACAAATTTCATTTGCCCCAATATTTTTATAATATGGGAAAGTCACTTCATCATTTAAGGCCTTCTTGTCCATTTCTCTGAACATTTAAACATCCAGCTATCCATTCATTTTCTTCTGGAGTCGGATAAGCAGATAGCAGCTTAAGAAGCTGCTACCCGCTAAGTAGGGGCCCCAGACTCCCCTACTTAGTCTGGAAAAAGGGGAGTCTGGGACCCCTTCTCCCCCCCAACTGGTTGGGGAGATTACCCTCTCCCCAACCACTTGGGCCAGCTCCTCCTGGGGAATCCCAAGGTGTTCCCAGGCCAGCCAAGAAACATCGCCCCTCCAGCGTGTCCTGGGTCTTTCCCTGGGCCTCCTCCTGGTGGGACGTGCCCAGAATGCCTCACCAAGGAGGCGTCCAGGAGGCATCCTGACCAGATGCTCGAGCCACCTCAACTGGCTCTACTCTGAGTCCCTCCTGGATGACCGAGCTTCTCACCCTATCTCTAAGGGAGAGCCCAGCCACCCTAAGGAGAAAACCCATTTCGGCCGCTTGTATCCGGGACCTCGTTCTTTCGGTCATGACCCAAAGTTCATGACCATAGATGAGCGTAGAAACGTAGATAAATCGAGAGCTTCGCTTTTTGACTCAGCGCTCTCTTCATCACGACGGACTGGTATAGCGCACTAATCTGCCTGTTGATAACCCACTCCCTTTCTCCCTCATTCGTGAACAAGATCGTAAATACTTAAACTCCTCCACTTGGGGCAGGACATCCTCCCACAGTCCCGGAGGAGGCACTCCACCCTTTTCCGGCTCAAGACCATGGCCTCGGATTTAGAGGCACTGATCCGCATCACAGCCACTTCACACTGAGCTGCAAACCCCTCCAGCGAGACCTGCAGATCACAGCCTTATGAAGCCAATATAACCACATCATCCGCAAAAAACAGAGATGCAATCGTAAGGCCACCAAAACGGATCCCCTCAACATCCTGGCTGCGTCTAGAAATTCTGTCCATAAACGTAATGAACAGAATCGGTGACAAAGGGCAGCCCTGGCGGAGTCCAACTCTCACTGGGAACGAGCCTGACTTACTGCCGGCAATGCGGACCAGACTCTGGCACCGGTCGTACAGGGACCTGACAGCCCGTATCAAAGGCCCCGGTACCCCATACTACTGGAGAACCCCCCACAGGACTCCCCGAGGGATGCGGTTGAACGCCTTCTCCAAGTCCACAAAACATATGTAGACTGGTTGGGCGAACTCCCACGCACCCTCCAGGACCCTGCTGAGGGTGTAGAGCTGGTCCAGCGTTCCACGGCCAGGACGAAAACCACACTGCTCTTCCTGAATCTGAGATTCGACTATCCGACGGACCCTCCTCTCCAGGACCCCTGAATAGACCTTGCCTGGGAGGTTTAAGAGTGTGAACCCCCTGTAAATGGAACACACCCTCCGGTCCCCCTTTTTGAACAGGGGGACCACCACCCCAGTCTGCCAATCCAGGGGAACTGCCCCCGATCTCCATGCAATGCTGCAGAGTCGCGTCAGCCAACACAACCCTACAACATCCAGAGCCTTAAGGAACCCAGGACAAATCTCAATCACCCCAGGGGCCCTGCCACCGAGGAGCTTTTTGACCACCTCGGCGACCTCGTCCCCAGAGATTGGAGAGTCTCAAGGCTAAGCTTCCTCAATGGAAAGCATGTTGGTGGGATTGAGGAGGTCTTTGAAATTTTCTGCCCACTGGCCCACAACGTCCCAAGTTGAGGTCAGCAGCACACCATCCCCACTATAAACGGTGTTGGTGCTGCACTGCTTCCCCCTCCTGAGATGCCGGATGGTGGACCAGCATTGCCTCGAAGCCATGGAGAAGTCTTTCTCCATTTAAACATAAACATAAAATTGCAATGTTTTGGCAGGCACAAGAACTTAGACGAGGCCAAAGAAAACACTGAAAGGCATTGAGAATGTCCATCCATCCATCCATTTTCCTACACCCTTGTCCCTTACTGGGGTCAGGAGGGTTGCTTGTGCCTATCTCCAGCTGTCGTTTCGGGCAAGAGGCAGGGTCACCCTGGACAGGTGGCCAGTCTGTCGCAGGGCAACACAGAGACACACAGGACAAACAAACATACTCTCACACACTCACACCTAGGGAGGATTTAGAGAGGCCAATTAACCTGACAGTCATGTTTTTGGACTGTGGGAGGAAGCCGGAGTACCCGGAGAGAACCCACCATGCACAGGGAGAACATGCAAACTCATTCAGAATGTCTGAAAAACCAAAGATCAACTCCCATTTAAAGGAACTAGCAGAACGTTTTCTGTAGTAAAACTTACTTTAGATATACTGTCACATAAGAGGTGTCTTGACTATTTTTTTCTATATTATTATCTGATAAAATAGTATATAACCACCCAAAATTCAGCTTCTATTGAATATGCCCCAAGTGACACAACATATCAAAGCTATTTTGTAACAGCTTTGATATGTTACAAAGTATTTTTCTATTTTTATTTTCTATGAATAACAGTAAAATAATAAACAAACAAATCACTGAATGCAATAACCCAAAAAACTGTAAATATATAAGTAAGGGTTTGGATTAGGCTGGATTTATGTCAACAATAAGATTAGATTTCATGTAATTTATACTAAACTTTGCAGAGATGAGACAATGGGACAAGTGATGTCCTGTCAGGTGACAAGCGCTGTATCCGTGTATGGGGGTGTGTGTGTGTGTGTGTGTGTGTGTGTATACCGCTCCCATGTTGACCCAGTGAGCGCAGGCAGCCTTTTAACTGCGCCGGTGTCCAGGTGAATGCACAGTTTAGCAGACTCGGAACCAAACCGGCAAACCGGGCATTGAGAGACTCATGAGAGCGAACAGCCGTAAAAACGCACGTATAAACTCTTTATTACTGTCTTAATACAGCCCCCCTCCCCAAACAGCTACTCACTGGAGCCTGAAATAGCCGCAGAATCCAGTTGCGCCAGTCCCCTCTGTGCACATAAATGACAGAACACGAACCGCACATAGAGCAACAGAACCATACAGTCTAAAACTGTAAAGTTTACCTGAAGAAGTTTGTTTTCCCAAAACAGCAGGAGAAGAGACAGCAGAATGAGTTCCAGACCCCTCATGACCCCTAAAGCCCTCGACTTCATGGTGGTCCGACACAAACAAACAAAAGCACTTAATCAAAGCTGCTAAACTAGCGACAGAGGTCAAACTTTATATTCATTTCCAGTGTCCGTCTGCCGCGTAGCGAACGTCCAACATCTGGTGGCGACAATTAAAGTGTCGCTTTACATCCATAAAAGCGGCACTTTCCCACATTTCCGTGTTGGGACGGACCTTGTAGAGCGAGGAGCAAACCGTCAGGAGGAAAAGAGATAGGAGGAGCTGCTGTCCTGAAACTAACTGATGGGTGGCTCGACCAATCAGAAACGGTGTCGAGAACTATGGGCGGGACTATGGAAAGAACTGGAACACGTAGAAACAGACAACAAGGACAAGTGTAAACGCAACAAGAAAGCCTTTTTGTGCAATAGAAAGAGGTGGAGGGATTAATTGTTCCCTTTTCTGCACATCCAATATATCCACACACACACCAGTGACAGGAAGGGTCTTTGCATTATGAAGGGCTGTGTGGTCTTTTAATGAAACTTTTTCAAAAATTAATTCCAGAAACCTGGAATTAAATTTAAATGAAGAATTTTTCTTCTTCATTTACCTGTCATAAGTTTTATAATTTATTTCATCACAATTTTCATTTTATTTCAATTTTAAAATTTTTATTGAAGGGGCTATACACTCACCAGCCTTTCTATTACCTTTCTATTACACCTTGCTAGTACCAGATTGGACTCCCTTTTGCCTTCAGAACTGCCTTAATCCTTTGTGGCATAGGTACTGGAAACATTCCTCAGAGAGTCTGGTCCATACTGACATGATAACATCGCACAGTTACTGCAGATTTGTCGGCTGAACATCCATGATGTGATTCCACCACATCCCAAGGGTGCTCTATTGATTTGAGATCTGGTAACTGTAGAAGTCATTCGAGTACAATGGTACTACTGGGCCCAAAGTGTGCCAGGAAAATATCCCCTACACCACTGCACCCCTACCACCAGCCTGAATCGTTGATACAAGGCACAATGGATCCATGGTTTCAAGTTGTTGACGCCAAAATCTGATCCTATTGTTATGAGTTCTGTCTTTACTCATACTTCTTGAAAGTGATATTTTATTTTATAGTTAAAAGGGGGTGTTTTGTTTGTTATTTTGGCTTTGGACACCCTGAAGCTACTGACACTAACTGCTTAGTGATTATCATTTTGCGTTACACCGAGTGCTTGAATTGATCCTTCGCTGTGTTGGGGAGGGGTTGTAACAACAGGTAAATTGAGAGCTTCACTTTTTGACTCAGCTTCACCATGACAGAACCGTACAGCACCCACTTCACTGCTGGCACTGCGCCAAGTCGCCTGTTGATCTCCTGCCCCATTTTTCCCTCATTCGTGAACAAGATTCCAATACACTTAAACTCCTCCATTTGGGCCAGGATAACCTCCCCGAACCGGAGAAGGCACTCTACCCTTTTCCGGCTCAAGACCATGGCCTCAGATGTGGAAGCTATGATCTGCTTTGCACTTGACTGCAAACCACTCCACACTGCAAAACATGATAGCAGCCTCATTTGGTTAGTTCCACTTACTAGATTTCTTTAACACAAAGAGCTCTGACATGTCTGACATCAGTTATCCATTGTGTTGACTATTTGAGAAATTTGTCAGATTTTTTTTAACTTGGATTTCAATTTGAAAAAAAAGGAGAGCGGAAAAAGGCAAGAGTATGAAATTGAAGTAACAGGGAAAAAACATAATTGTAGTTTGAGTTGGAATGATAATTTACACATTGTATGCAGTATAGGTCATATGTTGAATCTGCATCAAAAATATTCACTTTTTACAGGAAATTGCAAAAAACTTCTACTTCCACTATTTTGTGGAAATTCTTCATGCAGCATCAGTGTTAGGTAAGTTTAATAACCTAAAATGTACTACTTTTCTATTAACCGTTGATGCAGCACGATGGGTATTTTTGAACCTTCATAAAAGAACCTCAGACAAACGTAATAAGTTTTATGGACGCACTTTTGCTCTAGGAGAAAGCATAGCAAAAAGGATCCTCCGATCCTCTTCACCAAGCGTTTCCCCCGAATCCTCTCAGCTCGGGCAAGCCTTTTATTTAGGAAGAGAAAGAATGTGAAAAGATAAACAAAGCAACTTTTTTCTGCGTACAGGTCATCTGGCTCTAGAGGAGGAATAATCAGTTCTTAAAACACAGACACTTGGTGCCAAAAAGCGCCACACAAGGTTATGACATATGTAGTAATGATAATTACGTAAAAACAGTAAGTATGTAGACTGTGCTTTTTAGGAGTGGGGAAGAAACTAATTTGCACCTATTTAGAGTATTCATTAAAAAGTATATTTTTAGAATACCGTACACTTCTTAGAGTGCACTCTCAAAAGTGCACTTGAAATAATTAAGTTCAATGCCACGTTTGTATCCGATGTTTGTTGTCATGACTCAAGCCTCACCAGGGACAGATCCTGTACCAACCAGGTGCTGCGGTGGTGCCGGGGTAGAGCACTACTCACATGAGGAGATCTTAGTCCTTGACCCTGCTTTTTGTAAGTTTGATTCCAGTCTGATGACCTTAGTGGCATGTCTTCCCTCTCTTTCATTATAGACTTCCTGTCTATTCTCAAATCAATCCTGCCTGATGCAAAAACTCCGGTAAAAAAAGAGATAATTTATTAGTTTCCTTCCTTATTTGAAGGAAACTAAATGATTTGAGTAAGACTGACTTAAATTTGTCATTTCAAACATACTTAATGAGTTGAGTTTAAAAAATGTAATAAACTGAGTTGGATGAACTTAATGAATCGAGTGAGATGATCATGATAGATTGATAAACTATATTGGATAAATCTGGTTAATTTAGTTGGATAGACATAACTTGAGTTAGTAAACTTAATTCATTAAGTTGAGTAAGCTTAATTTAATTACTTGTGACCAATTGAAAGAATTCAATTAAGTTGATTACATCAGCATCTGTAATCTGATGCTGATTACAGAGTCAACTGAAAGCATGGGTGAGCTAAAATGAGCGCTTGGAAAGCGCTACAAAATGAAGGACTTGGGTGAACCGTTCTACATCCTTGGCATCTCAGTTATTCAAGACAAAGCAAAAAACTGAAACAGAAACAGTACATTGAAGCCGTTCTTCAGAAATATGGGATGGATAAAGCAAATCCTGTTGCAACCCCTGCTGACATCAGTGTAAAGCTGAAAAAGGATGATGGTGTCAGTAATCCTGTCAATCCAAACACATATCAGTCAGTGGTTGGATGTTTACTGTATGCGGCAATGACAAGACTAGACATAGCACAAGCAGTGAGTGTAGTGTCAAAGTTCAATGCAAATCCAAATACTGCACATCTGACTGCTCTGAAGAGGATTCTTTGATACTTAAAGGGTACTGTTGACCTTGCTCTAAAGTATGACTGTTCAGGGAACAAAGATTTGACTGGTTTCTCTGATGCTGACTGGGCTGGAGATCAGGAGACCGTCGTTCAACAACAGGCAACATATTTCTACTCAGCGGAGGAGCAGTGAGCTGGCTGAGCAAAAAACAAAACGGTTTTTAACAGCAGAAGCTGAGTATGTTGCTCTCAGTCAAGCAGCTCAAGAAGGTACCTGGCTGAGAAGATTACTGAATGATCTTGGTATGGTCACAAAGCCTACAGTGATTCTGGAGGACAACCAAGGAGCCACTGCAATAGCAAGGAATCCAGTGGACCATTCAAGAACCAAGCATATAGACATTCGCTACCATTACATTCGTGAGTGTGTGCAGAATGGTGAAGTCAAGTTGGAGTATTGTCCAACGGATGACATGAAAGCAGATATCTTGACAAAACTTCTTGCAAGCAGAAGTTTGAGTATTTTAGAAGAAAGATTGGACTTTTCCCAATGCAAATCTGTGATAGAATGTCTTGCTTTGTAATTTTTCATTATAAAGTTGACAATATTTTTTGTTGAGTATAGCAAGACAAAAACGGTAGACTATAAACAGAACATGACTAATAAGTTAATCTTGCAAGTTGAGTTAAATTTTATTTTAGCATTATCTTGTGTCTTAATACCATTGTAAAAATTAAGTGGGAGTGTTGAAATATGAAGCAGTAACTTGTTCAATGGCTGTTAATGGAGAGGCTGTTATGCTGCCATGTGCTGTACAGTATATCTTCTGAGTACTGCAGTTGTATCGTTCTGAGAAACAAGAAATAAATGAACGCACATTGAAACGCCTGTTCTCTTCAGGGCAAACTCCCACATGTCCTTCAGAACTCAGAACAGAGGGTGTAGAGCTGGTCCAGTGTTCCACGACCAGGACAAAAACTACATTTCTCTTCCTGAATCCAAGGATCTGCAAGCTGTCCAGGACCCCTTTTTGAATAAGGAGACCACCACTTCGGTTACTTTGAAGAAATCTTTGCAGTTTTGTCATGTTTATGTTTATTTGTTGTTTGTGCACCTTAGTAAGCTTAAAAACAAATGTTTTAATGTTTAAAAATTAAAATATGAGTGTGAAGCATGTCTGAATATAGTTATAGCAAAGATGCAAAAAATAAATAAATAAAAACACTTTATCTTTCCAAGACAAGCTTATTTTAGACAATTTTGAAGAAACGTATCCTGCGGATCGCCAGTAGTTGATAGTGTATTGGATGATGCAATAGTGTCCACTTCATTGATCTGTGTGCATTTATAACATAAAAATCCAGAAGAAACGCAAGAAAATGGTTTTTAGATACCTGTCCACTGCAGTGACCATTAAGCAAGAAAGGGTTAAAGACTGAATATGATTTGTATCTGTACATTTTGCAAATAATTCTCACATTTTGTTTATTGGATATTCACTTTGTTTGAGTGCACTTTGAGCTGCATTTGTTTCAGTGGAGCTATAAATTGCTATTTGCTAAATTGCTAAAAAGCTCTTTGGCTTTCTCTTACCTGCTATCACCGCTAGGTGGCCTCAGTCACCTATAGTCTTATCTCTTGCTCACCATGTCACCAAAAGTTATTCATTACTCATCTCATACTTGCATCTCCTCAAGGATGAGTTGCAAATTCTTAGATGATATTGCATTCTTGCTCTCTGTCGTCGGTACCATTGTCTGTTTGGATTTAGAACCCAGTTCTGGATTGGGTGCTAGGATCTTGTAATTCTGTCACCTCTTTCTATTTTCCCTTGGATCCTCTTAACTGCTGTCATATTTTATCCTTGTTTGATCGCTGTCTGTAGAAATAGAGAACTCTCTTGAGACATGAGTCAAATATGCAGCTATAGTGTGTGTAAATAACCCCAAATTAAGCTCCATATTTGATGTATCGCCTCTTTAGCGCTTATTGCCTTCATTTCGTTTTATTTTATATAATATATGGTTGACTTCCGGTTTTTGATTCGATGCTTTTATTTGATGTGATTTTACGTTGTCTAATAAAACGGCAGCTTGATGACAAAAGGAATGGAAGACAAGTTGCATCAGCGGTTGTAAAAATGTATCTTTTGATTAGCGGCCCACTATGGCAGGCCGTTTTAACATACATTCTGTTTTACTGCCCTTACATTCCACGTATCTCGAGTTGTTTTATCTCTAATTAAAGTCAGACGAAACCGAATTTATGTTAAAATGGCTTGCCATACATTTTCTATTTAAGCTATCTTCAAATAACATTCTGACTAGTCAGAATGGCATTACTGATATCTTGAATATGTATTCTGTATAGTCAAAATATAGACTATACAGTCTATATTATACTTGCATAGCAATTTGAAAGATTAATTAAACAATGAAAAATAGAAAAAACGAAAAAGGATGTTTGCTAATCCACCACTTTCATGTTGAAAATGGTGTGACAATAGCAATTTTAGCTTTTCAAAATGGTCTTTATGTGCATTCAGTTTGTCAGAATTGAATAAACAGGAAATTCTTTGTAGATTTCCAAAGTAGTCTTATAATTTAAGAAATTTTATGTTCTCTGCATATCCAACATTGCCGAACTCTTTCTACGTTGTGCGATTTACTGACAATTTTGTGCAGGAAACATAAAATTCTGCAGACAACTGTTTGGACAACACAAAGGGGCTTCCACGCAATTCTTAATTCAAATGTCTAAAAATGTAATTTTGACGAGTCATAATTACATTCAAGATCTTTTAAATTGTAATAACAGATATGTGTCTTGTCAAATGACAGATTCAGTGACATCATTTGAGATATCTTGAAAGGAATTTTGACTCGTCAAAATGTAATTGAAGATATCTTGAATTATTATTCTTGCTAGTCAAAATGTAAAGGCAGATATCTTAAATTACCATTCCGGATAGTCAGAATGTAGTTTTTGTCTAGTCAAACTGCATTTTTAGATACCTAGAATGTAATTATGGATAGCCAGACAAATTTATGCTACAACGGCTAAAGGGGCTATGGCAGGCACAAGGTATGTTTATTTTGTAAATAAGTATATTTCTAATATTGATCGGTTGGAATTGTGAATTTGTTTCATTTAATCAAATTAGGTATAATTTTTGAATCAAGCTGATATTTAGTGGTGAACAGTATTTTTACATTATGGTTGAAAGAGTGTGGTTTGTAGCTTACACTGTCTTTTTGTGTGTGTGTGTTTGTACATACAGCTCTTATGGTGAAACTAGTGGTTTACTTCTAATAAACCATAACTTTCACCATCTATCAGTAAAGCCACAATCCTTCCTTTGGGCGGGTGGTCTGCTACTGTGTGTGTCAGTGCTGCCTATGCAGGACCTGTACTGGTCCACAAGACCGATCTTGGAGCAAACCCATTCTGTATTTCTGCTACTCTGCAAAAGTCCCTCCAGCACGAGAGGTCAAACGGTGTGAGACATGGCACGTTTTTCTCTGGCTCAGTGTGGCCATGTGCCACAGATTATACTTCCTTCAATCCCTTCTTATCCTGCAGCTCAACCTTTCACCTAAAGAGGAAGATCTTCACTTTCACTCCCGGCAGGTAGAAACATGTCTTCTCTTTCTTAGCTAGCGGTATAATAGTCCAGCTGATTGATGTTCTTCTTTCTGACATGATGGAGAAAGCCTCAGTAGTTGAACAAAACGGGGAGCGTTCCTGTGGAGACAGCTCATCATAACCCCACCATCAAGTAAGTAGCAGCTTTAGTCTGTTTGAGTGAGCAGTTTTCTCATTGATGGTTCCTGAGGTTGCCATAAAAAAACCAAATTGTTTCCTTCCTCTTTAATCATAATGTTGGTTTTATTTTAAATTTGAGTTTCCAAAACCGTTATAAACATTAATGAAGAGAATATTTTAATCTATTTTTTGACAACATACTTTTTAGGTTATTCCTTCAAGCAGTCTCTACAACTTTTTGAGACCAAGATCTACTTTTTCTCTCACCAGCCGTGTGAAATCTATCATATGACATGAAGATATAAAAATTGTAAAAGAAACTCTATTGACTTATTTTATATGCAAATATACATCAGTTATATCAGACATATTAAAGTGATAGGAAACCTAATGCACTGTAGGAGATTGCTGATTTCTCATAATCAGGAACTGGATGCAAACATTTGGCCAGCAGGTATCAATCAGTTATGGCAGATCTGAACAAAATAAAAAATTTCATATTGATAGGAGGAACCAAAAAGCAGTGCTAAGATAAAAGCGCATCTTCTGAAGTTGGGATATTTTTCCTCCAACAAGTTTGAGAGGCGTCACCTCAAACCAGATGGACTGGAATTTATTTAAATGTCATTTGTGAATATTAGCTCCTCATTTCAACAGTGAAGCTATGCAGGTTGAAAAAGGTTGTCATTTCAGAGACTGTTAGAACTGGTTTGCATGTCCCATTTGTAAACATCTGGTTTTCTAGGAGTTTACAAATGCAGTTGTGATTTCATTTAGTATAGACATTAGTGTTTATTTCATTCAAATATTTTGTCGATTCTCATCAGTAGCATTATTATACAAGCTAGTCAGTCTGGTTCTGTATTTGACAGCTTTCATTCATCTGTGGCTTGTGAATAGATTATCCTAATCTGACCTGCTTTGTTTATCCAGAAATGTATTTTTAAAAATGAGAAATTGTTTCTTTATGATCTCTGCGGAGCTGCAATTTGATTGCAGGTCAAATTTCTTTTCTTTGACTCTGTGATTTAATGAAACTATACAGAACTTGAGATTTGTCATTACTTTTTTGATTTCAGTGATAGAGTTAGAGTTCACTGTAAAAATAAGGATACAGGCTTATGACAAATTTTAATTAATCAAGTTTGATGGATTAAAAAGCCCCACCCAAATCAAAAAATGTATGTTATCGTCTCATCCACCTGTTGTTTTACGTCATATAAAGTCTTATCGTATCAAATATCTGTTTTAATTGTATAATTTGAGCCTTATCGCACATTGCTTATGGAAATATTAAGTCAATTTATCGTTTATCAGAGAAAACGGATTGAAAAGTGTATTACATCATTGTATAAAATCCCTATCATTAATTTCCAGATTTATTTGGGCCACTATTTTCATTTAAATTG
Organism: Phalloptychus januarius; assembly: GCA_902982915.1. NCBI lineage: Eukaryota > Metazoa > Chordata > Actinopteri > Cyprinodontiformes > Poeciliidae > Phalloptychus > Phalloptychus januarius. The sequence continues at coordinate 1,043,246 of CADWAE010000061.1, forward strand.
AAGCCTTATCTTAATAAAACATGCATGATTTATTTCTCTTGCATAACCTGCTGAGATTTTCTGGAAATCTCTGGAAAGTTCAAAGTCTTACCCACTTTCTTAAATTATGCAAGTGGCCTGATATAACATCGGTTGGGGCCCCTTTTAGCATTTAAATCAAACACTTATCTTAATAAAACATGCAAGATTATTCCCCCATTGAGGATTCTCAAAGGTTCTAGATATTTACATGCTGCATGATGTCCCTTACAAAAAAATCCCATCATAATCAAATGTGACTTTCACATGTGATTACATGTGAAAGTCACATGTATATGTGTGATTTTGGAACATTTTGTGGTAAAATCACATGTGATTTGCATGTGATCACAAGGGTTTTTACCATGAAATGTTTCAAAATAATCATAAATGTTTATACACGTGATTCACATAATTTCTATGCATGTTTCACATGACATCTTATTTCATTTTGTAGGACATGATTACAAAAACCTTGCTATGAAGACAAAAATATTTGACCAAAAAAATGATCAATTTATTTCTTCCTCTTTAAAGCTATTCAGAATCAGAATGTTGCTCATCGAAATGAGCAACATTCTGTGGAAGATCAAAGAATAAAGAAAAACAAACTATTTCAACACACAAATTGCAGCACCGGGACCAGTCAGCCACAAGACGACTGGACTACTGGTTAACATCTTGGTCCCCTGGCTGCCTGTATAAAGACAAAAATTACTTGAGCAGAATGTATGAAATAATCCAATTATATCACATTTAACTTAATGTAATGTCACCTCTCAGCCCATCTCCTGGTGCCATGCACACTTTGATGTCAGTGACATCAACATCCTTATACACTTTCTTTGATTTGGTCTGCATAAAACAATGCAAAAAAGTATTTATCAGCTGATCAATATCATGTATTTGTGGATTTCACATGAATTCACCTGTGAAAGTCATGACCACAAGAAAACGGCACATCCGGTTCACACAAATTTTCACATATGAATGATTTTTGAAAAAGCATACAAAATATGTGTGATCTTAGAATGTTGTGTGTTGAAAACCTATGTGATTCCCTTGTGATGACATGTAAATCACATGCAATACACATATTTTCTACATGTCATACCCGTGATTCACAAGGAGTTTCATTACAAAATCACACACATGCTTTAGCCTTTATTATGTGACTTACATGAGATTCACATAACGGTGAAATTTCTTGTGTTTCACATTATTACTAAAAAAACTGCATTATTTTAAAAGTCATTTTTGGCTTAAGTCATAACACAAATGTTTGTGTTGATATGTGAGGTTTTCTAGAAGGGGGGAAGGAGGGCTGTGGTGGTTAGTAATGAAGTTACTTTTTAGGTATACTCACCAATGACAAGGTTCACTTTATCCTGGTCAAGGCTTCTCTTCCTATCACCAGGAGTTCCTTTCTTTCCAGTCACTGAACGTGTTGACATTTCTTCAAGAGTGAAGAGGGAGTCCATCAAGTTTCTAGTCATTTTTTGAAACCGCTGTATTGGTGTGTGTAGTCAAGTGCCACAGAGTTTGCTGTATGTTTTTTCAAAGATACACTCTGCAAAAAGTCAAAAAATAATTTTATATAAACTCCAAAATATATCATGTCTTTTATCTGAAATTATTCACATGATTTCTAACACCATGTTATAGGCATACCTGTCCTTCTTTAGATTGTAAATGGTTAGAAGAACCGGATGACTGCTGGACTGCCTGGATTGCTTCCTTGACCAGATATATTGTGTCTGACAGCCCTCAATCACAATATAAGAAGTATGTCAGACATAAGTTATTTAGCAACCATTTTGTAAGAGACTTGTGAACATACCATCTTGTAATAGTAAATTTGCCCTGTGAAGTCTTTTTATTTCATTATCCTTCTTTCTAATTATTTCCTCAAACTTTTTGATGTGATCCACCAACTCTCTAATCTGAGATTTGTGGTCTGTCTGTTGTTAACAAAAATAAAACAATGGGGAAAATAATTATTTATATATTGTAACCAGAATTTTTTTTTTTCCAATTTCTGTTTAGTCACATTTATTTATTTTTGTCCAAATAGTTATTTAAAATTAAAATCCTCTTTTCTGTAATTTTGTGAGCCCCACAATGAGAACAAACACCTTTCTTTTTTGTTCTTGTGTGGTTTTAAAGTCACATGATCAGCTGCACGTCAGCATCTTAATAGACAGCTACTGTTTATATGGCTGCTTCTTACCTGCCAGGGTGGGACACGCTGTCCGACGCTGTGGCAGATGAGATACTGTGGATAAAACCCTCACCAGGCTGCCCAGTGGCGCAGCTGTAGAGCTGTTGCCTTGCAGCAAGAAGGTTCTGGGTTCGATTCCCGGCCCCGGTCTTCCTGCATGGAGTTTGCATGTTCTCCCTGTGCATGCGTGGGTTCTCTCCAGGTACTCCGGCTTCCTCCCACAGTCCAAAAACATGACCGGTCTCTCTAAATTGTCCTTAGGTGTGTGTGTGTGTGCATGGTTGTTTGTCCTGTATGTCTCTGTGTTACCCTGCGACAGACTGGCGACCTGTCCAGGGTGACCCGCCTCTCGCCCGGAACGTTGGCTGGAGAGGCACCAGCACCTCCTGACCCCAGTAAGGGAAAAGGGTGCAGGAAAATGGAAACGTCTAACCGCATCACGAGGTTTGGCAAGTGGGAACTGCCAGACCTCCAGGTTCCCCTCCTAGATACTGATCCCGTCTTAGATCCAGATTCCATTCCGGATTGTCTGTTGCCGTAAGGACCAGACTGGCGAGCGACACCTAGCTAACAAATCCAAGGAAACATCGCATCCTGGCGGCTCATTCCCGTGTGGTGGGGAACGCCGCGGTGGGACTGGACTGGACTGAACTAGACTGGATCCTTTTGTTTCTTCGGTCGCTTCATCAAGGAACTGCACGGATTAAATTCCCTGGTTAAGGGATAAATTTATTTTTGGATTATTTATTTTTGCCTTTCATGAAATATTGTGAATAGTGTCTGTAAATATTGTATATATCAATACACTTACATTTTGCACAATTTCTGTTGTCTGTGTTACTGCAAATAGCCACTCCCTCCAGCAGCTGAACCTATGAATTTTCTTTTTCTGATTTAATTTTAATTATTCACTCATCTAGTCTAACATTCATATAGGTAATATATGTTACTATATATATATATAATGATTAACATATACTAATATTGGTAATTTAGTACATGTTTGATGGCTTAGTAAATACTTGTTGAGTTAGGGAACAGTAGAACCAAATTTCCTTGACTTATTCTTTAATAAGCAGCGGCTGCTGGAGAGAGGCTGCTGAGTAGCTGATACAAGCTGGGCGCAGCACAGAGACTAAAAACAGCATACATTTGTTGATAAGATTAAGTTAATTCTAATATGGTTGCTTTTTATTATTATTATTATTAAATGTATTGATGGTTGACAGTTTACTGATTCCACATATCCTTGACTTTTATTATTTGCAATCCTTAGCTGGGTTAAAGTGACTGTCAATTTATCTGATACAGGCTGAGCACAGCATCTGCGTGCAGCATAGAGAAAGAAAAGCTCTCAAAGTTAAAAATATAGATCAATCGTCTCCAAAATTAAATAATTCTCTTTTTATTTAAATTGTAATTTTAAAAAATTACTATAAAAACTAAATATTAGTTAATAAAATACTTCACAATTTAGTAGATAGTGACTTGAAATTATTTTGAACTTTATTCACCCCGAGTGTTGGTTGGCTGAAGTGACAGAGTGGAGGACAGTTTATCAGATACAGCTGAGTGCAGCACAGAAAAAGAAACAGGGAGGAAATGATGGAAACACAGATGCATTTTTTGCTTATGAAATAAACTATTTTCTGTTTTGATTTTGATTTAAAATTAATATAACAATTCACATGATTTAATAATTGACTATTGAGTAAATAGTGACTCCAAATTTCCTTGACCTTTTTTCCTTCATCAGCCTTGACTGGGTTGAAGTGACTGAGAGTGGATCCAGGCTTGGATAAAAGTTCTTTATTTGATAACATTTATGTTAATGAAGCAAAAAGAAAGAAAGAAATGATGTACACTGTCCTGATTCACCAGTTACTTCTTAGTGTGATGCATGGAGCAGGGTCTCAAAGTGGGATTCCCATCTGATGTTTTGGAGCTTCAAGCAGTTGAGTCACATGTTAGCGGACTAGCTTCTCCACCTCACTTCACAACCTGCTGCTTGTTGTCTTCAGGTTTTCACTTGCACAGAAAAAAGGTGGACTTCCGGGAAGCATCCAGTTCATGGACTGGAATTTCATAGACCGAGATTGGAGTCTCATATAAAAGGGAGGTCCCACTGGATAACACCAGGTAGTGTTTTCCCGTGCGTAGCATGCTTCCAAGGTGGGAATCTCGTGCTGAATTGAGGTAAGACCAGATTTTTCTCTTGGAATGTAAAGTGTGAAGCATCAGCCATGGAGCAGTGTCTCTGGATGTTACGTCCATCTGTAATCTCTGAGGTTGGAGCAGATGAGCTACATGCTAGTAGATTAGCTTCCTGCAGTCTTCTCTTTTCAGACTTTTCTCTTTTAACGCAAACCATTTTTTTTTTCAGAGCAAGTGGTTCTTACTTTCCGAATGCAACAAATAGACTGAGATGATCTCAGAAAATATTTAAAGCAAAACAGAGATAAATCCCGCGCCTTTATCTCTACTGGCTCATTCAAACATAAACTAAAAACTGGGACAGGCATCTGCTGGAGGGGAACAGGAAGATAAGACCTTGTTCCATCTGAAAGGACGTCATTGGGGTCAGAAGTAATGTATCTGAGAGCACATGTTGCATCAGCCAGCTTGTGGGGGAACCTTGTGGAAGGTGGAAGGTTCCGAGAGAGGCAGGGGTCACCCTGGACAGGTGGCCAGTCTGTCGCAGAGCAACACAGAGACACACAACCATGCACACACACACACACACCTAGGGACAATTTAGAGAGGCCAATTAACCTGACAATCATGTTTTTGGACTGTGGGAGGAAGCGGGAGTACCCGGAGAGAACCCACCATGCACAGGGAGAACATGCAAACTCCATGCAGAAAGACCGGGAATCGAACCCAGAACCTTCTTGCTGCAAGGCAACAGCTCTACTAGCTGCACCACTGTGCAGCCCTAAAATCATTTAACTTACATAAAATAAAGAAGGAAACTAATACATTTGTTTTGGCTTATGCAGCCTTTCTTTGAGAGTAGTTAAGACAGGAAAGTGTGTAACAAAAGAGAAGGAAGACATGCAGCAAAGGTCCTCAGGTCAGAATTGAACCTGCGACAGCCACTTCAAGGATTACAGTCTCCTTATGTGAGTTGTGCTCTACCCCTGTGCCACCACAGCACCTGGTCAGTACAGGATCTGTCGCTGGTTAAACTTGAATCTTGACATCAGATGTAGGATATGAACACGGCATTGAACTTAATTGTTTGAAATATACTTTTGAGAATGCACTCTAAAAAGGGTGTACTCTAAAAATACACTTTTTAGAGAACATTCTATGCAAGGAGGGGTTGTGCTCTATCCCTGCTTGCATAGAGCACAACTCTCTATTGAGTATCTCCTTATGTGAGTCTGACTCACATAAGGAGACTTTATTCCTTGACGTGGACGTCACAGGTTCAATTCCAGCCTGATGAACGTAGCTGAGTGACTTCCCCTATCCACTTTCCTGCATAACTACTCTCAAATAAGGGCTGCTTGGGCTAAAAAAAACTCTGGTCAAAAAGAGATAATTTATTATTTTCCTCCTTTATTTGAAGTTAACTAAATTATGAATTCAATTAAAAAATAGATATTTTTTTTAAAATATAAACTTAGTAAATTGAGTTGGATAGACATAATTTGACTTGATTAAACTTAATAAAATAAGTTGGATAAACTTAGTTGAGTTACTCGTTACCAATTGAAGCAATTAAATTACCGTAAGTTGGTTCAACTAATTTCTTTTTACAGCGTTAGTCCTTAATGTGGTCGTCACAGTTTCAATTCCAGCCTGGTGACCTTGGCTGCATGTCTTCCCCCTCGTAGTTATAAAGTTAAGCCATCTTAATAAATTGAGTTTGATAAACTTAATTGATTTACTTGCTAACAATTGACACTTCTATCTGGAGTTGAACTGTTTGGCAGGATTGGGTTGGATAAGAACAGGAGCGTTGGCGAAGAGTGATTTGAGCTGTTTGAAAGCTGCGTCAGTTTCAGGAGTCCAACTAAAGGTTGTTTTGGTTGGCGGTTAAAGGTAATGCCGTTTGGCTGTAGTTACGGACAAAGTGGCGGTAGAAGTTAGCAAAACCGAGAAATCTCTGTAATTGCTTTCATGTCTCAGGAGTAGGCCAATCCAAAACTGCTTTGATTTTCTCCTCCGTTGGTCTTACCTGTAGGATCATCAATCATCTGTTTCATTCCAAACAGATGATTGATGGAACTTACATTTTTTGGCTTTAACATACAGTTTGTTTTCCATAAAGCGTTGAAGGACGAGATGGACATGTTGTTTGTGCTCAGCAAGGGACCTGGAATAGATCAATATGTCGTCTAAGTAGACAAAAACGAACACATTCAGAAAATCTCTCAATACATCATTTACAAGAGCTTGGAAAAATGCTGGGGCATTAGACAACCCAAATGGCATAACTAAATATTCAAAGTGTCTAGTGGGTGTTTTAAATTTAATTTAAATTCCATTCATCCCCCTGGCGGATGCAGAGAAGATGATAGGCATTTCTGAGATCTGGCTTGGAAAATAATTGTGGCTCCATGGACTGGTTCAAAAGCTGAGGAAAGTGTTGGCAAGGGATATTTGTTCTTTACGGTTATCTGATTCAAACCTCTGTAGTCAATGCCTGGTCTGAGCAATCCGTCCTTCTTCCCTACGAAAAAGAATCCCGCCCCCAAGGGGGAGGAAGAAGATTCTGCTGGCTGCCAGATGTATCTATGGATATATTTTTCCATAGTTTCGCATTCTGGTCGTGAAGTGTTGTAGAGACGGCTAATGGGTAATGATGCTCAGGGAAGAAGGTCTATGCCACAGTTGTAAGGCCGATGAGGTGGAAGTGAGAGGGCTTTATCTTTATTGAAAAACTGAGTCAATAAGATTTTGTTCACATCTGGAATCAATCGGAATCAATTGATCCATTCCAATCAATCCAATGGAATGGATTGATTGTTATTGAACAAAGTGGGAGGTATTTCCCCCAGCTATTAAATCTATTTTGAGGAATTCCAAAAATGAGTTTCATATATTGATGAATACATCTAGATTATCTTTTTGAGTAGATGCAATGCTCTCCGGGTATGTATATTCAGTTAGAAGGTTTGTCCAGATGTTAATATGTAGTGAGTTTTTTAATTTCCAATTGAGAAGTATTACTTTCTTGGCGATAGTTAGAGGAACTAGAAATGGATCTCTGCATTTATCTGGAAGATTTTCAATTTCAGTGTGATTGCCAAGTAGACAGAGAGCTGGTGAAATGGGGACTCTGCAACCCAAAATGGCAGAGAGTTTTTCAGATGTTAATATCCAGTTGAACAGGTGTGCAGGTCCAAATGGTATGAAAATAGTTGTCAATATTATTTAAAGTGCATGGTGTGCAAATGTCGGAATTGGTAAAACCCATTTTAAACATTTCTCTTTGAGTAATGTGGGACCTGTGAATTGCTTTATACTGTATAAGTTATAAGTTTGTGTTACTAGTGGCGGACATGTTGTTACAGATTTTGATCCAGAAGTCAGGGGGAGAAGAGAACATCAGATCAGTTTCCCATTTGTGTACTGAGATTGCTGTTGTTATGTCTGTCGAGGACATTAATTTATACAATCTGGTCAATACCAGATTGTATAAATTTGTATTTATACAATCTGGTAAACTCCTTCGAGTTTACCCCTCGAAGGATTCAAGGATTTTTTATTGTCATGCCACCTAGCTAGCCACCTAGCTAGCTCATGGTAGGAAATTTGGACTCATGTCCCAGATCAAGAAATCCACCACAACATAAATAAATAAACTAGAAAATCCCTGAAGAAATTTAACTGGACCTGCCAAAGTGTGCCCAAAGTGTGCCCACTGGGACCCAGCATTCTGATGTTCAAAAATAGCATCAATGTAAGATGAAATTACAGTAATGTTAAAATTAATGCATAAGCTAAAATTAGCCAAAATGCTAATGTTAGCATGAATACTGTGAGTAGCTGATGGGGTATCACTAGCATGTTGTCTTACATTCACTTCCTCCGTTCAGCGTACTAAACATAGCTAATAAGTAGAAAAATAGCTAAAAGCTTATTTTAGGTAAAAGGCTAATGCTAATGCAATGTCTTGTTCCGTAAGCCAGTGCACTAGTGGGAGACAGTGAAGTGACCTCCAGTTCCATGTGCTAAAGTTAATGCACTGCCTTGCAGCGCACTAACCTGGGGGGTAAAGATAATACAAGCTAATATTATTGCACTGCCTGTGACGGTGGACTAACATGAGAGGAATGTTGAGGCTTTTATTTTGAAACTTTCAGCAAGCTTCATTTTAAATGACCAAACTAATAAAATGTGTAACAGTGGTTGGGCTAGTTCAGTTATATAATAACTAAAACAGCAAGTAGTTCTAAATGCCAGCCCAGTCCTCCTCTGTAGTAACTGAAAGTTCTGGCATGTTTGTAGTTCTGACATTCAGCTCATCCCTCTTCTGTAGGCACTGAGTGTTCCGCCATGTTGTAGTTCTAACCTTCCGTCATTGTAGTTCTAAAGAGCAGCTCAACTGTCATGTGAGAGAGACACAAAGGGAGAGACAGAATTCTAACTGTTTTAAACAGTTAGTTTTTCTGAACAAAGCAGTCCGAACAACTCCTTCCTGTTCAGGATCCATAGGAGCGATCGATCTGAAAACTGTTTGAAGCATTTAAGTCTCCGATAGTACCAAGATTAATATCTATAGCTCTCTCTGCACTAAGCTGAGAGAAAAAGATACTAAAGGCCTGAGAGGAATATTCAGGCTTTTATTTTGAAAATTTCAGCAAGCTGTATTATAAATGGCTACACTAATCCCATGAGTAACATGGTTGGGTTAAACCAGTTATATAATGCCCAAAACAGCAAGTAGTTCTGAATGCCAGCTCAGCTGACTAACTGTTGACTAACTGAGCTGGCACTGAGTACACGCTGAGTGTTCCGCCATGTTGTAGTTCTGACATTCAGTCATTGTAGTTCTAAAGAGAAGCTTGGCTCTCTGCCAACTGTCTGCCACCTGTCATGTGAGGGAGAGACCGAATTCTATCTGGCTGAAGCAGTCACTTTTTCTGAGAAAAGCAGTCCAAACAACCGCTGCCCATTCAGGATCCATAAAAGCAATCCAAAAACCGTTTGAGGCATATAAGAGTGCAATTTCTCGTCTCCGATAGTACCGCGATTCATATCTGTAGCACACTCACAGCAATAGCAGCGATGAGAGAAAAATGGTGTGCGCTGAGCTCTGAAATCTTTCAAAAAAGTATGAAAATGAATGGCTGGGAGCCTGAGGTTACCCTGTCACATGATGTCGCTCTGAAGCACCTTGACCTTGATACCGGATTACTTGCTTTACTCTGAGTTAGCATAAGCATGTGACATGTAAGGGAACCTGGGTGAACCTTTTCACCCAATTGACCAATGGGGCATGTGAATTTTCTCTACGCTGATGAAAAGCAACTTATTGGCGTGAAGAAGTCCCTATTCTTTAAGTAAGACTAAAACCAGTTAAGTACTGTGTTAGAGAGTCTGACCCAGATCTCCAGCAGCTTCAATAATGTCGTGATTAACAGTGACTCAACAGAACTCAAACACCATTGTAAAATGTATTTTATTATCAGATTGTTAAAATGTAGATTGTACTAAGTTAACAAAAAGGAAATTAACACAATACATCTAAAGAGCAAGTGAACACATGAGATAATATAATTGGACGTAAAACAGGATTCCCTTGCATTCATCTCCTACCATCTTCCCATCAACCCGGACCAGCTTCAGTCTCTACTAAAGAAAACCATTTTCACAGCATTATGCTGCCTCCACTAACTGAACAGAAATAAAAATAGATGATCACTAATTATTAAGAGACTTCTGGAGGAGAATGGTTGCGCTGGGTTTTACATAGCGATGTCAGAGAAAAGGGGGCTGAAAACAATTAGATGCTCTCAAAGGTCCTGAACAAATTTTTCATATTAAACATTTTTTTGTGTCCTACTTCATATTAATTTGGTTCATAATGTAAGTTGTGGTTCAAATGGGATAGAATGTGAAAAGGTTAGAGAAATGTGAATATTTGGATGCAACTCCCAATCTTTAGCTGTCAATCAACTCATTTTTTTATTCTCATAATGCTGTCTGTGATTTCTTTCTGAGACTTGTTTGCATTGATAGTGGCAGCCTTGAGGGCTGATCAGTTCTGATCCGTTGAACTATAACCTTTCATAAGGGCTGGGCCCACTACTGTGATCTCTGCTGCTGACTTTCACTGTAAAGCTGATAAATGTCTGCAGAGATAAATTTGTAATTTGGCTTAAAAGTGATTCCCAGACAGTAAGTAATGGTAAATTCAATGTTGGGTTATTGTCAGAAAGGAACAAATTTCTGACAAGACATATCATAAAAGTTTTGGAAAAAAAAAACTTTTTTTTTCTGAGTTGAAAAAGTTGCAAATTTGATTGAAAAAATTAATTCTTAGAAAAATGTTTTTCTCTAAGATTTCTGACATCTCAAATGTTTTTTGGTGAAAATTTGCTTCTATCTAAAATGGCTCAAATACACCTTTGTACCTTTCAGACGTTTGTGCTCTCAGCTTACAAGATTGAATCCCCTCCTACTTGGCCTCTCTCTCTCCTATGATTGGCCACCTCTTTCTCCTTAAACCAACAAACAAGACCCTCCCATCCTCCGTCTTCTCTGTCAGTGGCTGTCAGTCTGTTTGGATTACTGGAACTGCTCAGGCCTCACATGTGCTCCCTCTGCCGCACTGTGCACACCACAAGATATCAACCATGAGCAGGATTAGGTGACAGAGAGCAGCGTTCTGTTTCCCTTCTGAGAAAACAAGACAGGAAGAAAGAAAACAGCCATGGAGTTAAAGTAAGTGCCTACCAGCCATTGTTAACCCACTTATAAATGGAAAGGTAAGAGGAACAGATTTATAAGTAAAGGACAGGAGAATATACAACGAGAATGATGAATGCCTTGTTGAAAAATGTTTGCTTGATATTTTTTGGCTTCTGGAAGAGGAAAAGATTATTTAAAGATGTTTCTAAAATTAAAGGTTATTTCTCTGGTAGACTTCTCTGGGTTTAAACTCAAAAGGTGAGTTCCAGCTGCAGATTAAACAGCCTCAGATGCACACATAGTGAAAGTCACATTTACGCTCTCATGTCTTCTCATTTCCTCTGCCTGCTTGCAGTTCTTCCTGCTACTCAAGCGAGTTCACATAATCTAATTCAATTAAAATATTATGTATAAAATGTTCACAATCAAAATTGTGCTTTGAACTTTTTTAATCGGTGCTGGACTCATATTCATAATGATGATTCAGTAGCTGTGCGTTAAACAAGTCTGTTCAAGTATTTTATGCAGTAAGCAACATGACTCAAATCCAAGCTGGAGTTATTAAAATGCAAACTGGGTAAAAATTAATTAGACCTAAAACAAGAAGAGTTTTCTGATGCCACTCAGAAAACTCCAGACATTGAACTGCAATATTTTCAGTTTGACTGAAATCAGGCTGACAGATGTGCAGAGTCGATGCTTTCCAGTTTCCTTATAGCTGCACAACTGTACACTTCAGTTTGAGGTCTGCAGCTTGCATACATACACCCTGACACAGACATACAGAACATGGTCTTATCTCAAACATGCAGAATGCAAGATTGGCAGATATACTGGCCTGGCTCTCTGATGCAGAGTTTTTCACTTTACTCACTTCCCTTACCCTTTTTCTTTGAAATGTGCACATATAATAAAAAAAAACAACTTAAAAGATGGAGGACAAACATAAAAATCCCCATGATTGAGCAGCAAAGCAGACATTTTGTAGTTTGTCCAACATGTAAAGCCTATAAACCTGGTTGAACACAACATTTCATTTCTGGTCAGTTGGTTCAGATACATAGGTGGGACACGGAGTTGGATGGTGACATGCTCTGCTGCTGTTATCTCATCATCCTGTTACTCCTGGATGCTTAAGATTAGCTTGATAATGTTATAATGTATGTTTGCAGCACAACTGCCGCATAACCCCCCTGAATTCAGAGGAAAAGAAGGCTTGAGAGGTTATTGGTGCAAAGATGTTCTGAATCAGTTGAAGAGAACCTTAGTGAAATGTCTGATGTCTAAACATAGATTTTGACCTGGATTTAGATTCTAAAAATATAATAGCTTCTGAGCTGCATTTAAACAAAATGTTAATGACTAAAATTACAATTATTTATGACGGAGATCAACACCCATCCCGTAGCTCACTCATTGAGTTGAGGTAAACACCAGAAATCATTTCATAAGCTGAAATAATAAAAATAAATAAAATAAACAAAAAAGCAGAATTCCAAACTCTGAAATGCCCTGACATGCTTTTATACCATTCTGAAAAGCTTTTTAAGAGAGAGAATGTAGTTTCTATTAGCCTCTCCTTGCCCCATTCATAATCTTTGGGACTGATATTATTCAATCATGTGTCATAATTGAATACTGTAAGCCTTTCTTACAGTAGCCATCATACTTTCTGCTGTAAGGTTTTTCCATGTATGTTAATGTCTCAGTTGGGAGATATATGAAGTTTTATATTTTTATCTTCAGGATAGAAATGCACCACAAACCCATGTGCAAAGCAAAACAGGTCAAACATGAGCTTCCCACCTCTTTCCATCCCTAAACAGAAACTTTCTATATGAAGGAATGAAAGAAAGCATACATCCAAACTATTTGGACTGTATTAGAGTTATTTTCACTGATCAATAAGTCATCTGACAGTTTTGATTGTGTCTAATGGCTAATAAAGGGCCATTTTCATGCGCTGTCATAAAGGCTCTGGACAACCTTTGTGGTCAAAGAGCAATGTGTTCCTTTAAATGAAGAGTGCAGTTCTACTACTACTACTACTAAAGTATTGTCTTTAGTTTTCATAGAAAAAACACTAGAACAGTTTTTGTATGAAATATTTTACTTACTGGGGGCTTCATAGATTCTTGTTTTCATTTTAAGTCTTATTTTCCCCAATTTGAATAATGGTAACTAAGTGTTAAGGTATCCACTGCAGACAATTGCTTTAATCATATTGCTTGTTGCTGTTTTGCTGTTTCTACACTGATGTCACATTTCAAGGCTGTTTGACCAGTTTTGTTTTGTTATGCGTCGCTCCTCTCAGTGAGCTCAGTATGTTTGGAGAAGGCAGACATGAGATCACTGAACACAGCTGTGGAGCCTCACACATAATGGAGCGTATTGGGTGAGGGCAAGGGTCACTAACTATTTCTGATGAAGAATTTCCTGTATTCCAAATTTTAGCTTGATTAGTCACAGATATGCAAAATATGCTTAAAATCTATTCCTGAAGTTTCGTGCCTACTTTTGCACTCAAATTTTCCTGCGAAATTTCTTCATCTGACAATGATCTCAGATGCAAAAAACATGGCAGTTGGCTTTTTGGACATAGTGTCCATCACCTTATGAACTTTGTGTCCCAGGAATTAACGTACAAGCAGGGGCTAGAAACAAGCGTAGGTTTCTAGCGTAAAAACTAGAAACTTATGGCAGGTTCTAGCTCTTACGGTAAACTTTCTATAGCAAACTAGACTACAAACCCAGAAAAACCCAAATCAACTCAAGATCCTTGCATAGATGGTCATTTAAAGCATCTAAAAACACCAAAATTCCATGATTCTCTCTGGAAATCTGAGGGGAATCTGGATCTGTTTTCCACCACCAGAACAAAACCTACACTGCTCTTCCTGCATCAGAGACATGGCAATCTGTCTTCTTTTCAACACCTTCACTATAGTTGTATGGAGTTACTAAACATCGTCGCCTGTGACTCATCTGGTCTGTGTCTTCCTTTATTACGTTCTCTGCTCTCACAGCACATTTGATGTCTGGCCTTCTTTCTGTTCTTTTTTCTGTCTCTGTGACTCAGCAGAGTCAAATAACAAAGGACTTCTGTTAGCAGAAAGTCTTTTGTTATTGTCCATGAGAGGAACTTTCTCCTTCCCATCTCTCCTGTTTGTATTTGTTATATCACAAGCAGTCAGCCAATACTTGCTCACATACTGCTTGCTGTCGCTGCGCCACGCTGCTGTGAGACAGCAGTTTCTGCAGGCAGGAGGAAAGGAAGGAGATGAATGGAAGCGGCAGGGAGGAGAGGGAGAAGAAGAAAACAAGGGAGGAAAAATGATGTAAAACTGAAATGCAGTCTGGCACCAGCTCCACTTCTCAACTTTGCTCCCATAAACACACAAAGAAACCGTGATGATGTCACATTCTGCCATCCTATCCTCTTATAAATAGATCACTGATGGTAGGAGGGAGGTGGCATGTTGGTTAGGAGGGACTGAAGGTTTGTTTGCAGTTATTCAATGCTTATTCAACCACTTTGCTAATGTGGAAGCAATGTTTGGACCTGCAGAGACAAATGCTTGTGGATCACACCAGAGCCTTGCTGTTGTTCCGTCCTGTGCTGAAGTGTGCAGATCCATCCCTCCGTTCCTTTCTGTGCGATAGATGAGGGGAACTACATCCAGCAGGAATTATTCTGCTCCGCTGAAGCGACTCTGGTTACATAAGAGCAGAGCGACCTTGTGCTCTGTCAGCACAGCACTGCTAGTGTTGTGGCTGTCTGCAGGATTTAGGAGTTTTACTAATCACCGCTGTGTTTGATGCCCAGTTCATCTGCTCTGTGGAGCTGGTAAGTTAAGGATCTAATCTGAGCTTTGGGTAGCTTCATTCAAATCTTCCTTCTGGTTCAGTTTTACGTACAGAGATTCATTTGCTTTTATAGATTTGAATGTGTTGTAACTAAGCTTTTATTGGGATCATGTTTGTGCTGGAATACTAGCTATTTAATCTGTGTATTGGCATCGGGTTCATTCCATTATCACTACTTTGAATCTTACTTGCTCTTTGGTTGATAAAACTGCTTTAAGAGAGGAAACTGTTTATAAAAGACTGAAGAAAGTGGGCTGGAGGGGGACGAGAACTCAGAAAAGACTTTCCTTCCTGCAGCAGAGGTGGCCTGTTTTTGAGCCAGTGTTGAATGTGAAGAGGCAAAGAAAGCTGTGACACACTTTCTGGGTCTGTTGCTGCCATATTTGGTTACAAGATTATTACAAATGCAGAGAAAGCTGCAGAGTAACAATGCAGAATTGGCGTACACATTATAAAGCAAGTGCTTTACTTCCTATTTAAATATTTATCACCTAAAAAGTGATAAATATTTGCATTTACAGTAAATCCGCATTTACTTATCCGCATTTAGAGTAAATACGGTAAGGTTAAAACCTTACTGTATTTTCCTCTCACTTAAAATATTTCCAACCATGTTCTTAAATCCTGCTAGCTTGTCAGTCTAACAAGGTAGGGACTAGTAAATCTAGCTTCCTACTGATGCTGATTTGAGATTATCCAGGTGTGATTGAAAATCTTTCATTAACACTGTTCGTTGTTTAAAACACTGTTGTGTCATTTAACTGTATCAGTTCCAGGGATTTTTGAGGAATATAATTTCTGAATTTAATTGGACTCCCAGGACTGCAAACATTCACAAAATTACCAGCGGAAGTTGACAAAGAAAATTTCATCTTAATCATCCAAATATTTCGATGTCATTACTGTGTTTGATCAAACTCTACAGTTTCCTCAGTTTGGTTGACTTGTTTTGTCTGCAGGGTCCAGCATAAGAGGGAGAGGGACTCCTATGTCAGAGCTTTAGGATGGCCATGGAAAGCTCCACTATCCCCAGTCCTGTTGTCCGCCAAATCGATAAGCAATTCCTGATCTGCAGCATATGTCTGGACCGCTACCAGAATCCCAAAGTACTGCCCTGCCTGCACACCTTCTGTGAGAGGTGAGAGAGAGCCTGAGGTGCTAACCAGCAGACAGGAAAACACCCAGCTGCTTTTTCTTTGCTCTGTGCCTTTGGTGGAGGAAAGAATGGCTTAAAATATAGAAAGGGTGTGTGATATTATGAGAGAAGATGTGTTGCTGTTGTGTTTGGTGTGTTGGTCATCATTGTTGATAAGCTTCTGTTTCTGATATAATACACCAGTGGTGACAGAACTGCAATAGACAGATTGTGAATGGTCCAAAGCTGTTCTCTTTGCTCTAAATACTTCTGGAAAATCAGGTTTCATTTCACAATATACTAGAGTATTATGTTATAGTCTTTTCTTATTTATTTAATTTCCCTCTGGAATTGCAACATGGATGGCCACTGATGAAAGAGGATAAACGGTTTTTCTGTAACTGTGAGTTGTTTCTCCGCTATTAGGACACTTAGCAGCGAGTACATTAGGATGATTGAAGGCACTAAAACCCTCCTCCTGACTCTGATTAGTTGTTTTTAATCTGGAGCGCTGTATTTCTTCAGATGGTTATAGTAGCGCTGGGAGGAGGTGAAGCACGTTGATCTTTTCACAGATTATCTGTCTCACATTATGCTGTCACAACTTGGCGACAGTTTTAACAAAGTCAATTGAAATGCAGTTGACTGAGTGGCCTGTTGTTTTTTTATCTTCTATCAATTCCAACTCCAGGTGCTTGCAGAATTACATCCCGGCCCACAGCCTCACCTTGTCGTGCCCTGTGTGCCGTCAGACATCAATCCTGCCAGAGAGGGGCGTGGCCGCACTGCAGAACAACTTCTTCATCACCAACTTGATGGACGTGCTGCAGCACAGGCCAGATACCTGCAACCATGAGGCCACCACCCTCAATGACATCACCACTGTGGCAACGGGTCAACTGCTCTCCTGCCCCAACCATGGAGGAAGTGTAGGAGATGCTTCCAATGCAACCAGTCTCTTTAAACACTGTTGTCACAATTTTTCTGCTGAATTTCACCATTAGAATCTGTTTCTTATATTTTTAATCCCGAGTAAACCATTTAATAATTAGGGTGTTTTTTTTTTGGGGGGGGAGAAGATAAAATAGTGGTTGATTCTGAAAATAGTCTGTATAACTATCAGACTTTAACAATGTAAAGATGGAAATTGCAATTATGTAGTAATGATATTAGATATAAATGGTGAGCAGAAAAGTGCTCCAAGGACATAACCCTGTCTCTGTATAATAGTCCAGCAGATCGAGTCTGAAAACAGCAAACAGGAAGGCACCTATTGTGGACTCAAAAATTGAGCTGATAAATGGACCTGATTTTTGGGAGATTGGTGATCTGTCGATAATATCATCATATCATATCTACCTCAACAAAGATATGAAAATCAGTTATTGTCCTTTCTGTGAGCAATATTTAACTCACAGATTATACCACCGGGTCATGTCCGCACATTTGCAGTTAACAATTGTCATCCCAACTCAGCAGCTTTGTTGCTATAATTAGCGACATTTCAGACAAAAAAAATCGGTATTGGCCAAAATCAAAATCGGCAGGTAGGTCAGGCTTTTTAAAAATCAACAATCGGCCAGAAAACTGCTATCGGTGCACCGCTAGCTGTAATCATTGTTGCTAAATGTGGCTGAATGGATTGATCTAAACCTTTTATTTGTGTTCTAGGTGATGGAGTTTTACTGTCCTCCATGTGAGACAGCCATGTGTCAAGAGTGCACAAGTGGCGAACATGGAGAGCACCCAACTGTGCCTCTTAAAGATGTGGTGGAACAGCACAAGGCCTCATTGCAGTACCAGCTGAATGCTGTGAAGAAGAGGTAAACTAGGACAGCTCTGCTGTCTGTAAGCTTGTTAGACAACAAAGACATGATGGATTTAGAGAAAGTCCTCCATTCCTTTCTGTTTTCGGTAAATGGATTCATTATATGCCTGTCTTGTTCTAGGCTGCCAGAGATCGACTCGGCCCTGCTGACGCTGTCAGAAATCCTGCAACAGCTGACCAATCAGAAAAGCTCCATAGAAGATGACATCCACACAAACTTTGATGAGCTGCAGAAGACTCTCAATGTTCGCAAGAGTGTTTTACTCATGGAACTGGAGGTCAACTATGCGCTCAAACAGAAGGTGAGGTTGAAGGTTTAAACATTCATAAATGGCCTTATCTTGCTGTTTTCTAGGTTCCTTGACTTTGCATAAATCATATGTCAAACTCTTTCATTTATTATTTGAATTCACTGGACAATTAAACCTCCATGCACTCAACTTAACAAAACAGCAATTAGACATTTTCATTGGGGCCTGCCTGTGCAATGCATGGCAGGAACCTATTGTTCTACACTGTAGAAGAGACATTCTTTTGGGTGACCCAATAAAATGTCTCTTTATTTATTTTTCTTCCACCACTGTTAATGCAGCTCATACCGCTGTGTGCACCCCCACAGAAGTGGTATCAAAACGTGCGGCTCGATGCCAAGAAGCTTTTCCTTTTAGTGGGAATCAGAGTTACGACGGCGACGTAAAAAGCAAAAAGCGAGCGAAATTTCCAACTGCCGAAAAACAGAGTTTACCAGAGTGTAACTGACATCAACTGCCGCTCCGTTAGAGTGAGAAACGGAATGGATTTTTGACACCAAAATAATTTTGAAATTGCCCTCATGCCTACAAATATCATACAATTGGTTTGAAAGTCAGTCAGGACATTGCGCCGAATGCCTTCTCCCGTAAAATGTTTTCGAAATTTCTCTAGGGTTCACGGTTTTCTGTCAAGGTGGTTCAGAGCAAAATCATGTGACAGGTTAACCCAGGCTCTCAGTCATTCATTTTCAGACTTTTTCTGAAAAAATTTCAGAGCTCAGCGCAGCCATCTCTTTTTTTGTCGTTGCAATCAATGTGAGTGAGGTACAGATATGAATTGCGGTAGTATCGGAGTCGAGAAATCGCCCTCTCATATGCTTCAAACGGTTTTCGGATCGGCCTTACGGATCTTGAATGGGAAGCAGCTGTTTGGACTGATTTTTTTCATAAAAACTGACTAGGTGTCTCACAAAGCTAGAATTTCCTCCAGCTTTCTCTCACACACACGACAGTTGGCAAAGGATTAATCACCATAGCAACGGAACACAGAGGAAGGTTTGCTGCTCGTTTGGACTACTAAAAGTTCTAACCATGGCGCAACGCTTTAGCAGAATGTCAGAACTGTCTCACTTAATACAGAGGAAAGCTGAGCACAATGTTACAACTACTGTGCTCAGTAGTTGTAACATTGTTACAACAGTTCTATAATGTTTTGGGCATTATAGAACTGGTTTAACCCAACCACTGGTACTAATAGGATTAGTGTAGCCATTTATAACAAAAAGGCTGCTGAACATTTCAAAATAAAAGCTTGAATATTCCTCTGAGGTTAGTGCACCGCCCAGGCAGTGCAAATAATATTGGCCTTTGCTATCTTTTTCTCTCAGGTTAGTGCAGAGCAAGCCACAGATATAAATCGCGGTACCATCAGAGACAAGAAATGGCACTTTTATACGCTTCAAACAGTTTTCAGATCGATCGCTCCTACAGATCCTGAACAGGAAGGAGTTGTTCGGACTGCTTTGTTCAGAAAAACTAACTGTTTAAAACAGTTAGAATTCTGTCTCTCCCTTTGTGTCTCTCTCACATGACAGTTGAGCTGCTCTTTAGAACTACAATGACGGAAGGTTAGAACTACAACATGGCGGAACACTCAGTGCCTACAGAAGAGGGATGAGCTGAATGTCAGAACTACAAACATGCCAGAACCTTCAGTTACTACAGAGGAGGACTGAGCTGGCATTTAGAACTACTTGCTGCAATATATAGCAGCAAGTAGTTGCTATATATTTCAAAATAAAAGCTTGAATATTTTTGAAATACTCAATACCCCTGCAATACTTGAACAGTGTTCCATATTTAGTATTGCAGGGGTCAGAAACCATTTGCATCCAAATGATTTTGTCTTTGCTCCTAAAAATGTATTTGGAGACACAAAACTTCTCTACTCTTGAGAAAATACTACATATAACTTTTAGAAATAAACAGAGTTCATTTCAAAATTATTGATGCCCTTATAAGATTTAGGTTTACATGTTTTTTTAGTATATTTTTAAAATTTTACTATAATGCTTCTTCTGACTGGGTGCATGTTATTATTAAACTATAACTATTATTATTATGGGATAGTCTTGCAAAAAAGATTTTAGTCTCAATGGGATTTTCCTACTAAAATAAAGGTTAAATGAAATGAATGTTTTAAAGAAGACATCCCAGCTGCAGATATGGAGCTCCAATGTTGAATCATAAAAATATCATTGGAAACGAGCATTAAAAAATTGTTTTTAATAATAATAAAAACTAATTGTATTTAATAATAATAATAAGCAAGTCCAAAATATTGGACTTAATTCCAATGTTTTGAATGTCCAGCTTATCATGATTTTACAGCTTTATTTTATTTAATGTTATCACCTTATGGGACATTATCAGTTCTCATAGTTTAGATTTTTGCTGAGCAGCATTTCAGTGCTGTTACCTAATGAATTATTAAAAGGATTTCTAGAGATTGGACACTTTTATGTCAAAGTTTACATATCAAAGAATCAATGAAGTGACTGCCTGCTTTCCTCCCCGGAAGCCCAGACAAACTGAAGCCTGTTTGTTAGGACTTCAGTTGGCCACATTCAGTCACCTGCTCGGGGATCGGGCCGAGCTGCCCTGCTCTCAGAGTTTCAGTTAATGATTTACAATTGATTGACTAGTGTGAAGTCAACACATTTGATCCCTGGAAACTCTGTGTGAAGCTGGCGCCGTGGCTAGATGGAGCCAGTGAGCTGCGCTTTGTTTCGTTTTTATCTTCTGGGTCGATCTGGGTGTGTCATGTGCATTGAGAGCGAACCATACTTCTCCTCTGTGTTCTTCACACTGCAGACACTTTACTGTCCCTGCTCTGCTCTGTTTATGGAGGGTTTTTCCGTTTCTCTGGTAGACAGATGAGGAATTTTGGATGAAACTTTTCAGATCAAAAAATATTCATGGCATCTTGCTTTGGAAAAGAAGATGACTTTGAGGATCAAATCTCGGTGAGTTTACTGATATTCCAGCAGCAAAGAGGCAGTTCACCAGCCACTAACCAAGCTTTGTGACTTCTCTTTCATAATAGTTTTGAAGTTAAACTTTAAAGCAAGCCACATTTAGTCAGTATTTTACTGCTTGTTTAATTAGTTAATATTTAAGTGATTTGTTGTGTGCAGTAACGTTAAAAGTAAAGTTGCTGCATGATTCAGTAATGTTTCTTTGTCAAATAAGCAGAGAGCCAACAAACCACATCTTTCCTTCTTAACTGACATACGTGGTGCTGCTCTTGTAAACAGCTCAGGGTGACAAAGAAAACTGAAACAGAAGGAATAATTGTCACTACAAAACTGGAAAAACTGGAAATTGTTTCAAATCAATGTTTCCATGCAAGGCAACCCAACACATTGTTTCTTATTTTTCGGTTTGTTGAAGGGGATTTATGTTCCAGACAACTGAAATTGCTCCAAAAGTAATTCAAAGCAGATACACAGTAAAAAATATCCCTTCCCCATAAACTTTACACATTTTGTCACATCACAGTCTTAAACGTCAGTCAGCCACACTTTATTGTAATTTTCTCTCATATGATGGATCAAAACAAAGTAGTAGTACACGTAATCTGAAACGTCAGGCATAGATTTGTAGTGGCCTCTCTACTAAAGTGAAATCAGTCCAACCAACTGCCTTTCAAAATCCAGCTGGTCCAGGAAAACCATAGAGGCTTAGAGAACAAACAGCATCATGAAGATTATGATGGTGATGATCTTCAGCATCCTCATGGTCAGGAAGGAAGTTGAGAAGTGCAAAGCAGAGTTATGTTATCAACCTTTTTCAGATATTAAGGAGACCACACATTAGAGAACCATGCAAGAATCACTGGTAGCACTGGAGGAGCAAAGAGATACACAGTTCAGGTGGAAAAACTGCTGAAAGGATGCCTATTTTTTTCCAACATTATCTTTATTAGTTTTATAACAGTGCTTTCTATTATATACAGATCATAAGTGTGCTCTCATGTTAAAGGAAAAGTCAAGGGTAGTTAAGTTATTTTCCAGCGTTCAACTCATCTTTCCTTCCTATCTAGGAAGGATAGGAAGTGCTGTAATGCTTCCTGTAATAAGTGCTGCTCTCTTAGAGCAGCACTTATTACATACAGTGTATGATAAAACAAAACATCAACCCCCCTGACAACCTTGAGAAAAAACAATAACAATAACGGTTTCTCTATTTTCAGGAGCTAGCCCAAATTATTTTAGTGTTGTACATGGTTAAAAAAGTACAAACCTTGAATAAAGGACATTATCTTAGGACACTGCAGGGGACCACCAGCAACTATCCCTCATCTGCATCGCCCCTCATATCCATGCTAGCTAAATATTGCAAAAAGGACCCCAAATATTTTGAATGCAAGCAATCTTTTCCATAGGTAATGTTGTGGACATTTCATTAATCCAGTTAATGAATTTCAGTTTACTGGTACTCTTCCATGACAATGCTATGACTCTTTTTACAAGGAGTAAACATAAATCCATGGCAGTATTAGAAAGGATCTCTATTAGTTGAAAAAAAAAACGCTCATTATTACGCAAGTTGTAGTTTTGAGGATTCATTTTATTATTGAACAACTATATTGTTCGTTCCTGGTTAAATATTCTCAAACCTGAATATTTAAAAAAATAAAAGTGAGATTTTGGCTTTCTTATGACAATATCTGTGTGTGCGTAATTATTATGCAACTGAATTAAAACAGAAAATTTTCCCATCTCACTTGGTTATTGTCATTCATTAAAGTGAGAATAATAATCATACAACTCTGTATCTCTGCTCGCTTACGAAACAGGAAGCAGAGACTAAGTGTGAGCGCGTGGAGAAGTTTTGAGTGCAATCATTAAAAGTTTTAAAATGGAAGACATGAAGTCCTGCTTTGAAAATAAAAATGTAGGCAAAAGTATTAAAAGTTTTGAGAACAAAAGACATGAAGTCCTGCTTTCAGACTGAATATGTGTGCTCTTGAATTCTGCAATCTCCACATCGCTTTCATTTTTAAAACAACAGCAGTCATTTAATCCAGTGTCCCTCTGCTGCCCCCTGGTGTCTCCATATGTAGGTTCTTCAGGCCCAGCTGGACACTCTGCTGCAGGGTCAGGAGGGCATCAACAGCAGCTGTAACTTCACGGAGCAGGCCTTGAGCCACGGCACTGAGGCTGAGGTGCTGCTGGTCAAGAAGCAGATGGGCCAGCGTCTCGTGGAGCTGGCCAATCAGGAGCTTCCTCTGCAGCCCAGGGAGAACGGTCAGCTGGACTTCCTTGTGGAGACTGATGGATTAAAGAAATCCATCCACAATTTGGGTACTGTAGTAACTACAAACGCTGTCGCATCAGAAACCGTGGCGACAGGTGAAGGGTTGCGGCACTGCGTGGTGGGCGTGCCCACAGCTGTCACCATAACTACCAAGGATAAAGATGGAGAGCTGTGCAAGATGGGTAATGCAGTCATCGCTGCTGACATCTCCTCCCCTGACGGGAGCAAAGTCAACGGGCAGATATTGGACAACAAGAATGGCACATACGAGTACCTGTTCACTGCTCCCAAAGAAGGCTTTCTGAACCTATCCCTGCGTCTGTACAACCAGCATATCAGAGGAAGCCCCTTCAAAATAAAAGCCACCATCCACGCATCCCCAAATGCAGACGGCACCAAAAAGAGGCTGAAGTCTCCAGGCAGTGGACACGTCAAGCAGAAAGCCATCAAGAGGCCGGCGAGCATGTACAGCACAGGGAGGAGGAAAGAGAATCCCATCGAGGATGACCTCATCTTTCGGACAGGTGAGAGGGGAGGGTGCTTCCTAAGTTCCAGCTGTAAAGTGTTGCCCCGCTGCTGCAAGAAGACTTTGGGATGTAGTCAGCACAGCACTGCATAGCTAAAATAATTCAATTTTAACATGCACAAATGAAAATGCAGTACTGTGCAAAAGTCTTGACTCATCCAAGTTCTCTGTACAGTTTGCTTAAAGTGGCAGTATTATATAAAGTAAACTTACATCATGTTCTATTTCCTCATCAGAAACATACCTGAAGTGTTGCTTTGATTGTTTCAGGCGTTTCTGAGAAATCCTTTAATCTCCATGACAACAATTCAGTTGTGCAAAATTCCTTCTTGGATCTAACACCGCCTTTGAAGATGAAGCTCTTCCGTCTCCAAGCAGAGCCTCCCCTCACTGAACATCCCTCCTCCATGACTCCCACACTCACCTAATTCAGACAAGCTAGTGGAAATTAACAAACACCTGATGGAACTCATTATAGGAGCTACTTCTCAGAGCAGCACTAGTAAAAATGTTGCTAAAGAGTTAGTAGAGGAGCGATGTTATGATGATTTCCTTAGGATGGAGTTCAGAAAGGCTATGTATACAAGCATACATACATACCTGCTCCCATATCTATGGGTGACAATATTATTGCAGTATATACAGTATATAGCAGAGGGGAGGCATGGAGGGAAGATGAGCAGTGAGTGGCAGCACTAAGACCCGCCTCCGGGCTCTGATTTGTTCCCAGAATGGTTTAAACAACATTGAATCAATGTTGAAAGTGGTCGGTGATTTGTATGTTAAATCAACATTAGGGTTTCAACCATAACTGACATTATATCATTGTTAATTCAAGGCAAGGCAAATTTATTTATATAGCACCTTTTCAGCCAAAGACAATTCAAGGCACTTGTACAGAAAAAATAAAAATCAAACAAATTAAAAATGGACAAAGTCAACATTAGAAAGAGAAAACTAAAAAATAAGAGTTTAAGAGTAGGCAACTTCAAATAAAAAGGTTTTAAATAAACTCCAGGTAGGGGCAGACTTACAATGAGCAGGAAGCTTATTCCAGAGAGCTGGAAAAAAACTACGAGGGCTGAAAATAAAAACTAAAAGCTGCTTCACCATGTTTGGTTCTGACTCTTGTAGGTTTGACTCTGATGATCTTAAAGGTCTTAGTGGTATGTAGGGCTGAAGAAGATCCGCAATATAGTCTGAGTTTTTATTATTTAGAGTTTTATACACCAATAAAGAGATTTTGAATTCTATTCTTTTAGCAACTGGCAGCCAGTGCAATGATCTCAGAACTGGACTGATATGCTGATCTCTTTTTGTTTTAGTCAGGACTCTTGCAGCGACATTCTGGAGAAGCTGCAGCTGTTTTATTGCTTTTTTTGATAATCCAGTAAAAATGCCATTACAGTAATCGAGCCTGCTAAAGACAAAGGCATGAACTAGTTATTCAGAGTCTTGTGGGGACATAAGTCGTCTAATTTTGGAAATATTTTTAGATGGTAATAATTCAAGCATCATCTGTATGTCAAATTATATGTATATATGTGTTGATATTACAATGAATTAGTTAGGAATCAATGTTGATTCAACACTCATTTGACTGTGAATCTGCATGCATATTTGTGTTGATGTTACATTGAATCCATAAGGAATCAATGTTGATTCAAACATCATCTCAATGTGGATCTTCTTCCACATTTGGGTTGATCTAAGTTAAATAATCATTGATTCATGTCCACCTTTACATCATAACATACCACTAAAGGTTCCTTTACTGGTGTTAAACACATAATTCTGGTGATGATGTGTATTATGACATTCAAAATTAGCTTACATTACTTAAATTCCTAAAATGTGGTCACACAGACTTAAAAATAGCAACATGGCATTTTGCTTAAATATTTTATATAATGTGATTCTTGCTGTCGTCCCTTTGGTTGCCTTTCAATGCCTCCCTCCTGCTCTGGCGCTTAGCGAAACCATTTCATGACAGTTTCGCTGTAAGTTTGGTCCGTTTGGCTCAAACTGGCGAGCAGCAGCTGAAAGACACAAAAGAAACTCATAAAGATGGAGTTTATATCACATACAATTTCTTATTATCCCCTCTCCTCACCTGCACTCAGAACAGGCTGCAACATGATATTTGTTCTGTTTTTTCCTTGAATTAGCATCAACTATTAACTTGTACTAGGTGAGGATTTGCTGCTCTGTCTCTCAATAATTTAATTCTACGTCTTTTAGCCCGAGAAGAAGCTGACATCTTAAGAGTGCTGTGGTGCTGTAGTCTAACGGACACAAACTGCCCCTGTTTGCCTACAATTGTCTTCTTTCTTCAATGCTGCCACCTTGAAATTAGAGCTGGAAAAATTAAAAAAAGGAGATGAGGAAGAGGTTCTGAATAATATGCTGCATTGTAATATGCAAGGTGAAACAAGCTGAAACATAACAAACGTACAATTAGATCCATATCAAGAAAGTTAATTATTATAATGCGAAAGTTATTGTTCACTTTAAAATACTAGGATAACTAAACACCTCACTATAGCGGGACCAAGCAGCCCAGACCTCACAAAGTGCACAACCGAACTTCACGGTCCTATGTCAGAATGGAAATTAAACAAGGAATATATTATTTCCTAATGCCTTCCTGAAAAATTGTCTTTAGTGGTTTAAACAATGTGAAATTAGATATTCTACATGTTTATTGGGGTATCTAAGCAGTCTCCTCTACTACAGCTTGTTCGGTCAGATCAGCATTTGTTGTCAGATCGCTATAGGTGTAGCTCAAACTGACAGCTATATCAGTCAAACAGGCATATGCTGTGATCACCATTATACTTTGCTTTAATCAGCATGACACCATGACATAGCAGTTAAATTACACTTTCTTATATCACCAATGAACTGGCAAAGCTGTTACGTAATGTTCACAGGTGGTGGAGGGTTGTTGTCAGCAGCTGCTTAATGTAATTTAAAAAGTAACATGTAGTCTGACTTAGCTCCTTTCCAAATGAAGTAGACAGTCATGTCACTAAGTTATGGTTTCAAGGAGTTATCAAAATCTGATTTAAAGATACTTTTTCCACATAACTAGGCCATTACTGCTTATTTCCCTACCAAGCTGCACCATAAGCACAACACAATGCAGTTAGTTAATAAATAGGTTAAGATAAAAGTCGATTGGTCACACTTACCACAAAAGTGCTGAGAGTTGAATAATTAAATTCAGAAACAGGTTGCACCGAGCCAACTGCAAAGGGTTGATGTGGTTGGGACAGACCAGTCGTGTAAAATGGGGGAGGTGGACCACCTGACTCCTTGTAGTGATTCTACGTTGTGTTTTTGTGTCAACATATCAGACACAAATAGTCAGTCATAAGATTAACAGACAAGTAAGAAGATGAACAGAACAGAATCACGACCCAATGTTGTCACACATAGAGCTTAAATTATAACGTGATTAACCCTCACCAAATATAAAAGTAGTTTCACCCAGAGCCAAAGGAGGAGGGGAGGAGAGTGGAAAGGGGGGAGGGAGGTTGAGGGGTAGACGGCCAGGTGAGGGGTGGAGGGAATGGGGGGGGAGTGTCTTTGGCAGGTGGAGGGGTTGCGGTTGTGAATGGGAGCTGGACGTGGGGGGGTGCAAAAAACAACTGACATTGATTGAATATTTATTTAGTTTACTTGTTCTTCCCCAGACCTGGTCCTCAAGACAAACTGACCTGCGTTTTTCAGTTCAGCAAAACCCTGTTAATCAGAAGTCAGTTAAAATCATGTGAGCTGAATTAGGGAAATGCCTGCAGGACCAGTGCTGAAAAACGCTGGATTCGACGCTGGCATTTATTAGATTTCAACCACAAAACAACATGGATTCAATGACACAGTTTCAACGGTTACAATTGGATGGTTGTTTCATGGTTGATGAAACAACCAAAGTTAAAGTTGAATCAACGTTGACTATAATTCAACATTGATTTAACATAGTGTGCTCTCTGGCTTGTTTCTAGAGAAGGCAGAGGAGGTGTATTTTTTTGTTTATTTTTTTTTATTTCATACCATCCTGTTGCAATAAAGTGACAGTGTCAACAAATATGTAAAAAAATACTTTTTTTGTTAAAGTTACATACTGCACCTCCTTTTCTGTTTCAAGATATTATAAATGGAATATTGTTGTGAGTCTGATATATTATAGCTGAACTATTTTTTCTTAGGCACCAAAGGAAGAAATAAAGGGGAGTTCACAAATCTGCAGGGAGTGGCTGCCTCCTCTCAGGGAAAAGTCCTAATAGCAGACAGCAACAACCAATGTGTTCAGGTGAAAAAACATGTTTTCTGAAGATGTTGATGGATTTCTTAAGCTTGAATGTAGATTAAATATATTGTTACTCAGTAGTACATCTTGTTTGATTTGTGTTTTACTCTCTGCAGATATTTTCTAATGACGGCCAGTTCAGAAGTCGTTTTGGCATCCGAGGCAGGTCTCCAGGTCAGATGCAGAGGCCGACGGGCGTGGCCGTCCACCCCAATGGTGATATTATCATTGCAGACTACGACAACAAATGGGTCAGCATCTTTTCAAACGAAGGCAAGTTTAAGGTAAGTTTTTTTTTTTCTATTTTGTCTTTGCATAGGTATTAGTCAGATAAAACACTTTAATCACCACTTCTATGACAGTCCTCAAAGTCAAGCTCTCCAGAAAGATATGCACTAAGCATTAAAAAATATGTTTATAATTCTACAATCTTTTCCATTTTTTGTACATTTATCTGACAATAGAAATACTGTTTCTCTGCAGCATTTAGAAATGACCAATTTCTAAATGATGGAAGTAAAGCTGTCTTTTGCATAGCAGAAGCCTAAAGTGTCTCTTTTCTGTAGAACAAAGTGGGCTCAGGGAAGCTGATGGGACCTAAAGGCGTTGCAGTAGACAGGAACGGACACATCATTGTGGTCGACAATAAGGCCTGCTGCGTTTTCATCTTCCAGGCCAATGGCAAACTAGTCACCAAGTTCGGTAACCGTGGCAACGGCAACAGGCAGTTTGCAGGTACTCCCAAGATAGAACTTTGAGATGCATGTGGAAAGCTGCATGTGTACCAAGACATCCACAATTCATCCACTTGCCGTTTCAAACTGATCATATAGACACATCAGTCAAATGTGACTTTTTTAAAGCTGAAATTATTAACCCATTTGCAGTCAAAATGTTACTATCCACAGTTCATATTTTTAACGTACATTTCTTTTTATAAATGTGTCACATCTTTCGGTTTTGCAGGATTGCTGTTTAAGAAAATTTCCTCTGTTCTATTTCTGATCTGAATTTAACAAATTTCTGAAATGTGGCTTCATTTGGCATATTCCAGGCCCTCATTTTGCTGCTGTCAACAATAACAATGACATCATTGTGACTGATTTTCACAACCACTCAGTTAAGGTTAGTGCATTGACATACTTACTTGATTGTGCAATAAAATGACATTATATGTCTGGAAAACACATAATGCTACGTCTGTAAAGGAGAAAACAATTTTTTTCACTTTTCAGGGGCTTTAAAGATGTTTCTCATTTTTATCTGCAAAAACCTCTTCAGTGCTGAATTAAGCCATATGATTAATGAGATAAATTAATGACACTTGTTTCTTCAGGGACCATGTTTATTTTGTTTCTTGTTAAACGTAGGTCTTTAATACAGATGGGGAGTTCCTGCTGAAGTTTGGTTCTAACGGCGAAGGTAACGGCCAGTTCAATGCCCCCACTGGCGTGGCAGTGGACGTCAACGGGAACATCATTGTAGCGGACTGGGGCAACAGCAGGATACAGGTCAGCAAATCATTTAACTTCTTAAAAAATAGACAATTAATTTTGATTTCTTATTTACAGCTCTCTCAACACTGTACTATAAGTCTTGCTAAAAATGTATAAAAGAATTAAAACTAATTCATATTTTTTCTTATCCAGATATGTTTGCCACATGTTCGAATGTCTTTTAAGTATCTTTAATTATTCCCCTTGCTGTGTATATGAACAAGTTGAGATGAGTAACTATTTTCTTGTAGCCAAAGCCTGACTTTTATCAACACACATTCCACTAGAAGGAATGTCATGAACACTTGTCTTTTCCATTTTGATGAGAAGCTTGACCATTTTTTCTATGTCATGTGATCTATGTCATGGTAAAACAGAAAGGGGCTTTGTTTGGACATCAGTCCCAAACAGCAGGTTGCAGGTATATTGTTGCTATGCAGATTTGGCAGTGACCTTTGAAGATTTTCATACCTCTTGTATCATCCTCCTCACTGTGCATGGTGGCGGCATGAGTTGGAGTCCATGTTTGCCGCAGTTTCCCATACATCTTTGACTGTAAACATGGGTAGGCTTAGACATGTAGCTTTTTTCAGTGGTGTGTTCATTTGTCTTTCCCATATTAGGAAATTTAAACAAAATAACAAGATAGAAAGATGAAGCACATTTATGCAATAAAGAAACAAAGGTAAAATAATATTTACTTGCTGATGCCGTTTTGTCTTTGGTGTGTTCTTTTGTGTTTGAGTTGCTAGTAATGCTTGTATACCTAACTAGTACTCAGGGTCTACAGTGTCTTCCATTGATATTTTGTCTGCTGGAGCTAGCAGGTTTAAAAACCAGTGTTTTAATCAACTTGGGAAAAAATTAATGATAAAGTTAAATCCTTGGAACAAGAAGTGTATTGAGCTAGTAAGTAATCTGCGACCTCCTGTATAAATATGCGGTGCCATATTTTACATACAAGTCGGCACGTATTAAAATGAATGTGGCATGAAAATGTGCATAAAGATACATAAACTTTTGACGTGCCATGACAATGTGTGGCAGCCACACAAACATTTTTTTGTCAACATAAGAAACTAAAAGGTGCCAAAATTCACTTAAATACACTGGAATCTGATTTCATTCAGGGGTTTTTTTTAAACCAGAAGCATCAAGCCCGATGTTTTTTCATGATTTTAATATTTCATTGTTTGAACATAAATGATGAAATTGAACTACATATATCCTCAGACAATAATATGACATGCACACAAAATAAAGAAAATACAAATAAAAGGAGGTGAAAACCTCACTCGAATGTAAGCAATCATTTTCCTCAGTTTGAATGCATCTGCAGAGTAATTTCATTCTCACTAAAAAAGAAAAAGCGGGGTTGGATCAGCAAATAGTTTGCTTGTTTCTAAGAAAAGTCAACAAGCAAAATAGTTCTAAACATGATGCAAGTCATGAATGGACTGCTGCTGATGCTGCATTTCTTTCACAGGTGTTTGATGCCAGCGGTTCCTTCCTCTCCTACATCAACACGTCAGCAGACCCGCTCTATGGCCCACAGGGACTGGCACTCACCTCTGATGGACATGTGGTGGTCGCAGATTCTGGCAACCACTGCTTCAAAGTCTACCGCTATCTGCAGTAGCTCACCTTTCAGCAGCAATCCATTCATGACTTACATTATGTTTAGAACCATTTTGCTGGATGACTCACCTGCTTACTACCAGGAAATGGTAGACTGGAAAGACTGGAACATCAAATCATCATTCATTCATTCTTCCCACTGTGCCATCTGTTAGGCTTTGTTCTTGATTCTGAAGCAATAACTCATCACAGGTAGCTGTTGCTGGTTAGTGTTTTGAAGAAGTTGATCACAACTTTCACAAGACATTTGGAGTGTGCAAACACGAAGCTTTAATAGCAATACACCCAGAACTTGTCAAAAGATTTTAGGAAACTGGAAACAAACTGCTGCACTGGTTTTGAAAAGGACTTGCTTGTTAAGTGAGAATTAGAAATAAAAAGATTTTACAGCACTTTTCTGTTAAAATGCCCTTAAGATTCCTCACAATTTGCCTGTTCACTATCAAAATAAAAAAATGGATGTGGAATGATGTGAAGTATAACATCCCAACACTGTGCATGCTGTTTTTAACAAACATCTTAACTACTGCAATGTACTTCATTGAAAATACAAAATTTAGTATCACAATCTTATCACTTAAAATGCCTGCACAGTTTCAGTTTTTCAATATTTCCATTAGAAAACCTCTATTTGGTTCTGTTATAATTTTAAGTAGAGCTGATTTCTTGATTGGTTTAAAGAAAACGAAATGCATCACAATCATGGACCACCTGATATTGACCTGATTGGATCACCATGAGTGACATGAATAAATATCTAAATTATACAATTAAAATTAAATTGGATATACAGATGATAAATAAATGTATGCCAGATTATTTGTGCCAATATTTATTTAAAACATACTGGATTAATTGCTACATTTATTTAATTTTAAGGTGTTATATTTTAAGATTCATTAAAATTATTTTATAATTATTTTGTTAATTTGTTCTCCTTGTATTTTATGAGGGTCAAAAATGCCACAAGCCAACTGTAATAAATTAATTCAATATTTCAAAATGTACTGATTATGCAAATGTGATATATTATTAATTGTTCGAGTCAATGAAAGTGTCAATTTTTCAATAAAACTTGAATGGTGATGAAATTAAAGTCCATCGGAAAATATTAGCCTACCGTCACTTTGGCTCATACCACAAGTGATATTTTATGATATTCTACAATAGTATGGAGACAATTGTATTTTTATTATAATCTCTTATAAATATTCCACAACTTACTTATTGAACATTTGGCCCTCAATAGTGCAGCAATGAACCATGAAATAATTTAAGCAGTCAGGCAACAAATGTGTTAATTTTTAAAATTAATATTTTAGCATTATATTTCATAATTATCCATGGAGTGCTTCAAAATAAACTGACACATCTAAACTGTTTGTGATTGAGTTTGGATCTCTATATGCATCAGCTGTGCATACAGGTGTACATGATGTGCCTGTGATCCAGATGTGCAGAAATCCTGTTGAAACGTTTGTCATCTTGGTGAAATATGGCTTTCATTTTGCATCGCTGGCTCCAGAACTGCTAAGCTGTAATAACCCTCACTTATCCTAATGTGCTCTTATGTCTTTTCAGTATCTCTGCAAGTGCTAATAACAAGTTGTTTTTTATCTTGCAGATCTACAAGATCCAATATGTATGTAAACATTTGGTGTATATGATGTAAAATAAGATGTAAAATTTTATCCACCATAAAATAAGTTTATGGTGTTTAGACCTTCACCATAAACAATCTTAAAACACATAATTGTATTTGTCTTCGTGAGGTCAATAATTCAATTTCTACACAAGACTGTAAAGTAGTTTTTTTGTTTGTTTGTTTTTTCTTGTACGTATTTGTAATTCCAAATTGAGTTAAAGTGCCAATGGGAAAAAATGTTTGGCTTCCATAAGAACGCGTGTAAGAAGAAAAAAAATTGTAATTTAAAGATTTAAGAAAAAATATTTTTATATTTCGATGTTGCTACTTTAATGCAGAAGAGGGCAGCACTGGAATAGATGATCAACCTGATACCCTCAAAGACGATCGGGGAAAAATACTTAATGTAGATCATCTAGACGTATACTATACATTTTTACTATTTAAAAGAAATGTCTCATTCTGGACATTTCTTTCAAAAGAAATGTACATTTTTAAAAGAAATGTCCAGGTTTCTTGCAACACGTCTGTGTTAAATGGTAGAATTTACGAGTAGACCTGAATGCAGCATTCACCCCTGACACTGTATCGCGGGAAATTCAGTAGAACCCAGACGATGTTTTTGTCGTTTGGATTACAGATATACTGAAAGTTGTAGTTTGCGGTTAAACTGCCGTAAACGTAGTTACTGGTGTAACTGGCGCAGTCCCGTCTGACAATGGTAAGTAAAAGCTTCTTAGTTCAGAATTGGTGATCAGCGGTTGAGGCATTCGTGTGTCGAGCCAGCAAAGAGTTATTTTTCAAGCTAGTTTGTAAAGAAACGCCACCCAGTTGTCTGCTGTTCACCAACTACAACCCAGCAGATATCTTTCACAAATCTAATGGTGACAATGAGTGATGGCTAACTATTTTATGGGGCTAAAACTAAAGTCAACGTTACGTTAAAAAGAAAGAGTTGACGCCACATTCGTCATTTCGCCAGGAGGGAGGCAAGTTCGCCACAAGAGGAAAAATCGTTATGATTTGTTATTTATAGCACTAGTAATGGTGATGGCTAATACAAAACCTAAATGACTGCAAATCATCCTAAAACGGGACAGATGACACAAAACAACGTATCTGAATTTACCTCTAAAATGTGCCAATCCAGATCAGATGTAGATTAATTACAGCTTAATTAATCTACAGCTTAAAAGCAGTTTTTTTGATAATTTATTGGTTTCTAATGTTTTGCGATCATCATTTGGATTTGTTGCAGTCAAAAAAGAAAGGACTCAGTTTGGAAGAGAAGAGAACTCGGATGATGGAGATTTTCTTTGAATCTGTAAGTTTTTCAGTCACTGGTGAAATCAATGACTCTTTTTCATGGTATTAAAAAATTCTACTGTTCCAGTCAAACTTCCAGTAGTTACTTATACAGAATTTTGCCAAAATAAAAGCATAGAACTTTAACAGCAGTTACAAGAAACAAAGTAAGTTGATCTTTACACTTTTTGAACATATTTTTCCTTTTAAGTTTTGTCCGGTGTATATTATTAACAATTAATTAATTTATATTGTGCTTTTTGTTGTTTTTATGCTCCTCTTTTTCTCCCTAAAACCAGAAAGATGGAGCACATCACCCCCGTTGTTAAGTCCCTATGCTGGCTTTAAAGTAAAGTTTTACCTTTGAAACTTTGCCTGCAAGCACATTCCAAGCAGTGAAATTGTTATTTTTTCTTAATATTTTGCTTATTGTATATAATCAGTTGTAATTTCAATTATAATTGAGTGTGATGAATATAGTATTGCATTTCAGGGTTTCCCCTAGAAAACTTGCTAAGCCTGGTGGTGGTCAGGGCACTGAGGCCGCCTGGCGGGGTTTTATATTAAAAGATGTTAAGTTGACAGAAACTGTCACCACAGAAGAGACGCTTGCAATCCGGCTTATTTAAAATCCAAAAATATTCCCTCAGCAGAGAATCCTCTTGCCTCTTCATTTTATTACCTCACAGGTTTATTTTTGTCCAAGATTACTAATCTATGGTGGATGAAATATTTACCACTTCCCATAGCAATTCAGATTTTAGAATAAACTATAATTACATAAAAAATTAAAACCGTTGTGAAATTTGTTTTTGACTCTGTCTTGTAATTTTCAGTTACAGTTCCTCTAAAAATGTATTCATCTCCTTGGATGTTTTATCCTTTTGAAGTTTTACAAAACACTCATGATCAACAACATTTTTGATAAAAACATTTACAAAAATAAAATCCAGAAGTGAAAATTGATTTCTACAAAATGACAAGTCGAAATAATTCACACATACGACATTTACACATGAACCATATTCATTCCTTTTCTTTATAATGATTGATTTAGCTGAATTCTGGGGGATGTTTATTGCATTAGAGGGTTTTTTTGTGTCTGGTACTTTTCACTAGCCTTTTTCTAGGAGTGTTCTTTAGCTTTCATGCTATAATGACATACTGATGAACCTGTAAGTGAATATTAAGCTACAATCACTTCACTCACTCCAGTGATGTCCGTTTTACTCATTTTGATCCATTTTCTATACACCCTTGTCCCTTACTGGGGTCGGGAGGGTTGCTGGTGCCTCTCCAGCTAATGTTCCGGGTGAGAGGCGGGGTCACCCTGGACAGGTCACCTGGACAGGTCACCTGGACAGGTCGCCAGTCTGTCGCAGGGCAACACAGAGACACACAGGACAAACAACCATGCACACTCACACCTAGGGACAATTTAGAGAGACCAATTAACCTGACAGTCATGTTTTTGGACTGTGGGAGGAAGCCGGAGTACCCAGAGAGAACCCACCATGCACAGGGAGAACATGCAAACTCAATGCAGAAAGATCGGGGCCGGGAATCGAACCCAGAACCTTCTTGCTGCAAGGCAACAGCTCTACCAGCTGCGCCACTGTGCAGCCCTTGATTAGCACCAGTTGACTGTATTTCAAATTATGTGAATATGTTAAATATTTTTTACCTGTTGTTATTTTATGGGAATCAGTTTTCACTTTGATATTAAAGTTTTTTTTGTATTTTTCTATTTTGACTGGAATATTTCCAAAATATTTTTAGAATTATCTATATTCTATTTTAATGTAAAACACTTAAATTATGTGAGTGATAGTTGAGTCTAACATATTTCCAATCTTATTTCAGAGTCACAGTTAAATTTGCTTAAAGCATTTCAATTGCATGGTTTTAGGAAACATACCCAGCACAACCTGGGGATTAGTATAACAAAAAAACCAGTTATTGTCCATATTCCTGTAAGAACATCCAGAAAAACTAAATATAAACTGCGGACAGAAGTGAAATGGTCTTCTTCCTCCTGCATGTAACCAGTAAGAAGTTCTGAAACATGTTTTTTGACTCTTTTAGAAGGACGTGTTTCAGCTTAAAGACATTGAGAAGATTGCTCCCAAGTCAAAGGGCATTGGTGAGTAAATATAAATAGTTTTCAAAAGAAAGTCACTTTCACTTCAAAAAAAATACATTTACAGAACACAGAAAAAAATCTAAATTGGAAATATTGAATAAGGGGGTGGCTGCAGGACTACATGAATCCTGTTGAATTAACACTATGAAGGTGTGTATATGTTATATTCAGGAAATGTGAGTTGTAACATTTAAAGTCTAAAGTCACTATTTGCAACATATACAAATAGTGTGAATACATAGAAGGGCTTTAATGTTCTCTGCACACCAACATTGTTCTTGCTAAGACTTGCAGGGAACTTAATTAAGTCAAGCAGGTTGTTTTTCTTTCCAAAGCTCTGAAGTGTTTACCTGAAGGCTTGTCAGAGTGCAATACCACTTCACTACGTTAATACCATCATTTCAAACTGAAATATGTCCAGTCTTTGTTTTAAACAGTATAGTAACAACTATACCTACTGCTCAACATATTTTTGATGGCTCCATTTATAAAGTTGTGTTGAGATTGAGAGAACGCAGGTGAGCATCACTCAGTTTAAAGTTGCTCACTGGTTTCATGCAAATCTGTTTCCTTGAGCTAGAGATATTTTGAAAAATCAAAAAATTATTTCTGCTTCAGTAGATAAAGTAGATAAATTTAAAGTTGGTGTGAGCAGCATGCTTATTCTGGAAAATAAAATAGATTCAACGAGCCGATTTGAGCTGGTTAACTAGCCTGCCATCTACTTGTCGATAATTCACGCATGTGAAATTTTGAGCTTGTACATGTAGATGTAAACTTGAGTGCTAGAGACAAAACACAAGAAAGTCAAAGGAATGTCAGCTTTTGTTGCTGTTTGCTGTTGTGGAAAATGTTACTCCCAGAGAGTCGAGTCCATAACATGCTGCTGTGAAGTAGGTAACCCTCTGCCACAGAGGCTTTTAAGTCAAAGTAGTAGTTTGATTCATCTTCATTATGTAACATTGATGCAGTAAATCTTTCTGATTAATCACATGCGTTAACATTGGCAGCCCCAATGGCAAGACAACATGCATAAATAATTAAAATTTCCTTGTTTTATTACCATCAAAACTGTTCAACTTCATGCACATTGTGATGCCATGACAGCCAGGGTTTCATTGCTTCTGCTGTCTGGGCTGTTTTTGGTCTGCACATCTGAACTTAATCTGCTTGAGCAGTAAGAAAGAGTTGGTGAAAGCATGTAGCGCTAAAGGTTGGAATGTTTCTTCGTCTTGCTGTTGGACATTATACACACAATTAAAAATATGCGACATCAACTTGGAGTTTTAAATACTTTTTCTGTAAAAAGTATTCAGTGTCAGAACTATGGAGGTTTTTGTTTTCATAGGAAGTGGACCAGATATTTGTTTAGAAAAGTGAATGTTGTTGCTATGATTAAGAGGACTTGGTGTGGCCCCAGCTCTGAGGCGTAATGTTGTTACAGAATGTGGAGTGGGACATCAAGCTCATTTTTCTGCACAAGGACTGATATTAGGATTCTTTCTTAGGAACTATCTATTAGGAACTTTCTTGATTTTATGAAGAATCCTTCTTTGCATGGCCGTCCCCAGAACAGAACCAGCCTTCTTTATCAGGCTGGTGAGCCTTTTTAGGACCCTGGTTCTGATCCTGATCAATAAAGAGATGACACTCTCACTCTCAACAACAGACTTATAGAAGAAGGGTGGAGACAGGATTTGATCAAACCCTGTTCCTCCTGAAGTCAACAATCATCTCCTTTGTTTTGTTCACAATTAAGAAGAGATGATAGTTCCCACACCATGACACAAAGCGGTCCATCAGCTCTCTGTGCTCAACCTCTTGTCCGTCTCTGATGAACCCGACAACTGCAGAGTCTTCTGAGTATTTCTGTAGATGACAGATGTCAGACTTGTGCTGGAAGTGTGAAGTGTAGAGAGTGGAACTGAATGGTGAGAATACAGTGCCCTGTGGTGCTCCTGTGTTGCTGGCCTCCTGGTTAGACACCCAGTCCTTCAGTCTCACAAACTGTGGTGTGTTTGTGAGGTAGTCATAGATCCAGGTGATTGTTGAGGTCTCCCTCTGTGTCTTCTGGAGTTTCTCACAGAGCAGATCAGGCTGAATTGTATTCCATGCACTGGAGAAATCAAAAACATGATCCTCACAGTGCTGCCTGCTTTGTCCAGTGGTGCATCCATGTTAGTTTGAGAATGTATTTATGTTTCCAGTTTCCTGAGCAACTATGAGCTTGTTTGGTGTTACAGCAGCCCTCTGTGTTTCTGCTGCTGCTTTACCTCCTCTTAGCAGCTTTTGTTTTCAGTGTGACAGGAACCAGCAAAGTGTGAGTATCATATTTCACCATTAGCAGCATTCAAGATGTAACTTCTGCTCATGCAGCAAACTCTTTGGCCACAGTGTTAAACCATCAGCCTGGCTGTCACTGTGGGTCCCAGAACTGATGCAGTAGAGCTCTGGGGAAGTTAAACCTGATGGCGATGATCCTTAGGAAAACACCGTATCATCCCTGATGCCAAATACGGCTGAGCTTGTAGTTCTTTTATAAATCTCCAAGTAGCATTTGGTCCTGAGAGAAGCATGTCTGGGCTGTTGTCCTCTAACCTTTGTGCTTTCAGCTCCAATGACGGTGAAGGAAGTGCTACAGAGCCTGGTGGATGACAACATGGTGGACTGTGAACGAGTTGGCACCTCCAACTACTACTGGGCTTTTCCCAGTAAGGCCTTACATGCTCGCAAGCACAAGCTGGAAGAGCTGCAGAAACAGGTGACAGATGGTTTTTGTGTTGCTGCTGACAGGTTGTGTGCAGCAACAAGTCTGGTATTCTGTCAAAACTTTAATCACTTTTTCTAACAGTCTATTATAAATAATTTTAAACTGAAGGAGGAATAGTTCGACGGAACATTTTAAAACACCTTGATTTGTCTTGATACTGCTAAATAGCATACACTTGACAGATAAACTCATCTATACTTCTATATTTTTAGTAAAATCTATAACTGATGAAGGGAGGAGATTAGATTTAGTTTCCCAGCAGGCCCTTTTGTCTGCTTCTCTGCTCAGAATGATGCTGCCAACTGTAGATTACAGTAAAGAGGTCAGGATGCAGAAAATAACTTTAAAAAACTGCTAAAATGACACAGGAAAAGGCAGTAAATATCTATATTTTGTTGTTGTGCTTTAAAATGCCAGAACTGAAGTTTTGACACTTAAAGGTTTATTTTAAAGGCAGATAAATCAGAGTTTAAAATAAATTGTAATTTACTTCTCTCAGTTTAGCTGGGAAAACGTCTCAGTTTTCTGCTCGTCTGTAGGAGGTTTACAGTGGCATAAGAGTCACTCTACTGCTCTTTGAAGCTCTTGTGGTCTGTGATGACCCACTTCCCACTTCAGTTGCCTGGTTGACAGATGGTGTAATGTTAACTTAGCAACTCTGTAGAGAATGTCAGCTGCCATTTTTTCAGACGTAAACCAACAGTGCGTCGTGTCACAGTGTGAATTACCTACAAGCATATGCTTGCATTGTTGTCATACAGTCATAACTGCAACAATGGTTTCAGATTTTGTCAACGGTGCAAATTACTGATGATATTGATGAAGTCAAATAGTGAAAAATATTTTCTACTAATTTCATGACGCATCAATCTGATCATTCGCTTGCTAGTAATCTAAGAACAGCTTGGTTCTTAGATTACTTTAGTTGTGCCTTTGGATCCCAGGTGAGGATAACCCATTTGTTTACAAAATATAATAATGATTATTTGGACTAAAACGGATGAATCAGTTACTGAAATAATTGCCAACTAATTTAGCAAACAATTAATTAAATGGAGAATAGAGACTCAAAAAGGTCATTTACTTAAAGAACAACACAGCTAGAGCGTAATGAAGCCAAAGAAGGGCAAAACATTTATAAGTCCAGGAGAAAGGGCTGAGCTTTTCATATGTGTCATTTTTATATAATTTATTCGCTACAGATGATCAAGTGTCACTAAAGGAATGCTGTTCTTACAATTTTGGCAAGAAATAGTTTTTCTTATTTCAAAAATGAATTGAATTACTTGTTTATTTGCATATTTTCATCTATTTCTGATACTGGACAATAAAGGCTTAAGAGGTTTAATGAAAAATCTACAGAATGGGCTTTTTTTCCTCTTTTATCCAATCACTAATTGTTAGCTGCAGCCCTGGTGGTAATTAAAGATATTCTTCACATTTTCCAGAATTCCAGTTAATGTTTGAGTTCAAACCCCTTTCATATGAAACCTGTAAAACCCACAGAGTTTAAAAATGGACAAACGGATGAATGGACAGGCCTGCATTAATTTATAGGATGGATGACAATATAGATGAGTGATGGGTAGTCTGACTGATGGATGGACTATAAAGCTTTGCATCTTTTATTTAAGCAACAGTTTTAAAGCTCTGATTGGACCAACTTACTTTTGGAAATGTAGATATGATCATATTTAATAAAATACACAAAATAAATAATGAAACTGCAGAAGATTTAAAAGAAAATTCTAGATTTATTTAGATTTTGAAAATATTGAAATCAAACTCTTTAAAATACAAGACTCTTCAAAACTTTATAGGAAGCTTGATGTTGTTTTCTTGTTCTTGTTTCTTTTGCAGGTTTCTGATGCAAAGCAGCGAAAAGTTTCTCTAGAGAAAACAGTTGAAAAGGCAAAAGTGGGACGAGAAGGAACGGTATGAGCAAGTGGTATCAAAGAACTTTCACACAGTCATCAAGGTTAGTGCATAAAAATCTGTCTAACAGACTGTGGGTGTGTATAGAAAGAAAGAAGTTCTCTGCTGAAGCAGCTGCAGTCTCAGAGGGAAGAGCAAACAAAGCTGCAAGCTGAGCTGGAGAAGTACCGCGAGTGTGACCCCGACGTCATCAAAGAGATGAGTGAGTATAGTCACCCACATTACCTCACAATTTGTTCAGATGACTACATAATTAATCATTGTTTTGAACATGTTAAAAGGCTGATATTTTGGTACTTTTGATACTTGTGTCTTGTCTCAGTTCCCACTCAGAGAAAGCTAGAAGAATATTTTGAATCCTCAGACCAGCTGATGTTTATTGCTAGTTTACTGGTGGTTGTCTTCTAAGAGTCTGTAGAGAA
This sequence comes from Phalloptychus januarius, assembly GCA_902982915.1. Lineage (NCBI taxonomy): Eukaryota > Metazoa > Chordata > Actinopteri > Cyprinodontiformes > Poeciliidae > Phalloptychus > Phalloptychus januarius. The sequence goes on from CADWAE010000061.1 coordinate 1,084,948, forward strand.
TAAATGTCTGTTTGTAAAGCAGGGCTTCTTGTAGAAAGAAGGCTCTTAAGGTGTAGGCTTGGTCATCTGTTCACTCAATTTGCAAAAAGTCTTTATTAGCATGATAAAGCTTTTATTTTATGAGGGTCCTAAGTCAGGCTGCAGCCTGCGGTTCCAGAACCACAAAGCAGTTGTGTTTTTTTCAGACAAATCCAAAGTATATCTTAATGCAGACATGATGATAGTTCATAGTGTCAATACCCTTCTTTACCATGTTCAAAAAAATACGTTTTAATGACATTGTATTCGTAAGGAAGTACCATCAGATTTTGTTGGCAGCAGACAACAAAGACGATGCAGAAGTCTTTGTTGTCTGCTATTTAAATTGTTTCTTTGGGCCATCCTAACATCTTATTATGTGTTGAACCTTAACCCTTTCATTTTAGCTCTAACTGGGCTCATGCTCACTGCCAGCTGCAAGGTGAACCTTCAGTAGTTCGCAGACTCTAGCAGGTTTTCTTTCAGTGCTGGCCTGTATTTGGTTCCAGCCATCTCCCCAGAAGCATCAGAAGAATCAACAGCTTTCCTTTCCAACGATAAATGGTTGTTTATAATGGTTTTTATAATGGTTGTTCCGGGTGATGTTAGTCTTCCTTCTGACACACAGCATTTTCCAAATAGGTCCAAAAGTTCAATTTGGATCTCGTCTCATTTGCCGTGCACTCACTGTCTACAAGTATTACGCCAGTTTTAGTTTTGACCATATCAAAATTTTTATACATATTTTCCAACTCTATGCTGTATAAACTTGAATTACTGAATATAAACATATCAGCTCATGTGGTGCCTAAGGAGATCAACACTCTATATCAAGTTGTGCATAATTATTAGGCAGCTTCTTCTCCTCGGGCAAAATGGGCCAGAAAAGAGATTAAAGTGACCCTAAAAATTCCAAAATGTCTTTCAGAAGGATGCTGCACTCTTGAAATTGCTAAGATATTGGGGATATTGGGTCGTGATCGCAGAATCATCTAACGTTTTGCTGCAAATAGTTAAGAGAGTCGCAAGAAACATCCTGAGAAAAAACCTACATACATTTTTATATTTTCCACAAATATCAACATTCCATTGAAGAAAGACATGCACCTATCTTCATTTTAGAAAGTTCTGCGCTTTTCAATATTTTTCTAAAAATAGAAACAAAAAATAGTAATTCTGTAAATAAAATGAATTTTCTCTTTTAGACACTTATCAAAAATGTATAAATCTTTTTAAAAAAACAAAACAAAAACGAAAGTCATCTTAATTAACAGCTCCAGAGAAGTTTAATTTAGCTGGACAAGGTGTGAAAGTGGCTCTTCATATTGTAAAGGTTGTTGACCCTGGCCTGAGTGAATGTTGGATGTTCTGATGGTACCATGCTCAGGGTTTCTCCCAGAAAACTTGCTAAGCCTGGTAGTCGGGGCGCCGACCACCAGGTTTTTGTATTAAGATGTTAAGTTGAAAGGAAATGTAAAAAATATTATTGGGTAATTATATGTAACAGGACAGCATCGCCAGTAAAATGCTATGTAAACCCACAACCAGATACACCGCAAGGAATGTTGGGCCCCATGACAAAAAATTTAATTTGGCCCCCGCGCAGCTGCTGTTACAATTTCTTGACCCATAAAAAGCATCACAATTTTAAAGGCTTGCAACTGCCTTGCTTTCTTTGATCCAATACTGATACTAGCACAATATTTACTGCTTGTGAATTTTGCATGCAACAGTCTCCATACTGTATGCAAATAGGTTGCTTACATTTTTTTCTTTCATTTAGATGACTGAAAGGTCTCTCCCCATGAGCAACAGTCATAGACGATGTGCAAAATATGCATGAAGCAACCAAGACGTCTCAAAAACTGCTGTTGTTGCATTTGGTTCAAGCTGCAGTATATAACTAAAAAATATGTTTTCTCCATCTTTGTTAAAGTTGTCACCATGTTGTGACAGTTTGCTATGAGACAGATAATCAGTGAAAAGATCAATCTCCTCCACCTCCTCCCTGACCTGCTACTGCTGGCTAAAGTAATGCATCACCAATCAGAACCAGGAGGAGGGTCTTTGTGCTGTCAATCAACCTCATTCACTCATTACTAAATGTGCTAATGGTGGAGAAACAACTTATCGTTACAGGTAAATAGTTTATCTGCCATCATTGGTAGCTATGCTAACTAACCTGAGCATTCACAACAGGCTATGCTAGCTACAGCATAGCACAGAGCAAGGAGGAGGAAGGATGAGCAGCCACATGAGATTTTGATTGACTGCACTAAAACTCTTCTCCTGCCTCTGATTGGTTGTTTCTAGATAGCATTGGGAGAAAGCAGAGGAAATTAATTTTTCAGATTATCTTTCATGCCATACTGTTACAACATAATGACAGTTTTAACAAATATGTAAAAAATATATTTTTTTTATAAAGGTTTCATACTGCAGCTTTAATTTCACTGAGGAGAGGGCAGGTCAGGCGTGACGTGGGTTAGAGCTGCTGCTGACTGCTCTCTCTAGGGACAAAGGTTTACAGAAGATGGTTGGATGGTTTCAGCAGACATAACTTAAAAGATTTGAAATTGTTTAACAGTTAAATGTAAGATTTTAAGGAGCTGGCAAGTTTACTTTGTGAAAGTTCAAAGAACAATATTCATAGTTTGTTTTGTTACCATAGCTACAATCTGATGCTGTGAGTTTAATCTTTGCGTTTGAGCTCTGTTTGCTCACAAGTATAAAGTAGTAAACTGCAATGATAACTTATTGCTTTTTAGGTTGGCCAATTAAACTACTCCCTTCTCCCAGATTAAATCTAACACAAAAGCTGTTCGATGCGTCGTGCAACAGGAAAAATAATACTTAAAATAATATTAAACCAGTGTGATGTGTGACTACGAGGCAAGTGTGAAAGCGACTCACTGGGCTGAGCCTTCATGATGAATAGTTAGCGTTAACCACTAACGCACCAGCCAACCGGGAACAAATGCATAAACTTTATCAGCACAGCAGCAGCGTTAAGATGTAAATCCCGCGCATAATTCTTTGTCCACAAATATAAATCATTCTCATCGCTCGCTCAACAACGATCTCTGAAAGCATGACTACAAGTTATTCATGTGGTTCACATAGAGCTGCGCAACTAGAGCTAACGCAGGGGGTGAGGGGGGGGGTTTAAACTCTTACCTTGATGTAGAGTTCTCCAAAGAAACCTAATTCCTCACAGGGGATTGATGGAAATATCCATCCAGGTCAGGATTGTGTCCAGTTTGAGTGAAAGGAGGCATGTGTGATCTGCGCTGAGGTAAACTTGAGAGATCAAACAGCAGCGCATGAGGCAACCCGTAGAGGCGACAGCTGTGTGATTGCTCCACGCTCCCCGCTTTAAATGCATCAATTATAAACCTATCGATTAGGAATAAATTTGCTCCACCAGTGAAATGCTCTTTCAATCCGGCTTTTCTTTTTTTAAAAAGTGATTTTGTTTCTTAATGACGTGTGACACCACTGGTCAGATGGTGTGTGGTGTAATAAAACTATCTGCTCTGTTTACTTACACCTCCTAATGTTGCACCAGCCCTGCAATACGTTTATACTGTGCCATTGTGTTTTCAGTGAAATATCTTTATAGACATTTAAGTTTCCAGTAAAAACAATTACAGTAAATATGATTGATACCAGAAGGGTTTAGATGACCTAATAATAACTTAAAATAACTTGGTTCTTCATAACCCTTTTAGGTTTTGTACTATGCTTCAATTTTATTTGACTTCCGTCCCCCCACCCTTGAATTTCTTTTTCATTTCTTAAAAAGAAATGTGAATTCATATGTCCGACTGTTGAATGTTTTAGCACTTTTTCCACAATTTTTTTCTTCTCTAACAAGAACTTTAGCAACAAAATTCACAAGAAATATTTGATCCACAAATCGACCTTTAACTTCCATGGCTCAGTATTTAAGCAGTCCACATCCTGTTGGACCAGTGTTTCTCAATTATTTTCTGTCATGCCCCCCCTAGGGATCATAATTTTTTTCACGCCCCTCTCCAGAATTAATACAGTAAAACATTTTTACAGCTGTATGCGTTGCTTACTTGCATCTTCTTCAGTTTAATTTCTCACAAGGAATATAGTTTTAACATTTATAGTGGAAATATTTGCATCAATATTACTTGTACTTCAGATTGCAAAATGAGAATAGATGAAAAGTGTTTAACATTTTGCATTAACAATAAAAAGAAAGGTTTTTTTTATTTGTGTTTTAAATACGAGTAAAGTTGGATGAAAATAAAGTCGTATTTTTTTTATAACTTTCCACCACACTGCACTAAATTGAGAAATACTGAGGCTCTTATAAGGTTATAGTTGGTATTGGTTTGACAAATGAGTAAATACTAAATGTTTCAGCACATCAGAAGCAAATTTTCAGCCTCACGTCTTTGAAATGATTATTTAAACAACTTTCTATTTAACAGAAAGAGCCAGACTTGCTGAGCGGGTCACGTTAAATCACTCTGTCGAAGCTTTTTAATTTAACGACTTTCGTCAGGCAATATTGCGTCTTTATTCTTTACACTATTCTGCTAATAAGACTGGGTTCTAGTAGTATTATGATTGTATTCTTGAATTTGAAAATAAAAATCTCAGCCTGGCAATAAAACTCCGTCATAGTTGCTTTACTGACCTCTGCTGCCGTTTCTCTTTTCACTGTCAAACTTCTCTGCCTGTCCTCTATGACGGTAGATATTTCAAAACATCCGTGCTTATATCCTTAGCTCTGTTTTTTTTTCCTTTCTTTTTAAATCTTAACCATTTGTTACAATATAAACTTTAAATAATACAATGCAAATGCTGATGACAAAATGTGTCTTGCAGGAAAGTCAAATGTTGTAGCGAAAGAAGCTGTCTCCAGGTGGACAGGTGAGTTCTTGATATGTTTATTTTTGTACAACTAGATATTTTCTGTAATGATTGGTGACATAATGATACACAAATCTCCAAATTTGCTGAAGTAAGCTTGGTTCAAAATACTTCACTGAGTGGATGTGAAACATTACTTTCCTTGTGGTTTAGCTATGATTCAGAAAAAGGAGACTTTGAGCCCTAGTTAACTGGCATTCAAATAAATCAGCTCACAAAAACAAACTTGTACATGTTCTCTGTTGAAATGTACAGAACACATTTTATTTTCCTGCTTTATGTAACATCTGTCCTGCCATAAGGTGCAATTAGCTGATAAAATTCTTTGCAGTTTGTAACTTAAACAAAATGTGTAGGCCTTTTTTCACAAGACTGTGACTTATTTCATCACTCCTGTCTTGTCTAGAGGACTGGAGTAGAAAGTAAAAGTGTTAGGGGGATTTAGCATTATTTTTTTGTGTGAATGCATTGATGTCAGTTGCTATATTTAAGTCTTTTATGTCATGGATATAGAGATGTTTAAAGTCAGTCCAACATGAATATGGAAATTTTGATAGTAAAAGGAAGCTTGGAGCTTCAGTAAGCTCTAGCTGTACAGTAGAGCTTACTGTACAGTTGTGGGAACTATATAAAGCTAAATAGTGTTTCCCCTTTGTTGCTTCTCTGACATTGTTAAGCAACAGAGGAAAACAGAATACCTTATTTTCAATATGTTTGTTACCATAATTAACCAAATCTTTTTTAGGTGCTGCAGGTAAGTTGATAGCTAAGAGTTGTTCTCCATTCCCTTCAGCCAAAACCTTGACGATGACACAAATGGTTTTGTGTCTATGGACTTTACAGGGTTTCTAGGAGTGAAAAGTCTTTCTCCTGTTTCCTAAGTGACTTTGCTTAAAAATGGGGTAGCACTGCTTGAGTACACTGCTTTTATGTTCTTTTGTTGGATTTATGTTTTATCAATACTGGATTATTTCTTCTTTCAGACAATGTTTTTGCTATCAAGTCTTGGACAAAAAAGAAGTTTTCTTTTGATGACAGCCGCATCAACAAGGCCTTTGGCATCCCAGAGGACTTTGACTACATGGACTGATTGGGATTTCTTCCACAGAGGGAAAATGTTTATTTGAGATTTTGTTTGAGCCCAGTTTTCTTGGTGACTTAATTCCAAGTTTTTGTTGTATTCCCCGGAGCAAAGATGGATGCAGCAGGATTCAGTTAGTTTTATGGCTTGAAGAGAGATGTTGGTGATTTTGGCAACCTAGATGGATTCATCAGTAGAGAAAGTATGTAGGTGCAACTGGAGAAGACAGTCAAGCATTAGAGATTGAGGTGTGGGGGGCATCCTGTGATTAAATAAGTAAGCAGACTGACGAGGTGGGCACCTGTTTGGATGAAAACTGAGACCTCCAAGCTGATGATGGAAACGAATCAACACTCATTGCATCTGGATCTTCAATTGGAGCATTTACATTTCTTCTACAAATGGCTTGGGATCAAGTACTGGTGTACTTTTCCTCTTAGATGTTCCATTTTTGTAACCTTTGAGCAGCCTTGATTTAATGCAGTTGGGCGAATACCAGAGTAAATGTTTAAGAAAAGTTTAAGTAATAGTTTTGTAAATATTTACCTCTTCAGGTGCATTAAAGTTATTTTATTACAAAAGAAATTGAGCAGGAGTTGCATAGTCCAGGTACCAGCTGAGGTTATCACTGTTTAAATTTTCATATTTTTTTTACACCAGGTTTTCCATTTTATGTCTATGCAAAATCTGTCATTAAAGCATTTCCTCTACCAGAGCTGCACAATTCTTTTCTGTATGTAGAAAAAAGGGAACTCTCTTGTCTTAAGACATCTAAAATGACTGCTGCCCTGTTTCCTCTCTTTGCTTTCTGTTTAAACAAATGCAAAATGGGTATTTGGTTGTTCTGTGTTCACTCATCTGACCTAGTTGATGCGTTTTGGTTGGGTGATTTAAATTTGAAATATTCCATGTGGGGGCGGCACCGTACTACGTTTGTTACAGCAGTCGCTGGTTTTTGAGCAAAGTGCTTTTTTTAAATTCTTCTCACTGTCTTCTTGCGTTTCCTCTCAGTTAGAAAAACCTCCATGTTAGATTACTATTTTCTTTGAACTGACTTATGGGAGTGACTGTGTTGATCCTGTGATGGGCAAGTAGTGCAAACCGGGTGTAACCCACCTGATAACAGCTGGGATAGGCTCCGGCCCCTCCTTGAGCCTAAACAGGTTTTGTGTACTTTGTTTTTCCAGTAGCAGATGCACTAATGTTACACAGCAATGTCTTTAAAATGTGGCGACGCTCACAGTCAGGTTCGTTTTCTGTACTGGTAATGCAGCTGAAAAATGCGCTCCAGTTTTTAGAGCGCTGACACGCCCACATGTGTGAAAAGTTGCGTCATGCAGGTACTTGTCCAACCTGTCCCAACTATGATTCATTCACCTGACGATGCCTGGTAACACTTTGATTACAGATGGTGGAGCTCTACTCACTGACTTCTGGAGAACTATAAAATGCAGTTCCCTCGGCCTCAGTTCCCTTTAGACATCTACAGTATTTGCTCCTAGACAAAACAAATGTTTCCTTGAAGTGATTATTAAATTAATGCTCAGTAAAAAAGTGTTATTTTCCAAATGTCAACAATACTAACAATACACATCCTATGATACACCTACAGTAACTTTTTTAGACCTTTATATATATATATATATATATATATCAAAACTATTAGTTTTACATATATTGAGTCTAACTCAGTGAGGTTTTCCTTACTAACTACACACTGAAACAAATGAAATCCTGAATATTGTGTGATTGCATGCTTTTGTGGAATAGCAATATTTAGTAATGTGAAATGATTCAAAAGGAATAATTAAAATTCCTTTTGAAAGATTTTGAGGATATAAGAATGTGTCATAGATATAAAGCATTTCTGCAATATATCTACCAGACTGAATTATTATTTTTAATGAAGTTCATAATTCATGCTCACTCCAGTGAGTCTAAAGTGCACCAGTCTTTGGAAGGACTGGACAGTATCAGTTTTGTCACCTTGGAAATCTCCAGACAGAAATAATGGGGAATAAGGTGAAACATTTTTCAGATATGTAATAATTGAAACTTTGTCATTTCTACTACCATTTACCTTAAATCACAAAACTAAAGTTAATTCATATGTGCAAAATAGAAGTGTGAATTTGTTCTGGTGTTTCTGTGTTCTTAACCTAGGGGTGGGCAACTCCAGGCCTGAAGAGCCGGTGTCCGGCAACTCTTCTCTGTCTCCCTGGTCCAACACTCTTCAAACAGCTCAATCACCTCCTAAGTGCAGTCAGGTTCTCCAGAGTCCTGCTAAAGACCTTATTATTTGATTCAGGTGTGTTGAAGTAGAGACACATGTAAAAGTTGCAGGACACCAGTTCTCTGTAGTTGCCTACCCCTGCTTTAACCCCAAGTGGATGGAGGAAAATGGACACCCCTGGTTCTGCTGGAGGTTTCCTCCTGTTGCGAAGATATTTCTCTCCACTGTCGCCCTATGCTTGCTCAACACGAAAAGCTGAAGAGGCATTGCTGTCTGCTTTTTACAGCTTTTCTGGACAGTTTTCTTCATGACATTAAATCTGACTGTTTGGAATAGTTTTTTTTAAAAAATTGGACCTAATTTGGCTTTTTGGTTTGATTAACAGCATAATTGTTTTAATGCAGATAAATGGATGTAGTTGAATTTGACTTGTTTTTGCAGTATCATGAAATAACTTTTTATATAGACTTAGTGCTGTGCAAACTGAACTGAACCGAAGGTTGGGTGGTGAACGTAATGACGGGATTAAACTATGAAAAATGAAATAACCCTGTAATTATTAATACTCCATCGCTTCAGAGTACTTTAAACGCGTTGCCTCATACCTTCTTGTCACACATTGTTTTATTCTGCTGTAGACGTGCATGAACAGCGCTGATGGTAGCTACACCCATTACACGCTGTTTTCAGCGGACGGTGAGGAAGCCGCTGCTGCTGCAGCCCTGACAGAGCAACGCAGCGAAACACAGGCAGGCTGCTAGCTCAGAGGCGGCATGGCGGGGCTACATGACTTCCATCAAGACAGCCACTGTCACAGGAAAACGTGGATTAATTTATTATTAGGAATTCTTCAGGTACTTCTACCATATGTTCAACACGGAGGGGCTCAGCTGCAAGGTTTGTTCTCACCTTTTTAAAGCGTTTTTGGGCTGAATCAATAACGACGGTTTCTAGGAGAAAAAAAATGAAGTTAGCTACCTGACTGAGTGCGTTACGCTCGAAAATGGTAGAGAAGATTAACTATCCAACTACCAATGTAATCTGTTCTTACTATTTTAGAGCAATTTTAGGGGGTTTTAGAGCAATTCTGCATCACTTAATGCTTTTTTTATTAGCAATAAAGTGTTTTTTTTTCTATGTTCGTTAGCCTCTGAGCTAACCTGCTGCTAAACAAGCAGCTAGCAAACAGTCTTTGTCAACTTCCCGAGCAGGACTCGTTTCCTGGCTTGTCATTCACTACAAGTTCAGATATCTTCTTATTAAATATTTAAGTTTATTCATATCGCGCTAGTTTTTAATAGAAACATGCAATTCAAATTAACATATTTACAATTCGTTTTTATTTAATCTCAATCAAATGCAAGTCCTACCACGAACTACTAAGTTCTAGCCTATTTAGCAGACCAGTAAAGGACACTGTGCCAATTATGAAAAAAATGTTAACCTAAAAACACCTGCTGACTACATCGAATTTGAATTCACTGTGGGAAAGTTAAAGTCATTACGCCAAGTTATTTTATAGCAATCTGAGCATATGATCTATGGATGGATTGTAGCAACAATACTGAGTGAGTGACAATATTTGATCAGTATATCCTCCTCCAGCCTGCAGAGGGATTTCAGGACAGCATGAGGTATTCTATTTGCACATTTTATTAATGCACATTTTAAACCAGATTCCAAAGGTAAAAAAGATCTTTGGACCAAAAACTGGGAGCTATTCTGGAGAAGAGTCAAACTGACAGTTCAGGCTCCGATTCTACTTTTTAAAAGTCACTAACCAGCAAATTTCTACTTATTGTCCTTTTCAATTTGCCAGTCTTCACAGACTCAGTGTTTGTTATTTTTACTATTTAAGTCACTGGATATTTTAGTGAATTATTCTTATCTTGAAACAAGTTGTGTCCTATTAAGATGTTTTCAAAATCATTAAATAAGAGAAGATCTAGATTTACTTCCAATTCTGCTGTGTTGTTAAGGGCTCTGTAATACCCACGTTCTTGATCACTGGCGTACATTTTTTTTTATCCATTATTGTCATCAAGTATATTAGTAAATTTAGATCACACATAAAAATACAAGTTGTACTACTTCAGTCATAAGTTTTTCAATGCAGGAACCCCATGACATGCATTACGCACATCAGAGATGCTCCTAATACAATGAGCTAGACTGAATTTCCAGTTTGGACTATAGCAATGTGTTGTATGTTGTGTGTATATCTTTATATATGTGTGCGTTTGTATGTATATACATTTACATTCTCATAGCAAGGTGCTCTGGAGGGGTGATGTAAAACTACAATTTCTTTTATTTTGATAAATTTTTGCCTTATTGTTTTATAAATCTAAAAAAATAAAGAATTATGAGAGTTTAGACTGCAACATAATATAAGTTGTAGTTCCTAACCTAAATCTGCTGCTTATGTCTGATACTCTGTCTGGTTTTCACAGACACAGTATCAGACATCTGATCATTGAAATTAACATCAATGATCAGATGTTAATTTGATTTCTTCTCATTCCCACAAAGCTCTGAGTCAGATGTCCACGAGCGTGGTGGAAGTCTGGCAGCCAGAGGAGACAGAGCCATTTGTGCCACTTCAGGTATTTGCACTTTCCTTTTTGGGTATGTTTGTATGGAGGAGGAAGTATTAGTGTGGAAATTGTATCCCATAATCACCATACTCCAGCTTCCAAATGCCGATGAATGAGTGTGTGTGGCTGTGAAAGCAGTAACACTTTGCTGAGGATTTAGGACATTTTTTAACATGCAAATTCTCTGTTTGCATGTTTCTGTCCTTTCATTTGGATATCTCCTGGTGCTAGCATCAGTCCATGAGATTAAAAAAACTATAGTTTTTTTGGCAATTAGTAAATGTTCTGCTGGTGTCTGCAAACCACCTTTTTCAAAAAACCTCTAAACTGTCACATCACAATTCCGTTATCTAGCAACCCCAAGCTGTACCACGCCCCTCACATGGCAAGCCAGTGGAGCTCCACCCATTTCATTACAAGAAGATGTTAAGTTACTACTGCAGTGACTGCTGGGAAAGAAAAATGTTTGCTGTCGGCTGCATGTGTTCATGCATTTTCTCCCAGTCACAGAGAACAGAGCTGCATGACATAATTTTATTTTTGCTTGCAATGCCGCTGTGATGTTGCCAAAGACCACATTATTTTGTACAGATCAGTTTAGTTAGGAATCCTGTGAAAACTACCAACAGAACATGACAGAATTTACCAAAGACTGGGAATGAAGGAAGCTTCTGCTCCTACTCCTCAACACAAATCTGCAGATGATGGCGATGTGATGAGATAAGATAATACTTTATTGATTCCAGAAGGGGGAAATTTAAAGGGACATAATTATGTCTTGTTGTTCGGCATGAACATCATTTGTCAGCTAGCACAACCTAACACAGAACGATGGCCTCTGCGTAATTTAAGCGATTAAATTACGCTTTTTAATCGCTTTAAAAGCTTAAGATCTAAATATAATTTCAGATCTTTGTATAAACTTTCTTCAGGTTAACTTAGAAAGTAAGCTATTATTTTTACAGGATAATTTTCTAAAATAAAGTAATTGCTTAATTATGAAAAATTGGACTGATGTTGATATCTGACAGTAACACTGATGTTATGTCATATTTACCAAAGTTTTATTTTATTACATTTCTTTTATCCAATTACTCGATTAATCACAAGAATAATCGATAGAATACTCGATTACTAAAATACTTGTTTACAACAGCCCCAAAAACAAACACTTGACAGAGTTATATCAATGCTCAATGCAGGAAAAATAGGACATCCGGAGCGGCCAGATAGCAGGTAAAGCAGTGCACAACGACCAACAGTCACCTGGATTAGCATCAATGGTCAGAAAGCTAAACAAATAACCTGAAAAATAATTTTAAGTCTTCGAGCTGGCGGTGCTCTTGTACTGCCGCTATGCGCTACTGGTAGTAATATTTCACAGACATGGCGCCGATCAACCTCCACCAGACAGTGAGCTCTCACACCATACGTCTGCTTAAAACTGCAGCATGTAACTTAAAAAAAATGATTTTAGAAATGGGGGTTAGGGATACATATAAGTTATTTTGTCTAAATTAGGTGAATATATTGCCAGATAATCTTTCCATTTTGCCAGATAGCATAATATAATTTCTACCTAAAGCAAAAAGTTAACAGTCATTCCAGGCAATCGGCAGAGATCGGCCACATGGATGATCGGAATCAGCAGCAAAAAACCTAATCAGAGCATCCCTAGTTCTCAAGAAACATTCTGCTAGGAGAGGCTTGTGAGTGGTGCAGCTATGTATCCACGTCCTGATTGTTACCAAGGAGATGACTATAAACGATTTTGCTGGGATTTCCTGGTGTTACCGCTGCATGCAGTGCAACTGCCTCTCCATTGCGATAGTTTTACACTGCAGGAGTATCTGCTCCACTTCGCCAGTGGAGCGCACTATTTAGAGCACGGATATCGGTGTATCAGAAACAATGAACAAGGGGAACCATGTTCCTGAACAAGGTCATGTTTAACAATCTCTAAAAAAAAAAAGTGACTTTTTGTGACTATTCCACTGTGTCTTGGTTGTTTTTTCCTCTTCATGACATATTTTTTGACTGTGAGTTGTACACCGGAGCAATTTATAGTCTGAAAAATACAGTAATACATGACCTTGAACCCCCATGCCCTAAAGTGTACAAATTCCCCATGATTCAAAAAATGAATTTCAGGCTCGGACTCCTAAAGAAACCACAATGAAGGACCACAATCTGCCGTTGATTATTTTAATGTACACTTTATTTAGTGTTAGATCACAGTGTAAGTTGGTTTGAAGGCTTCTTTGCCGCTTTAGTTTTCTGCACATCCAGTTTGTTTTGTCCGTTTCTCGTAAAAGATTTTTTTTTCCTGATGCTTGCAGCATTTTCTTATCATTTTACTGTAGACATTTGGGATGATTGTTTAACTATGGAGCTCAGAAAATACACACAGTAGTATTTACAGATAACCTGTCATGAGGCCATCACCTGACATTTGGTGCTACCTGAGGGCTAAGAACAGCATTTTCTGTAGGACTCTTTATCAAGAGTCACATATAAATCATTAACTTACGGTCAAGAGAGTGCTGAAAATTGTAAGAAAGAAAAAACATTGTTTAAAAAACATTTATGTGATACATTTTAGTAAATTAACAAAAGAATGTACGCTGTGTTTAAAAAAAATGCAGATGATGTAGTTTATAGTGTATATGTTCATAAAGTTTCTAAATACTCCCTTACTATGCTGCAATAATGACCATATTCATATAAATTTAAGGAACTGGATATTTAGGTTCGTTGAATTGTTGATATTGTGGAATTGCTGTGGTAAATGGAGCATGGCGTTGGTGTTCTCTGCACAGGTGCTTCTGGTTCTCATCTCTGTTCTGTATCACATAGGTTATAAGCAGGAAACGGGTGCATGAGGAGATAACGCACTCGTTTCATCCAGGTCTGTTGTACTTGATGAGGAATGGAGTTTGACAACACTGGTCTAATTTAAAAAAAAAAAAAAACAGTCTTTAGTTTTCTGTTAGTTTAGCTCTAATTCTACAAGTCTAAACATATCTTAACAGTTGGTTGTGCAAGTTTCACCTGTTTGCCCTGTTCCCAAATTGTCTGTTTTTCTGTGCTTTCTCAGGAGGCGCGGGGGAGTATGCTGCTTCCATTAAAATGGATGTATCGTGCCTTTACAATTCTTCCTTTTCACCTATAAATCATTAACTTATGGTCAATATAAAGTAGAACAGCAATGCTTTGGTATGAATTGCTCATTATTACAGCCCCACAGACCCTCGTTTACCTTTGATCGGAGGCTTGTTTTAGAGCAGCTTATTTTTCTGCTGTCTTTTTAAATGTGAAAGTTACATTTCACGCCCCATCGGTCTGACCCAAAGCAGGAGAATGAAGACAACAAACCTGCAGAAGGATATAAGGAATCTTGTGGATAAATACATACTAGAACTGAACAGTTTGACTTATTTACTTGCAACTTCGACTGAACTTGGATGGCAAAATCACTGCAAGGAAAAAAGGGTGGCTTTGCAAAATCCAGAAGTCCATAACCTTGTTTAGCAAATCCACAACAAATCTGGTTACGTAATGGGCTCTTTGCACATACGGCACTGACGTCACATCCGCATCAGCGAAATGCGGCTTTCTTGTTTGCATTTTGAGTTACCGTGACAGCTAAAAAAGACAAAATTGTATTTCAGATGCAAATAAAGAAATAACATGAACATTGTTGTCTTCCAAATATAATGGGCTGTTAAGTTTTCATGGATTTCCAAGTGATCCTAAATTAAGAACGGTGGCTTGTAAATTTCCGTCGCTACCAGTTAGCAGCTAATGCCGCACAGCAAAGTTTGCAGCCTTCACTCCAGATCAGCTGCTTCAGCCTAAAACTACCAGGGGAGACGGACGGTAAATAAAAAAGCCTCCCTGTGTTATTTTGATGGAATCACTTCTGTATTCAGCCTGAAAGAATAAGTGCATAAGTGTATGGGGATGAGTGAGCAGACCAGAGCCAGACAGCCGAGCAACTGATCTGCCTGCATGCCATCCTATTTGAGCTCCTCACAAGAAACATGCAAAAGTAACAAAACTCAATAACACAGAGACCTTAAAGAACATGGCCATATTTTCCTAAAAGCATCAACTTTGTACCTGAATAGTCAGCTGAACTTGAACTCTGACACCGGTGCTGCTCTACTTTTAAGCTATGGGGCTTCTGCTTCGTCATGATTCGGAAGCAAAAACCTGAGCCGTAATGTTCGCTACTTGGTCTCTGTTTGACACTAACGACAATAAACATGCATAATGTACTTGAAAATAAACACAAAATAAGGTAAAAACATTGTTAGAATGCTGGACCAGCTCTACACCCTCAGCAGGGTCCTGGAGGGTGCGTGGGAGTTCGCCCAACAGGTCTACATGTGTTTTGTGGACTTGGAGAAGGCGTTTGACCGCGTCCCTCGGGGAGTCCTGTGGGGGGTTCTCCGGGAGTATGGGGTACCGGGGCCTTTGATACGGGCTGTCAGGTCCCTGTACGACCGGTGCCAGAGTCTGGTCTGGTAAGTCGGGCTCGTTCCCAGTGAGAGTTGGACTCCGCCAGGGCTGCCCTTTGTCACCGATTCTGTTCATTACATTTATGGACAGAATTTCTAGGCGCAGCCGGGGTGTTGAGGGGATCGGTTTTGGTGGCCTTAGGATCGCATCTCTGCTTTTTGCGGATGATGTGGTCCTGTTGGCTTCATCAGAGCATGATCTGTGGCTCTCGCTGGAGCGGTTCGCAGCCGAGTGTGAAGCGGCCGGGATGGGAATCAGTGCCTCCAAGACCGGCCATGGTCTTGAGCCGGGAAAGGGTGGAGTGCCTACTCCGGGTCGGGGGGGGTGTTCTGTCTCAAGTGGAGGAGTTTAAGTATCTTGGGATCTTGTTCACGAATGAGGGAAGAAGGGAGCGGGAGATCGACAGGCGGATTGGTGCAGCGTCTGCAGTGAAGCGGGCGCTGTACCGTCAAAACGCCAAAAAGCGAAGCTCTCGATTTACTGGTCGATCTACGTTCCTACCCTCATCTATGGTCATGAGCTTTGGGTCATGACCGAAAGAACGAGGTCCCGGATACAAGCGGCCGAAATGGGTTTTCTCCGCAGGGTGGCTGGGCTCTGTCTTAGAGATAGGGTGAGAAGCTCGGCCATCCGGGAGGGACTCAGAGTAGAGCCGCTGCTTCTCCGCATCGAGAGGAGCCAGTTGAGGCTCGGTCATCTGGTCAGGATGCCTCCTGGACGCCTCCCTGGTGAGGTGTTCCGGGCACGTCCCACCGGGAGGAGGCCCCGGGGAAGACCCAGGACACGCTGGAGGGACTATGTTTCTCGGCTGGCCTGGGAACGCCTTGGGATTCCCCCGGAGAAGCTGGCCCAAGTGGCTGGGGAGAGGGAAGTCTGGGCCTCCCTCCTTAAGCTGCTACCTCCGCGACCCGACCCCGGATAAGCGGTAGAAGATGGATGGATGGATAATTGATTTATCATTTATCACAACAGGCCTAATACACCATCAAGTGGTTGTTTTTTAAATGTCATCAAATTTGTTTTGGTGGTGATCAGTAACAAGACACAGTGATTGGCAATCACCGATTATATACTTTTTCACGGAAATTGGCCAATTATGATCGGTGGCCGATTGATCGGCACACCACTACTAGTGACATTGCCAAAAGTTCTAAAGGTCAGCAAACAATGGAAGCACAGATGAGAAGGAGAGGAAAGAAGACACATAACTGAGGGAATCACCGCAATATTTACAAATATTGTCGCCATTGCACAATTTCCTACAAACTTTCAGCCTCATAATGAATGCTCCTGACTTGAAACTAATAAAAAAGTTTTTCTTAAGGTTTTAATTACTTATTGATTACTTATTGTGGTCTGGATTAAATTGATTTAAAAATTGTAGTTGGGTTTTATTGCCTACTAACTATAAAATAAATATCATAAGATTTTGTGCATTGCTTATATATTATTTAGATTTTATTTATATCTTCATCGCAACAATTTTCTTATATTGCCATGCCCTTTGTCAGACGGCTAGGAAAATGGATGTCTGTTTTTTCAGTGTAGGTATCTAGTTTCAGCTGTATTTGGGAAGCTTTCCACAAGACATGCTCACACTGGAGTACAGAAGTTTAGCTGATAATATCAGGCATAGTACCTAAGCCTGATTTTCCAAACTCCTACTGTTGTCCCTGTGATTTGATTATCAATCCTAGGTTCATTAATTTTAGCTGCATGTGCATTTTGAAAACAGAGTTAATGGCAGAGACACTTGTTTTTTCTATCCCGTGTACAATGTCAATGCTTGCAAAATGTGTGGCAGATATGAAGCAATGCACAAATATCCCAACTGACATGTTTCTATGACCAAACTGTGATAGGAAATGCATTTCTTAACATTGTTGACCTTACTAAATGATGTCCTTTTTTCCTTTTATTTGCAGGTGGTGGAGGAGAGAAGAAGAGATGGTCTTCCTCTGGAAGACGGGTAAGAACTCCTCCTATGTCATGCAACTTCTGCTTTTTTTATAATCTGTTTCTGATTCATTATAGATATAAGGTACTTAGATGCAACCCTCCTTTTCATAACTAAGTTGAGCTTATGGAAAAAATAGACAGGGCTCATGGGAAGTTTTCTTGCATGCTTAAATGAAACAAATTATATGATTATCAATTCATCTTTAATTATCTGAAGTCAAGAGATTGTTTTTTCTTCCTTCATAAAGGAAGAAAAACCATGTGATTCCAGTTAATAGGCCTGTGTAAAATGTCCTTTAGACGACTTCCCCAGCATACAGGCTGTTTATGTTAGTAAGAGAGGGGGTGTGTTTAGGGGGTTGCTTTCCAGAGACACAGAATCAAATTCCTGACTAATTTTAGAACTCTTTCAAAAAAATAGAAAAAAAAAGGAGAAGTTCTGTCTCTCTGGGGTTTTTGCTTCCTCAGAAAATAGATGCTATAATCAGAAAATGAACAGCTTGTCTTGTAAGTGGTCGCAGTGAAAGCTTGGAAACATCATGGAGCCATCACAATGTCTGCTTGTTGATTCTAGATTTTCAGTCTTTTCTCTTTGTGTTTATAGAAAGATTAATAAAGAGGTGGAAGAGTAAAAGAGCAATGTATACTGCCTTTCACATAGAGGAAGTGGTTATGTAAAGTTTTACCCTGGCATTATACTCGGCATGTGCTGCTTTAGCACATGCCGAGTATTGTCACATCTGCAGTAGTAAGAGTCACGGTAAATGAATAAGATAAATCTTCAGCTTTTATTGATATGTTTTTGTAAAATGAAAAATATCCCAAATCCAGATAGACTGAAGAAGTTTAGTACTTCTACATGTCTGGTTAACTTAAAGAACTTGTCTGACAGATTTTCAGCTTGGATGATAAGGTGTATCTAGGTTTATGTACATCAGCTGAACAGAGTGAGAATATTTAATTCCAGGTGCATTGCTCTGTATCTTAATCTAAAGCCGACAGAGCTTTGGGCTGTGAGGCCTCTCCTCTGTGAGTTATCAGCCACTGACCAGGCCTGCCTGCCATCACCCTCTCCCAGCCAAAAGCAAGCACATAGAGAGATGTGCTTCCTTTTGATGGCATTTCCATCTGTGCTAGGCCTCAAACTGCCTGATCTTCTTTCCTTGTGTGTGTGACTCTTTTTCACTTTTTTGATGTATATTCATTTGAAACAACAGTTCTTTTAGACTTGATTTTGTACTGTTGTGTTTTTCTTATGCAAACATTTGTGTGAATAATGGCTGGCATATACTCTTCTCCTCCTAGCCTTCCCCTGTGGCACCGTTAAGGTCACTGCTAACACCAACGTTGTTTGACTTGCATCCCAGGGATCAAATGGCACCAAACACAAGTTATTTTTGTACTGAGCAGTGGTCAGAACTGGTGTGCTAGAGTACAGAGCAACACTTGTTGGTAGGATGGTAGGGTTTTCTTTTCAAAGGGAATATGCTGAGTTACTGCCATGTAAAGTAGGAGACAACTTTGAAGTACTTAACAGAACCAAGTATACTGAGTTTAGATATTTACAATGATCAGTTTAATAAATTAATGCACGGTAATAGTTTCCATTGTTTAGTTTTAGTTTTTTTTTTTTACAAAATATTTAATTCTCCTAAAACTTTTTATCATTTTCTGGAGCACCAACAACAAACTTCAATATATTTTGTTCGTATGATATTAGAATTTCTGGTTCAAGACTTTGACTGGGCTATTCTTACCTTGTTTGGCTTCATCCACCTTTCTGCCACCAGGTCTCATGGTGATGGTTAGGGCTGTTGCAAACGAATATTTTAGTAATCATGACAATCATGCACACACACTCACACCTAAGGAGAATTGAGAGAGACCATTCAACCTGACAGTCATGTTTTTGTACTGTGGTATCCAGAGTTATCTGGCGAAAACCCACGTATGCACAGGTAGAACATGCAAACTCCGTGCAGAGTTTCCTGGGCCGGAATTGGAACGCAGAACCTTCTTGCTGCAAGGCAACAGTGCTACCAACTGCACCACTATGCAGTTTTGAGCCTAAATTAATTAATGGCTATAGCAGTTATTGAGTCGGCTCTGGATGCTTTATTTTCTTTACTAACTCCCAGTGAAGATTTGCAAAAGGAGACGGCATCACTTTACTTTCACATCTGACCCCTCGTTGCTTATCTACCGAGTTGTTCCCTGTGAGGATGGGTATTTGAAGTTATAGTGCTTGACAAGTTAAGAAATAACAAGCATTTACACCTCTAGATTGATAGCGTGAGCATTCTTCACCCACACATTTGCAGACTATTCCTTCATATCTGTCTAACAACACTATAACCTTGAGCCTTTGAAGACATGTCTCTATATATTTTATTGCACAGCTGAACATTTGCAGTCTTATGTTGTTGCAGGCTTTTGGTTTTCAAAGGGTCTAATGCAAATAGTTTGAAATATATAGTTTTAAAATGGAGACGTTTAAAGAAATAGTAAAAATCTTTCCATTATAAAAGTCAGACTTAAATTTAGTATGAACTAGAATGAAAATTAAAATCTGGATGACAGAAAAAATGTTAATGAGGTTGAATGGACTCGGTCGGTATATTTTGATACCTTCACAACTAAATGTAAACTTGAGAAAAGGAGCAAAACAAGAATTTCTAGAATTAAAAACCAGTATTCATTAGGGCCAATGTGGTAGCCTTGTGTAACCCTTCATAACTTTGCTAGACCAATTCCATAAATCGCGTGCTTTCTCCTCCCAAATGCAAGTCCTGTCTATGTGCACACTTGGTTTCATCTGCACGTAAGCTGTTGATGGTGGAGGGGCGGTTTATCCGAACCAAGGGTTTCGTGCGTGCAGCCTCAAGCTGAAAAGCTGCAGAGTGGCTGCAACATCATGTCAGTCACTTCCTCCATTGTAGTCCTGCATCTATAGCTGACCCCACTGCAGTGCAGGAAGCTGTGGTAGAGGGTATGAGAAAAATGGCAGTAACTGTTGTCCTCACTGTAACTGCTCAAGAAAAAAAACACAGGTTGATCAAGTTTAATGTTTCTGTGCCCACTTTCCTTTGTGTTTAGTTTTATTATGATAGTTTTTGTTTGTTCTTTTCTACAGTAAATTATGCATTATCTGGTAATTTCCATTCTTATGTTATCTTAATATAAAGTCTGATGATTTAGTTGCATTTAAACTTTTACTTTGTTCTTTATTTTTGCACTGGATATGTGAGGATTATGAAACTTATCTTAAACTCTCTGCAAAGAATGCATCAAACATCAGCCATGTTTCAGAAGCCACTTTCAACTGGCTCTAGGAGCTAGCTTTAGGAGTTGCACAGTGATAGAGGAATTAAACTGTTCTCAGTAAAACGTAGTTCCTGACCAGAGTGTCATGTTTATTGGTTTATTGGGCTGTAGAAAGAGGGAAAGCGTAAACCATTGAACCACAGTGACATGAAACACACAGGTACCAGACATACAGATTATTAAAATGTTACAGTGGGGATAAAAAGTATTTTAAAAAGTACTTCCTGCATCTTTTCATGACACTGGATGAGAAAGCTCAACTCCTGCTCTCCGCTGACCCTCCCTTCATCATTTCTTTAGCCTAATGCCCAGATCACACTACATGATCTCAGAACTGTCGGCTGATTGTCGGCCCATTTTCAAAACCTGAGACCAACACTAGCCGATCTCGGTGGGTGGTGTCCAACAATGGGCACAAAATAATGGCTACAAGTCATTTTAAAACCAGGCATTAATCAACGTTTTACTACAATCAACCTTCAGTGCAAGTGGCTGGTGTCAGTAAAGTCCTGACTGAATGAATCTCATTAGAACCTATTTATGTCACGTTACAATGAACAGCTGAAAAGTTACCGGGTTTATCAACTGCGGTAGCAGTTTGGCTCCAGCTCCTCTCCTGGTCATTTCTGTGGATATTCTTTGCACCAAATGTTGAATAAACATTAATGTTGTTTCCACATATCATCTCCGATGTCCGCTGCTCTCCCGTTGCGCCGTCAGCTGTTTGGGATTCCCCTCCTAATTTCCCCTTAGAAAGCACGATTGGCTCCTGTCACATTCAGCAGGCTGCGTTCTGATTGGCTCCTGTCACATTCAGCAGGCTGCGTTCTGATTGGCTGCCTGTCACATTCAGCAGGCACATTCAGCAGGCTGCTTCTGATTGGCTGCCTGTCACATTCAGCAGGCTGCGTTCTGATTGGCTGCCTGTCACATTCAGCAGGCTGCGTTCTGATTGGCTACCTGTCACATTCAGCAGGCTGCGTTCTGTTGGCTGCCTGTCACATTCAGCAGGCTGCGTTCTGATTGGCTGCCTGTCACATTCAGCAGGCTGCGTTCTGATTGGCTGCCTGTCACATTCAGCAGGCTGCGTTCTGATTGGCTGCCTGTCACATTCAGCAGGCTGCGTTCTGTTGGCTGCCTGTCACATTCAGCAGGCTGCGTTCTGATTGGCTGCCTGTCACATTCAGCAGGCTGCGTTCTGATTGGCTGCCTGTCACATTCAGCAGGCTGCGTTCTGATTGGCTGCCTGTCACATTCAGCAGGCTGCGTTCTGATTGGCTGCCTGTCACATTCAGCAGGCTGCGTTCTGATTGGCTGCCTGTCACATTCAGCAGGCTGCGTTCTGATTGGCTGCCTGTCACATTCAGCAGGCTGCGTTCTGATTGGCTACCTGTCACATTCAGCAGGCTGCGTTCTGATTGGCTACCTGTCACATTCAGCAGGCTGCGTTCTGATTGGCTGCCTGTCACATTCAGCAGGCTGCGTTCTGATTGGCTGCCTGTCACATTCAGCAGGTTGCGTTCTGATTGGCTACCTGTCACATTCAGCAGGCTGCGTTCTGATTGGCTGCCTGTCACATTCAGCAGGCTGCGTTCTGATTGGCTACCTGTCACATTCAGCAGGCTGCGTTCTGATTGGCTACCTGTCACATTCAGCAGGCTGCGTTTTGATTGGCTGCCTGTCACATTCAGCAGGCTGCGTTTTGATTGGCTGCCTGTCACATTCAGCAGGCTGCGTTTTGATTCCCTGTCGGAAACCCCGTAGATCATTCGTAACACACGACCCCCTACAGGACGATTGGCGACATGGCAGCGACAATGTTAGAAGGTTTAACGTTGTAAGATTGTCATAAATCATGTTGTGTGAACTGGGCTGAAGGGAGGAGTGAACTATTGCATCAGGTGGTCGATATGCTCATCTTCTCTATTTAAATCTGATCATTATTGGAGGGCAATATAGTATACAGACTTCATAATCTACATTCTTTGGTTGAATGTAGTTTTTATTTCCACTTTGGTTTTATGTTGTTTAGATTTTATTCAAGTGCATTTTTAGACTGAGAGTTCATTTTATTTTAGTTTTTGGTTCTTTGTTTACCAGTTCCAGCATTAAATGTTCTTTTGAAAATAACATGTAAATATTTTTGGCAGGATATCGCTGCATTATTATGTCATTTTCATTAAATCAGTGTAAAAAGGTCATAAAACAATATTATTGTTTATCACAATAATTTTTTGAGACAATTAATCGCTCAGCAAAGTTTGTTATCGTGACAGGCCTAGGTAGACCTCAACTATGAGAGACAAAATGAGAAAAAACAATTCAGAAAATTGTGGAAAATAAGTATTTGGTCGCCTACAAACAAGCCAGATTTCTGTCTGTCACAGACCTGTAACTTCTTCCTTCAGAGGCTCCTCTGTCCTCCACTCATTACCTGCATCAATGGCTCCTGTTTGAACTCGTTAACAGTATAAAAGACTCCTGCCCACAGCCTCAAACAGTCACACTCCAAGTTCCACTATGGTGAAGACCAAAGACTGTCTAAGGACCAGAAACAGAATTGTAGACCTGCACCAGGCTGGGAGGCTGAATCTGCTATAGGCAAGCAGCTTGGTGTGAAGAAATCTACTGTGGGAGAGATAATCAGAAAATGGAAGACCTACAAGACCACTGCTAACCTCCCTCCATCAGGGGCTCCAGATCTCAGCCGGTGGGGTCAGAATGATCACAAGAATGGTGAGCAAAGATCCCAGAACCACACGGGGGACCTAGTGAATGACCTGGAGTGGCCTAATCAGTCTCCAGATCTCAACCCCATGGAAAACCTTTTCTCATTCTGTCTCATAGTTGAGGTCTACCTATGATGTCCATTACAGGCCTCTCATCTTTTTAAGTGGGAGAACTTGCACAATTGGTGACTGACTAAATACTTTATATCCCCACTGTATTTATATGAAGGGCCAAAAAATGGCAATGTTCATTACATAAAATAAGAATAAACTGAGGTTATATAATTAATGTACACTTATCCTGCCTTGTCAATATTAGATGTTGATAAGCTCAATAAAACTTTGTGAATAAAACTTTGCTTGAGTACTCAAAAGTTGAATAAATCCATCCATCCATCTTTTACCGCTTATCCGGGGTCGGGTCGCAGGGGTAGCAGCTTAAGGAGGGAGGCCCAGACTTCCCTCTCCCCAGCCACTTGGGCCAGCTCCTCCGGGGGAACCCCGAAGCGTTCCCAGGCCAGCCGAGAGACATAGTCCCTCCAGCGTGTCCTGGGTCTTCCCCGGGGCCTCACCATGGAGGCGTCCAGGAGGCATCCTGACCAGATGCCCGAGCCACCTCAACTGGCTCCTCTCGATGCGGAGAAGCAGCGGCTCTACTCTGAGTCCCTCCCGGATGGATGGCCGAGCTTCTCCCCTATCTCTAAGGGAGAGCCCAGCCACCCTGCGGAGAAAACCCATTTCGGCCGCTTGTATCCGGGACCTCGTTCTTTCGGTCATGACCCAAAGCTCATGACCATAGATGAGGGTAGGAACGTAGATCGACCGGTAAATCAAGAGCTTCGCCTTTTGGCTTAGCTCTCTCTTCACCACGACGGACCGGTACAGCGCCCGCTTCACTGCAGAGGCTGCACCAATCCGCCTGTCGACCTCCCGCTCCCTTCTTCCCTCATTCATGAACAAGATCCCGAGATACTTAAACTCCTCCACTTGGGGCAGGACACCCCTTCCCCCGACCCAGAGTAGGCACTCCACCCTTTCCCGGCTCAAGACCATGGCCTCGGACTTGGAGGCACTGATTCCCATCCCGGCCGCTTCACACTCGGCTGCGAACCGCTCCAGTGAGAGCTGCAGATCACGCTCTGATGAAGCCAACAGGACCACATCATCCGCAAAAAGCAGAGATGCGATCCTAAGACCACCAAAACGGATCCCCTCAACACCCTGGCTGTGCCTAGAAATTCTGTCCATAAACGTAATGAACAGAATCGGTGACAAAGGGCAGCCCTGGCGGAGTCCAACTCTCACTGGGAACGAGCCCGACTTACTGCCGGCAATGCGGACCAGACTCTGGCACCGGTCGTACAGGGACCTGACAGCCCGTATCAAAGGGCCCGGTACCCCATACTCCCCAGAACCCCACAGGACTCCCGAGGGGCGCGGTCGAACGCCTTCTCCAAGTCCACAAAACACATGTAGACCGGTTGGGCGAACTCCCACGCACCCTCCAGGACCCTACTGAGGGTGTAGAGCTGGTCCAGCTTCCCGGCCAGGACGAAAACCACACTGTTCCTCCTGAATCCGAGGTTCGACTATCCGACGGACCCTCCTCTCCAGGACCCCCGAATAGACCTTGCCAGGGAGGCTTAAGAGCATGACCCCCCTGTAATTGGAGCACACTCTCCGGTCCCCTTTTGAACAGGGGACCACCACCCCAGTCTGCCAATCCAGGGGAACTGCCCCCGATGTCCATGCAATGTTGCAGAGTCATGTCAACCAACACAACCCTACAACATTCAAAGCCTTAAGGAACTCCGGCTGGATCTCATCCACCCCCTGGGCCCTGCCATCGAGGAGCTTTTTAACCACCTCGGTGACCTCGTCCCCAGAGATTGGAGAGCCAGCCCCAGAGTCCCCAGGCTCAGCTTCCTCAATGGAAGGCATGTTGGTGGGATTGGGAGGTCTTCGAGTACTCTGCCCACCGGCCCACGTCCGAGTCGAGGTCAGCAGCACACCATCCCCACTATACACAGTGTTGGTGCTGCACTGCTTCCCCCTCCTGAGACGCCGAATGGTGGACCAGAATCGCCTCGAAGCCGTGCGGAAGTCTTTCTCCATGGCCTCTCCGAACTCCTCCCACGCCCGAGTTTTTGCCTCAGCAACCACCCGAGCCGCATGCCGCTTCGCCCGCCGGTACCCGTCAGCTGCTTCCGGAGTCCCACAGGCCAAAAAGGCCCGGTAGGACTCCTTCTTCAGCTTGACGGCATCCCTCACCGAAGGGGTCCACCAACGGGTTCGAGGGTTGCCACCGCGACAGGCACCGACAACCTTACGGCCACAGCTCCGGTATGCCGCCTCGACAATGGAGGCACGGAACACGGTCCACTCAGACTCAATGTCCCCCACCTCCCCCGGAACGTGTTCAAAGTTCTGCCGGAGATGGGAGTTAAAGCTCCGCCTCACAGGGGATTCCGCCAGGCGTTCCCAGCAGACCCTCACAACACGTTTGGGCCTGCCAGGTCTGACCGGCATCCTCCCCCACCACCGGAGCCAACCCACCACCAGGTAGTGGTCAGTGGAGAGCTCCGCACCTCTCTTCACCCGAGTGTCCAAGACATACGGCCGCAGATCAGATGAAACGATGACAAAGTCGATCATCGAACTGCGGCCTAGGGTGTCCTGGTGCCAAGTGCACACATGGACACCCTTATGCCTGAACATGGTGTTCGTTATGGACAATCCGTGACGAGCACAGAAGTCCATTACATAACACCACTCAGATTCAGATCAGGGTGGCCGTTCCTCCCAACCACGCCCCTCCAGGTCTCACTGTCATTGCCCACATGAGCGTTGAAGTCCCCCAATAGAACGAGGGAGTACCCAGGAGGGGCACTCTCCAGTACCCCCTCCAAGGACTCCAAAAAGGGTGGGTAATCCGAACTGCTGTTCGGCCCGTAAGCACAAACAACAGTCAGAACCCGTCCCCCCACCCGTAGGCGGAGGGAGGCTACCCTCTCGCTCACCGGGGTAAACCCCAACGTACAGGCGCCGAGATGGGGGGCAACAAGTATGCCCACTCCTGCCCGACGCCTCTCACCGCGGGCAACTCCAGAGTGGAAGTATGTCCAGCCCCTCTCAAGGAGACTGGTTCCAGAACCCGAGTCATGCGTCGAGGTGAGACCGACTATTTCTAATCGGAACCTCTCAGCCTCACACACCAGCTCCGGCTCCTTCCCCACCAGAGAGGTGACATTCCACGTCCCAAGAGCCAGCTTCTGCAACCGAGGATCGGACCGCCAGGGCCCCCTCCCCCGGCCACCACCCAGCACACAATGCACCCGACCCCTTTGGCCCCTCCCATAGGTGGTGAGCCCATTGGAGGGGGGACCCATGTATTCCTTTCAGGCTGAGCCCGGCCGGGCTCCATGGGAAAAAGCCTGGCCACCAGGCGCTCGCCATCGTGCCCCCCCTCCAGGCCTGGCTCCAGGGAGGGGCTCCGGTGGCCCACGTCCGGGCGAGGGAACACCAAATCCAACGTTTTTATTCATCATTGGGGTCT
Organism: Phalloptychus januarius; assembly: GCA_902982915.1. NCBI lineage: Eukaryota > Metazoa > Chordata > Actinopteri > Cyprinodontiformes > Poeciliidae > Phalloptychus > Phalloptychus januarius. The sequence continues at coordinate 1,111,880 of CADWAE010000061.1, forward strand.
TCGGGCTGCGCTTTGTCTGGTTCCTCACCTAGGACCTGTCTGCCTTGGGCGACCCTACCAGGGGCATAAAGCCCCAGACAGCATAGCTCCTAGAATCATTGGGACACTCAAACCCCTCCACCGCGATAAGGTGGCAGCCCAAGGAGAGGAAGTTGAATAAATAGCGTACTAAAATAACCAGTTTTATTCCTGATTCATGCAAAGTTCATCAAGCTTCAGCACAGACACAGAGCCAACACGTTCTGGGTGAGCGTGTGGGAAATGCAAGTGCACAGACCACATAATTTTTGTTCTTATTGTGACAGCACTCTCAATGCACACCTACTTTGAATGAAAGGTAATGTGCATGAACATGCTCAGGTGCAAAACCTAAGAGATGCAGTCTCGATAGAGTGCTAGGCTGACAACAGCGTGATTGGTGTACACTACCAGTGTTTCAGAAAGGACTCCAGTCCTCCAGTAAAGTGCGCAGTGGAGCACAGTCTTGAGTTAATGGGGTATAAGGAAAACCTATTTAAACTGTGAGAAGGCAACGCTTAGACTGGCAGGGGGCAAGCAAAGCCTGTTGACCTGCCAGGCTTATGATGCTCTGGGGGAAATGCCATACCTTTAACTTAACTAGAGCTGCAGTCATTGTAATTTTAGTGTTTGTCAACATTAAAATTATACAATCCTTTACAATAGCAATGGATTTTGTCAGTATAAATTGTGTTTAGGAGGTTTTGTCCTTTGTGTATCTGTGTTGTCATGTGATGAACTAGTGAGCTGTCCAGGGTAATCTTCAAAAGAGAAGCTAGTAACACAGAGCTAACATTTAGACTTGCTAACTAACTCAGTTCTATGACTACCTGCATTGCTCAGAGGCAGGTCAAATGTGTTACTTAATCTCTTTCAAGTGCGAAACTGATTCTTAAAGAAAGCTAACCGTAAATACTTTATGTTTAACACTTTTTTTGTGTTTTCTTTTGAACAGTTCTTCTCCATATACTCAAGAGAATGAGATGCATCTGCATATTCAGCCCCCAGTGTTGGATTTTGGGACACAGTAAGTCCTGCTTTAGCTGAGCTCCATTTACACTTCCTAGAGACATGACAAGATACCCAAATGTCAACAAATGCAAACATATCTACCCCTCATAAAATTGATAGCACCCCTTTGTTTTGATCCGTGATGAAGATTATGACATCCAGCAGAATCGTAATTTCAGAAATCAGGACCCCTCCTTCTTAAAGAAACAATCAAATGAAGCCATACGTTTTTCCAGTATTCATATTCTGACCTCTGTGAGAGCGTCTGAGAACCTTGTTGTTTACTTTCATGCTCCAAAGACAAATTAGAGGTCACATGTACATGTAATACATGTAATACAATACATGTGTTTTCAGGCAGTTAGTTTTTTTTTTTTTTTAAATGAAAAAACAAAAATAATTTTTTTTTTTTGTTTATTAAACCAAAATCGGACAACGGCTCGTTCGTTATCCATTTCCCATTTAATGTGCAAAACGGAAATAGATAAATGGGATAACGAGCACTCGATTTCGATTTTCATGATTTCATTTTTGACAAGCGGTCTGACCTGGAGGTCCTCTCTGTCCGGCTTACACAGCAGCCGTATCACACATAGACATTATACTGGCTGCAGACAGACAGACGATCTTGATCGTTTCACGCTACATAACATAATGAGGAACTTTTGAGTTGATTTTTTTCATTACTCCTTAGCTCTGGATTTATAAGCAAGAAACATTAAAATAATTATTTCATATTAAATTTTTATCAGCCAGTATATAGCCAGAGCTTTATAACTGGTTGATTTATACTTATATTTATACATGCTACATACTTGCCAAACTTATTTACTATTATCATCAGATTGTAAACTCATGTCTTACAAAAATAAACAGGGACAAAATGTTTTCATAGAAACGTATTTATTACAATAACATGAAAGCAGATTTTCAGCCCATGTTTGGGGAATCATGAAAAAATATTTCTATAGTTTAAGTATATAAATGATGAGGATACAGTGAAGAAGACGATGCTAGGAGGAGGAAGAGGATCATTGGGAGATTCTGGGATTCTGCATCCAACCCTCCTGAAACAAGAAAAAACATTAAAAAATCATTTAAAAAAGTTCACACTGCATGTAAGACTGAAGTGTATATTTTACACACAGAGAAAATAACATAAATTTACAAACTAAAAAAAAAAAAAATCAGAGAAACTCTCTCTCAGGAGAGTTTCTAAATTTCCAGAGAAGAATATTATATTTTGATACACTTATTAAATGGCACATTTGTAAGCACATTAAACTCTTCATATCACACTTTGAACTGCTATGAACAGATAACAAGCAGCAGAAAACGAGTGACTTGCTGTGATCAGGCCGCGGTTAGCGGGGAAGACACACTTCCTCTGGAGTCGCCGGCGGAGCTACGCTGCTCTGAAAACTCTGGGAACATTTCAAAGAAATTGCATGAATGGTTGAAGCTGTGAGGACTACTTTCTAGCCTTAAAACAACTTTTGTGACAAATTAATAGTGTACTTACCTCTACTTATTGCTGCTGGTGCTGCAGTGGAATGGAAGCCATTTTGCCCAGGGCTGGAGACGAAGGAGGTACAGCTGCATGATGGTGTGGAAAGCCATGCCTTTCAAAATAAAAATCTAAGCTAAAAACTGGGGCCAACCACTTTTCTCTATGACCAGATGTCTGGCTTTATTTGTTTCTCATAAGAGCATTACTTAAACTGACTTGTGGTGGGCAGAAAGTACTACAGTCTATAGCGTGAAACAATCAAGATTGTCTGTCTGCAGACTGTATAATGTTTGTGTGTGATACTCTGTGTAATCCAGACAGAAAGAACTGCCGGGTCAGACCAGTTGTTAAAAATGAAATCATAAAAATCAAAATTCAGCGATCATTGTCATTTTTTTCCATTTTCGTTTTGTGCACTAAATGAGACCACTCGATATCCAATTTCTGATTTTGGTTTAATAAATGAAAAAAGGTTTTCTCATTTTTTATTTTAAACGAAAAAAAGAACTGCCTGAAAATACACGGAACCTAATTCCGTGTATTTGTCGTGTATTTGCCTGCAGACAAAATGTTGTCTGCAGGCTGACAACATTTTCTGCCCTTCCTGTTGAACATAAGAAATAATACAAATGATTTATATAATGTATTTAGAATGCAGAAGCTAGGCAGCCCAAACCTCAGCAGCGCTGGACAAATGTTTTCACAACTATACATAATTGCTTTGGGGAAATTAAACTTGTGGTTTCCTTTTATGTAAGAATTGTCAGAACATTGAATTACTATAGATCAGCTGACTGCTAAAGGCTACTAAAATACTATTAGAAATACATGTTATGTTTTGAAGAAGTACTAACCCCTATTTTTTTATTTATTTTATTTTTTACGGATTTTTTGGCTCCAATGGCCTTTATTTGAAAGTAGCTTGACAGGAAATAGGGAAATGAGAGAGGGGGAAGACATGCGGCAAATGTCACCAGGCCGGGAATCGAACCTGCAACTGCCGGCATGAGGACTAAGGCCTCCACATGTGGGTTGTGCTTTGCCCCTGTACCACCACAGCACTGACTAACCCCTATTTAAATGGATAACAAATCAATAAAATAAGTAACATCTCTATGAAAACACTGATAGATATTATTTTAAAAAGATATTTTATTCAAATCTAAAACCTAGATTTACTGAACTCGATGTCCAGGTTTCATTCTCATGCAGCCCGTGACAGAGTTCCCTAAAATGAAAGTAAAGTCACACTCAGAGACAAACGGGAAGTGAGAACAGTTCAGTTCAAACTTAAAATGTCTGATGAGAAGTCTGTTGCATGGCTTTCTACACATATTCCTATAGTTCCCATATTGCTTGGGAATAGTAGGAAAGTGTAAAACAAAGGTTGAAATGCAAAAGCATCCATGTCTGTGAGCATTGATTTAGACAAAGTAATTGTATTTAAATACTTTTTAAAATCTGAGTTTTAAAATTTGAATTTAGCACAAACATCCAATATAGTTTTTCCTTTGTTTTTACCTAACTTATTCAAATATGGCATTCTAGTATTGATAATTTTTGTAATAAGGTTACAAGCCAACATTATAAGCTAGGTGGTAAAAATAATTTGATTTGATTTTAAAAATCAACAATTCTGAAACACAAATACTGTAATGCATGTAAAACTGCTCACTTTAGGAAACAATTATTTCTAAGTCAATTTCTTTTTAGACTTCCTAGTGACCTTAGAGATAAGGTCACTAGAAAGTATTGAATGTTGTTTTGAAATTATGTAAATTCATTTTAAGTTTTCTTAAACTTTTACTCTACAATGCAAAAAATACTGAAGTACTGATTGAGACAAGTCTGTTTTAAACTTGAAACATATTTAGTAAAAACCTGTCCTACATGAGCTCAACTAAAATTCATAGCACTGAAGTTAGAAATACTGCAGACCTTCAACAGTATTTGTTGAACAGCAGTTGTGCTTTCTGTTAGAATTCCACTACCAAAAGTGGAGACTCTAATTGCTTGCCAAAAAAAATGACATCTAAAAACCAGAGACACAATATAATAATTAATATACAGCCAGAAATGTTTGACTACCTTTGTTGTATCTGATTAGCAGATGAATATTAGGAGAGATGTGGTAGTTTCTCTATTTGAATATTTTTATTGGATTTTCAGCAAAATAAATCCCCAACAAATACATTCAAGTCCACACATCTTTTACATAGATGCAGAAACAAAGCAAACCAAAGGGGGAAAAAAACACAAATCTTAGTTGACGTTATGCTGAATTGACTGGGAGTCTCATATTTTGTAAAATGTGTTGGCAGAACCATGCACAACATGCCTCAATCCATCGCTTATGGGAAAGGGGTGTTCCTCTTTTCCACAATAAGAGTATGAGTTGACGGGCAATCGATGTTGAAAAGGCTACAGCTGAAGCTTGCCAGATGGACACACCACATGTCAGAGGGACAACCCCAAACACTGCTGTGAGAGGGTTTGGGGGAATATTAATATTCCACGACTCATACAGAAACCTAAAGACAGTTGTCCAGAAGGCCTGCAGTTTTTGGCATTCCCAGAACATGTGTCCAAGTGTGCCTTTGTGTATGGATTAATGTGTGGTAGTTTCATAGTGTAAGTGGTAGAACATTTAGGCTTATTCAGCTTGGTGTGCTTGCAGAGCAGCACACCAAGCATGATAAAAAGTTATGCTTTGTCTTATGAACGTTAACATGGGATTTTTCCACTCTTTTTTAATGGAATATAAAGAAATTGCTGACCCAACCCATATAACATGTAAACCTTTGTGTCACATTGTGAAACAGAAGCCATAAATGAACTGCTAGAGTTTGTGTGAAGGGAACTTTGAGTTGCTTCATTTTGGATGTTTTGCTCCGCTTTATTCCAGCTGACCTCGGTGTATTCAGGATGAATGTTTTCTGTGCCGATCTTAATGCTCTGCTGTCTACAGGCCGCTGGGGTTGCCAAGAGCTGAAACCATATATATACACAACCCCAGCCAGGAAGTTCCTGTGACCCTGCTGTCGATGTTTCCATCCAGCAGGCAATTTTACATACCTTCCTTTCACAGAAGAGTAAGTATGCTCAGTGTTCACAAATACCAGTGTTTGTTATTGTTTCAATGATTTGTGTTTTACTGAAGGGTTTCGAAATGTTCTTTTTGTGCTGTAGGTCATACCACCGAAGGGGAAGGCATCTTTTAAACTAATTTTCCTCCCATCTGAGGAGGGCAGTGTAGAAAACACATTATTTATAAACACATCAGCCCATGGGCTCCTTTCGTACCAGGTCAGTATCTGAATAACCTCTCCCACTGGGCTTTTCTTTTGACTGCCCAGTATTATCAAACCTTGCAAAAGTTTCCCACATACTGCACTGTTTAGACCACAGATTTCTGTATCTTACTATAATTTTATGCGACAGACCAATAAATTTAGTTAATAATTGCAAAGTATAATAAAAATAATGCTTTTTATTTGCATTTTTTTTTACATTTATTTACAAGGAGAGAAATTCAGATTGTGGCTTACATTTATATGCAGCACCAGTGAGTCAGTACTCTACCCCGTCACAAAAACAAATTTTACTGATGAAAATTGTCCCAGAAATGATTGTGATAAATTATGCTATTGTTGCTTCAAAACAATTTCCAAGAAACATAATGAAAAGGAATAATAATGCAAGAACATTTAACACTGGAACTGGAAGACATTTTAAATATACAAAACAAACAACATAAAAAACAAATAAAATGAATTATGAACTCTTTGTAAACAAAATTGTCCTTCAAAAAAGGACAAGTTAAGACCAAAGCACCAAACCGAAGACTTGTTTTTGGCGGAAAGAGAAAAATGATTAATCATGCAAATGAAAATGACTGAAGTCATTTTAATTTATCATGCAATAAATTGATACAATTGTATTGTTTATTGTGACAGGCCTAGTTAGTACTTCATAGTTTCACCTTTGGCAGCAGTTGATATGTTTCTAACAGGTTAACACATCTGGACACAGGTGTGTTAATCAAAAGTTAGTGGCAGGGCTGAATTATGAATGTATTTAATATAACTGTTTACATCCATGACTGCTATGATTTTTAATGTCACATGAATTAGTTTAATCATGTGTGATTTTACTTTCATGTTTTTCTACTTACCAATTGAGCTTCCAACAGAGAATACATCTGATCATAATTTATTCAAGTTTTACAGTTTTCTGATGACTTTCTAACTAAATGCTTTTTTTGTATTTCAGTGTTTATCTGAAATATAGTATGCCCATCACTTCTAACTTTTTTTTCTTTAGGTGTTTGGTGTGGGAAGCCACCAAACTTCATTAAAATCTTCCCAGCGAAAGGAAACTCATCTAATATTCCCTCACATCCAGAGCATAAAGCTGACCCAAACTCAGGTATGCATAGAAATGCTGATGAGCTTGTTCATGTAGACCTTGCATAACAGTCAATAAGTGCATAATTGGAAACAGCTGATTTCCTTTTTTCTGCTATGCACTTACACACACACTGACTATCACCCTCTGTGATTAAATTAGTGGATGGCTGATGAATCGGCAGGAATTCTAAGCTTCGTTTTGGTCCGATGTGATCACAGACACCGTTTTCTGACTGTTTTTACATTTTCCTGGAGCACACAGCGTGAACACCAATGTCTGACTTGTTGAGAGGCAATCTAAGGCAGTGCAAGTGTGTGTGTGAGACATCTGAAACATATTCTCGCCTCCACAACAGGAAGTGAGGTGGCAGTTTGAAAATGTCAGCATGGCCATCAGCTCTCACAATAACCATGACTGTTGCTGAATTGGGTGAATTACTGCCAGTTATTCGTTAATCAGCAAACTTTCATAGTGTTGATTTGTAGTTACCTTAGTCTGGTCTACATATCCAGTGTATATCCTGAAAATTTAGCAGCCCTCAAGTACTTGCTGATGATCGGTGTTTAAAAAAGAAAACAAAAAGAGATAATTAAATTGATCGTAAGTTACAAGGATCTTAGGGAATGCAATCATACAGAGAGGAAATAAAGGATAAAGAATCTTTTATAACACTCCTTTGTGCACCTGCTTTGCAACACTCTGTCACTGAAGGAGTTCTCCAGTTCAGCAACAGCTTCATGCATGGGGGTGGGGCGATGACATTCATCAGTGACTTAGTTTTAGGGCCAGTGTCGTCCCACCTGCACTAGGTTGAGGGGAAAGCCAAATGACGTGCTGTTGCTGTGTGTTTCTACAGGAAGATGCCTCGAACATCACCATTCTGGGTCTGCTCCTGGAGTGCAGTTTACCAAAGAGTTTACTGAGCAGTCCTCAGGTACTTTTTGTTGTTTTCTCAGCCTGTCAGTGTTATTTTGTTTTTTCTTAGCCAATGTTTCACAACTCAGGGAAACTTTACACTCAATTTTGTTTAGAATTTTGAAAACCAAATGTTATTTTACATTAAAGCTGGAAAAAATTGTACTTGTTCCATTTGACTCGACAAGAGAATCAGATTCTCTAAGACAGGGGTGTGAAACTCAATTTCACCGGGGGCCACTTCAGCATATCGGCCCTCAACGGGCCACATTGACGTTATAATCAGGAGTGCCCAGGTGCCCAGTCCTCCAGACTGCAACTTTTAGATGCATCCCTGCTAAAACACCCCAGACAAAAGGCTGACTTCCTTCATTAGCAGCAACTCAGTTCTGTAGAGGAATAGTAATGAGTCAATGATCCAGGTGTTTGAGAAGGAACGCATCTAAAGCTGCAGAGTGGTCGCTCTGGAACACTGGACTTGGGCATCCCTAGCATAAATGTATGAAAATGCAATGCTATAAATTAATAAACAACACCTCATATTGTTAAATAACTGATTTTATGTATTCAAGTTTTAAATATTGCATTAGAGTTTGCATGGATGTAAAATGACTGCTCAGTTTAAAAATTACAATACTTAAATCGGTGTTTAAAGGTAAGCAAAGAATAAAAACAAGTTATGATATTAACTCAACTTCATTCACAAAACTTTTTTTATTTATTGCAAAAACCAACATGAATTTCACATAACAGCAAAACAATCAGTTGATGTTGCCTTGAACAGCTGATCCCTCTTCACCCTGACAGCAGCTCACACACATCCTCATTCACAGCTCATGTTCTGGAAATAAGCACAAAACACGAGCAAAATCAATAAATTATATGCATATTCTAGTATTTTTAGTGTTAGTTTTACATTAATTCCATTTTAATTCAGTTTGTTCGTGCTTACCGATGTTTTCTGATGTCTGGCGCCGGTTTCCCTCTGGTCAGTTCGTCGATGTCTGGTTTTAGTTTTTGTGCCAATCCGCAAAACGGCGTGTAGGATTTCGTCAGTAATGCGCGATCTGTGCCTGGTCTTGTTTAAATTCATTATTGAAAACATCTGATTTTTCTCTTCTTGGACGTTTTGATGTTAGCTTGTCGATGTCTCAGTTTTCTTCACTGGGAAATTCAATAATCAGCGCGAGGTGACTCTGCTGCACTCTAGTGGCGAGAAGCCGTAATGTTGGCTGGTAACAATAGGAATGCATTATGGGAGATGTAGTTGATAGTAAATTCGTGCGCGAAACCTATTTTAAGTCAATAATGGGCCTATAAAACGCCTGGGGGGGACACATAAAATGACGTGGCGGGCCACATGTGGCCCGCGGGCCTTGAGTTTGACACGTGCTCTAAAGCTTTGGCTGCATTACTTACCATTTGATTTTCTCTCTAACTCTTTGGCGTACTTGGATCTCTTTCCAACCATTTAATTGCTTTCTAAAGAGATACTCTACTGTAATTACTAAAGAACTCCCTGTACTCATTACACAACTTTTAAAAACAAGACACTTAACTGTCACCCCCAAAACCCTTACAAGTGAGTCGATGGGTCCATGAGGATACTGGTGTTGTCATGGCAGTTAAAGGGGTAAAACGTCTTCAACTTCTTTTTTTTTTTTCTCAATGTTGCAGTTTACTAGTTTTTGAACCGGATAAAGGCCATCATTTTATTATCTTTATCATTAATTTACTAAACTTGTGTTGCTCTTGCGTTTTCTTTGATAAAGGTTGGGTGAATATAGAATAATCAGCAAAACAGTCTAGAATGACTGTAATTATTGAGTGAATAATTAATGTTGTTGTAAGAGCAACAGTACAAATTTAATGTAAGGTTTAATGTTTTCACTGAAGGAATTGAAACATGTATGTTTTGTACGCCCAGAACATTACCATCACTTTATTTGATATAGTTCTTTACTCTTTTTGCTTTGCCTTGCTGGCTTGTTGCTCTCCTCTCCTGCACTGCACACCAATCTTCTCTGATCTCAGAGATCTTTCTGAAAGGAAGTGTCCCCATGCCACATTGAGTACAAGTTCCTCAATTTAGGTTCCCACCAATACACATACATTGCAAATATATTTTTATTTATCTTATTTTATTTCTTTGTTTTGAACATGATTGCATAAAATAAGAAACTTAAACAAGGAATGCAAGAGACATGTTTTTGTAGCCACAGCAATCTTGACGTGTTTGAAAAGGAGTAGTATGAACTCTGACCCTAAAAAATCATACTGTGTTTTTGGATGGAACCTCGTTATTAGATCAAAAAAGGAAAACCTTAACGGACTTAGAAGTTACACAAATTAATAGTAAGAATCTTTAACAGAATAGATATGTAAAATTGTTGAGTCTAAATAAATTTGCTAATTAGCAAATTTATGTGACTAAAATATAAACACCAGTTACTCTAAGTCCCTATATTCACCTATACATAAATACACACATTATTTACTATATAAATTTATGCCCACCCTTGTATAATCTTAGTTCACACAGTAACATTTAAAAGCTAATTAAACTCATTTACAACAGGGTGACTCCTCTTCTTGTTAAACCTACGGTCCCTGTTTTAACAAATCCTAAATAGAGCAATACAGATGTAGTCTTAACCTTCAGCTATGCTTTATCAAATTACTTGTTTAGACTGTTTGGTAGAATTTAGATCCATAGATCTAAATTCCAAAGCCCAACCCAAAATGTTTGGCTTGATGGTAGGTCGTCTTTCTGTGGCACATTTAATAAGCCTACAATACACCAGATGGACACACCACATGTCAGAGGGACATGTGGCTTTCTCCATTTTCTTTTGGAGAAAGCTAAAAGAAAATGTGCAATCAAGTTGTCCCCCTGTGGGAGTGTTTAGATCAAATAACGTTAAGTCTTACCAATTTCTCATCACTTAAATTGGTAAAATGTTAGATGTTTCCAAAACTTTGTCATTGTGCTGAAACAGTTAAATATATTCAGCTTGATGATGACACATTATGGTTTATTTATACAGCCTCTTGAATAAATAACTCAACAGACTGAAAATAATAAAAACAATTAAAGGCCATTATCATTTTAAAAGTTAATGGGTAAAGAGGGTGCTGGGCTGGCGCAGGAATGAAGCACATCCCATCCATGCAGGCCTTAATCCTCAATACGGCTGTCACAGGTTCAGGACCGAGCCTGGTGACCTTTGCCACATGCCCTTCTCTTTTACTACCATCTTTCCTGTTTTGACCACTCTGAAATAAAGGCCTCTAGAACCAATGAGACCTTAATTTTTTTTTTTAATTGCTAGATAAGGATAGGTTGACAGTATTTTTGGATGATAAAATCCTGATCTAAATGGATGATAATGGAAAAAGTCTAGCAAGACCTATACATTTTCTTCCCTCACAATCTAACTTCCTCATTCTTCGTAAAAACGTAGAGGATTAAATCATCAATGTCATAATTTAACTCTACATCCCCTGTTAGACCCAATTCTATTATATCAAAACTTTAAAGTGCAATAGATTAAATTTTTTTATACAAGATCCAGTTTTGAAAATCTTAAGAAATACTAATGAAGTTGCAATTGAAAAAAGGTGTCTGCTGTCTCAATATCTGTCTCAAAAATGCACAAGAATTGGTATTTACACCGAATTTCTTTTGCAAAAAGTTATTAAAAGGATAAACTTGATATAGAATTCTGAAATACATTTTTTGTGGGAGTGGAAAAGAAAGCTATTTGGTTCTTATTTTCTTTAGGGATACCCTCATAATTTTTAAACAAATGTGTACTGTTATCACTACGTGTTGGATACACTGTGTATGTTAACGCAGATTAACAGCAAGCCAAACTAAATTTTCATGAGCCAGGAAGCTGAGCGTCTTGCTCCTTTATTACTTTCTTCGGTACAGCTGAGAATTCTGTACAAAGCCCAATGAAAGTTCCGAGTCAAACTACAAACAGAAACAGAAAACAAAATATACATGAGCTCTAAATGCACAGTACAAACGTAAAATCAACCTTAGCTGTTGTTAAGTAACAGTCACGCGACCGATGCAAAAACTGTTCGGACATGACTAATTAGTGGACTACACATGGCTATTTACTGAAACACACATTCGGAAAACAATCTCTAAATAAGCTATAATAAAACATATAACACCAAACAGAACACAAATTGAACTTACAGCCATTGCTGAGGGCAGGCTTTCTCTATGCATACATGTGCTCTTTACTGCCGCTGCCTCTGCTACCCACAATGCACTGCGACCTAAATTCCCCTTCAAAATAAAATACAGACCTCTTTTTTTCCAATTTGCAGCCCTGGGCAGAACAAAATGTTTTTGTCTTTGGGTAGCAGGGAAGAAAATTGACAGTGTTTCTTATGAATATTAACATTTTTTATCTATAAAGTCACAGTCAGATATTAGGAACGCTCCGATCAGGTTTTTGCTGCCGATTCCAATCATCAATGAGTCCGATCTCTGCCGAGCACCGATAACTGCCGATAGCATGGATTGGCTGTTAATTTTTCACTTTAGGTATAGATGATACTATGTGATCTGGTAAAACAGTAGTAAAATGAAGTACACTTCAAATTAACTTATTTTTGTAATTGTACTTTTAAGAAGTATTTATGCCTGAATAGTGACCAGTCCACCATTTTGGATGTTGCGGAGCAGAGGCATATTGTCCTAATTCTCACATTTTTGTAAGCTGGTAACCTGCACACTCAAACCCTTATGTTGACTTCGAATGAGTACACACTTCATAAAGCTTCTCTAATCTCTCCTCATTCTTCAAATGCTTCCTTTTCCTTGTATTTGGTGCATGACTGGTAACCCTTTCCTTCCTCGTCCCAGGGGTCCTGCCTCCAGAAAGAGGAGCGTCTCAGTCTCCAGATTAATCTGTCTGCTTGTGGTGACCGGCCCGCTGAACTGGACAAGCTCAAGCCCTACGTCATTGAGCACATTTTGTTCCTACTGGTCACTCCTGCTGTTGGACAAGCTGCATTTGGTGGGTGCTTGTTGATGTCTGTAGTCAGCTTTTCAAAAGCACTTATTAATCTAAGCATGAGTCGCACAAAGTTGCAGAAGAGAAGATTTTAGGTATATTCTTAATTTATTTATTAATTTTTTCCAGTTTCAAAATGAATGGAAGAGAAGAGACTGAAGGAAGAGATCTCTACCTCTCCTCCTTTAGTTTTAAATAATTCACCAGAATAAGTCACATGAAGTTTGAAGCGTTTGTTTTCTGAAGTGTGAAGCTGCTTTTCTTATTTTAAGTTTCAAAACTGGGATTTAGTGTTTGAAACCCACAATAGTAATTTCATTGTCTTTACATTGTATAGGCCTGTCACGATAAACGATAAATCAATTAATCGGATGATTAAAAAAAGCTATCGAGTAAGTTTAGTTTATCATCATTATCGTTTCTTCCTGCATCTTTTCATGACACTGGATGAGAAAGCTCAACTCCTGCTCTCCGCTGACCCTCCCTTCATCATTTCTTTAGCCTAATGCCCAGATCACACTACATGATCTCAGAACTGTCGGCTGATTGTCGGCCCATTTTCAAAACCTGAGACCAACACTAGCCGATCTCGGTGGGTGGTGTCCAACAATGGGCACAAAATAATGGCTACAAGTCATTTTAAAACCAGGCATTAATCAACGTTTTACTACAATCAACCTTCAGTGCAAGTGGCTGGTGTCAGTAAAGTCCTGACTGAATGAATCTCATTAGAACCTATTTATGTCACGTTACAATGAACAGCTGAAAAGTTACCAGGTTTATCAACTGCGGTAGCAGTTTGGCTCCAGCTCCTCTCCTGGTCATTTCTGTGGATATTCTTTGCACCAAATGTTGAATAAACATTAATGTTGTTTCCACATATCATCTCCGATGTCCGCTGCTCTCCGGTTGCGCCGTCAGCTGTTTGGGATTCCCCTCCTAATTTCCCCTTAGAAAGCACGAAGATTAATCAGAGCTTTCTGATTGGCTGCCTGTCACATTCAGCAGGCTGCGTTCTGATTGGCTGCCTGTCACATTCAGCAGGCTGCGTTCTGATTGGCTGCCTGTCACATTCAGCAGGCTGCGTTCTGATTGGCTGCCTGTCACATTCAGCAGGCTGCGTTCTGATTGGCTGCCTGTCACACTCAGCAGGCTGCGTTCTGATTCCCTGTCGGAAACCCCGTAGATCATTCGTAACACACGACCCCCTACAGGACGATTGGCGACATGGCAGCGACAATGTTAGAAGGTTTAACGTTGTAAGATTGTCATAAATCATGTTGTGTGAACTGGGCTGAAGGGAGGAGTGAACTATTGCATCAGGTGGTCGATATGCTCATCTTCTCTATTTAAATCTGATCATTATTGGAGGGCAATATAGTATACAGACTTCATAATCTGCATTCTTTGGTTGAATGTAGTTTTTATTTCCACTTTGGTTTTATGTTGTTTAGTTTTTATCCAAGTGCATTTTTAGACTGAGAGTTCATTTTATTTTAGTTTTTGGTTCTTTGTTTACCAGTTCCAGTGTTAAATGTTCTTTTGAAAATAACATGTATTATCGTTTATCACAATAATTTTTTGAGACAATTAATCGCTCAGCAAAGTTTGTTATTGTGACAGGCCTAACATTGTATTTAATTATCTGTTATGACAAAAGGTTTGCAAACATTTTAGGATTATATCACAAAATTGGACAATATTGTAATCTGTTATGTTTTCACACAGGGGATGCAAAAATAGGAGTTTATATGTTGAATTCTGGAGGGAAACAGCTCTACATAAAGGTGAGAATTTCTTGTTGTTTTGTTTTATCATTGTGTTATTATGTCTGTAACGAGGAGGTTTCATGTTTCCAGGACATGCAGGTGTTGTCAAAGGTGGAGACTAGCCTAAACTTTAACAAGGTTCTTCTGAGACCACATGCAAAGAACTTCACCCAGGTGGCCAGCTTAACATGCAGAGGTGACTCGTCTTCTTTCCTTGAAGCGACTTCTCAGTCAAACGATGAAGCTGATCAGCTGTTTTCCTCCGATCTGGTCCCAGGTATATTTCCAGGTCATGGACAGAAGTGTATAAGTCATATCAGTTTAAAAATAATGGGGAACAAGACAACCTCCAGCTTCCCAGGATTACACATCACACACAGGTCCCACATTTGTCTCCTAATTGATGTTTATTGGGGGGTTTTGGTTTTATTAATAAGAGCTGTTGTTTAATATGTGCTTTGTTGCAGATGGACGATAGGGGATTTGTTCAGTTTGTTTCAGGTGAAACAAAGCAACCACCACCAGATGGAGCTGTGGTTCTCCAACCCTTCCCCTCTGCCTCTAACTGTGGTCAACGCCACACTCTCAGAGATGCTGCAGGGCGTTGTGAAGGTAGGCAACAAGCAATGGTCAACTTTACTTACATAGCACATCTCAGCAACACAGCTGTTCAAAGTGCTTTGTAATGTGAAAACAGAAAAAAACATAATAAACACTTTATAGAGTCAACAGTTGTAAAAACCAATAACAGACATTCCATTTTGTCAAGTGCCATTGCAAAAATCATCAATACACATCATATATGTTGGTCAATGTTTTATTTATTATGGTCGAAAAGCAACTCAAGCAAGTGGGTTTTTAGTCTAGATTTAAATTAACAGGACAGTTTCTGGAAGTTTGTTCCACAACGCTAATTTGTGACAGGAAACAAGTCAAATCTTTTAATGAAGTGATACTTTGCTTAATGTTTTTACAAGTTTGATTCCAGATGATTTGCCATTTATCAATCAAACCCATGAGTCTTTTCTAACAGTAGCATCTGCTTCCCTTGTCTGTTAGGTGGTGAACTTCAGTAGTCCATTGAGCGTCTCCACAGGCTGCTGGCGCATCCTGTCCCTCCAACTGCTGAACAGGACTCTGCCTCTGAACTACATGCTGACCCTGAGTCTGGACACCAGGCTCGGCATCAGCTTGCACATTCCCTTCTACTTTCATTCAGCTTCACCAAAGGCAAACCTGACGCATTTCTGGCTGCTGCTTTCTTGGTTGGAAAATGTGTGAAATAAATGGGAGCTGATTATTAATTGTGTGCATCCAACAGGAGGAGGTGGTGTTTGAGGCCGAGCGTGAATGTGCACGACAATGTTCTCTTCGCTTATCTGAAGCAGGTGAAATTTACCCCTTTCCAGCATGTGTGTGAAGAAAGACGTTACTTCCTGATGAAAATGTGTTTATATTTTTCTTGGTGACATCTGCCAGGTCGCCAGGAGTGGCAGCGCTCCCTTCAGCCAGACTCTTTCACCTCTTCCTGGGCTGTAGACAGCAAGCTGGCTGCAGAGCTCTGCTCTCGCTCACAGAATTACAAAGACGAACTGCCCTGCAGGTGAGCTGCAACACCTGCCCATCTTTGTCCATTTCTCAGCTTTATCATTCACATCCTCATTAATTCAACATCTCTTCAGGTGGCCCAGGCTTCTTGCTGAGGGATCTGCTCCTCTGAACTTTGGGGCTACTCCTGCCAATGAGAGCAAAGTAATCAAAGTGTCATGTTTACTTACTGAAAAATGCCTTTCTTTCCATAAACTTGTGGTTCGTTCTGTCCTCTCTGGTCCAGGTTAAAACATTGGTGCTGAAGAATCCTTCGCCCTCAGTGGTTTCTGTGGAGATTCGAACTCTTTCCCTTTACCCTTCTCCCAGTGAAGCTCTGGACCTTCTAACCAAATGGTAAACAGTTTGCTTGGTATTTATAATAAATGAATCAAATAATGATGCTTGCATTGTTTAGAACTGTTATATTGGAGCAGAGCATCCTAATAGTTGAATTCTTTTTGTTTTTTTGATAGGTTTAATATCAGCTCCCAAACTGTGAACATCAGCACAGAAGAGTTTTCTCTGTTGGCTTCTCCTCCAAAGGTAACCCTCTAAATGAATTCTACTGTGATTAATAGTTTTGGGATTAATTAGATTTTCCTTAGCTGAACTTTCACGTCACCATTTACACCCAGCTGTCTTGCTTTTTTTCACTTTTGTTTGAGTTTCTGACAGCATTTTCTCCTTTTTGCTGTTTCTCTTTTCAGGCAGGTGAGGGCGCCGCAGGTGTAACAGGAGAGGGTGTTCTGCGTCTGTTGCTGCAGCCCTGGGAGACCAGAGAGGTCGCTGTGGTGTTTAGCCCCACCCAACACAAACCAACCACCACCATTCTCGTTATCAGGTATAATAGCTAATTCCAGGTCACCTTTATTTTCTGATTCATTGATCAGACGTTTTTGTAAAGCTGTCTAACTAAAAACTGTTCTACGCAGCACTTGTAGTAATGATAATAATAATAATACAGGAATTCCCCCGGTGTATTATAAGTCTGGCGGCCCACCATGCTTTACTAGCCCCCCCGCTAGGCCAAGTGTTGCTTGTTTTCGTTCGTTGTTAGAAAAATTAATAATCCCCAAAAGGTATATATTTTTTTATTGTTATTTTTTAAAATAAATTTAATCTGGTTTGCAAGCTCCTCTGTTGCTCTGAGCGTTTCACTGGCAGAGCAGACTTATTCCTAATTGATAAGTTTATTGTTTATGCATTTAAAGCCAGGAGAGCGACCAATCACACAGCCGGCACCTCTGTACGTTGCCTCATGCTGCTTGATGTCTTGTTTACCTCAGGGCGGATCACGCGCCTCCTTTCACTTAAACTGGACACAGGCTGACCTGTATGGATATTTACATCAAACCCTTGTGGGGAATTATGTTTCTTTGGCAAACTCTGTTAGCTCCGGTTATGCAGCTCTATGTGAATCGCAGGAGTAACTTATAGTCGCGCTTTCATAAGTGCATTGAGGGAGCGGTGAGAATGATTTATATTTGCGAATAAAGAATTATGTGGGACGTTTATATCTCAACAGGCTGCCCAGCGTGTGGCTCCGTCTTCTCTGGAAAGTTTATGTTCCGGTTGGCCAGAGCAATAGTGGTTAATGAACCAGCGCAGGTTCAACACGGTGTGGAGCTTTTGGACTCTCCTCATAATCACGCTTCATGCTGGTTTTATATTATATTATTTTTTTAGTATTATTTTTTCAGTTGCACGATGCATCAAACCGCATGAAATGCTTTGTCCACTTAGTCAGACAGAGTTAATGCGCGCAGCCACGCAGAGATCTGAGAACTCGTCCCACAAACCTGAGCAACCAAAACAGTTTCTGTGATTCTTATTAAAAACTCAACAGACAAGAAATGGAAGAGCTACAAAAGCCGCATTAACAGCATTGATTTAAATCTCCCGCAGTGCAGCGGATTTAACTCATCATGCAGGGGCGGTCCAAGGCTGTATGAGGCCTGGAGCAGAATTCGACTTATACGGGGTTCTCTTCCTGCTAAAAACATCAGCACCTCTAACAGTCCTAGATTTAGTGAAATCTAGGACAGCATGACTTTTTAATTGGCCAACCTAAAAAGCAATCTATCTTCTATAAACCTATCTTTTAGGAATAAATCTGTTCCACCAGTGTTTAGAAACGTTAGAGCAACAAAGATGCTTGCAATCCAGCTTTTAAAAAAATGTGATTTTTTTTTATTTGCCTAAAAACATAAATAAGCAACGCTTAGCCTGGCGGGGGGTTTAGTAAAGCATGGCAGGCTGCCAGGTTTATAATATACTGGAGGAAACCCTGGTTTACTAATTTGTATTTATGAGCAAACAGGGTTGAACCTCAAATATTAAGCTCACAGCATCAGATTGTAGCTATAGTAATAAAACAATATTGTTCTTTGAACTTTTACAAAGTAAACTTGTCAGCTCCTTAAAATCTTACATTTAAATGTTAAACAATTTAAAATATTTTAATTTATGTATGCTGACAGCATTAAATCAAATTTAGCAGCATTGATAATATCATTAAATAAATGTTACATTTACAGTGGGGAAAAAGTATTTAGTCAGTTACCAAGTTCTCCCATTTAAAAAGATGAGAGGCCTGTAATTGACATCATAGGTAGACCTCAACTATGAGAGACAAAATGAGAAAAAGAAATTCAGAAAGCGGCGTTGGAAGCCCGAGCAGCGAAACGTGCGCCTCCGGCCTCATGGCAACCGCGGGGGTTGCAGCAACGCCACGTTCTCGCCACTGCCGATGCTCTCGCACCATTCCCTAAAATACAAGAGTTAATAGACTAATATTTTCATTCCAGGTTGCATCATATATTAAGATGTGTTATTGTGGGCACCATTTTGGATTAAGTGGTCTTTGACGGCTTGTGTTAAATAGTCCTCAGCCTGAAAAATAAACACTGATTTAGGAGGGATTAGAATTCGCAATTCAACCATGCTCAAATGCTCCAGGGGGCGTGGCTTAAGTAATGTGATGACAATTGACCATGTGAATGTGATTATTACTGGTCTGTAGTGAGTCTTAAGAAGTCTGATGCAGCTGTGTGTGTGTGGAAGTTATTGCACCTTGATATTTCATGGCGAATAGTCAAAGTTTGACATTTAGCCATGCCCAAATGCTTTGACGTACAAAAAATTGTAGGATAACTTTTCATCTACTCTGCCTCAAGAGTGTGCTGAGTGATTTTGAAGTCTGTAGGTCAAACGCTGTAGGACGAGTTCGATCAGATATGACGTCAATAAAATGGACATGGTGGCGGCCTCTTTGTGCATTTTAAGGGAGACCTAAAGTGGACTTTTTGTCTTGATTCAGGGGGATCTACCTACGTACCGAGTTTCAAATCTCTACGACCTACGGTTTCTCCCAACTCACTTTAGGGGGCCCTGTAGATCAGTTTGGCCACGCCCAGTTGCGATTCCACCAGAATCCGAAAATTTTCCTAGGGGGACAATTTTGGGTCAAGTTTGGTGAAGACTGACAGAAACCGTCTGACCTCTGTCATTGCCAACGAAGGACATATTATGAAGTATTGAGATGAACTTTTGTTATTGACCAAATACTTATTTTCCACCATTATTTGCTAATAAATTCATTAAAATTCAGACAATGTGAATGTTTTAAATTGTTTTTTCTCATTCTGTCTCTCATAGTTGAGGTCTACCTATGATGTCAGTTACAGGCCTCTCATCTTTTTAAATGGGAGAACTTGCATGATTGGTGACTGACTAAATACCTTTTTCTCCCAGTGTATGTATGTGGTCTTTGTTGAAATATTAGCATTTATGGGCCCCTGAAGGCCTACTGGGTCTGATGGAGCTGCTGACTTAATTTGGATCAAACAGAAGTGCAAATGATTAATATTCATTTTAATTGTATTTTTTTGATTTGTTGTTTTTGAGACTAGTTTTGGGTTTAGATAGCAATTCACTGGCAATGTTTTCCCGTAGCATATAAATACCCAGGAATATTTTTACTTTTCCTGTCTACTTAATATCTTTTGATACAAGAACATGGTGAACTGCCTCGACCAGGCTGTCATGGAAAAAATGACTTTAGCAAGAGTCTGGATGAGAAGAAATAAGAAATTTATTAAAACCTTACAAAGTGAGAACAGAAATATAGAGTCAAAGGAGTCTGTCAAGTCTGCTCTAACAGTGGATCTGGCTTCCTTTTATATGCGCTGGTCAGCCGGTCATAAGGCAGCAGGGTGTCACTGTCTCAGAGAGAAAAGAGGCTTGTCTTTTCTTTGTCCTGGGGCATAGGTGCAAAATCCTTGATTGTTATGCACCAAGGATTCTGTGGATTCCTGCTATGGTTTCTGGGTTGTTTTTCTCTTTCTGCAAGTATAAAAGCAGTGTGCTCTTGTATTCTTCTTCCTCCCCTCTCTACTCTAATTTCCCTCTCTCTTTATTCCTTTCTTCAAAGCAATCTGAATTAGTTTTCTATATGTACATCACATCATAGTGAATGCCATAATTCTTGACTTGGGCCTCTCGTTGGCACTTGGACAACCCTGCCAGACAGGACATGTTGAAAGAAAAGCAAAAATAGTGTCTTCACTGTTAAAAACTGTCATTAATTATTTATATCATCATGCATACAAACTAAAACCACACTTAGTGGTTAACAGAGCCCGTTAAATTACATTAAGTATTTGTTTTAATCATGTCATTTCTTCATCCCAGGTGCATTTATTGAATGATTAATATCACCACAGTGCTATAATTGTTTCAAACACGTTTACTACTAAAATGACATTCTTCATCAACATAAATTAGTGTTGTTTTTTGCCAGAGCAAAAGGTTTTAGTTGGTGTTGGACGGTGGGCTGTCAGGTTGAGAACCGCTGCCCAAAAGGTTACACACCCACATCTTACCTCTGAGATTTCCTATAGACTGTGAACAGTTCAAAATATGGCTAACCTTAAGCTTTTTTCTCCATTAACAACGTTCACATCAAAGAATAGTCTTGTTAGTTTGGGTGTGGGTGTTCAGGTTTTAGCGAAAGGAGTAGCGTTCTCAAGGGCTGCGCACCACTTGGGGTAGATCAAGTTGAAACTCATTAGATTTCAGTCCACTCTCAATCTTTTTCTCTGGTAGGTATGCAATGTCTTTTTCAGTGTGCCGTTGCATAAGAGGAGGTTGTATGGCCTTGTTTTTCAGAAACAACCTGACAGTATTTGACATGGTGACCCTACAAGGCCACGGAGCCAAAGAGCTCCTGAGAGTCGGGGGTAAACTTCCTGGTCCAGGCGTGTCTTTACGCTTCAACGTGCCTCAGACTACTCTGATGGAATGTCGTGACGGTGAGAGGATTGTTTCTGCTCTTTTACATTACATGTTGTCTTTTCTAGCTTTAACCAAGTTACAAAAACTACAAAGGATTAATAGAGTATGTCTGTTCCAGGTTTGCGCACCAGTAAGCCTCTTTTTGCTATCCGGAAGAGTTTTAAGGTGGAGAATGCAGGAGAGCTTCCTCTGACGGTCATGTCCATGAACATCAATGGTTATGCGTGTCAGGGGTATGGCTTTGAGGTGCTGCAGTGTCGCTCTTTCAGCCTGGAGCACAACACTTCCTCTGAGATCACAATTGCGTAAGAACTATTAAACTTAATTTGTTCATTTTATTTCCTCATTTAAAAATGTTCCTTCTGCTGCTGGTTCTCTTGCACCTCTCACATCTTTTCTATAAATTCTTTTGATTTGTCTGTAGGTTCACACCAGACTTCACATCCTCCTGGGTGATTCGGGACCTCACCTTGGTGACATCACGTGGTAGCACTTTCCCTTTCACCCTTAACGTGACTCTACCCCACCACATGCTGCCACTCTGTGCCCAGGTGGTACCAGGCCCCAGCTGGGAGGAAACCTTTTGGGTTGTCACTCTCATCTTCACATGGTTAGTCACTCTTATGCAAACAGTGGGGAAAGGGTGCAGTCAGTCCCAGGTATCAGTCCTGATTAAGGCATTTCTAAATGGTAAATAGCCTGTACTTGTATAGAGCTTTATCAAGCCCAGAGCATCTCAAACTGCTTTCCATTTCATGCAGTCAGTCACCTGCCAATTGAGGGACAAACTCCTATCACTATTGTCAACATCATCCTTCAACTTTTAAATGACCAGCATCTCTGACTAAACTGGAGCTGCAGATCCATTTGTTGCTCTGCTGTATATGTTGCTCCATGTTAGGCACATACTTTTATCCTGAAGGAAGGCATCTCTCCTCTCACTTAAAAAGCATGAAAAATAAACTCTGCTTAAGCAAAATCTTTTCAATGTTTGTTCCAGTTTGCAGTGAGTTTATTTAGATTGTAGAGTAATTTTTGTTTTATTGCTGCAAATCAGAACATTTTATTGTTTGATTGTTTGTTGACAGAAAGCTCTCTAAGCAGAAGCTGAAGTCAACTTAACTTTTAAGTGTTAAGAACATTTATATCAATGGAAAAATATAGGTTATTTAGATGAGCAAAATAATGTGCTCAACTTATAATAGAGTTCTGCAAGCTATGCAGAAACACAAAGTGACTTAATAAATATCCACACCTAACAATAATTATTTCATTAGGATTATTTCTGGAATAAAATGAGAAATATTTCCAAGTCAGATAACTGCGTTAGTTATTCTAATGATTAAAGACTGTTTGATGTGTCCCAGATATGCACGCAGAGCAACGCTGCTTTTTCTTCACTTTCAATCTTTAATGGTCCATGATGCTGTAGTTAACAACTGAATAATAAATGCTAATAATTCTATCAATTCAAACATTCTCCACCCTCAAAAGGTCACCAGATAGTTCCTGTTGAATGAACTACCTCCCAGAAAGAGCCTTTTTTCTAGACTAAATTTCTACTAAGACTTTGTTTCTAAATGCAGTAAACGAGGTGTAAAATGTAGGTTGGTAAGTAATGGGCCTAGTTAACTACTCTGGTTCCCAAAAAGTTTGATGCAATCAAAAAGAGAGACTGTAGTGGCTGCTACAGTTTCCAATATATATGTCTGCGAAAGCCAAAGCCCAGTCCTACATGGTGGACCCGCTAGTTCAGGGTTAAGGATGAGGTATAGTGGTAATGTGTGAAGTATATTTCGGTTAAGCACAGGGTTAGGAACAGACTAATAAATGCTTTGTGTTGGGGGAATATCTGCAGTTAGTAAAATAAATGGAATTAATACAAAGTTCTAATAAGGGTAGAAATACAAACCATTGCCCTGCTCTGCTCACTGTGCTCAAATACCCCTAATTAGGTGTTCATGTGAGAGAGCAGCTGAAATGCTACCCATCAAATTTTACAGCATCCAGAGCAAAGCTATGATTGAAAACTGCAGCTGTAATGTCAAGTTTAGTCAGAGATCTTTAGACACAAATCATGATGGTTCCAGTTTAGTCATTTTAATGTAGGCAGAGTGTCTAAAAGACACTGGTATTGACTTTATCAGACTGTCAGCAGATACTTGATCATAAGTTCCTTGGAGTGGAAGGATTTTGATCAGGATGGGTTGCATAAATATTTTTTTACCAGAAGGAAGGCGTGAATATTTGCGGGGTCTCTGTTTTTGCAGCTTCTCCTTGGTGGGCGTATGTCTGATGGCCTTCCATCAGGCTCAGTACATCCTCAGAGAGTTCTCTACCCCCAGCAGCCGGAGCAACCACAACTCTGTCTTGTCCCAGGAGAACAGCCCTGTCAATAACATCACCTCCAACGGAGTCAAGTATGTCCAGTCAAATACATTGGTTTTATGCTCTTAAGGTTTGTATTGAAATGTTAAAAATAACTGTCATCTTTTTATGTTTGTGTGCAGTAAATCTAAAGGCAGCTGTAAGACCTACATAGAAACCTGTCACACATCTGATAAAGGAAAGGGCCGGGGCTCTTCAGCTGTGGCCAACAGCCCAACCCCGCGGTCTCAGTCCTCAAAGAAAGGCTCAACCACCACCTTCCAACCACAGAAGAAGCATAAGGTGTCGCTTTATTACACCAACCATAAGCCCAGCTCAGCTGCAGCTGCTGCTGCAGCCATGGACGAAGAACACGAGGACTTGACGCCAGACAGCCTCACCCCAGACTCCTGCAACAACAACCACCCAGCGTTCATCAGCGAGCCAGAGAAAAAGATGCCTGCTGGCTTTCCAGAGGACCTCCAGGGTGACATGGTGCACAGTATGTCAGCAGCAGTTATGTTTCCTGTGGAAATAGCTGCTAGGTTCCCTGAAGATGTCACACTGGCTCCTGGATCCAGACCCGGTTTGTTACTCTGCAGCCCTGTGGAGAGGAGCTGCAGTGAGCGCTACACAGAGAAGATCGACTCTGAGGAAAGGAACATTTCTGAGTTGGAGGTAAGGCTGCATAGGTCCGAGTATGAACCTCTGTTACAGTTGATATTCCAGATGCTTCAGGAATTCATTGGCTCATTTAAAATGTATTTTTACAAATCCAGTTTGGAGAAGAAGCCAAAGAGCAAAAAAAGAAGGCTCTGAATCCAGAGAGTGGAACAGCAGTGGGAAACAATAAGGGAAAGAGGAACCGCAGGATGATGGAAAATGTCTCCAGGTAGAACACACATTCTCTTTCAGATGAGAAGAACTGATATGTATCGGTCCAAGTGTAGTCAGCTTGATAAATTTGTCGCTTTGTTCTGGATGTGTACCTCAATATTTTAAAAGTGCTGCTGTTTGTCCTCTGCTAACAAAGCCTAATCTGGATTCCTCACTGCCTGAAAACTATAGTCCCATCTCGAAACTTCCTTTTATGTTGAAGATTCTTGAGAAGGCTGTAACACAACAGTAGAACTCTTTCTTAGAGGAACATAATTTGATGGATATTTTTCAATTTGGTTTTCACAGACTGCATTCCACAGAAACAGCATTACTAAAGGTTTCTAATGATGTGTTGATGGCAGTTGATTCCAGGAATTATGCTGTTGTTTTGGACTTGACCTCTACTTTCCGTACTGTAGATCACACTGTTCTTATCAACAGACTAAGATCTTTTTGGTTTTTCCGGCTCTGTTTTAAATTGATTTACTTTGTACTTATCAAACAGGTCTTTCACTGTTTTTATGAATAACATTCACTCTGATGTCGCTCAACTGGCATGTGGAGTACCCCAAGGATCGGTCTTGGGCCCACTCCTCTTCTTACTGTATTTACGTCCCGTAGGTTTTATTTTAAATCGCTACAGTAATGTTTCATACCATATGTATGCTGACGATATCCAAATACAGTGGTCCATCGTTTATTGCAGGAGTTCGGTTCTGAAAAGGTCACGCAATAAACGAAATCTGTGAAGTGACTTTGCACTCTATAAATCTTTCCAAAACTGTCATTAACATTTTCCACATTGTCACAGTTTACACTCTCAGAAATCTACATAATTTTGACAACATGATGAAATTCTGAATGATTACTCACCCGGTAAAATATATTACAGTTGCTCTGATGGCGCTGCATCCCCACCGTGAAGTAACACGACAGTATTAAAGCAAAAGCGATCAGGAATCGGTATGAAAACTACAGTTTAAGAACACAGGCTGCAACGTAGACCGACTCTCTGTTGGCCAATCAAGACACAAAACAAAGCGCTTTGATGTCCATGGACCCAATCAAGATACGAGACAAAGTGGTCTGATTCATGCACTAGGATTTTGTCAGAATTTAAAAAATGCAGTGCTGCATAAAAAAAATCCACGAAACAGTGAGACCGCAGAAGGTGAACCGCGATATGGCGAGGGACTACTGTATACTGTTCGTTTCGCTCTTCTGAATTTTGACAGAACTTTGTAACTGCTTGTCTGACATCAAAATATGGTTGAATGACAACTACTTGCAATTAAATGCAAGCAAGACGGAGACGCTTATTGTTGCTCCTGATGATAAAATCACTGAAATCAGGAAGCATCTCAGGTTTTTAAACTGTTCGGAAAATAGTCTCTGAAATTTGGGTGTTCTCTTTGACAGCTCTTTGTCGTTGGACAATCATTGTAAATTGTTAGTTCGCAACTGTTTTTATCATTTGAGGAATATTTCGAAGTTGAGAACTATGTTATCACATAAGGAGTTAGAAATGATTATTCATGCTTTTATTTCTTCTCGTTTTGACTACTGTAATGACCTTTTAGTGGGCCTAAGTAAATCTTCTATGGCTCGCCTGCTGGCTGTTCAAAACGCTGCAACCAGGCTTTTAAATAAAACTCACAGAACAGCCCATGTAACTCCTGTTCTGGCCTCTCTGCATTGGCTCCCAGTGTATTTTAGGGCCCATTTTAAAATTTTGGTCTTAACTTTTAAGGCTCTTCATGGTGAGGCTCCTAAATATATACTGGATCTTCTGAAGCCTCTCTGTCCGTCTAGGACTCTGAGGTCTTCTCACCAGATGCTGCTGACGGTACCAAGAACTTATTTTAAAACATGTGGGCTGGAGCATTTCAGGTAACAGCCGCCAGGCTTTGGAATGCTCTCCCCCTAGCATTACGCTGTTCTGTTTCAACCGATGTATTCAAAAAAAGTCTCAAGACATACTTTTTTAGACGGGCCTTTGGCAAATTTCTCGGTTCATTGTTTTTAGTTTTTTTTGTTCTATTATGTTTACCCTCACTGTAAAGCACTTTGTGACTTTTCATGTCTGTGAAAGGTGCTATATAAATAAAGTTTACTTCTTTATTAGTTTCCAAAGAACAAAAAAGCTGCCAGTAGCAGGAGAGCGGAGCTGCGCCAAGAAGCTAACAGAAGCACTGAAGAGAAGAAGAGCTGCCATCGATATAGTTGCAGCCATCCATGTTTTGATGTTACACACCTCAGTTTTTAGCAAGTAGCTCAAAGTACTCCCCACGTTGAGAAACGCTATAGTGATAACATTACTTTTAGCCAACTTTCAGAATAACTTTTATTTTCATCTGAATTTTTCTAAAATTTAGTTTTATGTGGATTACCTTGTCAACAGCCTCTCAGTTCTTTATGTTACCACCTGTGTCACACATCAGCAGCAATTTTGATGTTGATGATCTTATTACCCAATTTAATAACTTGAGGACAAACACTTTGATCTCAATAGCTCCTCTTAAAACCATGAAGAAAAATAGATTTTCTGAGCCGTGGTTCAATAACCCATGCTCTCAGGCAAGCTGAGGCGGTGGAAAAAGGAGAGGTTTATTTTGACATTCGGAAAAATTGTTTAGTTATCTGTACAGCATTCATCAGCTAATACCATACGTTATTTTTTATGAGCGGAAATTTCCCGAAAATGAATGAGAAAAGGCTATTTATTCGTTTTACTTGCACGGCTACGGATGGCAAGTTCTTAACGTCCTTAATGATCCCTTTAACAAAATGAAACCTGGAAATGTAGATGTGGTTAATTCGGTGCTATGCGCAACAGCATAGGAAAAAACAATGCTGGAAAACCGTTATAGAACAACTCAAAACCACTTTTTTTCGCTCTCTGTGACAGCTATGCTACACGCAGACTCGTTGCCATAGCAACTGACAGCAGCACCACATTACCTTTCTCAATTGCACACCAACAAACACACAAACGTTTCCCATTTAAGAACCTGAACATTCAGTCCGTTTATGTTTCCACATCTGGTGTTTATTTTGCAGTTATTAATAATCGCAAAACATTGACCCACTCACCAACATCTGTCAGAGTTGGTGTTTGGGTTGCCTGTTTTTTTTTTTACTAAATGGAAACACCAAATTCCGCTGCACATCAACATATTACATTTTTTTTAAAGTTGTGTCGACAATCGCACCGATCGCAGTTTTCTAGCCAGTCACTGATTACCAATCATTTAAAAACCTTGACCTGCCGATTCCGATTTTGCTCTATACAAATTTTATGTCTGAATCGTCACTAAAAATTGCTTTTGGCAACAGTGGGGTGACTATTGTTAACTGCAACTGTGCAGACATGACCTGGTGGGCCAGTCATGTCCTCTCTCTCACAGCAGAGCAAAAGAGGACAGTGGCTGATTTTTAGACCTTTAACGAGGTAGATAAGATTGGCTTCACATCGGTGCACCCCGAAAAGAGACTGCTGCTTGATTTTTTTGTTGGTAGTAAAAATATTCTAAAGGTAGTAAAAATAGGTAGTAAATTCAAGTCTAGGATTCCTGTATTAACCTTGTTGTAACAAATCCGTATAATTTTTCACTGACAAAATGATGTCCCTTGGAGGCTTTACTATTCTGCCTGTGTTGGATCCCCAGGAAATACCTCTAGGTGATGCTACCTTTCAAGGGTTTGAGCCAGTTTCTTTGTCCCATTTGTCCACTGTAGTCAAACATCTGCCGCCAACAAATTATCCAATGGACTGTCTACCTGCTCTCTTATTTAAAGATATTTTTTCTGCATCAATACAACGAATCTAAGATGACGTTTAAAAAACAAACACTTGATGGAGTTTGGCTACATCTAGGAAAAAAAGGACATCCAGAGCAGCCAGATAGGTAAAGCAGTGCACAACTACCAACACTCAGCCAGATTAGCATCATGGTCAGAAAGCTAAACAAATAACCCGAAAAATTATTTAAGTCTTCAAGCTGGTGGTGTAAGACACTGGAATCTGCTCTTGCTCTAGGACTGCTTTTACACGCTACTGGTTGTAATGTTTCACAGACATAGCAGCGATCAACCTCCACCCAGCAGTGAAGTCTCACACCGAACATCTGCTTAAAGCTGCAGCATGTAACTTTAAAAAAAAGATGTCAGATATCTATTCAAATATGTTATGTCTAGATTAGGTGAATTTATTGCCAGATAATGTTTCCATTTTGCCAGATAACAGTATAATTTATGCCTAAAGCAAAAAATTAATAGCCATTCCAGATAATCGGCAGAGATCGGCCTCATGGATGGTCGGTATCAGAATCGACAACAAAAGACCTGATCGGAGCGTCCCTATTAATGATTTCCTTCTAAAGGTTGATTCGGGGGACATTGTGTTCTATTGTTACTAAATTTAAGTGCAGCGTTTGATACCGTTGACCACAACAACCTTTTATTTCGATTGAAGCACTGTGTTGGTCTTAAGAGTACAGATTTTGAGTGGTTCTCGTCGTATTTGAAAGACAGATGTTTTTGGTCACTGTTCTTCTGTAGCAGTACCTCTAAATCCTGGACTACCTCAAGGTTCAATGTTAGGCCATATTTTATTTATTTTGTATTTGCTGCCTCTTGGACATATTTTTAAGAAATTGAATATATCTTTTCACTGCTTTGCTGGTGATGAGCAAATATACATGCCCCTCAAGAAACTGCATAAGGATGATTCCCTACAGTCTTTAACAGATTGCTTAACAGAAGTTAGCCAACATTTTGTTCACTTAAATCAAACATAAAACTCAAGTTATTCTGTTTGGACAAAAGAGTTTTATTAGTAAACCTGATCAAATTATTGGTTCTCTTGCTTCTTTTAGGAACATTAGATTCCTAATGTTCTGTTAGGAATCTCGTGTCAGTTTTGACAGTTGTCTTAAATTGAATAAGCAGATGAGCTCTGTCGTGAAATCAAGCTTTTTTCATCTGTGCTTTCTAGCAAAGGTTAAATCTAGCTTCTGTAATAAAGACTGTAAGAAACTTATCACCCCTACACATTTACATTATTGCAAGGCATTATGTAAAAATATGGAGCAGTCTTCTTTACAGCGTCTCTAAATGAGTCAAAATGCCGCAGCCAGGCTTTTGACTGGAACCCGGTCAGCACATAACCCCAGTATTGGCTTCTCTGCTTTGCCTGCCAGTTTCTTATCAGATTGATTTTAAAATTCTTTTGTTGATTTTTAAAGCTTTATATGGCTATCTTCAAGACCTTCTTCATAACCATTCTGTCTTTAGAACATTTTGGTCAAATAATAAATTGCTCCTACATATTAACAGAACCAGGCTGAATAGACGCACTTTGTATAAATAAAGGTTTTAGCTCTTGGAGTAACGGTTAAGAGAAATGTATTTAATCGAAGAATGTCATCAATATGTGTGTATGTATGTATTCCAAATTAAGTTGTGCTGCATCGATTGCAGTTTTCTGGTTACCGATCTTTAAAAAGCCTGACCTGCCGATTTTTTTTGTCTAAAATGTCTCTAAAAATAGCAAGAAAGTCAGTGAAAGTCAGTATGTTACGAATGATCTGGTCCAGTCGGTACAACGTTGGGACCGCTCCTATCTAAAACTGGGGCCCTCTTATCGCAGCGTGTGGGGTTTTCCTTGACTGGGAGCGAGAACGCAGCCCGTTGAATGTGACAGCCAATCAGAAAGCGCGCTGACATAAGCACAGAGGGGAATCCCAAACAACTGAATGGACTCTCGGCTCAACCGAGAGTCCATTGGACATCGGAGGTGATATTTGGAAACAGCTTGAAAGTTTTTTCAACATTTCATACAAGTAATATTGTTACGCCCTCTTTCCTCCTCATGAGGAGAAGAGGAGTAACACGACAAACACAAAAATTTGACAGAGTCCAAATGAATGTAATAAAATACTAGGGATTTATTTACAACAGAAAATCCCAGAAGACTCGTACAAACTGTGGGGGAGAAAGTAACAATTAGGTGGTGCCAAATCAAACAAAATAATCAAACAAAACAGGGCCTAACTATATGCTAATGTCTAATCTAACCATATAACTAAGCAGTGATGCTAAATGAAATGGCAGAACAGAAAACAATGTAAACAAGGAGTAAGAAAAAATGTTAACTATGAAAAACCATAGTTGACACACAGCAAATAGTCACTGCAACCGCCGTCTTTTATCCAACACCTTTTCTTCTTGTTTCGTTTTTTATCGCGTAAAATTAGTCCATAAAGTTGTCGCATTTCCCGCCCACAGTGTCAGCCGTGCCACCCACCCCCACACTGGAAGCTGCTTTTTTTTTACCTCAGAGGGACCAACTTTCCAATATTCCTATATCACTATATCAAAGGAAAGCCAGGCACAGGTTTGAATTAAGAAATAACTGGATTTTACTTAACCCAAAGCAGAAACTTGGCTAAATAATGAAGAAATTACAAAATTGGACCCATAAAAGAGGTCAAAGTAACAAACATCAACTCAGACTAACTCAAACAAAGACAAAGGGGAAACTTAAATACTGGCTGATCAGGCCACATACAAGACACAAAGGGGAGAACACAAAAAACCTAACTGAAACTAACATAGAAAAATCCCATCCCCCCCTCTGGATGATGAGAAGTGGTATGAACCAGTCTCAGCTGGCTTCTCCACCCCTTCTCCACCCCTTCTCCACCTCTCTGCTCTCCTGAAGAATTGGAGCAGCTGCACTGAGGAACTCAAAAACAAACAAAGGTTGAATCAAGCAAGACAATGTAAACTAAAATGTGCGCACTTATTCTAGAATACACTGTGATGTGTTGCCTTCTAATCAAAAACTAGTTATTCTGTAAGTTAGATCCTAGGCTTAAAGAAACCCAAATATAAGTGAGGTGAACCTGAGTGAACTATTGTGTGTGGTGTGATTGAATCTTACCACACAGAAATTTACATTTACTTGAGCTACTTTTTGGGAAAAAAAAGATACTTATACCAGTATTTTTACTGCACTGTGCTTTTTTCTTGTACTTCAGTAATATTATTGCTACTCTTACTTGAGTAGATTGATTTTGCATTGAAAGAAATAAACTTCTTTCAATAAACTTCTTTATTGAAAGAAGTTTATTAAAAGAATCTGAGCAATAAATTGTTAGATTTCTGAGCTAATGTTTGTGCAGATTTGAGCATAATTACTCATTTTATACATGTCACTGTTTACGTCCTTATTGTTTGTTTTGCATTAATAAACATGGTTATTTTATTTGAAAGCTTACATAAAGGTTTACTTCATTTACTCTGCACCTCCAGAATAAGCCAATGCCCGCCCTGCTGAACTCCTCTGGAGTCGGGGCTGATGCAGGGCGGTGGGGCTTCTTTGTTTTTCACAAAGTTGCATGAAAAGTGCTGTGCAAATAATTTAGATTGATTCGAAAAAGAGATCTTGTAAAAACCAAAACTAAAAATAACCTGGTTTTGTTTTTGTTCTTATCACTGTAGTCTTCCTGAGCACAATGTTATAACCGTAGCAGAAAGGGAGAAGGAACCTGATTGGAAAACGAGGGATCACGAGATGAGCGAAAACCGTACCAGGAACCGTGGCTGCACCAGCTTGAAGTCAGATGTGCTGAAACCAGAACACCCGCTCAAACAGAACAGTGGGTGTTCATGTGATGCTCTGAACTGCAAAATAAGAACACCACTTACTGGTCTGTTTCTGACAGGTGTGTGTCCAAATCGGAGTCGCAGAAGGTGTGGAGCTGTAGAGCGCCGTGCTGGGTGGTTGTCGGAGTCTGGCTCAGACTCTGGTAGTTCGTCAGGAAGTGTGAGGGCCAGCAGGGGGAGCTGGGGCAGCTGGAGCAGTGCAAGCAGCATGGAGGGAGACAAGGACCACTGTGCTCGAACACATGCCTGCACTACCTCATATAGAAAAAGTAAATACACAAGCATTCATAACTTCTTCCTTAGTGTGGCTATCTCTGTTAGAAGCAATAATAAAAACATCAAAAGCCAAATATTTAATATAGTAATGTTATTTTTCTTGTAAGGAGATTCGATGCAAAGCTACCCTACAGAAACAGACTGCTACCAGACCAGGAATAACAACTACAGGGCCTCAAGGTATTTCACCAAGTAAACGCATTTTAATAGAAAAACTGCCTGCTGGAAACAGAGGTTTCAAAGAGGCAACAAGAGTGTGTAA
The DNA here is from genome assembly GCA_902982915.1 of Phalloptychus januarius. Lineage (NCBI taxonomy): Eukaryota > Metazoa > Chordata > Actinopteri > Cyprinodontiformes > Poeciliidae > Phalloptychus > Phalloptychus januarius. Next base: position 1,144,892 of record CADWAE010000061.1, read on the forward strand.
AATTGTAAGGCTTAAATTTGTAATTGATATTATTGGATGGCAGGGAGGCTTCCATCACTGAATGAAGCATGGCTCACTGCTTTCTGCAAACGAACGTCGATCTGAGGTCAAAAATGATAAAACTATGAACATCTGCAGCAGGGAACGTTGTTGAAAGATTTAGGAACATTTTGCCTTCAAGCTGAGTTGAATGTACATCAGATACGACTGCATTAAAACCAGTCAGTAGCTGCGTTTCCATCACCAATATATGTAAATCTGTATTAACATTCCACTAATGTTCAAAATACACAACACTATTGCCGTGTTTCCATTATATGAGAAATTCAATCAAAATCAAACAACAAATTAAACAATTTCTTTTTTTCCACTAACAGCTTGTACAACAAAGAGACGTGCCAAAGCTCAGACCCCGCTCCCTCAAGCTTTGTCCCAAGTTTTGCTGATGTGGCTGCAAGAATGGACGGGAATATAGGTAAAGACAGAACCTCTAAGTGGGCACTTTGGCTTTTAATAGCAGGGATTGAAACACACGAGACATTTTCTTTCATCTCTGATGGAAGTTTTTATGTCTTCCATCAGCAGCTGGCCAGTATGTGCCTGAAGATACGTGGTCAGCTCCATCCATCCCTCTAACCAATGAGTTCAGATACAATACAACTGAAGCTCTGCCCTACATACCTCAACCAGTAGTCAACGCATCGTACAACGGGTAGGACATGGAGAACATCAGATTTGCATAAGCTACTTTTATCTTTTTTTATCCTTAAATAATGCACCTTGCAAAAGCATTCATACTCATTAGACTTTTTCACATTTTGCTACATTGGAGCTGTAAACGCCAACGTATTGTTTTGGAAGCAGGTGTTTGTTTAAGCTTCATTTTTCTTTAAAGAAATAATAATAATTTTATGTCCTCACTATTCTGTACCTGTCTTTAGCAGCCTGTTTCAAAGAAAATGTTTTGTTTTTTTTCAACTATTGATTAATTTACAACCATATTTATTTGAAGGGCAGCTTTGTTTATAGAGAGACTTCATCCATTTTATTTATGTGTTTGATTTTTATTTCCTTCTTATGTATTGTTTTTGGTTTTATTTTGGATATATTTAAAATGTCTTCCAGTTCCAGTGTGGAGTGTTCAGCACAAAATTAAAGTTAATTAGTTCTCAAGAGAGGGAACTTGCATTATCAATATGCAATTTTTAATTATTTGAAAATGATCTGTAAATGACAATATTATCATTTATCATGATTATTTTTGAGACAATTTATCATACAGCAAAATTTGTTGAAAAAATGGATGAGTTGAGCAAGTTTTTAGTTACTGATGTAAAAAGTTTGGTCGTGTTTACTGAATAATGTACATATTAAAATGGCTTCAATGTTTGCTTATTTTGCAGCTTCACTTGGAGCAGTGCCAACAGTCATTGCAACAGTCCCTGCAGCTACACTGGTATCAGCTCTTAATATCTGCAGTCATTCATTCCCTCTGTTTAACTTCCTGAAGTGTTTTCAAACTACTTGAATATGTTTGTATGGATTTGTTCTTCAGCATGTTTGTTTGAAATATTTTCCAGGTAATGGACCTTTTCAGAGTGGTTTCCCCAGTCAGGGGGGGCAGAACGTCAACGGCAGTCAGAGCAGCTGGAGTGATGAGCAGCCTCAGGAATCTCCTTCCACCTGGAACTCAGCAGCATGTGTAGGCAGCAAGGTGACATCTTGTATTACCCAACTGTATATTTGTGTCTGATGTAATTGTTCAGCTAAAAATAAATATTCCCTGCAAATTAAATTGGGATTCTGCAAATCCCATTGAGACTAAAGAATCACACACTTTCACAATTGGACAAGTTCAGAACAATAACAGGCCAAAATCTGATTTATTGTTACTACAATAAATCCGATTTCCATTTTGACTCCAAACAATCAAAGCTGTGCAGGTCAGTTGCCAAGATATCAGATTCAGAAAGTTTCCCAGCTCTGATCAGTCATCAGAAAGTTCAGATCTTAAAAAATAGGCATCAAGTCCAATGTGTTACATAATCTTAGCAAACAAAGGCAGAATATGGACAATTTGTCCAGATTCTGTTTTGCATTTATGGTCTTGCTTTGTTCTCTTTTGCAGTAAAAGCAAGATGTTTTCAATCTGGATGGATAATAATGATGATTTCAAAATTGACCAAGATATCTATGGTTATGTCTTTTTCTTTCTTTCTATGTTTAAGTTGTCGTGGCAGTAGTGAAAACCTCTGCATTAGTTTTGAAATAAGGAGCACTCTGCTTCTTCCTGTGCATGAAAACATTTCTCTTAACCATTCTGACAAACCTGTTTCATGATACAAATATGTTCTTTTTATATGCAGAGAAGCTCTAGTTTTAGTTTTTAACCTCTTAACTTTGGCCCCCAAGATCACCAAAAACGCCTGAAAAAGTATACCAAAATTAAATCAGCTGCTGTTCTTGAACAATTTGAAGTATATGCAAAAGCTTGGTGTCTTTATGAAGATAAGCAAAATTTTCTATTTTTCCACTCAAAAATACTTTAACTGTAAGTAATTTGTAGCTATTACATTTGTAACACAAAAGAAATTGAAAAATGTTGCTTCACCCATATTTTTCATTTTTATTTCTTGTAAAGACACATTGAGTGTTGAATGTATGAACTGGAAAATATAATAAATCTGTAGACCAGTGTTTCTCAACCTTTTTTGGGCCAGCGCCCCCCATCCATTATCCAGGCCCCCCATCAAAGAAGATGTAGGATACCTGCAATGAGTATTAGTTGATTATTAATATTACTGCCATTATTATTGATGTTTTAATTTGTCTGTATTTATCATGAAAAATAATTTCCCAGAGAACAAAAAAGTCATGTGAATAGACAGGCGTCTACAAAAAAATTAATTTAATATTCAACTTAAATTAACTCTTATTCTGTGTCATTTTATGATGTTAAATCATATCTGGTTATCATCTGGTTATGACCAGATAAAAGATGTTCAACAAAACCAGTTTAAACTTTGAACTATTTGCAAAAGACTGAGCTCTGCAACATGAAAACATGGATGAACTGCAGCTATATTAATCATAACTCTTCTTCTCTCCAGTGTTTCTGTGGTGCAGCTCTGTGCTGCCTTCAGGAGAATGGGACATCAGAGTGTCAGCTATAAAATTTCACCCACATGGCATTTACTGTGCAAACCAGAGCTTTCAGTGGAGAAATTAAACTTCCAGATGACATACAAATATGACAGAAACATGGATTACATCTTTATGTAGACCTGTCTATTGATTTTTACTGAATATAAATTACAAAGAACAAAGCTGGTTCTTAATCAAATCCTCATGAATCAGACTGAAAGTGTCATGGAGTCACTGAACAGCCTCATGACTTTAACACCGACATGAAAAATAATATTGAAGAAATAAATATATCAAATCTAATTAAAAACATAAATAAGTGATAAGTTCCTCATTGTTATCATCTGCAAACTATATTTCTTCTCAGTACTAGATGTGGGCCCAACAGACCCATGGCACTTCAACAATATTATCTTATCTGTTTGTTCTTGCCATATTTGAGTTCGTTCGCTGCTCAGTTCTACGTTTTGGTTCTCCTCTGTCAGAGTTTCGCCCAATGTGCGTCGTTTTTTGCGTATGCCCTGCGGTGCGGCGCGTCGGGAAAGACATCGATGAAGAGACTAACATAAACCTTTTAAAACAACGGGAAAAATCCCGGAATTCTTATGATAAATTCAAGGGTGCTGTGGTTCTACCGCTTCATACAGTTTCACTTTCAGCACCGATGTTAACGCTATAAAACGACCTGACAAGTGAATCTCGCAGCAACGTCATCAGCCGGTGTAACGAACGCTGAACTGATGCTAAGCTACCATTAGCAGTAGCGGAGCTAACAAGAAGCTAACAAACACTGAAGAGAAGAAGAGCTGCAGCCAAGCATGTTCTAATGCTACACAATACAGTTTTTAGCAAGTAGCTCGACGTCTAAAGTGGAAAGGGTTCAGCATTTAAGGTGTAAAGTTTACCTTGGAGCAAACGCCCCCCAAAGGAATCCCAGCGGCCCCCTTTTGTAAAAATGACCGCCAGCGCCCTCTGAACGCCCTGTGGGGGGCGATAACGCCCACGTTGAGAAACGCTGCTGTAGAATAAAGTATTTTGCTCGTGGATTTCAAGATTGATCAAAATAGCACAAAAAAGAAATGTCATTTTGGACATGTTTATTTTTGAGGATGTATAAGTGGTGTTGTCCAAGTGTGCCATTTGGAGAATGGAGTCTCCAAGTCTCCAGATGACAGACTTGGACAACGTCTGATATACAAACTTCAAATGTAACTCCTCAGTGCTTCAACATACAGTCATCAATGAGGCTCTAATGAAAGATAATGACCAGAGGAATCCTCTAGTAGACACAACATTCTGATAGTGGAAATTATTATAATTATGTAAATAAAACTTGTCAGGGAGGTGGGGTTAGCATACAGTAAATCCTCCCCCCTTTCTTGCAATATGCTGTCTGTCCCCAACCCCATCCATCTGTCCGTCCACAAGCCTTCGCCCCATCTTCTGATGATACCCTAGCTCCCCCAGTCCGCCCCCTACCTTCTCTCCTTCTTCTTCGAATTCCTCCTGCGCCAACATTCCCGTGGCCCCCCGTTCTCGGTCTTCAGTATGTTTTACCCCCCCCGCTCTGACTGACAGCACTCTTACGACCATAATCATCCACTCCCGTGAGTTGTGAAGTTCAGCTGAAGAAATACAGCCAATTCTCACAACATGGCTCTCCGTTAGTGAGAAAAAGTCCTGCCATTTCATAACATTATTGGTCAAATGCAGTGCCAATCAAAAGGGGCTCTAGGCTGCCCAATAAAAGCGTCATAATGAACACCGCCAGAGTTTAAACTCGTAAATCTCACCCCAAAAAAAAAAGGAAAAACGGCACGCAGCGTTAAGGTGGGCACAACGGATTTAAACTCAGATGTTTTGGTAAAGTCTAGACTTTTTGCGTAGAAAACCTGGGAAATTGTTTACAACATTTAGTTCTAAGACTAGTAAAATAAAAAGAAAGATCTACCTAGCTAAATTTATATGATACCACTCTCATATACTTCCGTCACCTGTTTGTCACTCCTACGCCTGTCACAATAATCAATAAATAAATTAATCGAATGATAAATTACAACAAACTCAATAATTTCCATTGGCATGATTTATCATTTCTCTTTTTTTCTCTTATCACCAACAACTGGATCATAAAAGTCTTTAGTTTGGTGCTTTGGTCTCTTCTAGCCATTTTTGTGAAGCACAATTTGTTTTATGTGTTTTGGATATCTAAAATGTCTTCCAGTTCTAGTGTCAACCTTAAATTCTAATGAACATTTATCTTTTAGAATGTGTTCTTGCAGTGATCTCAAAAATTATTATTTATCGAAATAACTTCTGGAACAATTTATCATCCAGCAAAATTTATTGTGATAGGTTTAAATTCCCTCCACAATAACTTTTCTTCTGTAAACAAACATTTTAGAAGAAAAATACAATGGCAATTGAAGATAGGAAAAGAAGGAGCACACTTCTGGCATAAAATCTCTTTTCAGAAAAAATGTTGAACTTTCTGGGCTTATTTTGGTGAAAATGTACTTTTCTTTCTTTGTCTATCTACAGTAGCCTATTATGCCATTGTATAATGGAGAATGGAGCACACATTGAGGGATTAGCTTTAAACAAAACCAAAAGTCAAACATGTTTCCTTTTCTCCTTCACAGCCATATTTCTCGGGGACCCGCAGTCTCTCTCCCATGTCCGGTCTGTTTGGCTCCATCTGGACCCCGCAGACCCACTTCCCACCCGAGCGATCAGTCCCAGTGTCTCCCATGTCTCCCATCACCCCCGTCACCCCACCGCACTCCCCATTCACCCGGGAGCCAGAAGGAACCTACCGGCCCCTCCAGTACTCCAGCTTCAACCCGTTTGGGCCGCACATGAACCTGGACATATGGAACTCTTCATCCAACCGCAGTTCCAACTCCCAGCTCTCCAACGACTCCGGTTACTGTGGAGACGTCTGAATCCAAAAAAAAGAACAGCAGACCTTAATACTTGCAATGCTTAGTATAAAAGAAAGAAAATAAAAATGAATGTTCTTTTATCAACAGTGGGGAAAATGTGAATATTACTTTTCTTTTATTTTCCAATTTTCTGATGTTAAATGTTGTGAGAGGTGAAGCATTTGTTGTATATTTTTCTAGATGTTTTGCAGTTTTGATCATAGAAAATAAAAGCCAGGTTTTGTACTTGAACAATGGTCTTTATTTCAGTGACCCCATATTTACTCTAAAACGTTTACAGGTTCCCACAGAAAAGAACACTTCATTTCTGATGCTCTCCGTGTGCCAGGTTTCCGCTAAGACAGAACAAACTCAGGGTTTGTTGAAACAATCCTGCTACTGAGCAGGGATGCTTCACGGAGCACGTTGGGTAGTAAGTTGACTGCACATAGCTGATACACGGACAGAAAGCTTTCTGAAACAGAAAACCCAGGATAGGCACACAGTTACCCCAGAACTTAGTCAGAATTTTCATTTATCCTGCTTTCTGAAACAGGACACTGGAGTAAACTTCAGAATTGAACCAAAAAAAACCTAAATGGAATGGGCTGCAAAGAACTTGTACATTGTATGCACTTTTACAGAAGGGAGTCAAGAAATTCAACCTAAATGGAAGACAGTTTGCAGAGATGGGTAGGAGCTAGTTACATCAAGTCCAGGTGTAACTTTCTGAAGAACTGGGAGACACAAATTACTAAAGTGTTTTTGTACTGTTGGAACCGTTAAACCAGGGGTGCCCAAACTTTTTGAGACCAAGATCTGCTTTTTTCCTCACCAGCTGGCTGAGATCTACCATATCACATGAACATAGAAAAATAGCAAATTATTAACTTATTTTATTTGCAAATATACATCAGTTATAGCAGACATATTAAGGTGATAGAAAACTTAATGCAGTTTCTTGCAGCTTCCAGTGTCAGTGAGATTCTGATACTGGGAGCTGATTACTGGTGTCTTAGTCAGAAACTGGTTGTAAAGCTTGGGCCAGCAAGTATCAGTCAATTATGGTAGATCTGAACTTGGTTTGATGACCTGAATACAAGAAATTGTAGACTAACAGGAGGAACCAAATAGCACTATTAAGTTAGCACATCTTCTGAATATATTTTTCGTCCAACAGGTTCCAGGGGTGTCACCCTCAAATCAGGTACTGGACTTGATTTTATTTCAATGTCATTTTCAACAGTGGGGCTATAAAGGTTGAAAAAGGTTGTCATTTTGGAGAAAGTCTCTTCAACATCAATATTTCCACTATATAAAAGATTTTTTTATATAATTTTTTATATTTATATATATTAAACCCCAACCCCAGTTCAAACATAAAGATTACGCCATACTGTAGCCATGGTAACACAACAATCAAACAATCAAGATGATTCTTTAAACTTCTACAAAGTAAACTTCCTAATTAAATCCTAAATGTAACATTTTTTCTCAGCAGAATCCATTAAATAAAATATAATAACATTGTCATTCTCTATAAATGAATGCTACAGGTTTAGATCTGTGGTCTGTGTTACTATTAAACCATTTCTAGGGGCCCCTGAATGATCCCTACCAGGAGCTACTGAGTTTTCTTTGCCTTGATGTCCCAGTCTTACAATTCTAGATCTCAGAGGTGCTTACATCAAAAAATGATATAGAGTTAACCCTTTGAGCTTTTTTGATCTATAAAGCAGTCTGCAGCCAAGTTGTTGTAGAGATTAAATAGATGTTATTAGAATTTAATTAGTAAAATGGCAGCAAATTTGGTCTCTGATGGTCAGTTTAACAGCAACAGTGTCAGATCAGCTCAGCCCTCCAGGACTGTCAGCAGTAGAAACAGCAACATTAAACCTGTGGGGGAAAATATACATTTGCTTTGCAGTGTCCCTGCATGATGACAATGATATAGTAGGATCCAATTAAATTCTTGATTGATATGGGTTGTTGCTATGTTGTTGTACAGTGTTTTAAGATCTTGTTCAATGTGCCCTTTTTTAACTTTGAGCCCCTGCCCCTCCAAAGGTCTCTGCACGGCCCTGCCCCTGAACACAGCGGTATTTGATTAGCTCATTTGAACTGCTGGCTCTGCTAGTCAATGTCGATCTTTGAGTCGCTTTTTTAAAAATTTATCATTATTATTATTTTTTAATGTAGTTACAAACGTTTTGGATCTCAGTGAAAATTTTGATAAACGCGCGAGAAGAGGCGGTTTTCTCTGAGCGACAGAAGATGTCTGTCTAATCGTCAGTAACAGAATTGCGCTACATAAATCATAAGAAATTCGATGGCGACAGCTAATTCAGCATCTTCGCTTTCACAGACAGTGGGGACTATGTCTAACTCTGTTCGCACTTAGAAAAGAAGCTCAAAGGAAGGTAAGCTCCGTTGACGTGACGTTAGCTAGCTGTAAGCTAGCTGTACAGAGACACATTAGCATTTGTGATGAAAACAAGTTGTCACTGCGCTGGATTATTGTGCGGAAGTGTTGACTGATGTATCGCATTATGGGACAACACTGTGTCCAAAAGTCTGTAACATAGTGATGTGACATTCAGGAACAGTCCGACTCTCCTGAACGGTTCCTTACTGACAAAATGGGATTGGAGCCTCACTGAGTTCTTTGTTCTTGTAATTCTCTGCGTATACATTGCAGGAGCTATTATTATTTTATCTAATTATATACATCAATATTTATTTAATTAGCAAATAAAACAAGAGCAGCGCGCGTGCAGAGCAGCGCGCGTGCAGAGCAGCGCGCGTGCAGAGCAGCGCGCGTGCAGAGCAGCGCGCGTGCAGAGCAGCGCAGCACGTAGCAGCTGCGTGCACGAAGCAGCGTGCGAGCAGCGCTGCAGAGCAGCGCGCTGCAGAGCAGCGCGTGGAGCAGCAGCAGCCGCTGCAGAGCAGTGCAAGAGCGCGCGTGCAGAGCAACTTCTTGCTTGTTGCTCCTTGGTCAATGTTCATAGTTGAGTGTTGTTTACCTTTAGGGCATTGTCTTAATTGCTATGTTTAATGGTGCAGACAGTGGTTGTTTCTGACATAAATGATATAGGCAAATGCCCAGGGCGTTATGTTTTAGAGATGATGAGACCACCGCGGATTGTAGCACAGAGATGGAAGCAAATATTTCTTTCAGCTTTAATTATTTGTATCCAGGTGTTTTTATGTGAATGTGAATCTTTCAGATGAATTTGAGAAACAATTTTGATTCTATTTCACATTTTACCGTGTCATGTAGCACGGTGGCTGGCTTTGGTCTCGACTTGGATTCGGACCCTAAAAGTCTTGGTCTTGTCTTGGTCTCCATACACTTTGGTTTTGTCTTGTCTTGGTCTCGGATGAGGTGCTCTTAACTACAACACTGGCTGCAATAGCAACGAGTCTGTGTGTCCTTGGCCGATGCAGAGAATGAAAAAGACGTGTTTTTGAGTTGTACTTCAACGGTTTTTCCCTTTGCTGTGCAGCACAGCACTAAATTAATAATACCTACATTTCCATGTTTCATTGAGTGTCATAGACGGCTAACTATATGAAGAAATCAGCGTGGACGGGTCATGCAGCTTGAAGAACTCAGCTTTTTTTCTTTGTGTAACTAGCAGCTAGTTCCTGCTGTTAAGATGTAACGTATTGAATGGAGTAAGTCCATGTTAGTCAACATGCTTGTGATTGTCCACATGCTATTATTATTTAATATCCCACTGCAATGATAGTTACGCTTATCATTGATGCTAAAAATTAGCATCAGAACCCTGGGTTCCAACCAAAGGACACACTTTGGCTGGCTGGCCCCATTTAAATTTCTTCAGAAATCTTCTAGTTTTAAATTGTTGTCCACCTGTTTTTATGTACTTATTTCCCCTGGACTAATAACTGGACTAGTTGAATAATTTCTTCATAGAATGTGACGATAATTCAAAGCAATCATCAAATAGGATAAAATATTTCATAAAGCATAGGAGCCAAAGTTTGTTCAATTTTAAACCATGGTAAAATAAAATTATTGAAAATTTAAAAAAATTACTTAGTCCTCTCTTGTATCTTGACAGAACTGACAGAAATATATGTAAACATAACATATCCAGGGAGAATACATATTTTACATATCCAAACATTGGCACTTTTCTCAGCTTTAAGTATTTGATAGAAATTGGATAAGAAAAATGATTGATAAAACAGAGTCCTGCTCGTACCGCATTGGAACAGTCTGGTTTTGTGGACGTGACTCAATGCATAGTATTAGCGCCTGCAGGTACATGTCACTATCTGTGTGATGGAGAGCCACACAGCCAGATCTGTCTGATCCGGTGGCTATGCTGCATGCTCATATGGGGCAACAGGATGTCCGAGATTCCAAACAGAGTGAGGTAAATGCATGACAAGAACAGCGATTTAAAGCCCTTCAACATCAGTTTAAACTTCTGCAGCCAGACATACAACTATCACAATCAGATCCTCCTGCAGCTAGTTCTGGTCTTTTGGGTTCTGATAATCAGCCTTCTACCTCTGTTCAGCAGGCCCAGGCTCAGTTAATGTCATCTACCCTCAGTCCAACAATTTCATCTGCTTTTCGGTTCTCTCAATTGGAGGGCAGATTGAAGAAGATAACCTAAGATGATGACATTGAAAATGTTTTGGTCACATTTGAACGTATGGCTAAAGCTTATCGGTGGCAGAAATAAGATTGGGTTTTTTGTCTGATGGCCTTACTCACTGGCAGAGCCAGAGGTGCCTATGTACATATGGACATTGATGACTCATTAGTTTATGATAAAGTCAAATCTGCCATTCTCTTAAAATATGATATTAACCCTAAATCCTATAAACAAAAATGGAGATCAAACCAAATGAAAGCCCTCGTGAGTTATATGCGAGGCTGAAGGAACTCTATGGAACATGAATTCAGCCAAGGGGTGACACCATTCATGATACTGGTGAAATGATAATCTTGGGAGCAGGATGTTTTAATTTAAACCCCGTTGAGATCTAGATCTCATTTTCAAGAGGGATCTGGGCAGAAATCTGCAATACACAGCAACCTGGTTAAATCTTGGAGGATGTTGTCTCCTGATCAAAGAGCATAATCCTGGATCCGTGATGAGAGCAGCTGAATTGACAGATGTCTTTGTGGCTGACAGAAAGAAGGGACAAGCTTGAAGCCATAATGCATAGAAATCATCTTTGGACGTCCAGAGGATTTCTCAACAAAATCACCTGGGGACAGCAAACACCACTGCTAGTAAGACCTCGCAGTTACAAGATCATCCTTCTACTAACCTTTCAAAGGTCTGTTAAGCTGATCAGTCTTTAACATCTCTTTTACAGAAGGCAAAGTTAAAGGAACCTGGAGCGGAGCTGGACCTTAAGGGTGAGGAGTACATCTTGCTACATGACATTCTCTATTATCAGCAGGGATCCGTGTTGCGGCTAGCGGTTCCCAAACAGGTGAGAAATGCCATCATCACCTTGGGACATTTGATTCCCTGGGCTGGTCACCTGGGTAAGAACAACACCACAGCTCGCATTAAACACCAATTTTACTGGCCTGGTCTAAGCAAAGATGTAGCTCAGTTTTGCAAAAGTTGTCCAGAGTGTCAGATGACCTCTGCTAAAATTCCCCCCAGAGCTCCACTCCAACTCTTCCTGGTCATCGGTGTCCCTTTTGAGCACCTTGGAATGGACATTATTGAGCCTGTGGAGAGGAATAAAGTGGGTAATTACTCCATGCTTGGTGTCACAGATTATGCAACAAAATACCATGAGATGTTCCCTTTAAAATCTGTAAGGGCCAGACTCATTGCATCTTGCCTGGTGCAGTTATTTGCAAGGGTTGGATTTTCTTGATAAATATTAACTGGTCAAGGAATACATTTTATGTCTTCTATATTGAAACAAATATATCAGTTGTTGGGCATCCTGAGCCTGAGGATGTCTCCATACCACCCTCAATCTGATGGGCTATCACTGTTTCTCAACTTTTTTTGGCCCCACTTTCCATCATTCAGGTCCTTCACCGCTCCCCATCAAAGAACATGTAGGCTACTTGCACTAAATATTATTTTATGATTACTATTACTGTCATTATTGTTGCAGTCTTGATGCGTATTGTTGTTTCTGTTTATCATCAAAAATCCTTAAGAGAAAAACACATTACTGAATTATTAGTTTCCAAATAAGAAAAAAGCCATGTGAACAGAAATAATTTCTAAAGGTGTCTAAAAAAATGCTATGCAAATGACATTCAACTTAAAATCTTCAGGCCTATCAGCAGCCAATCAAAGTGGGAAAAAAATCTTGTTCTGTGCTATTTTCTGATGTTGGCTCCTAAATCTTGCAAACGATGGCCAGATAAGTCACATAGCAATACCAGATTAAACTTTTAACTATTTACAAAAAAGCTGATAAATTAATGTGTAACATTAATACATGGATCATTTTATCAAGCATAACTCTTTTGTGCTCTTCAGGGTTTCTGTCAGGTTCTGGTGATGCAACCCTGTGCTCAGGCCACAAATGAATAAAGTGAAAACGATGGAATCAAGCCCTCTGCTCCAAACGAGGAAGCAACTTGGATCTTTTTTGGGCATGGCTGGGTTCTACCATTTATTCTCCAGTTCTCCAGCAGGGCAGCTCTGCTCACAAATATGATGGGAGCGAGGAGGCAGTGGCAGCATTTTATGACATCCAGCATTCACTAAGTTAGCAACCTGTATTGTACAGTCCTAACTTTGATGAAGAGATCATATTACAGACTGATGCTTCAGATCGGGGTCTGGGAGCTGTTCTCCTTCAGAAAGCAACAGGAGGCCCTTGTCCAGTGGCATCCATCAGCCGGAAGCTGTTTCCACGGCAGGTTTGCTACTCCACAGTGGAAAAGGAGACATTAACAATCAAGTGGGCTCTGGAGTCCTTCCGTTACCTGCTGGTAACAGAACTTCACAGTGGAGACGGATCATAAAGCACTACAGTGGCTTAAGAAGATAAAGGATACAAATTGGCGAATTACCCGTTGGTACTTGGCCCTAACTGTTCCAGTTCACTGTGCGCCACATACCAGGAAAGGAGAACCTCACTGCTGACTCTTGCTGTTCAGCGAGGGTCCTGAAGAGGGGTGTGTGTGATGGCGAGCCATACGAGGTAAGATCCACCTTATAATGTTTATATGGAGTGCACACATATTAACACTGAAAGATCAAAATTCTGTTATGTTGTATTGATACTATTTTCTTTGTTTGAGTTACCTGGGTGTTTGGCTGTCCCTCCTGGTGGGCAAAGGGCTGAGGTTTGTTGGAAATGATCATTCAGTTATGCTAGTTTAACTTTAAGCACATGTTAAAATATTAGACAGATCAACATTATCTTGAGTTAATTTTAAGTTAGATTTAGAGTCATGGCTTAATCAACATAATCTGATCAGTAGAGGATAATTGTACCAGTTTTTAGATCCAAATCAGCCCGTCTTGATATTCTAGGTAAGAGGACGACTCTGAGCCATCAGCCTCCTGCTGTGCTTGGAATGCAGCAGCATCTGTGCTGGGACAGCAGGAGGGGGTCTGCATAGAGATAACTGTTTCCTGAACCCATATAAGGGTTGGGGTCCTTTGTCCTGTGTTTGTGTAGGAGGACACCTGGAGAGATTCTAGGATCTCACACAGAGGTGTGAAATGCTGCTTCTCTCAGGACTCATCAGCCCAGCAACGACAGTCATAAAACATTTGGAGTAACTTCCCTTTGAAATTCGAAACTTATTCTAATTAGAGAGCAGGAACCTCCCAGACTGCATACATTAGAGAAGAGACACACCTTCCTTTAAAAGTTTCGGAGCTAAAATAATTAATCAGGTCGTGAGCGCGCGGCGGCGCCGGCGTTCTCCGTTCATCTCTGTATTTGTCCATTTTTCTGTTTCTTTCAGGTGATTGATGTCTGTCTTGTGGTTTTTAGTTTCTGTTGATTCTGGTATGTTATTGGTGTGATTTGATGCATTTGTTTGTCTGAATAAACTCTGGATATGTTTGAAGTAGAACCGTGAATGTTGTGAACTGCCCTTACGCACGGAGGAACCCTCGACCCGGGAACTAGAGAGGAGACAACCAGCTACAGGTGATAATCATTATCCTCTCAATAGGTTCCTCAAGTACTGATAGCCTCATTGGACCAAACTATATGCTTCATGCTGGGGGTGTTTTGGGATTTATTTCATTGTTATGTTAGTTGTCAGGTGGCAGCCATTTTGTTTTCCCCTATTGTGTCCATATAGTTTAGTATAACCTATGTGTCATTTCAGGTCAGGTCAGCCTGTCTTATGTCAGTTGTGTCTTTGAGTTTAGTATTTTGTGTTGATCTCTTTTATTGGCATGCCTGTCTAATTATGTTAATCATTGTTCATACTTTGAGGTAAATAAAAACCCACTTTTTTAAAATTCACACCTGTGTTCTGCATTTTGTACTGTTTGGTCCCTGACAAGCTGTAACAGTTAATAGACAATGTCCAACCAAGTAAAATATGGTGACTCTCCTCTCCAACCAGTCCCAAAATGTCCCACTGAAAATCTTGATATGAGCAGAGAAACAGACGTGACTTGGAAATTGGTTACACTAACATCATTAGTACATGTTATGTGCTTTCAGCAGAGTATAAAATTGTTATGGAATCTAATGTTGTTGATCTTTATGAGCATTTGAAAAAAATCAGGTAACAAAAGGCCTGATAATTATTGTGATAATTCTTCACAAAAAATATTACAGAATTTGGTAACCGTTCTCATCTGTAGGCAAACGTTGAGCAAATATGCCGACTCATTCTATAAATGACTGAAAAGTTCATTTTTTTAGTCATTACATCAGCCATTATATAGATTAATTAGATGACTAAAGTTTTAACATATTTAGATATTTTAGCTATGTTTAATACTTGCTAATAAGTTATTTTCAAGAGGTACTATTAATCTGACAATTATCATCAGTATGTATATTCTAATTGATTAAATATGACTGTATGGCATTCACAATTAAGTTTTGGCCTTATTCTTGGCACAAATAAGCAGTAACACTTATATAAATTGTTTTTTTTAATCATACTTTTTTTCTGTATGTAATTGTGAGTACATCAGAACCCTATCTCCCTCTTTTCGCTATCGACCTTTAACACAGTTACAACCTTGATCAAATCTGTTATATTTACAGATCACAGAAGCCAAAATGACTAAAGTCCTAAGATGAATCTGAGGAGAGGGATTTAACCGGGGGCTCTATGGCTCTCCTTCCCATGTTGATGGCAAGGAGTCCAGAACTGAAAGACTTGGGCCTCATCACCAAAGATGGATCATCAAAACAAAACGGTAAAGATGAAATGATCATTCTCAACATGTCATTTTCCCAACATCTTGAAAATCATGTCAAACATAAATCTGCCAGGGGTTTGAATAATTTTGGGTGTATATATTGTAACATAACTATTATATTCATGTGGCTTGCTGAATAATCAGTTCTGATATTTCTCTTTGGGCACTTTCTTACTTGCATGCTGTCAAATCTGTTTTCCACTAAAGTTTTAACACATCTTTTTTCAGAAGATGATAAAATAAATATTCAGAGAGAATCTGGTGGTGGCTGTTTTCATTTTTTTGTTATTTCTAAAGCTTAAGTATTTAATTAACTGAAAAATTACACATTTTCTGTCGTATCATATCTTTCTGTGTGCTAGATATTACAAGTTTATAGGGAAAGGGTTGTGACTTTAGCTATAAAGTCATGAGCCATATTTCATACAAAGAAATATGGCTCATGCATATTAATGTATATAAACAAAAAAAGACCTGGTGTACAACATAGAATGGATTGGTTAATTAACTTTTGTCATAAAATACACTTGGTTCTTTGTAAGCATGAAGTAACAACTAAATCTGACAGTTTTTTCAGTGTGTGTCCATGTGTGTTTAGGTGCTTGTGTGTGTAAAAAGGTGTGCAATTCTTTGTTAGGCTCTCAAGTGCTGACATATTGCAGCTATTGATCTTTAGTCCTAAAATCAACACAGAAGCCTGGATACTGATGACAGGCAAGCCAGAGGAGTCTGACTATCCTGATAACACACACACACACACACACCAGGCTCATATGCACAATATTACACAGTTCTGGAAATATCTATCAAACCTTCTCTGCAGGATTTAATCAGCAGAGTAATCAAGTTCTTCAGAATCCTGCTAATGGACCTAAAGATTGGGTTCAGTTTTGTTGAAGCAGACACACATGTGCACCCATCACACCAAACACTGTTAAACGATACTGAAGTTGACATGGAAAAAGTGTGAAAAGTTTAAAAGCTGAGATTACTTTTGCAAAATCACTACTTTATTTGATTACTCAGCATTAAACCACAAATGACAAGGAATTACTGCTTCACTGCAAGGCCATGTTCCTGTGCAGATTGTTTCTGACTTAGAGCTTAATTTTTAGAATTATATGCAGTCTTGTAATCTTTATTTATTTCTAGTGAGGAAAGAAAATGTTAGAAACAAATGAGAGGCAAAATTGAGTTTGCACATAAAAGGTATGGTGGAATGTCATGTCTTAGGAAGTCTGAGTCTGAGCAGGCTGTGTCCTGTCACAGTGTGGTGTCCAGGGCAGACGAAGGTCCAGGTGAACGCAGTGACCACACCCGGTCTCCTCTCCACTCCTTTAGAAATCAACACTGCGAGTGATTGGATTTCACGCTCTTTTATCTTTTAACTAGCCTGATAACAGGAACGGAAAAAGCAATGATGAGCTTGTGTACACGTGTGTAAAAACTCTCCATGGTCACTTAGCAGAGCCCCCATTAGGCTTGGATCTCCTCCCAGGTTGCCCGGTGATAAAGTAAACAGAGCGAGTCTGACCGATCCAGCATGCAAATATTTGTTTTAGGAAGGTGCCCTGATCCGACAGGAGACACATGTCAGCTCCGGTATAAAACCAGAGACCACCGTCACTCATCAGCTCACACACAGGTCCCGGACCCTCTCCTTCAGGACACTCACTGAACGCAGCCAAATCCAGCTCCAAGGTAGGAAAACCTTTGCACCCACTGCAGTGTTTTATGCCTTCTATATTCTTGTACTTTTTCTTTCCTTACTGTTTTGACCTCTACAGGTCTGGAGGTGACATGGCCACAGGAGTCATCAGGAATTTCCACATTCAGGCTCCGGCTCCTGCCTACTTCCAAACTTTCTTGCACTCTCCTTGCAAGAAGGATGAGGGTTGTCAGATGAGGGAGAAGCGAGACGATGAAGAAGATCAAGACGAGGAGGAGGAGGAAGAGGAGGAAGAGGAGGAAGAGGAAGAGGAATGCTTGGATCAGTTCCTTATGAATCCTGCTCAGAATGTTCTGGATGTGACCAGTCAGTTGCTGAGGTTTGCTGACCTCATCAGTCATGACGTCCAGCGGTATTTCGGCCGTTCCTCTGTGGATCGAGAATCTTGTGACATCTATGATGACTCTGTCTCTGTGGTGACCAGTGGCCGGCTGCGTTACTATGACGACCTGCTGAGGATCGCAGGTGTGGGGACTCAGGAGGAGCAGCCGAACGCTATGGTGGCTCCAGATGACAACCCAAGACGCAGCAGTTTGGGGCCCCTGGCTGACCTGTTCAATAACAGGGGCCTGGGTCGACTCAGGGTCCAGCCAATGATCAACAGGCACCTCCCACTAAGTTTCTGGACTGAGCCAGTCCCTCGCTGCCCTCTAGTCAGCTTCAGCAACACATCCAACATCACAAACGCTAGCAGCAGCTCACCTGGACAGACCGACAGTGGCAGACACACACATTTCAACCCGCTGATGGAGCACGGCATGACCGGCACGGAGCCAGACTTTAGTGACCTGCTAGCCTACTGGGACCCACACCCAGAGTTCACTCACGCACTGATGGACAACACACATGCAGAATGAAACACACAGTAGCTGCCTGAAACCTACATGGGTTCGACCTCTGCAGCTGTTCAACAAACAGAAATGAACAGGAGCAAAGCTGGTTGTCTCCTTCTCTTTGTGGTCCCGTACTCTGACAAGGAAACCATTCAAGAATGTTTAGGTTAGTTGCCGTAGAAACCATGCTTTCATTTTGAAGAAAAGGCTTCTTCCTTTTCTTACGACAGAGCTTTCATATCGGTGCATTGAGGATGCACCGATATGAAAATGAGAACCCATTTCCATATTAATTTTATATATATCATTTTCTGCTAAGGTTTTTCTTTCAGAATAGAATAGAAGATACTTTATTGATCCCAAGGGAAATTGCTTTTTCGTTGACAAGGTACTCCAGCTAAGGTATTAAATATTAATATAAATATAGCCATAATATTACAGATAGTTTATAAAATATATACCTAAGAGTGATGAGATGATTCAATTGGACTGAAAGTAAATAAATAAATAATAAGCATGCACATGGAAACATGTTATTCTATAAATAATCTAGAAATGAGTGCAGAGTAAATTATTGAAGTAACTCAGACTTAGACATTGTAAAATCTAATGGCTCCAGGCAGAAATGATTTTCTTTGTCACTCTGTGGTTCACTTTGGTAAAATGAGTCTGGCTGAAGCTGCTCCTGTATCTGACCAGCACGTCATGAAGTGGATGAGACTCTCAGATGATCTGCATCTAATATACTAATATAAAAGATAGTCCAAATAAACTGTGCATCCTTCGATTTCATACAACAAACCAGCATTTGTAAGCATTCTCCCAGTTGGGTTTAAGCTTCAGCTCTTCATCTTAAGAGCACAGCAGTGTTGTGGTGGTGCTAGATCAACGGTGCTGGTGCCGTATCTGCACCAGTAAGAATTTCCATTTGAGACTCTTGTACTCAATCATAGTGATCCTGATACATTTTCTACACAGTTAATACATTTTTTTTCTGTTTTCCTTTGGACCTTGACTACTTGTTCATTTGTTTTTATTCCATTTCCAGAAATTTTGAAGCAATTAACGACCAACGAAGCCATGTCAGAGACATGGCCACCCGTGACACAGTATGGATCAGTCCAGACTGTGTCTATACAATACACACATTACCTTTCAAAAGTATTCACAGAACTAATATGTATTTTAAGGTTTTTGTTGATTTATGTCTCTCCCAGTTTTGCACATGTAAAGGCTGAAATATCTCTGGAGTCCCATTTATCTGTGGTACATGTTAGTTTTCATCCCTCACTCTGTGCGTTTCAGGTAGTTGTGGTCTCTTCCTGCCACTCTATCGATCAGACCTGTTGAGTTTATTAAGAACTGGTCTGATATATTCCAGGTGCCACATAACATTCCAATAACATATATTATGTTCTATGTTTTATTTACTTCTATGTTGAAGTAAATAAAAGCAAAATATATAAAAGGGAAATAGGTGGGAATAACTTTCATAATGTACTATAAAAAAAACTCCACATGAATCTATAGTTCCTGTCATTATTTCTTCTGCATCCAGGTTCAATACATTATTTAAACTATAAACATAATGTAAGTTAAAGAAAAAGATAACTTTTCTCCCACCTTTATCATTGAACCATAAATAATATGGCTCAATGGCTAATAATTAGTTGTTCAATAAAACATCTTCCAACGTAAATATCTGCTCAGTATTAATTAAAAACATGCCAACAAATGGGAAAAAGATGACAAATGCTGACATTTAATCAATTCTGTGCTTACTACTGTTTATGAACCAAATCAATATCTTTACATGGCATGATGTGATTGGCTCTAAAGAATCGTATGAAGGCACAGCCTCTGATTGGACAAGAGGGAAGACCAGTAACATTCTGACACACACACTCCATGTAAGATAAATAAACGTAGGACAGGTTCCCCCCCCCACACCTGAGCAGAGGTGACAGAGCAGGTCACACACACACGCAGAGAGACATGAGAACACACAAGCTATGCATCGCTCTGCTGGGCCTGCTGCTGCTGGGATCCTTCAGCATTCAGGCCGGTGACCCCACGGATGACCTCGAGAAGGCAACAGAGGCATCATCAGCAGAGACACAGGAGGACACCTCAGAGGAGATGGAGAAGAAGCCAAACAAGGAGAAGACAACAAACATAGAAGAAGAAAAAGACGTTTTGGTTCTACACAGCAACAACTTTGACAGAGCTCTCAGCGAAAATGAGTTTTTACTGGTTGAGTTTTGTAAGTAAAAATATATTATTAATATTATTATTATTATTAAACATAAGTTTAAATAGGCAGGTTGTGCAAGATGTGCTGTTTTACAGAAAGTTGCTAGAACATATGTTACATGTGCTGCTTTTTAATACAAAAACATTAATTTAAAGGAATATTGATCTAAAATGAAAAACACTGAATGGCTTTGAAATATAAGGATACCTAAATATAAAGCATGAGCATTTCTTAAAAGTACTGAAATATTTATGCTAATAAAAGAAAACAATGAAGCTGAGATAACCATGAAATATCACCTAGAGCTACATGATTACATTATTTGAATCACACACCAATAGAGTATTTCCTCTTGTATTTTATATCCATACCCCTGAGAAACAAATGGAGAAATGTCCACACACATGTCCTGTCAAGTCCAGCTGTTGTCCTGCTGAAAAGCTCCCACACATGAGCTCAGCAGGATAACAGCAGAGGGGAAAAAGAGTAGTGAGGATAAGGCTGATGCCAACCACCGCTTCTGCTATCAGCAGCTTATTTCCCTGGGAATTGAGGGAACCATAGCAACAGCACAGATCAGAGTTCCAGTCAATGGCGGGCAGAGGAGCCAAAAATTGTACTCAAGTAAGAGTAGCACTACTTCAACATATTTTTACTCAAGAGCCATCCAAGTAAGAGTAAAAAATTATTAGGTAAATAGTCTACTCAAGTACTAATTAACTGAACAAATCATCAATCCTTTAATATTTAAAAATTACATAATCGGCCCGACCAAAATATAAAGTCAAGTGGAAATTCTGGTATTTTAAGGATGAAAATGCCAATAAATCAGGCAAAAGAAAAATTTTCCAAATCAGCTTCTTTCAATAAAAAACTTATAAACTTTATCACAAACTGCAGGTCTGTGTGTGGTGAATTTTTGGTTAAAACATGTTTGTTCTTCTTTCAGTGGGTAGAGAGTCCAGAAATTTTACTCAAGCAAGAGTAAAATATCACAAAAAATACTCAGGTGAAATTAAAAAGTAGAGCATAGTAAAAATACTCCTTAAAAGTTTTTGCTTTTTTTCCCAAAAAGTTACTCTAGTAAATGTAACTAGTTACTGCTCAACTCTGCTGGACAGTGTGCAGTTGTGCTTCAAATATGTGTGTGTTTGTCTGAAGATGCTCCTTGGTGTGGCCACTGCAAAGAATTTGAACCAATTTACGCCGAAGTCGCAGAGAAACTGAAGGAGGAGGAAGCAGGGATGCGATTGGCCAAGGTGGATGCCATCGAGGAGAAGGAGCTGGCTGATGAGTTTGAGGTTGGAAGCTTCCCCACTCTGAAGGTGTTCATCAACGGGGACCGCAAGCAGCCATTGGACTACACTGGTAGAGATACAGACATTTATCTTTGACAAATATTTTAGAAATGAAAGGCAACCACTACAACTCTTATCTCAAGAGTTTAGTCCACATAAATACTTGTGGCAGGCCGGATTTACACACTTTATACAACAATTTCACACTGATTTTGATTCAATAGAGGACATGATTTGGAAGCTATTGAAGAAAACATTATATTATTTAATATTAAAATGATTTAAAATATTGCATATGACTTCAAAATTCAATTGAGAATAGTGTGTCTCGTGTAACCCTAATTATCCCTTTTTGTGTCAGTTGGTCACAAGGCAAGGCTTTTATTTACATTGTTGACAGTCCCTAAATGAACCTCCGAGGAAGGAGCAGTAGATTAATGCCTGAAGAAAATACAAGTAGAAATTTAAGCATTTGAAAACTCTAATATTGAAAGACCAATATTTTTTTTAATATCTAATAAACATTTTGATCAGACATGACCTACATCAACACTTATTAATGGTGAAGAGAACAAGCAACAGCAACACTGACCAACGACAAGGACCAATCACAGAAGTTACATAAAAAAATAAAAAAAACTGCAAAGGGTTCACTGCTTTATTTTGACAAGATGATAGTGAGTAATAACCACGACATAAACATAACGTGCAACATGCAGCGAACGCATATGCAACATAGACATATGCAACATAGACATATGCAACATAGACGTATGCAACATAGATATATGCAACATAGACATATGCAGCACACACATATATGCAATATCTAACACATCTAACATAGACATATGCAACATAGACATATGCAGCACACACATATATGCAATATCTAACACATCTACTTACCCATAAAGCACTAATACCATATTATACTATACTTTAGTAATTCCATCACCAAGCAAAAGATGTTAATAATTAGATAACTGATGTTTCATCATCTTTACACCTCATCATATGTTTGATATCTTCTAAAAGGCCTTTATTTTCAATAAGTACTATTAATCTTGCAAGCCTCAACAGGATGTATATCCTAAGTTACTGAGAAAGACTGCATGGTATTCACATTTAAGTTCTGGCCACAAAAAGGTCTTCGTGGATGCAGTACCCCCTCTTACCTGCCCACCAGCCGGTTCTCCACAATATGTCCCGACCAATTTACAACACAAAGTTTACACCTTGGTGTTACTTATCACCTGTCAAATGATGAAAGGGTTTCAAATTTTTGTTTTTAAAGAAAACAAACAAAAAACGGTCAAATACAGAAAATATTCCATTAATGCAGTGGTTCCCAAAGGTCCGGCATTCTGTAACAACTTTGTCAGCAGGTCAATGTTCTTCTTAGACCTTCTAATGAGCCATCATTTGATCCACATGTGTTAAACCAGGGAGGAACTAAAACCTGCAGGATGCCGGCCCTCAAGGACCCACTTTGGGAACCACTGTGTTAGAACAACCCCTGGTGCTAAATATACTTTACTGCCATCATGATTGCTATTTATACATTATTATGTAACTTGTAATTTTAAGGATTGCTTTTATTGTTGAGCAACTACAACGCTTTCTGTCAATGCAAATTGTTAATAACATGTCATACCTGAACATTTAATAAAGTAAAAGTGAGATTTGGGCTTTATAGGACAATATCTATGTGTGCACAATTATTATTGTACAGAATTATTATGCAACTGAATTAAAACTGAAAAGTTTCCCATCTCACTTGTTTACTGTCATCCATTAAAGTGAGAATAATAATCATAGAACTCAAAACTGACAAATAAACATTTCTGACATTTAAAATATAAATCAGTGACCAATGTAGCCACCCTTCTTTCCAGTAGCATTTATAAACCTTCCATTCTGTCAGTTTCTTGGTCCGTCAAGAGTCACTCTCATCTCATCAGTCCATAAAATCTTTGAGAAATCTGTCTTCAGATCTGTCTGGGCCCAGTCTGGACGGTTTAACTTATGTGTCTTGTTCACTGGTGGTCGGGTTTCAGCCTTACTTACCATGGCCATGACTCTGAGCTCTGGGCACTCCAGGTAGGTTGCAGTTCTGGAATATGACAGCACTGGAAGGTAATGGATTCCTGGTAGCTTCACATTTGATTCTTCTCAAATCTTTGGCAGTTCATTTACTTCTTTTTTTCTCAACACGTTTCTTGCGACCCTGTTGACTATTTGCAGCAAAACGTTTGATGGTTTTGTGTCAGAGAATCTGTGATCACACCCAATATCCTCAATATCTTAGCAATTTCAAGGATTCATCATCCATCTGATGTGAAGTCTGAAAGAGTTTTGACAATTTGGGACTTTTTAGAGACACTTAAATCTCTTTTTTGGCCCATTTTGCCTGAGGAGAAGAAGATGCCTTCTGCACACCTTCATATAGAATGTTGATCTCCTTAGGCATCACCCTCCCTCATTAAATAAAAACACATCATCCAATATGTATTTGTATATTTATCAATAGGCATTCAAGTTTTTACAGCCTTGAGTGGAAAATACGAATAATAATGATTATAAAGTCAAAACTAAAACTTGCCTTATAATTGTGTTCAAATGATTTTCAATGGTTTTTAGAAAAGGATCTTCAGACCTTTTTAAGACCCCACACCATCTAAGACTACCTCTGTCTCAGATGTTTCTCTGTTGCAGCAGATATGGTTGAAAAAGTTGAATTACGTTTTTAGTAAATTATTCACGTTCTACAGATGCATGTGTCTGATTTCAAACTTACCCATGTGTTGAACCAGTTGGTTTGATTTGTGGGTAAAATATGCAACTGAAAATAGGACACTGGGACATTTATCCAATGACTGTGACTCACAGAAACTCCATATGAAATACTAGAACCACCAACAAGGAATCTTAAAACTGACGAAGGAAGTGAATATGAAAACCAACGACAGACCAATGTCCCAACCACAGTTCATGAATATCCTACAGTTTCAAGACCTTTTGTATTCACCCATGCCATTTATTTTCTAAACAAAAATAAAACTAAAAATCCCAGTTTCTACTATTTATATCATGTGTGTGTCTGTTTTCCAGGTAAAAGATCAGTGGTGGGAATAATGCAGTGGATGAAGCGTCGCGCTGGTCCCGGGACTTCAAATCTTGACTCTGTGGACTCTGCAGCCAAGTTCATTGGCAACCACAATATCTCTGTTGTAGGATTCTTCGATGTAGGTGTCATAAGGCACTCTCAGTGATGCCTCCATGTCTCATGATAGGAGTCCATGTTTAAAACATCCACGTTGTTTCTTCTTGTTCCTTTATTCCAGAGTTTGGAAAGTGAGTCTGCCAAGGTGTTCACGGAGGTCGCTTTTGATTTGACTGATGTTGAGTTTGGAGTGACTGTAACTCCTGAAGTGTTTCAGAAGTATGAAGTGAAATCAGACTCAGTGGTGCTGTTCAAAAAGGTATGACGAGATACAGACTCAACAAACATGCTTTGGAAATGTATTGGTATTAAAATTTTTAAATATCTCTGCAATAATGTTTTTATGTTGAATTATAAATCAGTGTAGATTCCAGATTGTCCCTCTATAATTCATTGGTAAACTGGCTAGAAAACAGTGAAAAATGTGTTTACTTTTTTTTCAATCATAAAAAGACTATAAACTCTTCTACCTTAAAAGTACCCTATTTAAAAGATGACCCAAATAATTTGATTGTCCACAACTCAGATTATAATTTGATATGCTTCTTTAAATGGTAAGCTTGTAGCAGAAATAATTAACAACAAAGATTCAAACAGTCAGTGATTATAAATTTAGAAAACACATAATAACTCAACTTTCTATCCATAACCACTGTTACTAGTAACTCAGAGATGCTTTTGGGTAATAGTTCAACTCATACCTCATGTTCTTTTTGGAAGATAGAAGGCCGAGACATATAAGTCAAATATGGACAATGGACAATTATCTTTTGGATTTGGAGAAACGAAATCTGTGTTGAAAATGGATGAACAAGATGAAGGATTTCAAAAGGAAGGAAAACTCTTTAATTGAAATGGCGCAGAGCCAAACTCAGCGTCCTGACAAGAAAAAGAAATGACATTCATGGTTTAATTGATGCTGGAGAATCAAAACCCTCCATAGACGAGCATATGAAAGCTTTTAATAATTACTTAGCAGAGTTTATGGACTTGCAATCTTCAGTTCAAACTGCTAAACGATGAGGAAAAAGAAACCGATCATTGCGATTGATACGAACAAAACTGATCAGTTTTAAAGAGTTCATGGATGAGATCGAAACTTGGACGAATGACGATCCTGATGCACAGAGGAGCGAAGTATGTTCAGCATTTGATGTTGAAACAAAGGCGGCATCTCAGGACCGCGACGTCGAGCCGGATGACAGCGTCTCACAGACTGCGCAAAAAACGATCTGCAAAGACTTTGACAAGTTATCTGGGTCCGAGGCTAAACCAGCCAGCAAGACGACCAGCACGGAGCCCAGCATAGCAAGTAAAGCGTCCAGTGTGCGGAATAAGAGTTCCCGTGCAGCTTCAATGGCGCTAATGGAAGCCGAGGTGGAAAGAGCCGCTCTGAAAGCGGAAAAAAAGCGAGTTAAAAGCATGAAAAGAAGCATTGGCTTTGAGAACCAAGCTGGTGAAGGCTGATGCAAAGAAGAAAATTTACAACTCTGCACAAGAACAGAAAAGTTCCAGCGCTGACGTCGCAAACCAGGATGCATCAGTTTCTGCAACATCTACTGACTTCATACCCGCTGCTACAGCTCCAAGAACACAGAAACGATTGGCAACTCTTGCACCTTTGCCAATGTCCCAAGAGACACCTATTGGTGATACATTAAAAGTAAAACCAGAAGGGGAAACCCCAAGACAAATATCTCAGGTTGATGTTCATAGTAGTTGTATAAGTTGTATGCACCAGTCCACAAACTGCTTATGTGGAAGCCAAAAAACAGCTGGAGTGGAGCTTTGGTAACAGAGCAAAAATAGAGCAGAGCAGCAGTACCAAGCAGTTAAGACTGAGAGTAAAGAGTCAGCAGTCTCAAATGCTCTTGTATCTTTGAATGTGGGTAGCTACACTGGGGCCGGGTCTAATGAGTGTGCTCTGTCAGTCGTCCCAGTAAAAGTAAAGTTGGAAAATGGGACAAAGATTGTAGAGACTCATACTTTTCTAGATCCAGGCAGCTCTGCTACAGTTTGTACAGAAGCTTTGATGATGCAGTTAAATGCACCTGGAAAGAAAGTGGAAATCATGCTAAAAACCATGGGTCAGGAAAAGCCTGTAAGTAGCTATAAATGATCTGGTTTGGAAGTAGCTGCTGAATGAATACTTGAAGTTGCCTGATGTTTATACTCAACAGTCCATTCCTGTCACAAAGATAAATATCCCCAAAGAAGAAGACTTAAGAAAATGGTCTTATCTAAAAGATGTTGAGTTGACCCCAATAGATGCTGGCATTGGGCTGCTCATTGGTGTAAATTCTCCCAAAGCTTTGGAACCTTGGAAAATAGTTAACAGTGAAGGTAGTGGGCTTTATGCTGTGCTAACTCGCTTTGGTTGGGTTGTTAATGGTCCACTCAATCAGGGTAGTGAAGAAAATGGATGTGATGGTTCTATTCAGGTGAACCGTATTTCTATAAGTGGTTTGGAAGAAATGCTAGTCAGTCAATATAATCAAGATTTTGTAGAGCACCAGTGCAATGAGCGTACTGAAATGTCTGTAGAAGACAAACAGTTCATGGACATTATGTCAAAGTCAGCGGTGCTTAAAGATGGTCATTATTACTTGAAGTTACTCTTTCGTAATCCTGATGTGAAAATGCTCAACAACAAACAGGTGGCCCAGCAGGGGGCGCAATGTCTGTTAAAACGATTTCAGAAGGATCAGATATTCTTTGAAGAGTACAAAGAATTTATGCATAATGTTGGTGTGGAAGGGCATTCAGAAATCATACCACAAGATCAACTAGAACATGAGGAAGGCAAGGTGTGGTACGTACCTCATGGTGTCTACCAGCCCCGCAACAAAACACTGCGGATTGTCTATGATTGTGCTGCAACGTTTGCTGGAACATCACTGAACAAAGAGCTGTTACAGGGACCAGATTTGACTAGCACCTTACTAGGTGTACTCATTCGTTCTCGACAAGGTCCAATAGCATTTATGACAGACATTAAAGGGATGTTCCACCAAGTCAGAGTTGCTGAAGAACATGTAAATTATTTACGTTTTCTCTGGTGGCCCAACGGTGACATCACAAAAGAGCTTGTTGAGCATAGAATGTTGGTCCACATTTTTGGTGCAGTCTCTTCCCCTAGTTGTGCCACATATGCACTTTTAAAGACTGCTGATGACAACCAACATCTGTATCCAGAAGAAGTTATTAATACAATCAGACACAGCTTCTATGTAGATGACTGTCTCAGATCTGTCCAGTCTGTTGAGGAGGCCATTTCTCTGAATCAGCAGCTCACTGAGGTGTGTGCCAAGGGGGGATTTAGGCTCAATAAATGGGTGTGTAGTGAGCGCTCTGTCCTCTCTCAAATCCCTGAGGAAAATAGAGCAACAGGTTTAAGGATGCTAGGATCCCACTGGAAGAGCCCTGGGAGTGCAATGGGATGTTGAAAAGGATGTTTTCACTTTTAGCATTGTAAACAAGCACAAACCACTAACGAGACGTGGTATTCTGTCCATTGTGAGCTCTATTTATGACCCTTTAGGTTTCTTAGCTCCAGTTATTCTCCCTGCTAAACAGATTCTTCAACATTTATGTAAACTGAAGTTTGGCTGGGATGAGAGAATTCTACCAGAAATGACACAAATTTGGAAAAAATGGGTTGAAGATTTGGTTCTTCTTGACAACTTTAGTGTCAGAAGATGCATCACACCCAAAGGATTTGGAGAGATGGGAAGTGCACAGCTGCATCACTTTTGTGATGCCAGTGAAACTGGGTTTGGTGCTGTGTCTTATCTTAGCCTATCTAATAATAAACAGGAAGTGTGTGTTTCCTTTGTTATTGGTAAAGCAAGGGTGGCACCATTAAAACAAGTCACTATACCACGACTTGAACTTGCTGCTGCAGTTTTAGCTGTGCGTCTGGACAACATGTTGTCAGTTCAACTTGGGCTCAATCTGAGCGAATCAGGTCTGGTCTGACAGTACGACTGTCCTGCAGTACATTGCAAACACAACAGCGAGGTTTAAAACGTAATATGTCAGATCTTCCTATTGACAGAATCTCAACTGATCTACCACCGTTTACTTATGTTGGTGCTGATTACTTTGGACCGATAGAAGTGAAGAGAGGGAGAACTATTGTTAAAAGATATGGAGTTCTCTTCACATGCCTAACCTGTCGTGCAGTTCACCTTGAGGTGGCACATTCTCTTGACACATAAACGCCATCAGAAGATTCAGCTGCCGCAGAGACAAGTGAAGGAAATCCGGTCGGACAACGGAACCAACTTTGTCGGCTCAAATCGGGAGTTGAAACAAGCCATGTTGGAGATAAAACAAAGAAAAATCCAAAAACGCTTAGCACAAGATTATCACTTCCACCTCTTCTTTAAGACAATCAAGAGTTCGTTGGACTGCTGGTTTGAGTCAACTTTAATGAATTCTTGCTCTTGTCACAAGTTTAGCTCTTATTGATCTCAACACCACCGTCGAACTAAAATACAACATAAACTTAAATGAGTTGGTGTCACAAATACAATAATGACATAAATTAAATGAAAACAAACATACCTCGCTGGCTGTCCTTCCTTTCAAGGCAGAAATGAGGTTAACTTAAATAACTATAAATTAAATAACTTTCTCAAGCTAACATTAATGCCTGAGCACGTGCAGTGCATCTTCCTTTTTGGTCACAGCAAACATGCTGGATTCACTTCCTTCCTGAGTATTTCAAAATAAAACATGCAAACTAAAAACTATGGCAGTAAAACAAGATGGCATAAAGTGGACTTTCAACCCTCCTTATGGAGCTCATCATGGTGGTGTATGGGAGCGCCTGGTGCAGGAAATAAAAAGAGTACTGTGCTCCATCACAAACCAGCAAGTATTAAATGATGAAGGCTTGCACACAGTTTTTTGTGAAGTAGAGGCTATATTAAATGATCGCCCAATTACACCTTCTTCTGAAGATCCCAATGATTTAGAGGCTCTTACTCCAAATCATTTGCTCCAGTTAAAGGGTAAGCCGGTGCTTCCGCCAGGTTTGTTCAAAAAGGAGGACCTGTACATTCGAAGACGTTGGAGGCAAGTCCAATACATTGTGGACTTGTCTGCTAATGTTAATTTTGCATTTGGTAATGGCCACTTCTGAAGATATTGAATATAATTCTTGTACATGAATTAGGGGCCGGGATGTTCTGGCCATTTATGTTAAATATGTGGATATTAATTTCAACCTATTTATTTTTCTTCTTGTGATGGTTAGAATATAGTTTAGAACCAAATTCTGTAATTAATTTGTATATTTTGTAATTGTTTAGGTGATGTTGGTAATTGTTAGACCCTCCCATTAATTTGAAGTAATTAAGAACACACCGGGTGCTTGGGGGAGGTTTGGTTTGGGCAAATGTTTGGTGTGTGACGGGAAGGTTTGCAAATGATTTTTTGACCACTTTTTGAGTTTTAAACATCGATTTAATATTATTTTCATTTCGACTAAGTTGTAAGATATTTTTAGTAATTATTTTGTCGTTGTCATTTTTACAAGAAATAAACAATATATTTTTTACAAGCTCAGAAGTGCGTGAGAATCAGCCACCTGTCAACACACACGGCCTTAGTTGGGATTTTGGTTTTTGGAATATAGAAGGCCCTGACACAGTTGGTAATAAATTCTGACAACAGGTGACCCCAAAGTTCTGTCTAATCAGGGACCATGGGCAAGGGTAGTTGGCTTTGCCCTTTTTTTTAGCAAGGCATAGTGTTTGTCTCTGTAGCTCTGTGACATGGTCCTCTGTAGGTCTTCTGTCTGCATCCCTTGTTTTATACTTTCTCAGCCCATAGGCAAAATATGATGTAACTCATCTACCCTAATGTTTAATGCCCTGGAGACTCAGTTCCCCTTTTCTGTTGTTCTGTTGTCAATGGTTACTGTGAAGTTACTTTCCCAAATTCGCTCTTGCTACTTTTTTTGAAGTTCTTCTTGGTGATTCTCCATTCTTTGTTTAGTTCCCATTTTCTCTGTTCTGACTGACTGACTTGGCTTTGGCCTACTTACAATAACAAATGTTTGTATACATCTTATACATCTAACAATTCCATTTCATTGTTATATTTTATTAATACTACATAATCATCATCATCACATAAAACCACACAATCAACATTAAATCATTTTATAATAACAGTAACAAATTTCAGTGACAGTGCTTTTCTTCTTTTTAGTCGCCAATGAAACTGAAAAGATCTCACCTTTACACACCAGTTTGCACAACATAAGATAGCAAATGCAGATTAATAAGTGCCACTATTGCCACTTCTATTCAATAAAAAAATTAAATATTAAAATCACAGTTTATTCATTTTTCGATGGTTCATCAGTTAATTGTCAAGAATTTATTTTAGCTCAAAAAATTTTTTCTGATTTGTTCAGTGTGATAAAAGAAGTTATGTTTCTGGTAGTTTGATGATGGCAGAGAAGACTACATGTGGTCAGAAGATGAGAAATTAGACAAACACAACCTGACCTCCTTCATCAAGGAAAACATCCTGGAACTCATCATTCCATTCAACCCTGAGGTAAAGCATTCAGGCTTACCAACATGATTAGAAGTACAAATTTGAATCTATAATAAAATATTCCTGCTATGTTTTCAGGTAGCAGACAAGATCTTCGCTTCTCGCATCCGCCTGCATTGCCTGCTGTTCATCAACGCCACAGTGCAGGGTCAGCTGGAGCTGGTGGAGGAGGCCAAGGCTGTCGCTAAGGAGTTCAAGGGCAAGGTAAGAGCTGGGCTCCACTGGTATAGTTGTTGAATCAAAGTAGATATGTTTAGTAGTGAACATTATTTTTTAGTTCAAACGTTACGTTGGTAAGAGCGTCGGTACTCTGTTCATAAGCTTCTTTATCGTGTTGCATAGACACTAATCGGTTTGCCTTGGTGTGTGTTGGAAACTGGACTACTTTGTCGAGACAAAGGAAACAGATCTTCAGCAGTAGTAGCAGTATTACATAAAATTGGCTTTTTTTTAGCTTTCCATCATGTTATAATGTTACTCCCTCATCAAAAGCATATCTGCAGTGTTGTTTAGATTCTTTCATGCATGTTTGAGAAATCCTTTAGACTAGACTTCAGACTAGCCAGCAGCAATTCACAAACACCTGGTGGAACTGTGTATCTCATGATATAAGCTACTTCTCCATGCAGTGCTGGTAAAAACATTGTTAAAGGGTTAATAGAGCAGCCATGTTGTGATGACTTCCTAAAGATGGAGTTTCAGAAAGAGCATGCGTTTTTAAAGAGACAGAGGACAAACTTTAAGGTGTTAAATCACAAAGTAAAATGTATTTTTATTCATATTTAATATTTATAGCCATTTTATAACATCCGAAGGTAACATTGTTACTTGATTGTGCCATAAAATGGCACTATGTGCCTGGAAAACACATCAACTGACAAAAACAGAACTTTCTGTGTGTGTTATCTAGATGCTGTTTGTTCTGATTGATGTGACACAGGCCTTGTCACATGTGCTAAATTATTTTGGAGTGTCAGAAAGCGACGCACCGACTGCAAGGATCATCCACATGGAAACACAGAAGAAGTTCAGTATTCCCTCTGGAGCCCTAACAGCAGATTCACTGCGGCTGCTGTGTCAGGAAGTTGTTGACGGCACTGCAATGGTAAAAAGATGCTCACCTACTTATTAAATGCAGTTATTCACCTATATTAAATCCAGTCACTTGTCTTGTCACTATGTGCTGCAGCCATACTATCGTTCTGAAGAGATCCCAGAGGACTGGGACAAAGAACCAGTCAAAGTCCTGGTGGGCAAGAATTTTAAATCAGTGGCTCTGGACCCGGAAAAAAACGTCTTTATTGAGTTTTGTGAGTTCATTTGTACCGTATCAGCATTTTTGCTATTTTGTCATTTTTTTACGAACTGCTCAAAACAGTTGGTTCAAATTACATATGAACACACTTCTGTTGCCTCATCGTCATTTCAATATGATGAAGAGAAATCCCTAAATTAAATACTTGTCATTTTAAGTTATTCACAATTATGCAAGCAAACATAAGCTCTTACCTGATCTATGTGATGAAGGTCAAGGTCAGATTTATTCATGTTACACATTTGCAAACAGCCAAGTACACAATGAGTAGGTAGAAATACACAACAATAAGGACAGACAAACACAAAACATAAATAGATATAGTAAGTAAAATATGCATGAATAAATACGAGGAGAAAAAGTTAGAAAAGATTTATGCAAATACCTATGAATAATTAACAATAACAAATATCCCTGATACTATCATTTATCTAACTGTATATCTGATGTTTCATTTAAATAGTTTTATTTTATTTCATATGTAAGTTAATATTACATTTTATGTTCTTTTTGCAACTTCTTTTTAATTAACTAATTAATTTTTCTATTTTAGAGAAATGTAATTAAGCTTATATTTAAATTATTTTATTTCCTTATATAAATATTTTACTTAATTTTATTTTTCATGCATTTTACTGCATTTCACGTGTGAACGTGTGATCTTAGAAAACCACTGAGTGTTGCGCTAAAGCAGTGTTTTTCAATTATTTCCTTTTCATGCCCCTCAGTGCTCTTCCCTCCCCAGAATTGAAATACTATTGCAAATTTGTTCATGTTTAATAATTTATCTATACAAACCACTGGCTCCACCTTTTTATCAAAACCTCAATTTCCAAAATCAATTTATGAAGTGGATCAGAAACATTTAATCAAGACTACTCAGGTTGAAAGTGAAAAAGTGCAAATGATTCACTGGGATGTGCATTTTTAGACTTAATACAGTAAAACATTTTACAGCTGTATGCATTGGTTACTTGCATCTTCTTCAGTTTAGTTTTTCACAAGGAATATAGTTTTTAACATTTATTGTGGAAATATTTGCAGCAATATTACTCATATTTCAGCTTGTCAGATGAGAATAGATGAAATGTGTTTAACATTTTGCATTAATAGTAAAAGTAAGTTTCGTCTATTTCCTTTTTTCTGCGAGCTACATTTCTTGCCTATGTATAAGGGCCAGGCTCTGAGTGTTTGATTTGTGTTTTAAATACAAGTGAAGTTGGACGAGATAAAAGTTGTAATTTTATAACTTTCCACCACACTGCACTAAATTGCGAAATACTGAGGGTCTTGTAAGATCATAATTGGTATTGGTTTGACAAATGAGCAAATTTTCAGCCTCACGTCTTTGAAATGATTATTTAAACAACTTTCTATTTACCAGAAAGAGCCAGACTTGCTGAGCGGGTCACGTTAAATCACTCTGTCGAAGCTTTTTAATTTAACGACTTTCGTCAGGCAATATTGCGTCTTTATTCTGCCAATATTTAAACTATTCTGCTAATACGACTTGGTTCTCCAAGTATTATGACTGTATTCTTGTAATTGAAAATAAAAATCTGTTAGCCTGGCAATAACTCTGTAATACTTGCTTTTCATTTCAAACAAAAAATGTTTGAAATGAAAAAGGAAAAGAAAAAACGAAAATAGACTCGTTTTTTCAAAAATCAGATAACAAGCTCGTTATCCAATTCCCCATTTAGTGCACAAAACGGAAATGGAAAACACGGATAACGAGCGTTCAAATTCGATTTTTATAATTTCATGTCTGAACAGCGTTCTGACCCGGAAGTTCTCTCTGCCTGGCTTAAACAAAGGGTCTATCACAGATAGACATTATACAAGCTGCAGACAGACAGACGGTCTTGTTC
Source organism: Phalloptychus januarius (assembly GCA_902982915.1). NCBI lineage: Eukaryota > Metazoa > Chordata > Actinopteri > Cyprinodontiformes > Poeciliidae > Phalloptychus > Phalloptychus januarius. The sequence goes on from CADWAE010000061.1 coordinate 1,179,442, forward strand.
GTTTTACGCTGTAGTATTTTCTGCTGACCGCAAGTCAGTTTAAGTAATGCTCCTGTGAGAAACAAACAATACCGGATATTTGGTTAGCCTGAGTTTTTATTTTGAAAGGCCACAGCATGGGGGGTTGATTTTCCACACCATTCTGCAGCCATAACTCCCTCGTCTCTGGACCAGCAAGATGGCTTTCATTGCACTGCGCAACCAGCAGCGGTAAATAGAGGTAAGTACCTTATTAATTTGCCACAAAAAGTAGTCCTTATAGCTTCATCTAGCCACTTAGTTCATCCATAATTAGGCTTCCTTGAAATGTGCTCCAGGGTTTTAGGAGCAGCGTAGCTCTGCTAACGGCTCCAGGCGGCTCCAGGCGGCTCCAGGCGGCTCCAGGCGGTCGGGTGGAGTGTGTTTTTCCCACTAACCGAAGCCTAATTTTGGCAAGTTTGTTTCTTGTTTTCTGCTGCCTGTTACCGGTTCATAGTGGCTCAAAGTGTGATATGAAGAGTTTAATGGCAATTATATGTGCCGTTTGAAATGTGTATCAAAATATAAAATTGTGGCGGTTAAAGGGGATGGGACGTTGCTATTTCATTCCCATGAGGCTTTGCGGCATGAGAGAGAGAGGGTGGAAGAGTGAGGAAGAAATTGTATGTGAGTAGAGCTGTTCTGTTGAGCCATTAAAAGGGGTTGCTGTTCCTGTTATTCGGCTCTGAGTGTGTTTTCCTGAGTCTAACCCATACGAGGTTACATTGGTGTCAGAAGTGGGATTACAAAATGACATTGCTAAGGAATATCGAACAGCTAGCCGAGCTGGCAGAAGAGCTCCCCTTTGGGGATAAACAGCTCTAATAGATGGAAAAGAAAAAGCAAACTGCCCTCGTCAAGACAGGCGAAATAACAAAGCATGGGAGAGCCTCGAGCCAGTTGCAGTCAGTCGGCGGGAACAAGCACTGTCCGTGGGCAGCCTTTTTCAAGGCTGGTAGATGCCCGCGTTCCTGCTTTCCAGCCTACCACCACGAGGCAACAGCCTGAAGAGAGGATCGCTAATGTGGAGATCCCCCGACGATGTCACCTTCCAACTCTACCCAAGCGCCCATGTTATAATGGGGAGACAGCACTGGATGGCTACCTCATCCAGGTCGCGATGGCTGCTGAACTGAGCGGCTGGTCCCCAAAGGAGACAGTGCTGCAAGTTGCCTTGGGGCACTTATATCCATCCGGTCGTAGGTCAAATACAAGTGCTATCCGACCTACGACCAGAAGAACGCCACAGTTGGCCATTGGTCCAGGAAGCCCTCCGGAGGCGTTTGGGTGGAGGATTTACGCCGAGCATGCAAGGGAGCAGCTGAAAAATCACTGGCACCTGGATGGTGAGTCCCTAGAATACTATGCAGCTGACATCCTGCTACAGACTCGACAAGGTTACCCTGATCTGGAGATAATGATGCAGGAAAAACTTGTCCTCCAGGCCTTCATTTGGGGACACCGCCCAGCCAGACTCCGTTAACATATTTGTGTGGTAGCAGTACCAGCAGTCCTTGTGGAAGCAGAAAGGGTGGAACCTATACTGAGCATCAAAAATAACACCCCAAGAGTGAGGCTGTATGCAACCCAAGCTAGTACTGAGAGTGATGATGAGGACAGCCTGAGACAAGCATCGGCTGCCCAACTATGAACGCCATCCCAGGGGCAGCGACGAAGAGGAGCAGAGTGCTACCGGTGTGGAGAGCCGGGGCATCTGGCTCGTGATTGTCCAGCACCAGCTCCACGTAAAAGAGACTTACCAACCCCTTTAAATTGATTGGGGGTGGTACTGAAGAGGGCCTGCCACTGCCAAGCGACACCCTTATCATAGAAAACGCATTGCAGTTGGGCCTGTTGGGCAGACCACATGGACTATACGTGAACGTTAGGCTTAATGGTGTTCCCTTCTGTGCTCTGATAGATGCGGGCCCCACCGCCTCCTTGTTCCGACCAGGCATACTGCCCGGCACAGAAACACCAAGGCCCTGAGGATGGGCCCTAACCAAGAAATATATCATCACAGCCACTGGGAAGCGCTCTAGGATGAAATGCTGGCGGGTCCTTGATGTGGAGGTGGATGGTCAGGACAGTCAACACTTGTTCTGGCTGGCAAATATCCATGACCCTTGCATTATTGGCTTGGACCTGTTGATGTCATGGAGGGGCATACTAGATGTTACTTCAGCCACACTCCTACTGGGCCACAAAACCGTCCAACTCCAACCCCAATGCTAAGAGTGCGACAAGCTAATGCATCAACACTATCAGAAGACCACAGTAGGACCCTACAAAAACCACCTGATTACTTGGTGAGAATGGGGAAGACACATACAGAACTTTCATCAGAGGAGACAAGGCAGGTGGTACGTGAGCTGTAACTATGGAGCTGCGAAGGACTGAGCCAAGGGCAGAGTGGGTAGTTACAGGACCTGCTGGAGGCCTACATTGACATCTTTGGTGCCAAGGATGAGGAGTGTACCCGCACTAATCTGGTACAGCACAACCAGATTATAGGGGGGAACAAGACCCATTCGTCTCTGGCCTTGTCGTCTGCCTTTCTCAAGCCGGGCTGTGGCAGAGAAGTAGATCAAAGAAATGCTGGAGGCTGATGTCATAGAGCCCTCAAATAGCTCCTGGGCTGCAGCCAGTAGTTTTAGTGGGAAAGAAAGATAAAGACTGGCTGTTCTGTGTTGACCTCCGAGGGCTGAATGAAAACACCTGCAGAGACTCCTACCCTCTCCCACGCATTGATGATACCCTTGACTACATCGCTGGGTCCAGTTGGTTCAGTTCTCTTGACCTCTGCAGCGGCTACTGGCAAATAGAACTGTCCCAAGAAACCTGCCCCAAGACGGCATTCACCATTGGGCAAGGACTGTGGCAATATAAGGTGATGCCTTTTGGTCTGCCTCAGCTACCTTTGAACACCTCATGAAGAGGGTGTTGTCCCATATTCCACGAGGCCGCTGTGTGGTCTATCTGGATGACCTTCTTGTGCATGAGGACAACTTTAAGGGTGCTCTGGCCAACCTCCAGGAGGTGGTTGATGCCATTCGCCAGGCTAACCTGCGACTTCATCCATGGAAGTGTCACCTGCTCCATAGAGAGATTACCTTTCTGGGCCATGTCAACAGTGCGGCTGGAGTGTCCACAGACCAGAGCCAAATCAGCACGATGAGGGATTGGCTGGAGCTTGGTATTCTGGTGGATAGACTAGGATCTGCACCTGCCTGTCATCTTGTAAATTCATATTTTTGTGTGTGGGTGTGTGAAATGTATTTTTCCCTATTACATGCAGTGTGAACTTTTTAAAATGAGTGTTTTGTTTTTTTCTTGTTTCAGGCTGTTCAGGAGGAGAGGCCAGGTTTGGATAAAGCTTCCCAGAATCTCCCAGTGATCCTCTTCCTCCTCCTGGCATCGTCTCCTTCACTGTCTTCTCATCATTTATATGCTTAAATTATAGGATTTTTTTTAATGATTATTCAAAATTTTTTCATGATATTCAACATTGGCTGAATATCTGCTTGTACGTTATTGTAATAAATATATTTCTTTGAAAACATTTTGTCCCTGTTTATTTTGCAAAATTTGAGTTTAAAGCTTTGACTAGATACAGGTTGATACAAATTAAATATGAAATAATAATTTTAATGTTTCTTGCTTATAAATCCAAATCTAGCGGATAATGGAAAGAATCAACTCAAAAGTTGTTCATTAGGTGCAACTAGGTCATCGTTTCACCTGGCGAAGAAATTCGCCCTTCCTGTGACATCTCAGGTACCAAATCAGACACAGTTCCAGGTTCTGGCAGGACCGTAGAGCCGCTGTTGGCAAGGCTAAAGTTTAGAGAAGCGGAGAAACATGTTCTGTTCCATGTCCAATATGAGGTTTTAAAAAAAACCTGTTTGCTCTGATATTTTCTTCATCACTTCTCAGTTGCATGCAGGAAGGAAAGAGGGAGAAGAGAATAGCTGAAAGTGAGCCAATGCTAGTCATGCTGGCAACAACATAATGTAATAATATCACATAATATAAGATAAGAATACTTCATTGATCCCCTAAGAAGGGGGGGAACTTTTGTTTGTCCCAGCATATTCCACAATATAATAAAAATAAAAAATATATAATACAAATTTTAATATATAAATAAGTAAATAAATAAAGTAATACGAATAAATATACAACAATAATAAATAATGAGCAGTGATAGTCCTGAGGACACACATATTGCTCAGTAAAGCACACAGTTCTATGAATTACAAAGTCTGATAGCTTCAGGCAGAAAAGGCTTGCTGTAGCATTCTTTAGCACATCTGGGCTGCAGTAATCTCTGGCTATCTCTGCTCCTCAGGCTGTCCACTACACTGAGCTATCCTTGATAGCTCTGATCTTCTTCAGCATTTTGTCTCTATTCACCTCTTCCAGTGGAGCCAGATTGATCCTCATAGCTGACCTTCATTAATCTGCACACTAATCAAGCATGCAACAGAAAAGAGATTTAAACACCTATTTCAGCCTAAATAACAACGACTCAGTTCATAGTCTGTCAAATCAAAGAAGTGCCCAAAAATCAAAAAACTGATGGAACAGGAAAAAGCTTGTCTTCCGGCAGAAGGCATACGGTTGGCTGGCGTCCCATGTAAGTTTTCAGCAAAACCTCTGGTAGAAAAACCAAGGAAAAGACCCTTCTCTTTGAAATATGGAGAGGCTGTCACAGGCCTCTGCAAGTAGATGCGTCAATAGACTTTCACGTCTCTATAAGCTGATACGCAGGGTACGCTAACCACTTTCTACAAGAAGGAACACTTTGGATGTTAGAAGAAAAGGTCCTTTGTCTCAGTTTAACTGTTGACTTCAAAGACAAAAGCAAGATTCTGATCTTGTTTTCGTAGCAGGATCAGTTCTTATCTGATCCCCTCACAGTTTTATTGCAGTAGGGTAGTTCGGCAGTGATGTCTCCAGCACAAAAAACCTATTAGGTTCTGATCAGTTCGTGACTAGTAAAAATGGATCCCAACAAATGTTAACAGATCACTTGAATTGAGGGGTAATTTTTCTTCAACAAATAACCTCAAATATTTAAAAGAGAATGTTGCAGTGATTTAAATATTATACATTTTATTATTTCTGCAGTTGCCTTAGTTTCCCTTACATCCTGTCTCTGTTTGTGTAGATGCTCCATGGTGTGGACACTGCAAAGAACTGGCTCCGATTTGGGACCAGCTGGGAGAGAAATATGCAGATCATGAAAACATCATCATAGCCAAGATGGATGCCACAGCCAATGAAGTGGAGTCGCTTGTCATTTCAGGATTTCCAACCATCAAATATTACCCAGCTGAAGGCAAAGAGGTAGAAACGCTCAGTTCACCACAGAGATGCAGAAGTCATAAAAAGATCGATCTTTTCATTTTGCTGCTTTCACTCAGGTGGTCGACTACACTGGAAACCGAGATCTGGAGACATTTAGCAAGTTCCTGGATAGTGGAGGAGTTTTACCACAGGAAGACAGTGGCGATGATGATGACGATGATGATGGCGATGATGATGACGATGATGATGAGGAGAGCTCAGATGCTAAAGAAGAAGACAACACTAGTGATCAAAGCAAGGTTTGCTATTATTTCATTTCCTCTTAGCCATTATTACTCATTTTTAAAGCTGCAATCACAGCTTTCTTTCCTCTCTGTCCTCAGGAAGTAAATGAGTCTGCAGAGATTTCTGAAAACAAGACGTCCAAAGACGAACTGTAATAGTGCTAAACACATATTAAGATCAAGCTATCTTCTTCCAGTTTTCTTAGTAAAAGTTATACAACTTATGAATCATTGTCTCTATACTGAGAATTATAATGAGTGTTTAAGCTCTTAGTTTGGTACTTTTAAAACTATTTGATTCTTAAAATGATAAAGTTTGATTTGACAACTTGAGGAGGAAGAATAAAGTTGTATTAAGGAAAGAAACAAAGTTATTGATTCTTCCTTGAAGAACAAAAGAAAAGCAGAAACGCTGTTGGTAGCTTGAAAAACCTTGAGAGTTTCAAAGCATACAATCAGAGCTGCAATGGTTAAATGAAAACATTTTCATATGAGGACGTCCTGTTTAAAGTCCAAGCTTAAATTTAATTAAGCCCTGGCAAGATATGAGTGTTGATGTTCACAGACACTGCCAATCTAATGTGACTGAGCTGAAGCCATTCTGCAACAATGAATAGGCAAAATAAAATATAGTTTCAATGAATGCAAAGCTGGTAGAGTGACGCCCTTTCCCCTGAGTGGGTGAGGCCTACAAGTGACCGTGTTGTCTTCGCCCAGGAGGAAAGCAGGAAGGCTGGTTTCAACTTGTTGGAACAAGTGAAATGTTTCTAATTCCTGAGTGGAAACAGGTTTAAACAGGCTGTAATGTCACGAGTCCTATCAGCATGGAATGTATTTCCTTCACTCCTTTTGTCTGAGGTAAGGCCACTACTCCTATAAATCCTCTTTCCTCCTGTTTGAAGTCTGGATCACAACCCTGCAGGTTGTTGTGTTTGGACATGGTTCTTTTGATGAATGTGAAAGGGCCAGTTAGGATCGGATGTGTCTTGTTTACAAAAGAATGAAATCCCATGTGAACTGGAGCGACTTGACCATATTCCACAGGTATGTCTAAAGACTGATTCTGCTGGTTCAGAAGAACATCTGCATCATTTTTGGTTACTTGAATCTCATGGGTGGCTAAATAATAAACATTAAAACATTTAATAAAAAGTGCAACTTTTAAACAGAAACTATCTCCAAATCAGTTGAATTTGAATAAACTATCAACATTTTCAAATGACTCCTAACGTGAAATAACCACAAAAAGTTGCAAAATGTTATTTTTAGGTGATTTGTTTTTAACATAGTGATTGTACTTACAGACAAGCTGAATATTGAAGTGTGAAGCTAAATTCAGTGCTTCTGTTTTGTTTGTTCTGTTGGGTTCTTGTTGGACGGGCTGAGAGCTAAACTCAGCGTTAAAACACACACACACCTTGTCATTGTTCAGCAGCGTGGGGGAGGAGCTCCTGCCACCTCTCAATTGCTGCTCCACATTCAGCAGAGGCTATACGTTTCAACTGTAAATACCCAAACAGCTCGTTAACTTTCTATTTCTGGTGTCAACATTATGTGCCTGGTCATGTTACATATAAACAGATATAATGCTCAATGATGGAGTGTAGAACACAAACTGATTTTAAAGCCATCCAGCGATTTTGGAACCATCCAACGCTGGGATCCAGTCAGGCCACCTTAGTACAACTCGTGAAGCAAAGGATGGAGCATAGTGTCTGCTTTTATCTATTCCTCACTCGGCTAACCCACCTGATTGACCTTGGTCAGCAGCAATAAGCTGCAATAAGCAGCTATAGCTGCCCACAATAAAACATTGTGGTGCCAATAGAACATTATTTTCAGAGTTGGAAAAGAACATATTAATATAACATGAGATGGGTTCTATGTGTTTTGTGTAATTGTCTTTAGTCATGCTTCATTTCTTCCTGTTTTATTGTTCCAAGCGCTGCAATATTTAAGCATTATTGCATTGTACTAAGTTATAATATGCACACCATGCAATATGCTTGGTATGTTGCTCCTAGATGAATCCTGAGTTTCTTCAAAAAGGTAAATGTGTGATGCTTTAGATTAAATTATTTCCAACCAGTTTTCGGAAATAATACAAATCTATAGTGGGGGAAAAAAGTATTTAGTCAGTCACCAAGTTCTCCCACTTAAAAAGATGAGAGGCCTGTAATGGACATCATAGGTAGACCTCAACTATGAGAGACAGAATGAGAAAAAACAATTCAGAAAATCACATTGTCTGAATTTTAAAGAATTTATTTGCAAATAAGGTGGAAAATAAGTATTTGGTCGCCTACAAACAAGCCAGATTTCTGTCTGTCACAGACCTGTAACTTCTTCCTTCAGAGGCTCCTCTGTCCTCCACTCATTACCTGCATCAATGGCTCCTGTTTGAACTCGTTAACAGTATAAAAGACTCCTGCCCACAACCTCAAACAGTCACACTCCAAGATCCACTATGATGAAGACCAAAGACTGTCTAAGGACCAGAAACAGAATTGTAGACCTGCACCAGGCTGGGAGGCTGAATCTGCTATAGGCAAGCAGCTTGGTGTGACGAAATCTACTGTGGGAGAGATAATCAGAAAATGGAAGACCTACAAGACCACTGCTAACCTCCCTCCATCAGGGGCTCCAGATCTCAGCCGGTGGGGTCAGAATGATCACAAGAATGGTGAGCAAAGATCCCAGAACCACACGGGGGACCTAGTGAATGACCTGCAGAAAGCTGGGGTCAAAGGTACAAAGGCTACCATCAGTAACACACTGCCAAGAAAATATTAGTGTGACCAATTTATTTGGTGGTGACATTTTTTTTCTCTAGTTACTGTGCATGATGCAAAAGCATGCACAGTAACTGTTTTACTGTGCATGCTTTGTTTCGTTTACCCTCTGTCTCAGAACCGACCTGGTTAACTGGATAATTTGCTGATGGAACCACCTTCATATGAGGAAGCCAGCAGCCATTGTTCCATTCAGTCTTCAGGGCAACATAGTCACTCCTCTCCTCCTGCCTATACCTCCGCCGAGTCCCCATCTACACCTCCTCCAACGTATGGAGAGGCCGGTAAGATGTCTACCTCCCCATTCTTTAAACAATATCTGCATTCCAGTTATGCCACAGCTTTTCTCAGTGATTATAAAGATAAACTTCCTAATTTTATACATGACAATATCAGAGATGCATTAATTAAAGTTGTTTAATCTGTACATAATTGGACATTTTGGGAATCTTTCATTCTTCCAATTTTTGTTTTAGTCAGTTTTGATATCTTTTTAATCACAATAATTGACACCCTGCATCTTTCCCCCCTAAATGTTTGAAAGAACAATTGCAAAACCACTGTACCTTTAGAATTGAACATACTTTTATATTTTTGCACAATATCTGCTGGGTCCAGAACTTTCTGCCTCTCTAAGCTGCAACAGGCAAGGAGAAAGCCTTCCTCCTTTAACACTTTTCTTCTTCATGTGATTTAAAAAAGCAGTGGTGTCCTAACCTTTTACCGCAAGGACTAAAAACAGTAAATCAAACCTTTTCTTTGTAAGAATATATTGTAAAATACATTTCTTGTACATTCATTTTTTATCTGGTCAGTAATCAATCAATCATTCAGACACTTAAATGGTCCTTAATAAACAAAAACAAAAAGACTAAAAATAAAATTGTCTTCTGCCATATAATCCAGTGATTCCACAAACTAGAGAAGAACCTCACTGAGATTTGAACAGAGTTAGTCAGAGTATGAATGATGCTGTTAACCTACACATACAGTGGGAAAAAGTATTTAGTCAGTCACCAATCATGCAAGTTCTCCCACTTAAAAAGATGAGAGGCCTGTAATGGACATCACCTCAACTATGAGACAGAATGAGAAGAAAAATTCAGAAAATCACATTGTGTGAATTTTAAAGAACTTATTTGCAAATAAGGTTGGAAAGGGTGAAACATTATCTTACACCCTTGTCCCTTACTGGGGTCGGGAGGTGCTGGTGCCTCTCCAGCTATCGTTTCGGGCGAGAGGCGGGGTCACCTGGACAGGTGGCCAGTCTGTCGCAGGGCAACACAGAGGACAAACAAACATGCTCTCACACCTAGGGACAATTTAGAGGCCAATTAACCTGACAGTCATGTTTTTGGACTGTGGGAGGAAGCCGGAGTACCCGGAGAGAACCCACACATTCACATGCAAACTCCATGCAGAAAGACCGGGGCCGGGAATCGAACCCAGAACCTTCTTGCTGCAAGGCAGCAGCTCAACCAGCTGCTCCACTGGGCAGCTGGTAAACCAGCCTAACAATATGACAAATTATTGAAAATACAGAGAAAAGCAAAGAATTGTACATAATCACTTGCATGATACGCAAAACCACTTGCAACTTGTGATGATTCTTTTTTTTGTTGTTTTTTTTAGTTTACCCAAGTGCTTTTCCTGTCTTGACTCCACCCTCTGAGCAAACTGCTGTGGCTACATCTGAGAGCTCCAGCGTTACAGTCCACCCACTTATACAAAGTACTGAGTTATTTTTTAAATGCTATTTACTATTAGCTCCTAATTTCTTGTACATATTTCGCTCCATGTTTCTTTTCTTCTCTACTTGGCAGTTGGCGAACGAGCCTCCAGAGGCAGCAGAGCTGCGACAGTAGCGGTCGTGTCCCAGCCGCAGCCAGTTCCCATCATACTGAGCAGTCTGAGAGACTCTCCTGGATTTGTTCGCTGTCCTCATTGCCTCGAGCTTGTAACCAGTAAAGTTACGTATGTGGCTGGGAGGACTGCTGTGTGCTCATGTGTCATTATGGCATTAATAGGGTGGGAGCAGAACACACACATGCACACGCCCACAGAAGAATTACAGTGTTGAAGCTCAGCAGGCGGCTCTGAATACTTTTCTGTGTTTCAGGTTATTTTGCGGTTTCTGTCTGATTCCACTGTGCATGAGAGGACTGCAAGATGCACATCACTCCTGTCCACAATGTGGCGAGAAACTGTACATTTATGAAAGATGACATGCTGTCTGGACCCATGAAGCTCCTGCTTTTCTCCATCCGCTCAGGATCTCCTTAAATATATTGTAAATTAATTTGTCATAGAACTGCGTCACATGCTGCATACACTACACTTTTTTCCGCTTTTAATTCAAACTAAAGGTAGCTTCTATTTGGTAAGAAGGAAAAGCCACTTTTAAGATTCATCACAGCAGGAAAGAAATATCATGCCTTAATGAATGCTTGCAGTTAGACCCCAACCTCCTGATCAGTCTGCATAGATAAGCCCATGAAAACAATGACTGGAAGGATGTATGCTTCCTACATCTCAAACAGCTGATACAGGTTGATGTTAAAACCTTTTAAGGTATTTTTCATAAGCATTTTGAGATTATCTATCCATTTTCTGTACATCCTTGTCCCTAGTGGGGTCTGGAGGGTTGCTGGTGCCTGTCTCCAGCGAACGTTTCGGGCGAGAAGCGGGGTCACCCTGGACAGATTGCCAGTCAGCAACACAGAGACAGACAGGACAAACAACCATGCACACACACACACTCACCTAAGGAGAATTTAGAGAGACCAACAGTCATGTTTTTGGACTATGGGAGGAAGCTGGAGTACCCGGAGAGAACCCATGCATGCACAGGGAGAACATGCAAACTCCATACAGAAAGATCAGGGCCGGGAATCGAACCCAGAACCGTCTTGCTGCAAAGCAACAGCTCTACCATTTATAGTTGAAATGCATAGAGTAGTAGGTGAACACTGAGTGTATTTTTGATGTTTTCTATAAATGCTTGAAGTTGTTAAAAGGCTCAAATGAGAAAAGAAGCAGAAGCAGTTTTAACATGTTTGTAACACCTCAGACTGTAAAAAATATTATCTTTTTTTACAGCAAAATAAAAGCAAAATTTATTTTAATTTTGCTTTTTGTTATTATCAGAAGTTTATTTCAGATTTTTTTGAATTGGGGTCTCTTGGGAAGGTCCATGATGATGATGTGTAGTTTACTGACGTCTCTCCCTACATCCAGTGGGTGACGCAGGTTGATACACACAGGAACACCCACCACAAGGAAACAAACACAACCAGCTCAACACTTACATCTATTGGCTGAGGTTGCCAGGCAACTGTGCCAAAAGGCAGTTCCATGTTTTGTAAGAAAGCAGAGTCCAAGCAGAGGCAAAGTTTTGAGTACAAGCATTACAAGTTTTGAGAAGAAAGATATGAAGTCCTGCTTTCAAAATAAAAATGTAAGCAAAAGTATTAAAAGTTTGGAGAACAAAATATATGAAATCCTGCTTTCAGACTGAACATGTGTGCTCTTGCAGAAAAATACCCTCCAAAAACATTTAATTCAGAGATGTTAATTCAAAACATGAATGTAGTTTTGATTGTATGAAAGACATTGTTCAAAGGATTTTCCAAAACTATTCGATAATGTGATGTTTCTTAATTCTAATGGTAATAACGTATTCCAAGTGTGTGATGGTAGGACTGAAAAAGCCGACTGACCAACTGAGTTTTTCCTGAATTATGTTTTGCTAATTGCTGTTGTGGATATATTGAAGAAAATATGAACAAAATTGTTCTTTACAGATCTGCTCAGTCCACTTTGTACCAGAGTGTGACTCTGACTCTTTGTTTGAGGATGACACAAGCTCATCCAAACTCTGGTCTTCAAACATACAAAGGGTTTATTTGTTGGAAAGGAAACAAACTATTTAGCAAATAAAGTGACAATAGGAACTGAAAACATTTTCAAATAAAAATGTGATTTGAAAATTTTTAAATAACTACAATACCAATTGCGAGCAACATTTTCAATAACTTATTGCCTCATAGTGACATCTTCTTCTGAAGTACAGAATAAGAGTGAATGGAACCAAATGAAGCTGTGAAATGCTTCTGGGAAATCAGCCAAAAACTCCATTACGGCACTAGAGATCAGCCTGAGTTCAGAGTTCTACTGAGTTCTCCTCTTTGGAGAGGTCTTCATTTTCTTCGCTGGTGGAGAGTAGAATAGAATTTGACTCCCAAATTATTCCTTTTATACAGTAATGACATAAGTAAGACGTCATCAATTCTAAGATTTATTTTATTTACTGATGATACAAATATATCAGTTTCTGGTGAGAATCTACAATAACCTTTGGATATGTAATCAAATTAAGAGTTGGTTTGATATGAATATGCCATCACTAAATGTGAGCAAGACAAAATTCATGATATTCACTAACAATGAATAAAAGTGCCCAGACTGCATATCATTAGAGGACGTTAACATAGAAAGAGTGCATGAAACAAGTTTCTGAGGGTAATAATGCAACAATTTGCTGGATATACATTAAATAAGTTCTATGGGTTTTCAATGTATGCAGTGATTTATGCAAAAGGATAGCCAACCAGGTATTGAGTGCATATATTGTGCAGAACCTGGACATTTCTGTATTGAACATCCTATTTTTTGTTGGAATTTATTAAGAGGAAATAGATATTTGAAATATCACTAAGTGTAGTAAATAAACATTATATTAGCTTTAGTTTTTGAATTGTGTTGCAAAGTAGCTGTGTTTTTGATGCTATTTTGATGACAAAAGATATGCAAGTGTACATATTTAAATAAAACCTGCTGACAGTGAGACAATTCCAGTTGAAATGGATGAAAATGGATGAAAAAAAACTTCCTCTTTAATGGGGAAAAAACTTTAGCAAACTGGTTGGCGTGTGGGGACAGGAAGAGATAAATGGGCACCCGGCACCCCCTCCTGGCACTACCACCGCCCCCCCGGGGAGGTACCACCGCCCGACTGTTTGCTTCTCCTTAACGTTTCTACCAGGCGGGTTAAAGCTGCTGCTGACGGGATCTGGGCTGGAGCTGAGCGGATGGAAATACAAGTTATTGCAGAACCTCAAGTGTTAGAGGAAGATTCGGCCCAATTGGAGTCACAAAATAAACATCAGCGAAAATACTGTAGCAATAATTAGAACCGCAGCATAAAGCAAACATGTCACAATTAAATGAATCAAAACGTCCCCAAAGCATCAGCAGACTGACAAAGGGGCCAACAGGGGATTCCAGGTAGATTCCAGGCAGATCCCAGGTAGATTCCAAAGATGCGCATCGCATCAGCTGTTCATGCAGGGCCGGCCCAAGGTAATATGGGGCCTTAGCCAGAACCCCCCTACTAAGAACCTCAGCATCACTAACATAACACAGATCATTTAGATCTGTGGTCTGTGTTACTATTAAACCATTTCTAGGGGCCCCTGAATGATCCCTACCAGGAGCTACTGAGTTTTCTTTGCCTTGATGTCCCAGTCTTACAATTCTAGATCTCAGAGGTGCTTACGTCAAAAAAGGATATAGAGTTAACCCTTTGAGCTTTTTTGATCTATAAAGCAGTCTGCAGCCAAGTTGTTGTAGAGATTAAATAGAACTGAACCGGATGACACATTAATATGTTATGTGAACAGAAAGCTGTTGTTATAGACAGCAGCGTTCTACGGTTGGAAAATGCATTTATGCATTTTGCTAGTTTTAATCATTTAACTTTAGCGCATGTTGAAATATTAAGAGTTTGTTTTGAGTAGGCCTCAATTTAGGTTAGATTTAGACTCATGATTTAATCAATACATACTGGCCACTAGGCAGACACTAGGCAGCCCTCACAGAAAGCAGATTTCTAAATTTAGTTTCCAAAGAACAAAAAAATAAATGGACATTCAATTTAAAATTAGTAGGCCTCTCAGCAGCCAATCAGAATGGAAATTTTTTTTTGTCCTGAGCCATTTTCTAATGTTTGTTGCTAAATCTTGCACAAAATGGCCAGATAAAAGATGTGCAATACCAATTTAAACCTTGAACTATTTGCAAAAAGACTGTGCTCTGCAATACAACATGAATAGAACTGCACTGTATCAATCATAACTCTCTTCAGTGCTTCTGTCAGTTTCTTGTGGTGCAGCTTTGTGCTGCCTTCAGGAGAATGGGAGATATCCCCAAAACTCTCAACACCTCCATCCTCCCCCAAAAAAACAATTAGCATTTTGAAAGAGCTTCATCACCTGGCATTTACTGTGCAAACCAGTGCTTTAAGAACAAAAGTTCCAGATCCTTTTAATGCCATACAAATATGGGGCAGAAATATGGATGATATTTTTCAGTAGGCCCGTCTATTGATTTGGAGATAATAGATTTACTGTACAGAAAAGAACAAAGCTGGTTTTTAATCAAATCCCAATGAGTCAAATTAAAAGTGTCATGGAGTCACTTAACAGCTTCATGACATTAACACTGACATGAAAGATAATGAAGAAATAAATATATAAAATAAAATCTAATTAAGAACATAAAGAGGTGATAAGTTCTATTATGCTATTATGGTCTGTAAAATATATTTCTTCTTAGTATAGATATGGTCTCAACAAACTCCTGGCACTTCAACAATATTATCTGACCTTTTATCTGAAACCAGTGTCTCTTTGTCCTTGTAAATAATTCCGTGTATTAATTATTTCTCAAAAGGCTTAGTCCTCTGTGTTTAGTTTATTTTTTAGTTTATTCTTGCATTTTGTTCTTCATGCATTTTCATTTCGTTTCTTTTGATTAGTATTATCCTATTTTGGTTTATTGTTGCGCCTCTTTAGTTTCTCTCCTGTTATCAGTTTGCTTTCCGTTTGTATTGCTGCTCTTCATCTTCACTCATCATGTCATTCACCTGCTGCACCACCTCCTCATCATGTGTTTCTCCTGATCTGCCACTCATATAAGTTCTTGACTTTTCACTGTTCAACATGACTCAGCGTCAAATCCTCTGTTTTTATACCCTGATTCAGATCTAATTTGTTACTCCATTCTATTTCAAGTGCTCCATCGATCAAATGAGTTTTCATCCTATATCCTTAAACCTAAAGTTGCTCAGTTGTGGTTCAGGTGCAAACCCACCTTCCACAACTGCTACCTGAATGAACTGTACTTTGACTCCCTACACCACAAATCTGGCAGGAAGGACTTGTTGATATTAGGACCTGATACGATACGAGCAGCAGCCAATAGCAGAATTACAGCAGGCCTCTGGAAGGCAAGTTAATAAGCAACTGATTGTCGAGTCTGTTTGCAGATAGCAAAAGCATTCACACACAACACAGAAAGAGAGAGAGAGACACACCCATGTTTTATAAGTCCACTGTCTCACTTTCTTACGAAAGACGTCCAGTGTCCAGCTTGTCAAACTGTGGCTAGTCGGTCATGAAGAAGCTGGGGTTGCTGCTGCTCGGAGTGATGCTCTGTCTGTGTGTGTCCGTTGCAGCGGATGCACAACTTGACCTCCAGGAAGACACAACGTTACCAGAGAAGGAAGGCATTTTACAACTTGAAAAGGGGAACTTCAAAAGGGCTCTGAGAAAACACAAGCAGCTGTTGGTGCACTTCTGTAAGTCACACACTGACACCCACAAACACACAGCTGGGTTTAACCTTCAGGGGTAGATAAGTTACACATGTGTGAAACAGACCCTTAGAGAAGAAGCTCCTAACATTCATCTTCCCTCTGTGTGTCTGCCAGACACTCCGCTGACATCAGAAGGTCATCGTGTTGCAGCTGCATTCGAAGCTGTTGCTGCAGAGCTTCAGGGGTCAGAGGTCAAGCTGGCAGTCGTTGATGTGACAAAGGAAAAAGAGCTGGCGAAAAAGCTCCATGTGAGCGGACACACCAACATCAGACTCTACCTCTCTGGAGACGTAACCAACCCGGCTCTCTGCCCTGGTATCGGCCACCATATTTCTTACACATTGCCATTTGTGGCCTGTGCTACACTTTTTGGACATTTTCTATAAAAAAGAAATAGCTATAGTTTGGTTTGAGAAATGTAAAATATATTTATTTATTTCAAATTGTCATGGCAAGACATGAAACAATCTTACCTTAAAAAGAACCCATCTAGAGAAGCTGTGCCCAAGGGCTACTTAGCAGATCCAGTTAATGGTTATACGTCAAGAAGCTGACCTTTGACACCAATAAAATTAATAAGCCCAATTAAAACTGACAGTAAGACGACACTTCAATTCAGTTAAGACTTTACCTTGTAAAACTACTACTAAAAAGAAATACATTTTAAACTAACATTTTAAAATACATTTTAAAATAACAATGCATAGAAAGAGGTGGTTGCTGTGGTTACAACTAAGCTCTAAATCAGTGTTTCCCAAACCTGCGCCTCCAGGCTCACTGCGCCTCCAGGCTCACTGCGCCTCCAGGCTCACTGCGCCTCCAGGCTCACTGCGCCTCCAGGCTCACTGCGCCTCCAGGCTCACTGCGCCTCCAGGCTCACTGCGCCTCCAGGCTCACTGCGCCTCCAGGCTCACTGCGCCTCCAGGCTCACTGCGCCTCCAGGCTCCAGACTTTTGAGGGCCACAGTGAAATACAAAAACATGCAAAAACATGAGTAAAGAAAGGTTTACTCAAACCTGTGAAATACAAAAACATGCAAATAATCAAAATGATAAATAATGATTTCTGAATGTGATCATTTAAGAACAATTTGCAACCCATAAAAATAAATGTCACAAATTCATTAAATGTTATGAAGTACAAGATCAATTTGCAAATAATTAATTAATATCCATATTCATTACATGTTTAAAGCATGTATATGTATTTTATTACAACTTTATGTGATTATTTATTTTTTATTATTTCATGATGTGATTGACCAGCAGTTGAGTTTGGGTGGCATCTTAAATGTGAATTTAAACTCAATAACTTAGAAATGGGAAAAAATGGATGTAGAATCAAAACAAATGGGTGAGACATTTGTTCATATTTGTTTCAGATTTTATATAAAGCAAATATTTCTAAAATGTATAAATATACACACACACACACACGCACACCCCCACACACACACTGTATATATATATATATATATATATATATATATATATATATATATATATATATATTCCCCTAATGAATGTACATATACAACTATTTTGACTTGTAGCTCAAAATAGTTCTATTAATTTTCATAGCCAAACTCCAGAATTATGGAAAAAGTTTTATTGTTATTTTTGTTTTATTTTTGTCCTATTGTCCTATTGTTTTGGAAAAAGCCACTATGCTTTTCTGTTGTCAGTAAATATACTCACTGAAAGTTTTTTAATGGATTTTGATGAAGTTCCTCAGAGTTCAGCTTCCATCTTGACCTGGCTGCAAAGGAGGGCGGGGACATCTGCTGATCTCATTGCGGATCTGAGCCAATTAGAGGCAAGAGACGATCTAATAGTGGTTGGTTTCTTCAAGGTAGACAAACACATTTATTTCTTAAATTTCTTCTATCCAAATTTTCATTCTTTACTCAAAGCATAAACCTTTCTCTGTTTGTATGAAGGAGCTGAACCATGAGTACGTTCAGGTGTTTTACGCTGCAGCCATCGACCTCCCTGACATCCACTTTGCTGTGACGCAGGATGATGAAGTCATCAGCAAATATACTGTCACTCAGGATGTTGTTCTGCTGCTCAAAAAAGTATAGTCATGACAAAAACTTATAAACCCTCTAACTGACACACATATATAAAACATACTGTAAATATTTGAAACAGTCAATACCATCTGTACAGAAAAGTTTAATTTTGAATTGATTAGCTGGTCATTTGTGCCAGCTAATTGAAAGAAAATGTGAATATGTAGGTAGCATATGAGAGCCATCATGGGTATGGAAATATAAATAAACTCAGCTGGGGAGGCATAACATTCCCCCCAAAACTCAGATCTGACTCATGTAATTTTGGATATTCTTTGGAATTTTGAAAGCAACAAAATAAAATATTAAAATCTTCTGAAATTAAAATTCAAAATTTTTCTGAAAATTTTCAGAAAAATTTTAATAGCACATGTTTTCATGTGCTATTGATTTTTACTGTATTTCTTTTAAATTTTTTGCACAAATGTCAGACTTTCCAATATCACAGAAGGCCACATTAATCTTGGACTTTCTGAGATTCTTCCTAGAATGTATTTTATCTCCTAAAATATTTATACATATACTTATTTATATATTAGGTATTTATTGAAATATGTTTAGGTTTATTTTATTACATCTATAATGGACTTAATAAGACATTGTAGGTAACAGTCAACAAGTGATATGAAATTATTGATTTTTTGTTCTCCAAAAACTAGAATGAATGATGAATGAATTAGCTCATGTCATTCTAAACATATTTATAGTATAGTATAGTATAGTATACTATATTAGTATATTATACTATACTATAGTATAGTATAATATAGTATTCTGGGGTCTCATGTCTGTGTGTGCTCCAGTCTCAGCTCATCCAGGCGTACAAAATGAAGCCAGAAACACCTAAAGAAGAGCTGGTTGTTTTCATCTCTGTCTACCAGATGGATCCAGTTACTGAATACAACGGCCAGGTACATTTCAAATATTTCCAGATGCAATAAAAACATAGGAACAAATAGAGTTCTGTGATCAGATGCCTGAAGATCCCGTTTATAGATGGTCTTTGGTAAGAATACCTTTAGGTATTCCCATGTCCAAAGGATCAAAACCATCATTTACTGCAGTCATGGTTCTGGACTGAAAGACAGTGAAAAACAGGTTTAGGTCTAAAGGAAAACCTGCAGAGATCCTTGATATGCACTTAACTTATGGAAACCAAAAGAGAAAGCGATTTGAGACTTGCACATGCTGTTTATCACGTACAAACCTTTAACAATATTGTTTTTTTCTTTTGCCCCAATCAGGACAGGTATCACACAAGTGTGTAAATGCTTTCTCTCTCTTGCAGACAGCCTCACAGATCCTAGGTTCACCTGTATTAAACCACATCCTGCTCTTTGTCAACAAAAGCTCTG
The DNA here is from genome assembly GCA_902982915.1 of Phalloptychus januarius. Lineage (NCBI taxonomy): Eukaryota > Metazoa > Chordata > Actinopteri > Cyprinodontiformes > Poeciliidae > Phalloptychus > Phalloptychus januarius. The sequence continues at coordinate 1,198,935 of CADWAE010000061.1, forward strand.
AGGACTTTAGAGAGATTTTCTCTGCTTTCCACAGCGCTGCAGAGGCGTTTAGGCTCAAGGTATAAACATGCACACACACCCCGCCACGCGCACGCACACCCCTACACACACACACGTTTATCTGGCTATCTTTGTGGAGACTGTCCATTGACTTCCATTCATTTCTACAGCCTAAACCTGACCCTAATTATCCACTAGCAGTGCACTACTGATTGATTGCAAACAGCCTACTGATTTTAGGCAGGAGTTTGTTCACCAAACCAAAGAAAATGGATCCACAGAACCAACCATGTTACAACTTAGCCAGTTTACTATGTAACAATTAAGGTTCATACTTTTACTATAGTTACATTAGTACTTCAGGACACATACATGAAAAAAAATTTTACACTTTTTCTGAAGATCTTTTCACATATATATCACAAATAATACTTAAAACTGCAGCAATGCAAGTAAATGTATTTTTTTGCTCTCACATCTGCTAAACCTTTAACCACTACCAGTCTTGTCCGTCTTCTATCTAGTTGTTTGAATATAACCAAGTATTATTTCATGATGTGATTGACCAGCAAAAACAAAAAGGTCTCCTCCAATGTCTCACAGAACCACTGTATTGACACAGATGCTAAATGACACACCTGCAATTTGTTACGCTGGATTTTATTTAGAGCTATTAGAGTAAAGAAGTCAAAATAATTTTTTTTTTTAATATATAACTTAACCTTGTATCATTTTCCTTCCATTTAAAATCCCATTTATATGTTGGTGCATCGTCTAAAATCCAATAAAAAAAACGAAGTTCTTTGGCTCTAATGTGAAAACATTTAAGAGCTGCCAACACAGACACATTTTAGTTAAAGGAAGCCACTGTAGTTATCTTTCAAACTCTGCTTTCTCTTTTTAGGGTCTACATTTAAGTTTGAAATACAGTATGCTGCTTAAGTGTTTTCTGGACTCAATCCTCATTTCTGACATGCTGGACCTTTTTGTAATCATTCTTTATCTATCAGGTCCGAAGTTGTTTTGAGTTTTCTTGGGGTTTTGATTTGTTCGTCCTAGTTTCATA